>JAPVLO010000758.1:0-600000 GCA_027257055.1 Cephalopachus bancanus
TCCAAGCAGCTGTAACTATAGTTGCGTGCTACCACTCCCTGCTGTTTTTTGATTTATTGTAGCGATGAGGTCTTGCCAAGTTGCACTGGCATTTCTCAAACCCGTGGGCTCAGGTAGTCAACTCACCTCGGCCTTTCAAAGCGCTGAGATTACAGGCTGAGGCACCGAGCCTGGCCTCCGACTCCTTATCCTTGTTTTTCAGGGACTTGTCATTCGCTCTTTGGTTTCAGGTGCCCTTGTAAGTCTTTCCACTTTTGAGCTGAAGTCATGCTGTTGTCTCAATCTGTGGCACTCAAACTGTGGGGGCACTTTTCTAGGCTAGGATGGAAGTGCCGCCATGTTTTGAGTGTTGCCGATTGAGAACGTTCTGCGAAAAGTTCTTCCCCTGTGGATCAGGTTGTCATCAAACTTTCCCAGACTGAGTCCTTGGGTGAAGTTGCTCTTCTGTGGCACTCAAATGTGGAAGCACTCTTCTGACATGTCCCAGTGAAAAGTGCTGCAACATTTGAGTGTCACCGGGGGTGCTCGACCTCCAAGGAGACGTGTCCCCTGAGGCTCTGATAAGGAGCGAGCTCTGTGGCCTTCAGACCTGTCCTGAGTCTTGGCTTCCACAGGGACGAGTTGTGTCTGAGCTCAAGACATCCTTAAACAGTGTAGATACTGGGGTGCATGTGGCCTCTTCCCCTGGGCAGGAACAGGCTGGTTAAGGTGCCAGGATCCAGGGGAGCTCGTGAAAGGATAGGCTGTGTTCAAACGGCAGCTACGACCATGAGGTTTGACACAGACAAGGCCTAGTGATTGTAAGTTAAAATTTCTTTTTTTGGGGGGTTGGAGTCTCACTGTGTCGCCCAGACTGAAGTACAGTGGCTGCTCCCGGCCACCGCAGCCTCGACCTGCTGGGCTCTGGCGATCCTTCCGCCTCAGCCTTCCAAGTAGCTGGAACTACAGGCATGCGCTACCACGCCCAGCTGATTTCTTGATTTATTGTAGAGATGAGGTCTTGCTGCCCAGGCGGATCTCAAACCCGCGGGCTCAAGCAATCCACTCACCTCAGCCTCCCAAAAGCGTGGAATTACAGGCTGAGCCACCAAGCCCGGCTATTTTTTTGATTTTGATTTTTTAATTGTATTGAATTGATTTATTTGACTTATTGTAGAGATGAGGTCTCGCTGCCCAGGTGGATCTCGAACCCGCGGGTTCAGGCAATCCACTCACCTCTGCCTCTCAAAGGCGTGGATTACAGACTGAGCCACTGAGCCCGGCTTATAATTTAGTTTGAGTGTGGGTCTCATGCTGGTGTGTGGTGGCAACATTCATGGCCACTCCAAGCTTGACATGTTGGGTCAAAGTGGTTCTCTTGCCCGAGTCTCCGAATAGGGTGTCTATAGGCACGGGTCATCATGACCAGCTAGTTTCTGGATTTATTGTAGATGTGAAGCCTTGCAGTTGATCAGAGTTGTCTCAAGCCCCTTGGCTCAGGCAATCTTCCCACCTCGGCCTCCTGGAATCGGGATTACAGGCGTGAGGCCTGGTGCCTGCCTATGGTTGTTTCTTGAGTCTTCTCTTAGGCTCCTAGGAAATGCACGAGTTTCTGCTGTTTAAGATGTAGCCAGATCTCTGACCAGAGAACATCCCAGCTGAAGCCAGCTCCAGAGAACGGCTCATACTGGTGTACTCAAAATTGAGGCCCTTTCTTTTTTTGACCTAGAAAGTGCTTCGATTTTGGGTTTTCCTGTGTGAGGAAGGCAACCACCTGTATTCAACACAGTTCGGGCCTTCAGCTCTTTTCTGCATCTGATTCCTCCTGGCCAGCCCAGAAGGGGTGTCAGGCTGCCTTCCCTGCATTGCCCCAGCCTGAGTTTATAAGTTTGAGTCAGTGTCTCTACCCCAGGTTGGAGTGCAGTGCCAGGGTCACCTCACCACCGCTTCCACTTCCTGGTTTAGGCGGTCCTCCCATTTCTGCCTCCCATGATTGGGACTACAGGCATGCCCACCTCACCCAGCTGGTGTTAAGCCTTGGAGACACAGGTTTTCCCAGGCTGCTCACAAGCTTTGGTCGGGCAATCCTGCCTCAGCCTCAGGGTGCTGGGATGACAGGCATGATCCCCTTAAGCAACTTTCTCATGCTCTGATCTGGCCCTTGGCACTTAGCCACGCTTTGGACCTCACTAGCCAAGCAAGAAAGGAAGCTGCATCCTGACTAGTATGAAGCACTTCTGGGCATTTTCAGCAGCTGCTAACTAGTATTTGGGGTTTGACATTTTCTTTCCAACTGTTAACTATCCTTAATAAATTGCTTTTTACTGTGGCAATCTTTTGGTGGCTATTTTTTTTTTGACTTGGAGTCTCACTCAGTTGCCCAGACTAGAGTGCAGTGGCCGCTCCTGGCCACCGCAGCCTCGACCTGCGAGGCTGCTGGCTCCGGCGATCCTTCCGCCTCAGCCTTCCAAGTAGCTGGAACTACAGGCATACGCTACCACACCTGGCCAATTTTTGTTTATTGGAGAGATGAGGTCTCCCAAGTTGCCCAGGTGGGTCTCGAACCCGCGAGCTGAGGCAAACCACTCACTTCAGCCTCCCAAAGGAGTGGGATTACAGGCTGAGCCACGGAGCCTGGCTTGTTTTTCAACATGGATGTCCTTGGCTCAACAGCCCCCCTTGCTCTTTACCATCATGGGCCTCCACACCCTCTGCACCTGTGGTTCCCTTTGTGTCCCACATACAGGCCCTGAGTATTTGGGGCTCACTCCATCCCTCTGGGCGAGTGTCATTGTTAAGATGCCAATGGGCCCACCAAGCGTCTCCCCTCCCCCAAATACCTGTCTGAGCCTGGGGTCCACTGTCAGGGCCCACATAACACCTGTGCCCCATGTACCCATTAGTTTGGGCTTTTGTCACATTTAGAAGCAGCTTACTGTGAACATTTTTCTTCATTTAGCTCCAAAGGGCCTGGGTCATAAGGCCCTGGGTGTTGGGGAAGGCCTGTTGTCTTGAGAAAACTCCCCAAAGCTGGGGTGGATACAGGTGAATAAGGACCTGGAGACCTTGGTCATTGGAGTTTTCAGTCTGGACTAGGCTGGCATGCTCACTACCACAGCAGCCTCCGCCTGCTGAGCTCAGGTGCTCTTTCCACTTCAGCTTTCTAGGTTAGCTGGAACTACAAGCCAGGATTGCCTCACCCAGCTAATTTTACTTTATTATAGAGATGTGTTCTTTCCAAGTTGCCCAGTCCTATCTTGAACCTGTTGGCTCAGGCAGTCCTCTCACCTCAGCCTCCCAAAATGCTGGGGTGACAGGCATGAGCCAGCATACCCCACGTAAGAATTTCGTTCTTAACATTGGGTGATGTAACATTGTTTATCAGAGACAGGATTTCTGTCATCCAGGCTGAAATGCCTTGGCACAATTGGTGGCTCAAGGCATCCTCGAACTTCTGGGCTCAGGGGAAACTCCTGCCTCAGCCTCCCAAGGAGCTGGGAAAAGAGGTGGGTACCACCACACCTGGCTAATTTATTGACTTGTTGCACAGCGGTCTCACTAAGTTGCACACATCTGTCTGGAACTTCTGGGCCCTCTGCCTCCCAAAGTGGCTGGAATTAGACATGAGCCTCCTCGCCCGCCAACCATCTGACCTTGAAAGAGCACAGAAGTGTTCCCTCTCCCTCCCTGTGGCCCCTTCTCTTGTTTTCTGTTTCTCTGGATGTTTCTCTGTTTCTCTCCCCCTCCCTCCCTCCCTTCCTTTCCTCTCTCTGTTTCTCTCCTTTCTTTCTCTCTGTCCTCCTTCCTTCTGCCCTCACTTCTCTTTGTCTTTCTCTCCCTTCCCCTCCCTTCCTGGCCTGGCCTTTTGCCTTCTGCCATGGTTTAGCTCAGTGAGAAGGCTCTCACCAGTTGCAAACACATTGATGCTGGGCTTCCCAGCCTTTAAACTGAGAAATTAAAAAAATAATGCTTCCCAACATCAACGTTTTTGTGAATAGGTACAGGGATTGCAGTGAAAGAAAGGGTTAGAAATACATGTTGAAGTACTTGAGGTTTTTTTTGTTGTTGGAGTCTCACTCTCACCCAGACTGGAGTGCAGTGGCCGCTCCTGGCCACGGCAGCCTCGACCTGCTGGGCTCTGGCGATCCTTCCGCCTCAGCCTTTTCCAAGTAGCTGGAACTGTAGGCACGTGCGATCACGCCTGGCTAATTTTTGATTTATAGTAGAGATGAGGTCTCACCAAGTTTCCCAGGTGGGTCTCCAACCCCGCGGGCTCAGGCACTCCACTCACCTTAGCCTCCCAAAGGCGTGGGATTACAGGCTAAGCCACCGAGCGCAGCCTTTTTTTTGAGTCGGAGTCTCGCTCTGTTGCCCAGGTTAGAGTGCAGTGTCACACTCACGGACCCCACAGCCTTCAACCTGCTGGACCGAGGAGACTGCCTCCAAAAGTGCTGGGATTTCAGGTGTGAGCCACCATGTCCAGCTTTCTTTGTATTTTCAAAGTTATTTACAAAAGGCAACGTTTTGTCTTATTTTTAGTTGGAGTTTCATTCTGTCACCCAGACTGGAATGCAGGGCATGCTCTCGGTCATCGTAGCCTCGACCTGCTGAGCTCCGGCAATCCTGCCTCAGCCTTCCAAGTAGCCGGAACTATGGGTGCCTGCCACCATATCCGGCTGTTTATTTATTGTAGAGACAGGTGTCATGTTGCTTTGGCTGGTCTCAAATCAGTGGCCTCAGGCAATCCACTAGCCTCAGCCTCCTGAAGTGCTGGGATTGCAGGCTGAGCCACTGAACCTCTTCATTTCTTTTTTAAAAATTTATTAGGTAGCGCTTTTGGAGCAGTGTTTTACAAGATACACTGACAAGTGCGGCCGCTGATGGCTGTCATCCCAGCTATTTAGTAGGTGGGGGTGAGAGGATTTCCTGAGTCCAGAGGTTGAAGACGAGTCTGGGAAACTTGGTAAGACCTCACTTCTATAATCCCAAAATAAGCCGGGTAAGGCAGTGGGCCCCTGTAGTTCCAGCTACTTGGAAGGCTGAGAGGGGAACCATCAGGTCAGCGTGCCACTGCAGTCCAGCCTGGGCAACAGTGAGACTCCAACTCAAAAAACATTACATTGTGTCAGATTAAGGCATCCCCTGATCAGAGGGAACAGGGTGGGTCTGGGTGGGGGTAGTGGTGGGAGGGAGTAGTCTTTAATTTGATATGAAACTACCTCAAATCTTAATATTAGTCCTCAGCCTATATTTTTTTTTTTTTTTTTTGAGTTGGAGTCTCACTCTGTCGCCCAGACTGGAGTGCAGTGGCCGCTCCCGGCCACCGCAGCCTCGGCCTGCTGGGTTCCGGCGATCCTTCCACCTCAGCCTTCCAAGTAGCCAGAATTACAGGCATGCGCCACCACGCCCACCACGCCCAGCTGATTTTTTGATTTATTGTAGAGATGAGGTCTCGCTGCCCAGGCGGGTCTCGAACCCGCGGGCTCAGGCAATTCACTCACCTCAGCCTCCCCAAAGGCGCGGGATTACAGGCTGAGCCACCGAGCCCAGCACTCAGCCTATATTAAGACCCTGGCAGGGTGGAGTTTCATTGCCTGGGAGGGGGTGTGTTGTGAGTCCAGCAGTGGTCTTCCTAAGTCCTACCCTCCCCCAACTGTTTCCTTGTGAGCCTGTCCTCAGTGGGCTCAATTCACAAGACTGGAACAGGAATGGGGTCTTATACCTTGGATGTCTGAGATTCAAAAACCTTACTTCATTTTTCCCTCAGGGTCTTGTTCCGGTTGGAGTGCAGGGATGCCATAATCACAGCATCTTGCAGCCTACACCACAATTCTGTGTCAGCCTCCTGAGTGCTTAGATACAAGGTATTGTCTGGCCGGTCTGGCGTTCTGGGCTCAAGCAATCCTCATCTGTCTTAAAAGTGTGAGGTTTACCAGCACAGACTCCACACCCAGCATGATTGTCAGACATGGTAAATTTTTTCGCTATGGTTAAACTTTCCAATTTAACCTAACTGTCCATCTTGTGTTTTTCAGGACTTTGACATTCAACTCCTGATTTCAAGCCACCTTGCCTGATGGGTAAGTCCTTCCACTTGATAGCTCAAGTCTTAAGTCAATTCCGATTGAGAACCTTCTGCGAGAAATTCTATCCTGCCTGCCAGGGGATCCCTCACCACAGGAAGAGACACCTGGCCTCCAGACCTGCTGCCCTGGCCTCCTGACCTGCTGCAGGGGCTTGGCTTGGGTTATCTGTCCTCCAGATTTCCCAGACTGAAGCCCTCGGGTGAAGCGACTCCCCTGTGGCACTCAAATGTGGAAGCACTCTTCTGGCCTGTCCTGGTGAAAAGTGCTGCAACATTTGAGTGTCAACAGGGGTGCCCATCCTCCGAGGAGCTGTGCCCCTTGAGGCCTGGCTTCTGATCAGGCAGGAAGTGCCGTGTGGCCTTTGGAGCTGGACCTTGGATTCCCACAGGGACCAGGCCCATTTTGGAACACGAAAGATCCTCACACAGATGTGCACTATGGGTACGGAGTGCAGGCGGGCCCTTTCCCTCCAGTATCGAAGGCCGGTTGAGTTGCTGGGATACAGGAGAGCTTGTAGAAGGATGAGCTGGGTTCTCACGGCAGCTACGACCATGGGACTCAGCACAGACCAGGGTTGGCAATTATTTGCAGTTTTATAATTTTTTGAGTTCAGGACTCTTGCCTAGGCTGGAGTGCAGTGACACATTTACAGCCACCCCTGCCTCCACATGCGATTCTCCTGCCTCAGCCTCCCGAGAAGTGTGTCTACAGGCATAGGTCACCATGGCTGGCTAATTTCTGGATTTAATGTAGATGCCAATTCTTGCAGTTGATCAGGATTGTCTCGAGCAGAGACAGTTCTCGTGAATTTTTGGGATTACAGGCGTCAACCCTGGTGCCAGGCTGTGATGGTTTTTTTGGTGTGGTATCTGACTCTTATAGCTGCTGCTTGTTTTGAGCCCACGTGTATGAGACCAGCCCTGGCAACTTGGAAAGACCTTGTCTCCACAGTAAAAGATTATACAATAAATCAAAAATTAGTTGGCTGTGGTAGCATGTGCATGTAGTTCCAGTTACTTGGAAGGCTGAGGTGGAAGGAGACTTCAGTGGCCTTGAGTGTGCCACTGCTCTCCACCCTGAGAGACTTCAACTCAAAAAAAAAAAAAAAAAGCCTGGACTGGGTAGTCAGATCCCTGTCTGCCTCCAGAACATCCTAGCTGAAGCCAAAACTGGCAAGTGACTCATACTGGGTTACTCAAAATGGAGGCCCTTTCTTTTTTTTGACCTGGAGAGTGCTTCGGTTTTGGGTGTCCCTGTTTGAGGAAGGCATCCACCTGGCCTCAACACAGCTTGGGCATTCAGCTCTGATCTGTGTTGCCCCCTGGCAGCCAGCCGGAAGAGATGTCAGGCTGCCTCCCCTGCATTGCCCAGGCTTTTAACTTTTTGAGTCAGGGTCTCAACTCTGCCCAAGACTGGATCACCTCACACCACTTTGAACTCCAGGGCTCAGGTAATCTTCCTGTCTGTCTTCCATAGTGGGAGTAAGCCCGCCCCGGCACATCCAGCTAATGTGAAGCCTTGGAGGCAAAGGGTCTTCCTGTGTTGGTCCAGGCTGCTCTCAAAACTTCTGGTCTCCAGCAATTCTGTCTGAGCCTCCCAAAGTGTGGGGTTGACAGGCATGAGCCACTTTATAGTTTAGGCAGCTTTCCCATGTCCTATTCTGTCCCTTGGCACTCACCCATGCTTTGGACCTCACTTAACCAAGCAAGAAAGGAAACAGCCTCTTGACTAGTATGAAGCGCTCTCAACGCCTAGACGTTTTCTTAACTTTTTTTTGAGTTGGAGTCTCACTCTTGCCCAGACTGGAGTGGAGTGGCCGCTCCCAGCCAATGCAGCCTCGACCTGCTGGGTTCTGGCAATCCTTCCGCCTCAGCCTTCCAAGTATCCGGAATCACAGGTGCGCGCTACCATGCCCGGCTAATTTTTAGATTTATTGTAGAGATGAGGTCTCACCAAGTTCCCAGGCGGGTCTGGAACCCACAGGCTCAGGCAGTCCACTCACCTCAGCCTCCCAAGACGCGAGATTACAGGCTGAGCCAGCGAGCCTGACTTTCTTTTTTTTGAGTTGCCATCTCACTCTGTCACCCAGGCTGGAGTGCAGTGGCATGCTCCCAGCCGCCGCAGACTTGACCTGCTGGGCTTAGGTGATCTTCCACCTCAGCCGTCCAAGTAGCTGAAAGTAGAGGCGCATGCTACCATGTCCGGCTAATTTTTTTTTTTTTTTTTGAGTTGGAGACTCACCTTGTCACCCAGACTAGAGTGCCGTGGCCGCTCCTGGCCACTGCCGCCTTGACCTGCTGGGCTCCGGCGATCCTTCCGCTTCAGCCTTCCAAGTAGCTGGAACTACAGGCGCGTGCTACCACGCCCGGCTAATTTTTTGATTTATTGTAGAGATTAGGTTTTGCCAAGTTGCCCAGGCAGGTCTAGAACCCACGGGCTCAGGCAATCCATTCACCTCAGCTTCGCAAAGCGTGGGAGTATAGGCTGAGCCACCAAGCCCGGCTCGGCTAATTTTTATTGTAGAGATGAGGTCTTTTTTTGAGTTCGAGTCTCATTCCATCGCCCAGACTGGAGTGCAGTGGGCATGCTCCTGGCCAACCTCAGCCTTGAACTGCTGGACTCCAACAATCCTTCCGCCTCAGCCTTCCAAGTAGCTGGAACCACAGGTGTGTGCTACCATACCCGGCTAATTTTTGATTTATTGTAGAGATGAGGTTTCGCCAAGTTGCCCGGGTGGGTCTCTAACCCTTGGGCTCAGGCAATCCACTCACCTCGGCCTTCTAAAGCGTTGGGATTATAGGCTGAGCCACCCAGCCCAGCCAAAATGAGGTCTTTTCAAGCTGACCATGCTGGTCTCCAACCCGTAGGCTAAATCAATCTTCTCGCCTCTACATCTCAAAGTGCAAGTGCTGGGATTGCAGATGTAAGCCACCATGCCCAGCCTAAGAATTTAATTCTTACATTGGGTGATAGAACATTGTTTCTGTTCCCTTTTTCTTTTTCTTTTTGATTTGGAGTCTCTTGTCACCCAGGCTGGGGTGCAGTGACATGGTGACAGCCACTGCAGCCTTGACCTGCTGGCTTGGGGGTCCTTCCATCTCAGCCTTCCAAGAAGCTGGAAATACAGATGTATACTACCATGCCCAGCTAGTTTTATTATTATAGGTGTGAGCCATCATGCCTGGCCTAAAAATTTTTTTGTTTTGAGTTGGCATCTCACTCTGTCGCCCAGACTGGAGTGCATTGGCCCACTGGGCACTGGCAATCCTTCCGCCTCGGCCTTCCAAGTAGCTGGAACTACAGGTGCATGCGATCACGCCCGGCTAGTTGTTTTTTTTTTGAATTGGAGTCTCACTCTGTTGCCCAGACTGGAGTGCAGTGGCCGCTCTCCGCCACCGCAGCCTCGACCTGCTGGGCTCCTGCAATCTTTCTTCCTCAGCCTTCCAAGTAGCCGGAATTACAGGCATGCGCAACCATGCCCGGCTGATTTTTTTTTTTTTTTTTGATTTATTGCAGAGATGGGGTCTCGCTGCCCAGGCGGGTCTTGAACCCGCAGGCTCAGGCAATCCACTCACCTCACCCTCCCAAAGGTGCGGGATTACAGGCTGAGCCACCAAGCTGGGCTTATTGTCTATTAGAGACAGGACCTCTCTGCCATCCAGACTGGATTTCCTTAGCATAATTGGTGGCTTATGACATCCTGAACTCCTCCTGGGCTCAAGGGATCTTCCAGTCTAAGCCTCCTAAGTAGCTGAGAGAAGAGGTGGGTACCGCCACACCCGACTAATTGTTTATTTTTCTGTAGAGATGACATGTCACCAACATTGCCCAGACTTGTCTCAAGCTCCTGGGCTCAAGTGATCCTTCCCCCCTTGACCTCCCAAAGTGCTAGAATTACAGGTCTGAATGTCCAGGGACATTTATTGATGCCCAAAGTCAAGTGAGTCAGTATCTGTCCCCTAAGCTTGTGATTTTAGTTACTTTTCCTTCAATGTCCTTCCTCTACGCCTGGATTCTGGTCTCCAGTTCATGGCTTTAGCGTGGGATGCTCACAACGTCCTTTCCAAATTTGTGTCTTCTCTGTCCTTAGTTCAAATCCCCAGTAGTGAAACGGGGATTTCCATAGAGTCAAATCAGAAGTATTTCACCCGTAGATTGCTCTATATTTTCATCCTAAGCCTGGTGGGAGCTCCTGGCCAGCTCACTGATGGCCCTGTGGGTGTCTGGCCTTGGCAGGGGTCCAGTCATGGCCTTGAGCTCCAGGCTGGAGGCATCCAGTTGCTGGGGCTGTCATAAGAAGTGTTTTTTTTTTTCTTTTTTTTTTGAGTTGGAGTCTCTGTTGCCCAGACTGGAGTGCAGTGGCCGCTCCCGGCCAATGCAGCCTCGACATGCTGGACTCCGGCGGTCCTTCCGCCTCAGCCTTCCAAGTAGCTGGAATTACAGGTGTGCTACCATGCCCGGCTAATTTTGATTTACTGTAGAGATGAGGTCTCACCAAGTTGCCCAAGCTTGGTCTCGAACCTGCTGGCTCAGGCAATTCACTCACCTCGGCCTCCCGAGGCATGGGATTGATTACAGACTGAGCCACGGAGCCCAGCATAGCAAGTATTTCAATGGTTGACTTACAAACCGGCCTCCCGCTCCGTTCCCACAAGGTCTTGGAGCAGCCACTTCCTGAGACCAGGTTTTCTCTGTTGGGTGCAATTGACCCCTGGGGAAATTGACCCGGGCTTGCAGGCGGTTGAGAGGCATTTCTCGCCACTGCCGCTAGATGGCAGCCGTGCTCACCCAGCGGTGAGATGTCCCTGATGCTGTCAGGAGTGTCCTGGAGCCAGATGCCCCTCCTTTGATCATCGCAGCTGGACAACACCTGGGCTGCGGTAGCCCCTGGGACGTCAACCCTCCCTTGTGGCGGCTGGCCCCACCCTGGCTTCAGTCTGTGCCCCAACATAGTCAAAATCCAGCCTCCTGGGGTCCCCTGCAGAAAGGACGGTTGGTCTCAGTCTGCAAGTGAGTTTGTCTCGGGGAGATGGTCTCGTCCTTATGCCATGGGTGACCAGCACCCTCCACTCCCCTGTCCTGTATTCTGAAGTCAAGGGAATCGGCAGGCAGGGCCCCTCGGCAGCTGATGTCCAAGTGGAGCTTTGTGGCGTGCAGGGCCGCCAGCCATCAGTGACTCATTTCAGTCAGGTCCATCCCAAAGAGCGTGAGGGCTGGAAATGTCACTGCAGCCTGGTATTGGGACATTGGGTGAGTCAATTTTAGACTTAAAAAAAATTTTTTTTTTTTTGAGTTGGAGTCTCACTATGTCACTCAGACTGGAGTGCAGTGGCTGCTCCCGGCCACCGCAGCCTCGACCTGCTGGGCTCCGGCGATCCTTCCGCCTCAGCCTTCTGAGTAGCTGGAACTACAGGCATGCGCTACCACGCCTGGCTGATTTTTTTGATTTATTGTAGAGATGAGGTCTTGCTGCCCAGGCAGGTCTCGAACCCGCGGGCTCAGGCAATCCACTCACCTCAGCCTCCCAAAGGCGTGGGATTATAGGCTGAGCCACTGAGCCCGGCTGGCTTTTAAAAAAATTTTCAATTTTTTGAGTTGGAGCCTCACTTTCAGGCTGGAGTGCAGTGGCATGTCTATGACCACCACAGCCTTGATGTGCTGGGCTCAGATGGTCTTTCCTCATCAGTTCTCTAAGTAGCTGGAACCACAGGCATGTACACCATACCTGGCTAATTTTTTGATTTATTGTAGAGACGCTATGTTTCTCCAAGTTGCCCAGCCTGGTCTGGAACTCCTGGGCTCAGGAAATCCACTCGCTTCTGCCCCTGAAAGTGCTGGAATCACAGGTGTATGCCACTGCAAGCAGCAGTAAATATTTTTGAGAGCAACTTTGATGAAAGAGCAGAGATATTTCTGATTACGTGCTCATAGCATCTTTTTTTGTGTGTTTTTGAGTTGGAGTCTCACTGTTGCCCAGACTCTGGAGTGCAGTGGCCGCTCCCGGCCACCGCAGCCTCGACCTGCTGGGCTCCAGCGATCCTTCCGCCTCAGCCTTCCAAGTAGCCGGAATTACAGGTGCTCACTACCACGCCCGGCTAATTTTTATGATTTATTGTAGAGATGAGGTTTCGCTGCCCAGGCGGGTCTCGAACCCGTGGGCTGCATCTTTGACTTGAGGCACCCAGAGGAACAAGAAAAGGTGGGAGCCGCAGAAGTTTTCAAAAGAAGTGTTTGAAGAATGAATGACTGCAGGAAGCAGAAGGATGGGGGCCCTAGGAGGTTGGGTTCCTGTCCCATTAGTTATCCCAGGAGCTGTAGTGTCAGTATTCACCCTTTTCAGCTAAACTGGTTTCGTCATGAATGGAAAGGACATTAAGAGATTTAATTTAGACAGCAAGTAGGGCATTTGGGAAAGAAGGTGCCTCTAACCCTTGTCTCATTTTTTCTCCACTGCTGAGGGTCAAATCCCTGAGAAATGAATAGGAGGGTCCTAGTGGCACTCAGTATGCGTGGCTTGTGTGACCTGGGGCATAGATGCACGTGGCCCACGTCTCACTCAAGTCTCAATCCCAAGTCTCCCTCTGTCCAATTCCATTCTGCCCTCAGGAGCCAGATCGATGGCCCCAAATACAATTTCAGATCTCGCCTTAGAGACTTCCCTGGGCACTTAGATCTTTGGAGTGACCAGGCTCACTGGGCACCTTGGGTCACACTTCTAATCCCAACACTTTTGGCATTCAGGTCAAGCGGTCTGGGCAACATTGAGACCTCGTGTCTGCTACAGAAGTAAATGCATGTGTATGTTCATCGCAATGCTATTAGTTAATGCAAGTTTACAAAATATTTTTGAGTTGGTGACTAACTCCATTGACCATACTGGAGTGCATTGGCACACTCATGGCTACTGCAGCTTGGAACTGCTGGGTTTAAGTGATCTTTCTGGCCCAGCCTTCCAAGTAGCTGGAACTACAGATGCATGCCACCATGCCAGTTTTTATGTTTTATTGTAGAGATATGAGGTCTCACCAAGTTACCCAGACTGCAAGTAATCCCAGCACTATGGGAGGCCGAGGTGAGTGGATTGCCTGAGCCCGGATGTCCGAGACCCACTTGGGCAACTTGGCAACACCTCATCTCTACAATAAATCAAAAAAAATTAACCAGACGTGGTAGTGCGCGCCTGTAGTTCCAGCTACTTGGAAGGCTGAGGTGGAAGGATAGCCGGAGTCCAGCAGGTCGGGGCTGCGGTGGCCGGGAGTGGCCACTGCACTCCAGTCTGGGTGACTGAGTGAGACTCCAAAAAAAAGTATTAGGTAGTGCATTTGGAACAATGTTTTAAAAAAATACACTGTGTCCCATCTCTACAATAAGAAATTAGCCAGGCTGCAGTGGCCGGGAACGTGCCACTGCCCTCCATCTGAGTGACAGAGTGAGACTCCTACTCCCCAAAAACACATTCTGACTAGTGCCGTGGCTCACGCCTGTCATCCCAGCTATTTAGTAGGTGGAAGTGAGGATTTCCTGAGTCCAGGGGTTCGAGACCAGCCTGGGCAACTTGGTGGAACCTCATCTCTATAACAGATCTAAAACTAAGCCAAATGTGGTATGCGTCCCTGTAGTTCCAGCTACTTGGAAGGTGGATGGGGAAGTATGGTCTGAGCCCAGCAAGCTGAGGCTGCAGTGGCATTGATCATGACACCACTCCAGCCAGTCAGAATAAGGCACACTGATTAGAGGGAGCAGGGTGGGTCTGGGTGTAGTGTCTTTAATTAGTACTCAGACTACCCTGAATGGGGCCTCAGGCTACATGAGAGCCTAGCAGGGCATAGCTCCATTACCTGGGAGGAGGTGTGCTGTGAGTGCAGCCCTGGTATTGGTACACACTGCTCCCCCCCCCCGCCCGCCTCAGCTCTTTTGTCCTAGCTTGTGTTCTTCTGACTGGTGATCTATCCTCATTGGGTTTTAACACTTGCTCTTTTTTCCCCCTAGGGTCTTGTCTCACCTGCAGTGCAGTGGTGTCATAATCACAGCTTACTGCAACCTTCACCGGGATCCTCCTTTGTCAGTCTACTGAGTGTCTGAGATGACTGATCATCTCTGGGTGATTGTGGCGTGTGTGTTTCTGATATAAAGACAAGGTATTGTCTGGCCCATCTGGCATTCTGGGCTCAAGGAATCCTCTCATCTCAGCTTTCTGAAGCCCTGGCATTACCGCACCCAGCAAAATTCCCCGCCATGGTTTTCTCTCCGGTTAAATTTCTCCGGTTTAACTTTTATTATCTTGTGTTTTTCAGGGGCTGGTTATTCTACCCTTGATTTCAAAGTGCCGTGGTAAGCCCTTCCACCTGACGGCTCGCTGTCTCAACCTGTGGCACTCAAACTGTGGGGGCACTTTTCTGGGCTAGGATGGAAGTGCCGCCATGTTTTGAGTGTTGCCGATTGGGAACCTTCTGGGAAAAGTTCTTACCTGTGGGTCAGATGGTCCCTCTCATGGGAAGAGAGGTCCAGCTCTTGGTCTTCTGCATAAACTTGGTCAGGGTCTCCTTGAGGTTTCCCGGATGAGTCCTTCAGATGAGTCTGCTCACCTGTGGCACTCAATTGTGGAAGCACTCTTCTGACTTGTTCTTGTGAAAAGTGCTGCAACATTTGAGTGTCACGGGGGTGCCCGTCCTCCCAGGAGCCGTGTCCCATGGGAGCTTTGTAGCTGTCCAGGGGCTTGTTTTCCACAGGAATGAAGCTGTCTTGGAGCACAAGAGATCCTCACACAGCCTGTGGGTACTAGGGTGCATGTGGGCCCTTCCCTTGGCAGGAAAGAAGGCTTAGATGGGGTGCCAGGATCTGGGAGAGCTTGTGGAAGGACGGCAGCTACAACCTAGGGACACAGTACATGGCTGGTGATGATTTGTAATTTTACAGTTTCTTTGGAGTTGAGTCTCGCGCAGGCTGGAGTGTAGTGCACGTCCACCCCAACCTCGACCCGCTAAGCCCAGGTGATCCTCTCCCCTCAGTCTCCTGAGTCACTGTCCTCCAAGGCCAGCTAATTCTGGATTTATTGTAGATGCTAGGTCTTGCAGTTGATGAGTTGTCTCAGCCCCTTGGCTCAGGCAATTCTTCTGCCCTCGCCCTCCTGAATTGCTGGGATTACAGGTGTGAGCCCCAGTGCCATGGTTTTTTTTTGGGGGGGGTTGGTATGGTATCTGACTTCTTGAGCTCTTAAAAAATGTTATAGATCCTTATTTAAAATGTGCTTGGACTGGGTAGCCTGATCCCTCTCTGGCCAGAGAACATCCCAGCTGAAGCCGATTCCAGGAAGTGCTCATACTGGGGTACTCAAAATGGAGGCCCTTTCTTTCTTTTGACCTGGAAAGTGCTTTGATTTTGGGTGTCCCGGTGTGAGGAAGGTATCCATCTGGTCTCAACACACATTCAGCTCTGATCTGCATCTCCCCCTGCCCGCCAGCCCAGAAGAGACATCAGGTTGCCTCCCCCTGCATTGCCCAGGTCTTTAGTTTTTGTTTGTTTTGTATTTGAGTCAGGGTCTCACTCTGCCCCAGGTTGGAGTGCAGTGCCAGGATCATCTCACCACCACTCTGACCTCCAGGGCTCAGGTGACCCTCCTGTCTCTGCCCCTCATAGTTGTGTCTCCACACCCAGCTAACCTTATTCTTTGTAGGCACAGGATCTCCTTGTGTTGTCCAAACTGCTCTTTTCAAACTTCTGGGCTCCAGCAATCCTGTCTCAGCCTCCCAAAGTGCTGGGATGACAGGCAGTGGCACTGCACCCAGCCCTTGAACGCTTCATAGCTTTGGTGGTGGCTTTCTTAGGTCCTGCTCTGGCGCTTGGTACTTACCCACGCTTTGGACTTCACCAGGCAAGCAAGAAAGGGAACTCTTGCCTCCCAATTAGTATGAAGTACTCCTGACACCTAGACATTTCACCAGCAGTCAGTCTAAATTGCTTCTTGCTTACCGCTTACCGGGATTTGGGGTTTGACCTTTTTCCTTCAGTTGTTAACTATCCCTCTTAATAAACTGCTTTTTATTGTGGTGATGCCTTGGTTGCTGTGTTTGCTGTGTGGGCCTGCCCACTCCTGTACCTGCAGTTCCTTCACTGTCCTACATGCAGGCCCTGAGTCTGCAGGGAACTGCAGTCCACGTTCTGCAGGACTCACTCCATCCCTCTGGGCCAGTATCACAATTGGCAAGGGTGCCATGGGGCCCATCAGGCATCTCCCCTCTATACCTGTCTGAACCTGAGGTCCCCTGTGTCAGGGTCCCACATACACCAAAGCCTGTGGCTACAGGCTGGGCCTTTAATCTTCAACCTTGGAAGCAGCATAAGGTTTCCATGACAAGTTTCTTCAATGGGCTCCAAGTGGCCTGAGCCAAGACCCCCATGGAGGTTGAGGGAAGCACCTGCACAAGGATGGGGAGGGTAAAGGTGGTTAAGGTCCTGGGAGCTTTGGTCATCAATAAGTTCAATTTTTATATAGGGTGATAGAACATTTTTTAAATCGGAGGGACTCCTTCGCCCAGGCTGGAGTGCAGTGGCACACTCACGGTCCTCGTGGCCTCCACATGCTGGACTGGGCGATCCTTCCACCTCAGCCTTCCAAGTAGCTGGAACTACAGATGCACGCCGTCATGCCCAAGTAGTTTTTGTGATTTAATTGTAGAGATGAAATCTCACCAACTTGGGAACATTTTCTATTGGAGACGGGATCTCATAATGGTGGAATGCAGAGGCAACTTTGAACTGGCCTCGGGGTCCTCCTGCCTCGGCCTCCCAAGGAGCTGGGAAAAGAAGGTATTGCCACACACGGCTAACCTTTTAATTTTTATGTAGAGGTGATGTGTCACCAACATTGCCCAGGCTTGTGTCAAGCTCCTGGGCTCAAGCAGTCCCCCCCCAAAAGTGCTGAGATTACAAGCCTGGGTTTCCGTGCCCAGCTATTGATGCCCACAAGTCAGGTGAGTATCTGTTCCCCCAACTTGTGATTTTCAGTGTCCTCTATTCCTCGATTCTGGTTTCTAGTTCATGGTTTTAGTGTGGGACACTTGAAACGTCATTGCCAAGTTCGTTTCTCAATTGCTACAGTAGTTTCATGTTTCTTCGTTCAAATCCCCAGTAGTGAAACAAAAATTTCTATAGATTGCTCTGTATTTTCCTTTTATTTTTTTGAGTCAGAGTCTGTCACCTGTGTTGGAGTACAGTGGCACACTCACAACCACCACAGCCTCTGCATGCTGGGCTCAGTTGATCCATCCACCTCAGCTTTCCAAGTAGCTGGAACCACAGGCGTGTGTCACCAGGGCCGGCTAATTTTTCTTTTTTTTTAATTGTGGAGATGAGGTCTCTACATGCTGGTCTTGAACCAACAGCCTCAGGCAATCCTCTCACATTGGCCTCCCCAAACTGCTGGCATTAAAGCATTAAAGCCACTGCACCTAGCGTATTCTGCGTTTTCTTTTCTTTATTTTTTTTGAGTTTGAGTTTTGAGTTTGAGTCTGTCACCCAGACTAGTGCAGTGACCGCTCCTGGCCACCGCAGCCTCGACCTGCTGGGCTCTGGCGATCCTTCTGCCTCAGTCTTCCAAGTAGCTGGAGCTACAGGCACGCGCTACTGTGCCCGGCTAATTTTTTTTAATTGTAGAGATGAGGTCTCGCCAAGTTGCCCAGGCAGGTCTCAAACCCGTGGACTCAGGCAATCCACTCACCTCTGCCTCCCAAAGCACTGGGATTACAGACTGAGCCACCGGATCCGACTACTCTATTTTCATTCTAATCTAGGTGAGAGTTCCTGGCCAGCTCACAGATGACCCGTGGGTGTCTGACCTTGGGAGGGGTCCAGTCACGGTTGTGACCTGGCCACTCAGATGCTTCGTTCCCACAAGGCCTTGCAACATGCACCTCCAGAGACGAGTTGCCTCTGGGTGCAATTGACCCCTGGGGAAACTGATCCGGGCTTGCAGGCGGTTGAGAGGCGTTTCTCGCCACCGCCGCTAGATGGCAGCGGTGCCCGCCCAGCGGTGAGATGTCCCTGATACAGCTAGGTGTGTCCTGGAGCCAGATGCCCCTCCCTTTGAGCATCGCAGCTGGACAACACCTGGGCTGCTGCATCCCCTGCTCTGGTACTTCAACCCTCCCTCGCGGCGGCGGGGCCCCACCCTGGCTTCTGTCTTCCCCAACATAGTTAAAATCCAGCCTCCCAGGGTCCCCTGCAGAAAGGATGGTTGGTCTCAGTCTGCAAGTGAGTTAGTCTAGGGGAGATGGTCTTGTCCTTATATTCCACTCTCCCATCCCGTGTCTTGACGTCAAGGAAACCGGCAGGCAGGGCCCCTCAACAGCCGATGTCCAAGAGGGGCTTTGTGGCACGCAGGGCCGCCAGCCGTCGGTGGGTCATTTCAGTAAGATCCATTCCAAAGAGCCTGAGGACACGAGGGAGGGAAATGTCACTGCAGCCTGGTGTTGGGACATTCGGTGAGTCAATCTTACATATATATGGGGTGTCTTGATAAAGTCATTCCATTATCCTGTTAAGATCATTCGATAATCCTCCAGAACATCAATGAAATACGCTTATTCTTTTTTTTTTTGAGTTGGAGTTTCACTCTGTCACCCAGACTGGAGGGCAGTGGCCATTCCCAGCCACCGCAGCCTCGACCTGCTGGGCTCCAGCGATCCTTCCGCCTCAGCCTTCCAAGTAGCTGGAGCTACAGGCGTGCGCTACCATGCCCGGTCATTCTGATTTATTGTAGAGATGAGGTCTCGCCAAGTTGCTCAGGTGGGTCTCGAACCCACGGACTCAGGCAATCCACTCACCTCAGCCTCCCAAAGACGCGGGATTACAGGCTGAGCCACTGAGCCTGGCTGAAATATGCTTATTCTATGCATAATTATATATATTTATTATTGTTACTATTTTGAGTTGTCTCACTCTGTCATCAGGCTGGAGTGCAGTGGCACGCTCATAGCCACTGCAGCCTCCACCTGCTGGCTCAGGAGTTCCTTCTGCCTCAGCCTTCCAAGTAGCTCAACTACAGGTGTGTACCACCACGCGGGCTAATTTTTTTATTTATTGTAGAGATGAGGTTTCGCCAAGTTGCCCAGATTTGTCTTGAACCCGTTGGCTCAGGCAATCCTCTCACTTTGGCCTTCCAAAGTGTTGGGATTACAGGAGTAAGCCTCTGCACATGGCCCATATATATATATTTTTTAGTTGGAGTCTCGTTCTATCATCCAGGCCAGAGTGCAGTTGTTTGACCCTGCTCCACCAGAGCCTCGATCTGGGCTCAAGAGATCCTTCTGTCTCAGACTCCCATCTAGCTGGGACTAGTGGCACATGCCACATGCCCGGTTTATTTTTTTATTTGGAGTGAGCTTCTCATTCTGCCGTCCAGGCTAGAGTGCAGTGGCATGCTCAGGGCCACCACAGCCTCAATCTGCTTAGCTCAGATGATCCCTCTACCTCAGCCTTCCAAGTAACTGGAACCACAGGCACGCACCACCTCGCCTGGCTAATTTTTTGATTTCTTGTAGACAAGAGCTCTTGCCAAGTTGCCTAGGCTGGTCTCAAACCCCTGGACTCAGGCAATCCTTTCACCTCGGCTTCCCAAAGTGTTGGGGTTACAGGCATGAGTCACTGTGCCTAGGTAATTTTTTAATTTATTTGTAGAGATGGAGTCTTGCTGGGCTGCCCAGGCTGGTCTTGAATTCTCGGGCTCCAGCAATCCTCTCACCTCGGCCTCCCAAAGTACTTGAATTACAGGTGTGAGCCACCACGTCCCCCCTAAGTGGATACCTTATTTCAAAAATTTCTGGCATATTTGTCCATGTAAGCCACGAGGCCATAATTTACCCCCTGCTCCTGAGTCCCAGCCCCATGTCCCGCCTCCTGCAGAGAGAATAGGGACCCATATCTCACCAGAGGACTCGAAGTTTGCAGCCTGGGTGGCTGAGCCTCTTGCATAACAGCTGGACACCTGTGTCCCCCAGGGCATTGTGGGTCAGATAGAGTTCGGTCAAGGACTGACTGGTTCCCAGAGTGGAAGAAAGGTCTTTGCAAGCTTTGGCTGTGAGGCCGCAGCTATCCAGCCTGCTGAGATAAAGAGAGGTTAAAGGGACATGCGGCTCCTTTTATTTTATTTTTTGAGGCAGAGCTTCACTCTGTCACTCAGGCTGGAGTGCAGTGGAGCGATCACGGCCACCCCAGCGTGGGCCTCCTGGGCGCAGGTGATCCTTCCGCCTCAGCCTCCCGAGTAGCTGGGACTACGGGTGTGTGCCAACATGCCCAGGTAATTTTTTTCTATATTTTGTAGAGACGAGGTCTTGCTTTCTTGCATTGGCGGGTCTCAAACTCCTGAACTTGTGTGATCCTCTCACCTCAGCCTCCCAAAATGCTGGAATGACAGGCATCAGCCACTGTACTCAGCTGGAGCTGAGATTTTACAGAGAAAGACATAAAAAATTTTTTTTCTTCAGAAAACCTAGCAAAAAGGACTTTAATCTTAATTTGGCTGAGAATCTGAGGTAATAATAGATGTCATCTTCTAAAATGAGGTATAAGCCGGGCTCGGTGGCTCAGCTTGTAATCCCGCGCCTTTGGGAGGCTGAGGTGAGTGGATTGCCTGAGCCCACCGGTTCGAGACCCGCCTGGGCAACTTGGCGAGACCTCATCTCTACAATAAATCAAAAGTTAGCCGGGCATGGTAGCGTACGCCTGTAGTTCCAGCTACTTGGAAGGCTGAGGCAGAAGGATTGCCAGAGCCCAGCAGATCGAGGCTGCAGTGGCCGGGAGCAGCCACTGCACTCCAGTCTGGGTGACAGAGTGAGACTCCAACTAAATAAAATAAAATAAAATGAGGTATAAGATGACAATTCAGGACCCAGAGTGGGGCCCAGAGTCTACAGTCCTAGCTACTCAGGAGGCTGAAACAGGAAGAATCTCTCTTGAGTCAGGAGTTTGAGTCCAGCCTGGGCAACAGAGAGAGACCCTGTCTCTCATGCCCGTAATTCTAGTATTTTGGGAGGTGGAGGCGAGAGAACTGCCTGAGCCCAGGGTTTCAAGACCAGCCTGGGCAGCTTGGCCAGACCTTGTCTCTACAATATATCAAAAAATTATCTGGGTGTGGTGGTGCACACCTGTAGTCCCAGCTACTTGGAAGGCTGAGACAGAAGGATCACCTGAGCCCAGAAGTTTGAGGCTATGTTGACTGTGAGCATGCCATTGCACTCCAGCCTGGGGAACAGAGTGAGGCTGTGACTCAAAAAATAAAAAGACAATTCAGAACTTGAAAAGGATGAGAAAAAACAGCCTGGGGACATTAAAAACATCACGATTACAAGTGCACAGGGGTCAAGCATATGACGATTCAGAGACCCAGGAGGGGCGAGCAAGGAATTGAAGGCAGATTAATTATTTCACATCAGAGGACTGGACCTCGAGACACGTCCCATGGGGGCCCCACAGAACTCACAAAGGATCCCCCACAGCATGTCTGCCAGATGGCACGTTCCCAGAGGACCCCAGCAGCACAATTAAGGGACAGATGTTTTCCCTAAGTTCTCGTTTCAGCCCTCAGTGACTCAATACCCCAAACAAGAAACCAGAAATGGAAGATTAAAATAAGAAAAAATACGTATATTTTGCCAGGCATAGTGGCTCACGCCTGTCATCTCAGCACTTTAGGAGGCTGAGGCAGGAGGATCCCTTGATGGGAGTCTGAGGCCAACCTGGACAACATAGTGAGACCCCATCTCTACAAAAAAAATTTTTAAAATTAAAAAGCGATGATGACTCATCTGATTTTAAGTTCTTCAGGCTTGGGGCCAGGCTGGTACGGAAGTGTACCAGATTGAGGATTTTGTATGTTTGTTTTTAAGAGATGGGGGTCTTGCCGTGTTGCCCAGGCTGGAGTGCAGTGGCACAACCATAGCTCACTGCAGCCTCAAACTCCTGGACCCAAGCAATCCTCCTGACTCAGCCTCCCAAGTGCCTGAGACTATAGGCATTATATTTTCGGTGGCTCAAGTCTGTAATCCCTGCACTTTGGGAGGCTAAGGTGAGAGGATTGCCTGAGCTCAGGGGTTTGAGACCAGCCTGGGCAACTTGGTGAGACCTCGTCTCTACAGTTTTAAAAAAAGAAAAGTCGGGCTTGGTAGTGCGCACCTGTAGTTCCACCTACTTGGAAGGGTGAGGCGGAAGGATCACCTTTGCCCAGCAGGTCGAGGCTGCGGTGGCCACGAGCATGCCACTGCACTCCATCCTGGGCGACAGAGTGAGACTCTGACTTAACAAAAAAAGGAAAGAAAATTTTTTTTTTGAGTTGGGAGTCTCACTCTGTCGCCCAGACTGGAGTGCAGTGGCCGTTCCCGGCCACTGCAGCCTCAACCTGCTGGGCTCCGGCGATCCTTCCGCCTCAGCCTTCTGAGTAGCCAGAATTACAGGCATGCGCTACCACGCCTGGCTGATTTTTTGATTTACTGTAGAGATGAGGTCTCGCCTGCCCAGTTGGGTCTCGAACCTGCGGGCTCAGGCAATCCACTCACCTCAGCCTCCCAAAGACGCGGGATTACAGGCTGAGCCACCGAGCCCCGCGGGAAAGAAAATTTTTAAAAATGAAAAATAGGCCAGGTGCATGGCTCACGCCTGTAATCCCAACCCTTGGGGAGACCAAGGTGGGAGGATTGCTTGAAGTCAGGAGTGCAAGACCAGTCTTGCCAACATGGTAAGACCTCATCTCTACAAAAAAGAGAAGTAAAAATCACGCCCGGCGTGGCGGCTCATGCCTGTCATCCCAGCACTATGGGGGGCGGAGACAAGAGGATTACCTGAGTCCAGGGATTCAAGACCAGCCTGGACAACTTGGTGAGACCTCATCTCTACAATAAATAAAAAAATTAGCCAGGCATAATGGCACATGCCTGTAGTCCCAGCTACTTGGAAGGCTGAGGCAGAAGGATTACCTGAGCCCAGTACGTCGAGGCTGTGGTGGCCATGAGTGTGCCACTGCACTCCAGTCTGGGTGACAAGAGTGAGACTCTGACTCAAAATAATAATAATAATGATGATAATAAATAAAAACATATTCACCTGCATTCCTCTCAAATATGAGTCACCATATGAAATGTACACTTTTTTTTTTGAGTTGGAGTCTCACACTGTTGCCCAGGCTAGAGTGCAGTGGTACGCTCATGGCCACTGTAGCCTCAACCTGCTGGGCTCAGGCCATCCTTCTGCCTAAGCCTTCCAAGTAGCTGGAAACACAGGCACGCACCACCACACCTGGCTAGTTTTGATCTATTGTGGACATGAAGTCTCACAAAGTTGCCTAGGCTGGTCTCAATTCCCTTGGCTCGGGTAATCCTCCCACCTCAGCTTCCCAAAGTGCTGGGATTACAGGTTGAGCCACTGTGCCCAGTCAATGCACACTTTTGAATTTCAGTCTCTGACTTTGGTTCTTCCCACATGAGAAAGGAATAATCCTTTTTTTTTTTTGGAGTCAGAGTCTCACTCTGTCGTCCAGGCTGGAGTGTAGTGGCACAATCACAGCCACCACAGCCTCAACCCCTGGTCTCAGGCAATCGTTCCACCTCAGCCTCCCAAGTAGCTGGGACTGCAGGCACACACCAACATGCTTGGCTAATTTTTGGACTTATTGTAGGGATGCGGTCTCACCACGTTGCCCAGGCTGGTCTTGAACCCCTGAGTTCTGGCAATATCCTCGCCTCAGCCTCCCAAAGTGCTGGGATGACAGGCGTGAGTCGCCGAGCCCGGCTGGGATAATCCTTAAGCAGAAAAAGACGAAGAATGGCCAAACACTCCTGCCCTGTGAGCCTCACCCCCAGCCCTGGACACTCACCACAGCTTCTGGAGTCTGCAGGTGGGGTGCCGCAGCCCCTCCCCTAGCAGCCAGAGGCCCCAGTCTCCCAGGTCATTGAAGCTCAGATCCAGGTCCCGGAGGTGGGGGTTGGTCTGGAGCACAGCGGAGAGACCCTCACAGGCGGCAGAGCCCAGACGGCAGATGCCCAACCTGCAGAGACAGGGCGCCAAGGACAGAGGGTCATTCCTGCTGCCGGCATCCCCTGGAGTGCTTAGGTGACAAGCCATGTGATGGTAGAGAAGGGACAATCAGAGTCACTCTCTACCCATGAGAGGAAGAGGAAGAAGCAGAAGCAGGCAGGTGGAAAAGATGAGGGGAAAGAAGGAATAAACCAGAAAAGGGGGCTTGAGTTGTGGCTCCTGCTTGTAACCCCAGCTACTTGGGAGGCCATGGTGGGAGGATTGCTTGAGCCCAGCCTGAGCAACATAGCAAGATCCTAGCTGTCAGGAAAAAAAATAATGAAAATGTAAAATGAAAGAGCTGGGCTCGGTGACTCATGCCTGTCATCCCAGCACTTTGGGAGGAAGAGGTAAGAGGATTGCCTGAATCCATGGGTTCGAGACCAGCCTGGGCAACTTGGCAAGAACTCATCTCTACAATAAATCCAAAAAAATGTAGGCAGGCATGGTGGTACGTGCATGTGGTTCCAGCTACTTGGAAGACTGAGGCAGAAGGGTCACCTGAGTCCAGCAGGTCGAGGTTGAGGTGGCCGTGAGTACGTCACTGCACTCCAGCCTGGGCGACAGAGGGAGACTCTGACTCAAAAAAAAAAAAAAAAAAAAAAAAAAAAAAAATATATATATATATATATATATATATATATATATAAAATAAAGAATATCTGGCTTATCTACTGGTGCTGGACAAGGAGAAAGGACTAGCCTCAGCCAGTGAGAGCCAAGATGGGATAAACAGACCAATTAATTAATCCTAAAGTTTGCATGCAACTCGGGAGGCTGAGTTGGGAGAACCACTTGAGCCCAGGAGTTTGAGGCCAGCCTGGACAACATAGTGAGACCCTTTCTCTAAAACATTGTTTTTTTTTGAGTTGGAGTCTCACTCTGTTGCCCAGACTGGAGTGCAGTGGCCGCTCCCGGTCACCGCAGCCTCGACCTGCTCGGCTCCGGCGATCCTTCCACCTCAGCCTTACAAGTAGCTGGAACTATAGGCATATGCTACCACGCCCGGTTAATTTTTTGATTTATTGTAGATATGAGGTCTCGCCAAGTTGCCCAGACGGGTCTCGAACCTGCGGCCTCAGCCTCCCAAAGGTGCAGGATTACAGGCTGAGCCACCGAGCCCAGCCATTTTTTTTTTTTTTTTTTTTTTTTAGCCAGGCATGGTGGCTCACGCCTGTAATCCCAGCAGTTTGGGAGGCTGAGGCAGCAGTGAGCGATGATAGTGCCACCACACTCCAGCCTAAGTGACAGAGTAAGACCCTGACTCAAAAAATAAAGAAAAAAGGGCCGGGTGCGGTGGCTCATGCCTGTCATCCCAGCTGTTTGTGAGGCTGAGGTGAGAGGATTACCTGAGTCCATGGGTTCGAGAACAGCTTGGACAACTTAGCAAGACTTCATCCCTACAGTGAATTTAAAAATTAGCCGAGCATGGTGTAGCACACCTGTAGTTCCCAGCTACTTGGAAGACTGAGGTTGAAGGATAGCCTGAGCCCAGTAGCTGGTGGGGGTTACGGTGGCCGTAAGCATACCCCTGCACTCCAGCCTGGGCAGCAGAGTGAGACTCTGACTAAAAAAAAAAAAATAAAGAAGGAAAGAAAAACCCAGGAGTTCAAGATCAGCCTGGGCAACACCGTGAGAACCCATCTCTATAAAAAAATGTATAAAAATTTTGGAAAATGGCCAGGCATGGTGGCTCATACCTGTAATCCCAGCACTTTGGGAGGCTGAGGCAGGAGGATCACTTGAGACCAGGAGCCCAAGATCAGCCTGGGCAACACAGTGAGACTCCATCTCGAACCAAAAATAAATAAATGAATAAATCTATATATTTAAAGAAACCAGACCAGGAACTCAGACCTTATCTAGTGATTAGAAGGAACATCCAGCTCAGCCTTTAATCCCGTGCCTTTGGGTGGCTGAGGTGAGTGGATTGCTTGAGACCGCGAGTTCGAGATCCTCTTGGGCAACGAGATCTCATCTCTACAATAAATCAAAAAATCAGCCGGGCGTGGTAGCGCATGCCTGTAATTTCGGCTACTCAGAAGGCTGAGGTGGAAGGATCGCCGGAGCCCAGCAGGTCGAGGCTGCGGTGGCCGGGAGCGGCCACTGCACTGCAGTCTGGGAGTTGAAAAAAAAATCAGCTGAACTTCTCTGGGCAAAAAAAGGGTCAGCAGAGTGGAAGCCATGCCAGGAAGCAAGAATGGCCTGTGCAAAGTCAGAGTCAGGCGAAACTTTACAAGAAGGCTGATGGTTGTCGCTAGAATGCAGGAGGACGAGAGAGGCGGCCTGGCCTCTGGGCACCCAGATGAGGGCCCAGAGTCTCCTAGGATGGCAAGTTTAACAGGACTCACCGCAGCGTCTGGAGCTTGCATGCCGGATGCTTGAGGCCCACACACAGCAGTAGCACCCCAGGGTCCCCCAGGTCATTCAGACTCAGGTCAAGCTCCATCAGGCTCTGGGTCACACTGAGGGTGGAGGCCAGATCCTCACAGGCACCCGCAGTGAGGTGGCAGATTTTCAACCTGCACAAAAGCCGACTCAGCATATATTATGGCATGGTTTCTGTGGTATGCCAAGTTTATCTGCCTCCTCCCCAGTCTTAGAATTCATGTATTTTCAGGCTGGACACAGTGGCTCACGCCTGTCATCCCAACACTTTGGGAGGCCAGGGAAGGAGGGTTGCTTGAGCTTAGGCATTTGAGACCAGCCTGTCTAGGCAATGTAGCCAGACGTCATCTCTACAAAAGATAAATAAATTAATCTGGGCATGGTGGCTTGCGCCTGTAGTCCCAGCTGCTCAGCAGGCTGAAGCGGAAGGATTGCCTGAGCCCCGGAGGTTGAGGCTCCAATGATCTGTGATTGTGCCACTACACTCCAGCCTGAGAGACAGAGTAAGACCAGACTTAAAAAAAAAGAAAAAAACAAAAGAAATAATGCATTTTCAGACAAACAACTCAATTTTATCTGTTTACTTTCGAGTCGGAGTCTCACTCTGTCACCCAGGCTGGAGTGCAGTGGCATGCTCACACCACCACAGCTTCGACTTACTGGGTTCAGTTGATCCTTCCACCTCAGCCTGCCAAGTAGCTGGAACTACAGGATGCACCACCGTGCTCATCTAATTTTTTTGTTTATTGTAGAGATGAGGTCTCACCATGTTGCCCAGGTTGGTCTTGAACCCGTGAGCTCAGGCAATCCTCTCACCTCACCCTTTCAAAGTGCTGGGATTATAGGTGTGAGCCACCACGCCTGGCCTAATTTATTTATTTTTTTTTTGAGTTGGAGTCTCACTCTGTCGCCCAGACTGGAGTGCAGTGCCCGGCCACTGCAGCCTCGACCTGCTGGGCCCTGGTGATCCTTCCGCCTCAGTCTTCCAAGTAGCTGGAACTACAGGCGCGCGCTACCACGCCCGGCTGATTTTTTGATTTATTGTAGAGATGAGGTCTCGCTGCCCAGGCGGGTCTCGAACCCGCGGGCTCAGGCAATCCACTCACCTCAGTCTCCCAAAAGCGCGGGATTACAGGCTGAGCCACCGAACCCGGCCGCCTGGCCTAATTTTTTTTTCTTTTAGTTGGAGTCTCACTCTGTTACTCAGACTGGAGTGCAGTGGCTGCTCCTGGCCACCGCAGCCTCGACCTGCTGGGCTCCGGCAATCCTTCCACCTCAGCCTTCCAAGTAGCTGGAACTACAGGTGCGTGCTACCACACCTGGCTAATTTTTTGATTTATTGTAGAGATGAGGTCTCGCCAAATTGCCCAGGCGGGTCTCGAACCCGCGGGCTCAGACAATCCGCTCACTTAGGCCTCCCAAAGCGCTGGGATTACAGGCTGAGCCACCGAGCCGGCCTAATTTTTTGATTTATTGTAGAGATGAGGTCTCGCCATGTTGCCCAGGCTAGTCTCGATTGGGAGGCAATCCTCTCACCTCTGCCTCCCAACGTGCTGGGATGACAGGCATGTGCCACCGCGCCCAGCCAGTGGGTGCATTTGGACAGTGTCCTTGGATAGAGAAGAGATTTGCTGTCTCAGCTGGCCCCACGAAGACTCACCACAAGGTCTGTAGTCTGCAGACTGGGTGCCTCAGTCCCTGACACAGCAGCCTAAGTCCTGTGTCCTCCAAGGCATTTCCCGTGAGGTCCAGCTCCACCAGGTGTCGGCTGGTGCTAAGCACTGAAGCGATCTCCTGGCAAGCCCCGGTCTCCAGCTGACACTTCCTCAGCCTTGGGAGGAGAGAGAGGTTGAAGAGGGGGCACCATCTTGCCTTTTCTGGATCCTAATCACTCATGCCCTGACACTTTTTCTTTTTCTCTTTTTGTTTTTTTTGAGTTGGAGTCTCACTCTGTCACCCAGGCTGGAGGGCAGTGGCAAGCTCCTGGCCACCGCAGCTTCGACCTGCTGGGCTTAGGCAATCCTTCGGCTTCAGCCTTCCAAGTAGCTGGAACTATAGGCATGCGCCACCATGCCCAGCTAATTTTTTGATTTATTGTAGAGATGAAGTCTCTCCAAGTTGCCCAGGCTGGTCTCAAACCCATGGGCTCAGGCAATTCTCTCACCTCAGCCTCCCAAAGTGCTGGGATTATAGGCGTGAGCCACCGTGCCCGGCTTCCCTTTTTCTTAAAATTTATTTTATTTCATGGCTTTTTTGCATTCAACTTTTTGGTATTATCATATTTATTACTTTCTTTTTCTTTCCTTCTTTTTTATTTTTTTTGAATCAGAGTCTCACTCTGCTGCCCAGGCTGGAGTGCAGGGGTATGCTTACGGCCACTGTAACCTCCACCAGCTACTGGGCTCAGGCGATCCTTCAACCTCAGTCTTCCAAGTAGCTGGGAACTACAGGTGTGCTACACCACACCCGGCTAATTTTTAAATTCACTGTAGAGATGAAGTCTTGCTAAGTTACCCAAGCTGTTCTCGAACTCATGAGCTCAGGCAATCCTCTCACCTCAGCCTCACAAAGAGCTGGGTGACAGGCATAAGCCACCGCACCTGGCCCTTTTTTATTTTTTGGGTCAGGGTCTTACTCTGTCACTTAGGCTGGAGTGTGGTGGCACTATCATAGCTCACTGCTGCCTCAGCCTCCTGAGAAGCTGGGATTACAGGTGTGCACCACCATGCACATCTAATTTTTTTAATTTTTATTTTTAGAGACAGGGTCCCTCTATGGTTGCCCAGACTGAGCTGGAACTCCTCTTGGCCTCAAGTGATCCTCCTGCCTCAGCCTCTCAAAGTGCCAGGACTACAAGTGTGCGTCACCACGCCTGACTGATTTTTAATTTTTTTTTATAGAAACAAGAGTCTCTCTATGTTGCCCAGGCTGGCCTGTAACTCCTGGCCTTAAGCAATCCTCTCTCCTCAGCTTCCCAAAGTGCTAGGATTATAGGTGAAAGCCACCACATCTAGCCTTCACCCTGTTTTTCTGTGTCCTGATTGTTCATGCCCCAGCCCATTAATCACTCAACATGGGCCGGGCTCAGTGGCTCAGCCTGTAATCCTAGTACTTGGGAGGCCGAGGTGAGTGGATTGCCTGAGCCCGTGGTTTCGAGACCCACCCGTGCAACTTGGCAAGATGTCGTTTCTACAATAAATCAAAAATTAGTCGGGCGTGGTAGTGCGTGCCTGTAGTTCCGGCTACTTAGAAGGCTGAGGTGGAAGGATCGCTGGAGCCCAGCAGGTCGAGGCTGCGGTGACCGGGAGCAGCCACTGCACTCCAGTCTGGGCGACAGAGTGAGACTCCAACTCAAAAAAAAAAAAATCACCCAACATGTGTCACTAAAGCTACATAGATGAACAAGGCCTCATCGCTAAGGGGCATGTACTGTTGTCTCAGGTTCACTGCCTGTAAAATAAGAATGTCAGATATGGTGGCTCACGCCTGTAATCCTAACACTTTGGAAGGCCAAAGAGGGAGGATCACTTGAGCTCATGAGTTCAAGACCAGCCTGGGCAATATAGTGAGGCCTTGTCACTACAGTATCTCAAAAAATTAGCTGTCTGTAGTCCTAGCGACTCAGGAGGCTGAGGTGGAAGGATCATTTGAGCTCAGGAGTTCGAAGCTGCAGTGAACCGTGATGGTGCCAGCCTGGGCAAACAGAGTGAGATCTCACCTCAAAAATAAATAAATAGGGCATGGTAACTCAAGCCTGTAATCCCAGCCCTTTTGGAGACTGAGGTGGGAGGATTGCTTGAGCCCATGGGTTTTAGACCAGCCTGAGCAACATAGTGAGACCTCATCTCTAAAAAAAAAAAAAAAAAAAAAAAATTAACAGGTGGTGTGTGTCAGTAGTCCCAGCTACCCAGGAGGCTGCGGCAGAAGGATCACATGAATCCAGAAAGTTGAGGCTATGGTGAGCTGTGATTGTGCCACTGCACTTCAGCCTGGGCAACAGTGTGAGACCCTGACTCAGAAGTAAATAAATAGGGTGCAGTTGCTCAAGTCTGTAATTCCAGTACTTTGGGAGGCTGAGGTGGAAGGATCTCTTGATCCCATGGGTTTGAGACCGACCTGGACAACATAGCGAGACCTCATCTCTACAAAAAAAATTAAAAAATTAGCAGGAGGTGGTGACGCTCACCTGTAGTCCCAGCTACTCAGGAGGCTGAGGAGGAAGGATCACCTGAACCCAGGAGGTTGAGGCTGTGGCAGCCATGGGATTGAGCCACTGCTCTCCAGCCTGGATGACAGAGTGAGAGACCCTGTCTCAAAAAAATAAAAAATAAAAATAAAGTGGCCAGGGTCTGAGGTCTTTGTTTAGGGGTAGGTTTGGATTATCAGCATTTGGGGATACCCATTCCCCTGGAGCCCATGAGCTTGCTTGGAGCCTTTGCAGGGGACAAGCACTTGCTCCCAGGACAGAGACTCACTGGATCATCTGTAGCCCACACTTGGGGTGTCGGAGCCCCTCTGCGAGCAGCCTCATGCCTGCCAGGCCAAGGCTGTTCCCACTCAGATCCATCCTGAGCAGATTCCTATTGGCCATCAGAGCTGCTGCAAGATCCTGGCAGGCCAAGCTGGAGACACAGCACCGCTTCAGCCTGGGAGGGGGACAGGGAAAAGAAGCAGGTCATTTCCTATGGATTTTTTTTTCTTTACCTTTTCTCTCTCTCTCTCTTTTAAAAGCTACAACTATTTTTCCCTTTTTCTTTCTTTCTTTCTTTTTTTGTTTTTAACTTAAAAAACAAGCCAGGCTCAGTGGCTCAGCCTGTAATCCCGCTCCTTGGGAGGCTGAGGTGAGTGGATTGCCTGAGCCCACGGGTTCGACACCCACCTGGGCAACTTGGTGAGACCTCATCTCTACAATAAATCAAAAAATTAGCCGGGTGTGGTAGCACAGGGCCTGTAGTTCCAGCTACTTGGAAGGAGGTAGAAGGATCTCCGGAGCCCAACAGGTCGAGGCTGCGGTGGCCGGGAGCGGCCACTGCACTCCAGTCTGAGCGACAGAGTGAGACTCCAACTAAAAAAAAACCCCAAAAAACAAATAGAGGCCAGACACGGTGGCTCAAGCCTGTAATCCCAGCACTTTGGGAGGCCGGGGCGAGAGGATTGCCTGAGCTCAGGGGTTCAAGACCAGTCCGGGCAACTTGGTGAGACCTCGTCTCTACAATAAATCAAAAAATTAACTGGGCATGGTGGCGCATGCCTGTAGTTCCAGCTACTTGGGAGGTTAAGGTGGAAGGACTGCCTGAGTCCAATAGGTCATGTCCTGTGGTGGACATGAGCATGCCACTGCACTCCAACCTGGGTGACTGGCAAGATTCCCAGCTTAAAAAAAAAAGTGGGGTTCGGTGGCTCAGCCTGTAATCCCGCGCCTTTGGGAGGATGAGATGAGTGGATTGCCTGAGCCCGTGGGTTCGAGACCCGCCTGGGTAACTTGGCGAGACCTCATCTCTACAATAAATAAAAAAATTAGCCGGGTGTGGTAGCGCGGCTGTAGTTCCAGCTACTTGGAAGGCTGAGGCGGAAGGATCGCCGGAGCCCAGCAGATCGAGGCTGCGGTTGCTGGGAGCGGCCACTGCACTCCAGTGTGGGCGAAAGTGAGACTCCAACTCAAAAGAAATAAAAATAAAAAAATAAAAAAGCAAATAGAGACAAGGCCTCATTATGTTGCTCAGTCTTGAACTCCTGGCCTCAAGTGATCCTCCCACCTCAGTCTCCCAAAGTGCTGGAATGAAAGGCATGAACCACTACACACTGGTCCACATTTTTTTTTTGAGTCAGGGTCTCACTCTGTCATCCAAGCCAGAGTGCAGTGGCATGATCATGGCTCACCACAACCTTGACCTGCTGTGCTCTGGTGATCCTCCCGTTTCAGCCTCCCAAGTAGCTGGGACTACAGGCGTGCACCATCATACCTGGCTAGTTTTCTTGTTTTATTGTGAAGATGAAGTCTCCCATGTTGGCCAGGCTGTGTTGGGAGCCGGCCGTGGAGGCCTGCCTGAGCGTGAGGGATCCAGGCGGGCTGCGGACCTTGAGACCACCAGGCTGGTTCAGGAGCTGAAGGCCCATTCCCTCCTCCTTTCTTTGTTGTTTAGCGTTACCCACCGGCAGGGACTTTTATGATCTAAGCATGAAGTCCTGAGAATATGACAGGCATGGCTGACTCTAGGGATCCATGGTTCCCGCTTCTCACAGACTGCGGTTTCGGCTTTAAGCTTAACACAGGTCAAACTCAGATCACATTTGGGAGCCTTATACGTGATACAAGCTTCTTTATAAGATTTAAAAATATATTTGTAGAATTAGTATATACATTTAGAGAGCTATTTCCAGCGTTAGATGGTATAGATGATTATCTAGGGTTACCAGAAATGGCCCAGCACAAACTTTGGGCTGGGCCACATTCTATAGGAACTGGTTTGAGCTATAATTAAGAGTTGTTTATAGTACAGGTAAAATTAGCACAGATAAGAAAGATATTAGGATTTCAGTCAGTTATATTGCTTTTGAGGAATATAAACCAAGCATGAGGAACAGTGAGATAACTTTGGGATTGTCCTTCCTCATTTCTACGGAAAACGCCTGGTGGGTGAGGACGCCCTCCACCCGCCTGGCTTTGTGTTCACATAAAACTCTTGTGATTTGATTGGGATTGTCCTTCCTCATTCCTAAGGAAACGCCTGGTGGGTGGGGGACGCCCCTCACCTACCTGGCTTTGTGCTCACGTGAAAGTCTTGTGATTTAACATGTGAAAATTTGGGATAGACACACATTGGTTCCCAATAAACGACTTCTGCTCATTTCACTGAACAGTTGTCCACCTTCTTTCTTTCTCTTTATATCTATCCCTCCATCTTTCTTTCAATATTTATCCCTACTACAGAATCGGCTTCTGCACTAGACAGAGTCCAGTCCCTTTCTTTCTCCTTATTTCTCCAGAATATTTGCCGACGCTGCCTCACCTTCCAGGGACCCTCTAAATCTTTTTTGGGGGGCTGGCCCCCCGTAAGGCTGGTCTCGAACTCCTGGACTCAAGTGATCCTCCTGTCTCAGCCTCCAAAGTGCTGGAATTCCAGGCGTGAACCACCGCATCCAGTCCTGACGCCTTGATCTTAGACTTTCAGCCTCCAGACCATGAGAAAATAAATGTACTTAGTGGATGCCACATGGTCTGTGGTACTTGGTCATAGCAGCTCTAGTAAGTGGACATGCCGTCCTGGGGTAGGGACGTTCTTTCTGACTGAGCCCCGGGAGAGGCCACAGGAGGGACCTTTACAGACCCGCCCAGACTCACCTCAGGTTCTGAAGTTTGCAGTTGGGGTGTTTAAGTCCCTGACACAGCAGCTTCACCCCCCGACTGCCCAGGGCATTACGGTACAGAGCCAGTTCTATCAGGTTGGGGTTGGTGCAGAGGGCCGCTGCCAGGTGCTTGCTGTAGGTGTCCAGGAGAATGTTCCTCTCCTCCCTGCATTAGGAAAACATAGGCCCAAAACCTAGTTTATTTATTTATTTATTTGAGTTGGAGTCTCACTCTGTCGCCCAGGTTGGTATGCAGTGGCACACCTACTGGCCACCACAGCCTCCACCTGCTGGGCTCAGGCAATCCTTCCATCTCAGCCTTCCAAGTAGCTGGAACCACAGGCACATGTCACCACGCCTGGCTGATTTTTTGATTTATTGTAGAGAGTAGGTCTCGCCAAGTCGCCCAGGCTGGTCTTGAACCCCTGGGCTCAGGCAATTCTCTCCCCTCTGTCTCATGCCACTGAATTCCAGCCTGGACAACAGAGTGAGATCCCAACTTAAAAAAAAATATTTGTCTGCCGGGCTCGGTGGCTCAGCCTGTAATCCCGCGCCTTTGGGATGCTGAGGTGAGTGGATTGCCTGAGCCTGCGTGTTCGAGACCCGCCTGGGCAACTTGGCGAGACCTCATCTCTACAATAAATCAAAAAATTAGCCGGGCGTGGTAGCGCGTGCCTGTAGTTCCAGCTACTTGGAAGGCTGAGGCGGAAAGATCGCAGGAGCACAGCAGGTTGAGGCTGCAGTGGCCGGGAGCGGCCACTACACTCCAGTCTGGGCGACAGAGTGAGACTCCAAACTCAAAAAAAAAAAAAAAAAATTTGTCGGTCAGGCGTGGTGGCTCATGCCTATAATTCCAGCACTCTGGGAGACGGAGGTGAGATGCTGTGGTGGCTGTGAGCATGCCACTGCACTTCAGCCTGGGTGACAGAGTGAGACTCCAACTCAAAACCTATATAAATATGTTGAATACATACATTCTCTTTGTCATTGAGTGGTTTTTTTTGAGTCGGAGTCTCACTCTGTCACCCAGGCTGGTGTGTAGTGGCACACCTACTGACCACCACAGCTTCCACCTGCTGGGCTCAGGCAATCCTTCCACCTCAGCCTTCCAAGAAGCTGGAAACACAGGCACACGCCACCACGACTGGCTGATTTTTTGATTTATTGTAGAGATGAGGTCTCGCCAAGTTGCCCAGGCTGGGCTCGAACCCCTGAGCTCAGGCAATTCTCTGGCTTCCGCCTCCCAGAACGCTGGGATTACAGGCATGAGCCACTGGGCCCAGCCCCGAGTGTTGTTTAAGAGCTGGATTCTCAATGTTTCATTGACATTTTGGGGCCAGATCATCTTCTCTGTGGGGGACTGTCCCACACACTGTAGGGTGTATGTCGTGTCTCTGGCTTCTACTCACTAGATGTCAGCAGTGTCCTTTTCTCCCCAGCTGTGACAACCAAAAAAAAAAAAAAATCCCCAGATATTGCCAGTGGTGTCTGGGAGAGAAGGGAAGACCCTACTTGGCCTCAGAACAAGCCCAGAGAGTTGGGCCTGGCAGACACTTACAGCGGTGGCCCTGGCAGTGTCTGGGGTCCCGACGTCCCTGTCCCCTCATCCTTCTCGTCCTCGCTGTAGGAGGCCCCATACAGGTGCAGCACCAGGATGCTCTTGCAGTTCTTCACGCAGTATGAGGCCACCATGTGCTCCATCTGGGAGGCGACGTCGCCGACCACGACCACCTGGAAATGGCTCAGGGCCTGCCGGACGAAGCCCTCCTCCTGGGTCTCGTACAAGCAGCCAAGAAGCTCCAGGGCGCCCTGCTGCAGGGTGGCGCCCTCACTGCGGGCTTTGCTTTGGATGCAAGCCAGGAGTTCCTCCCGGAGGTGAGGCGAGACCTTCCAGCAGAGACCTTTCTCCAAGCAAGTGCTGGTCTCCTCATTCAGAAAACCGAACAGGAAGCGCACGGTGAGTGCCAGGAAGCTTCTTCCCGAAAACCCATAGTCAGCCAACAGCCTGGCCACACTGGGATCAGGGCCAGACCCATACTCCCCGCCCCCGTCCAGGACGTAGTACACGGCCGCGAAGAACTCCTGGAAGCTCAGGTGGATAAAGCTATAATACTTCTCGCAGTGGATATCCTTCTGGAAGATGTTCATGTTGAGAAAGGCGGACACGTCCGCCCCATCCAGGCCATGTCTCCGGAGATCCTCCTCGTCAAAGAGCATCTTCTGACCCCAGAGCCCGTCGGCGGCCAGGGAGCACAGGCCCCTCTGGTTGAGTGGGGGCTGGGGGGGCGGCGTCCCCGGCTTGGGCCGCATCAGGCTCAGGAGGTAGAGGGTGTACACTGCTGTGGTGGTCCCGGGCGTCTGTCTCAGCAGCCCCCCACCCTCCAGCTGCTGCTTGAGGCAGGTGCACACGACCCAACACACCATGGGGACAAAGCACATGGCCAACAGGGGCTCATTGTGCTTCACCAAGCTGAAGGCCTGGCTGGCCCTCTCTGCATCCTCGAAGAACTTGTGGAAGTACTCACGCCGCTCTGCCTCAGAGAAGCCCAGGACCTCCACGTGCCTGGGATGCTCTAACAGACGGTGCAGCTTGTCCAGGGCCGTGGGCCGCGTGGTGATGAGCAGAGACAGCTCGGGCAACAGCCTCTTCCGGATCAGGCTGCCCAGGAGAAGCTCTGTGGGCCGTCTCTCCTCCCAGCACAGGCAGCACGGGCCCTGGGGGTCGTGGAAGGACGGCTTGAGCTCGTCGAAGCCATCCACAATGAACAACAGGCGTCCAGGGGCCCGGAGTGGCTCTGTGATGGGCGCGCCGGGCTCAGGCCAGCAGCCGGAGATCAGGTCCCGGACGCTGCGCTCGGCTGCACTCTGGTTCAGCTCCCTGCAGTTGATGTAAAAGAGATAATCGAATCGGCCCCGAAGAGCTTCCCGTCGGCCCAGTCCAGCATCAGCTTGTGGGCCAACATAGTCTTCCCGATGCCGGCTGCCCCCTGCAAGACCACAGTGTGTGGGGGCTCCGGCCGCTCTTCGTCTGGCTCGAAGAGGGTCTCCATCTGGATGGGGCTGGCCTGGGGGCCCGCAGTCCTCCCGGGTCCCTGGCCCGTGTCCAGGAGCTTCTGCTGGGCCCGCATGGGGCTGGAGTGTCCCTTCACCAGCAGGAGCTGGGTGTAGCGGTGGCTGAGGTTGACACATTCTCCCAGGCGGGCGTTGCGGTCTTCCATCAGCCGGAATTTCCTGCGGACGTAGTCTCTGTAGGCTTCCTGGGGGTCTGGGGAAGGGGAGGGAAGGGGCCATGGGACACTCATCAGCAACCCTGGATGAAGTCACAAGTCAAAGCAAACCATGGGCCAGGAGTGGTGGCTCACGCCTGTAATCCCAGCACTTCAGGAGGCCAAGGTGGGAGGATATCTTGAGGCTGGAAGTTCAAGACCAGCCTGGGCAACATAGCAAGACCCCATCCCCATCACTATTATTACTATTTTTTTATTGTGTCTGTGTGTGTGTTTTGAGTCGGAGTCTCACTGTTGCCCAGACTGGAGTGCAGTGGCATGCTCCTGGCCACTACAGCCTCGACCTGCTGGGATCAGGTGATCCTTCTGCCTCAACCTTCCAAGTAGCTGGAACTACAGGCACACGCTACCATGCCCAGCTAAGAGTGTGTTTATTTTTAGAGACAGGGTCTCATTGTGTCACCCAGGTGGGAATACCGTGGTGCGATAATAATAGTTCACTACAACCTTGAACTCCTGGACTCAAAAGCTCCTCCCACCTCACCTCCCAAGTAGCTGAAACTGCAGGTGTACACTAGCGTACCCAGCTAATTATCATCATTATTATTATTATTGCAGATATGCGGTCTCACTATGTTGCCTGTGCTGGCCTTTTTTTTTTTTTTTGAGTTGACTTCTGACTCTGTCACCCAGGTTGGAGTGCAGTCTTTGTGTTTTTATTTATTTAGTTGTTTGTTTATTTATTTATTTATTGAGTTGGAGTCTCACTCTGTCACCCAGGCTGAAGTGCAGTGGCACACTCATGGCCACTGCAGCCTTGACCTGCTGGGCTCAGGCAATCTTTCCACCTCAGACTTCCAAGTAGCTGGAACTACAGATATGTACCACCATGCCCGGCTAATTTTTTGATTTATTGTAGAGACAAAGTCTCACCAAGTTGCCCAGACTGGTCTCAAACCCCTGGACTCAGGCAATCCTCTTGCCTCATCCTCCCAAAGTGCTGGGATTACAGGTGTGAACCACTGCACCCAGCCTAGACTAATTATTTTTATTTTGTAGATACTGGCTCTCACTATGTTGCCCAGGCTGATCTCAAACTAGGCTCAAGGACTCTTCCCACCTCAGTCTTCTAGAATGCTGGGATTACGGTGTAAGCTACCGTGCCCAGCTCGTTGATAGAATTATCATATGATCTAGCAATTCCACTCCTGGGCACGTACCCAAAAGATTCCACGTAGCCTAGTCCATCCGACCGGTGCTAACCTGTGGCTCACCTTTTCTTGAAGTGCCTGGGGAGACTTCCAGAGGGCGTGTTGACTGACTCTCAAGTGACGGTGGGCCCCCAGGTGGTGAATCTGGAAGAGAAATTTTGGAAGATCAGCCAGTGCATATCTGGCTATTAGCTACTACTATTACTAAAACACCTACATAACTCCCTGTCCATCCACCCCTAGAATGTTCTGTGGTCACTGCACATGCCTTGGGATGGAAACTGAGTTCAAAACCCACCCTCTTTCCTGGGTCCGCATCCCGGTGACGAGCACCTCCATCCATCCATGAATCCCCTCGGCCAGGAAGTTCCCTCTGCAACCTTTAGCCACATCTCACCCATCATTCATTCAACAAACACATTGGGGCCAGGGGTAGTGGCTCCTGCCTGTCATCCCAGCACTTTGGGAGGCAGAGGTGAGAGGATTGCCTGAGCCCAGGGGTTTGAGACCAGCCTGGGCAACTTGGCAAGACCATGTCTCTACAATAAATTTTTTTAAAAGTAGCTGGATGTGGTGGTGTACACCTGTGGTTCCAGCTTCTTGGAAGCTGAGGTGGAAGGATGACCTGAACCCAGCAAGTCAAGGTTGCAGTGGCTGTGGCTGTGAACGTGCCACTGCACTCCAATCTGGGCAACAGTGTGAGACTCCGACTCAAGAAAACCCCCAAAAACCAAAGAAATAAAAAAAATTAGCCGGGCATGGTGGTACATGCCTGTAGTTCTAGCTACTAGGAGGGCTGAGACAGAAGGATTGCTTGAGCCCAACAGGTCAAGGCTGCGGTGACCATGAGTGTGCCACTGCACTCCAGCCTGGGCAAAAAAGCAAGACTTCAAAAAACAGAGACTGGGAGCAGTGGCTCATGCCTACCAGCCTGGACAACTTGGCTAGATCTCGTCTCTACAATAAATCCAAAAGTTAACCGGGTGCAGTGGTTCATGCCCCGGTACTCTGGGAGGTGGAAGTAAGAGGATTGCCTGAGTCCAGGGGTTCGAGATCAGCCTGGGCAACTTGGCAAGACTTTGTCTCTACAATAAATCAAACAATTAGCCAGGTGTGGTGGTGTGCACCTGTACTTCCAGTTACCTGGAAGGCTCAGGCAGAAGAATCGCCTGAGCCCAGCAGGTTGAGGCTGTGGTGGCTGTGAGCGTGCCACTGCACCCCAGACTGGGCAACAGAGTGAGACCCCAAAAGAAACAAAACAAAAAACAGAGACCCAGCTCTCCTGGGTGCAGGGATTGTAGTGAAAGACAAGGGCGCTGGTGGTTGCCCTGCCTGTGCCCACCTCCTTACCCCTCACCAGGTCCTCTCTCTGTCCCCTCTCCCACAGGTCTCTTCTGTTGATTCGTTCAAACACGCGGAGCGCCAGCTGCCAGGCCTCCTCTGCCCCGAAATGGGCGGTCAACAAGTGGGCCATGTCCAGTGGGCCGGCCAGCTCCATGCGGCCCCAGGGGATGGTGGCCCCCCCCAGCCCGGTCGCTGTCCCCAAGTACAGCTTGAATTTCTTCAGCTCCACGGCCTCGAGCTCTTCCAAGTAGCCGGACAGGCGGCAGAGGCCGGCCCCGGCAGCGGAGAGAGGCATGGGGGCGCGCTGAGACTGAGGGAGCCCAGGGTGTCCCTCTGCAGGGAGGCCGGCGAGGTTCCCGCCCACCCCGGAGCTTTCACTGCTGAGGGGAGAGGATGAGGATGAGGGTCGGGAAGACGCGGGGCGTTCTCAGGTTGAGAAAGAGGAAGTCGAGACGATGAAGAAATCCTAGGCACCCTTTGACGCTGAGAAGGATTTTCACTTCTTCTTTTTTTTTTTTGCTTGGAGTCTCACTCTGTCACCCAGACTGGAGTTCAGTGGCACGCTCCCAGCCACTGCAGCCTTGACCTGCTGTGCTCTGGCGATCCTTCCACCTCAGCCTTCCAAGGAGCTGGAACTATAGGTGCAGGCTACCATGCCCAGCTAATTTTTCATTTATTGTAGAGACGAGATCTCGCCAAGTTGCCCAGGTGGGTCTCGAACCCGCAGGCTCAGGCAATTCACTCGCCTTGGCCTCCCAAAGTGCTGGGATTACAGGCTGAGCCACCGAGCCTGGACTCTTCCTTTTTTTTTCTTTTTTCTGAGTTGGAGTCTCACTCTGTCACCCAGACTGGAGTGCAGTGGCCGCTCCCGGCCACTACAGCCTCGACCTGCTAGGCTCTGGCGATCCTTCCGCCTCAGCCTTCTGAGTAGCCGGAATTACAGGCATGCGCTACCACACCCGCCTGATATTTTGATTTATTGTAGAGATGAGGTCTCACCAAGTTGCCCAGGTGGGTCTGGAACCCGCGGGCTCAGACAATCCACTCACCTCAGCCTCCCAAAGCGCAGGATTACAGGCTGAGCCACCGAGCCCGGCTTATTTTTTTTTTTTTAATCGGGGTCTTACTCTGCTGCCCAGACTGAAGTGCAGTGGCAATTGTGGCTTACTGGTGTCTTTCTGTCTCTCTCTGTGTGTGTGTGTGTGTGTGTGTGTGGTGTGTGTGTGTCTGTCTGTCTCTTTCTCTCTTGTCTCTCTGTTTCTCTCTCTGTCTCTCTTGTCTTTGTCTCTCTCTGTCTCGCTCTGTTTCTTCTATGTCTCTCTTGTCTTTTTCTCTCTCTGTCTCGCTCTGTTTCTGTCTATCTCTCTCTTGTCTTTCTGTTTCTCTGTCTCTCTCTTGTCTGTCTCTTTGTCTCTCTCTGTCTCTATCTCTGTCTCTCTTTCTTTTGTTTTGTTTTGTTTTGTTTGTTTTGTTTTGTGTTTGAGTCAGAGTCTCACTCTGTTGCCCAGGCTGGAGTGCAGAGACCCGCTCACAGCCACTGCTGCCTCGACCTGCTAGACAGGTGATTCTTCTGCCTCAGCTTTCCAAGTAGCTGGAACTACAGGCACGCACCACCGTGCTCAGCTAATTTTTTGATTTATTGTAGAGATGAGGTCTCGCCATGTTGCCCAGACTGGTCTTGAACCCGTGGGCTCAGGCAATCCTCTCACCTCACACTCCCAAAGTGCTGGGATTGCAGGCGTGAGCCACCACGCCTGGCCTAATTTTTTGTAGAGATGGGGTCTTGCCATGTTGCTCAGGCTGGTCTCAAACCCCTGAGTTCAGGCAATCCTCTTGCCTCCACCTCCCAAAGTGTTGGGATGACAGGTGTGAGCCACTATGCCTGGCTGTATGTATTTATTTTTGAGTTGAGTGGTCTCACTTGTTGTCCAGGCTGGAGTGCAGTGTAGCTGGGACTACAGGCCTGCAGCACCTCACCCAGCTAATTTTTTGATTTAAAAATTTTTGTTTTTATTAAAAAAACCAAAAAAACAAAATAATTGTTTTTATAGAGATGGGGGTCTTACTATGTTGCCCGGGCTGGCCTGGAACTCTTGGGCTCAAGCAATGCTCCCGTCTTGGCCTCCCAAAGTGCTGGGATGGTGGGTGTGTTCCACGGCGCCCCTCCCCACTTTCCCCATGGGGGTTAAAAAGGATCCTTCCATGTCATTGTGGAATGCAGACCCAAGGGAGGACAATAAGCTGGAGTGGAGGTTCAGGGGACGGAGAGGGAGGCCGCATGGGTGCATCTGAGGGTGGGGGAGGCACAAAAATAGTGACAAGGCAGGAGGGAGGGAAGATGTCCCTAGCCTGATCCTCCCTGGCTTGACCCGGGCTTCCCTGGATGACTCACACCCGGTCTCCTTCCAGGTCACTGTCCTGGGGGCAGAAAGACACATTTCTAGGGGACGCCAGGAGCCAAGTCCACATCTGTCTGTCCCATGTGTCCCTGCCGAGAACGCTCTTCTTTCTCACGGGGAAAGAAGGGACTTTGCAACTTCTGGGATCAGAGCCATTTTTGGAAACACAAGAACGAATCCATTCCAGCCTCTGCCTTCAAGGGCATCAGAGTCTAAAGACAAGAGGCATATTCTTTCTTTCTTTTTCTTAGTAGATTTGGGGTTTTGCTATATTGCCCAGACTGGTCTCGAACTCCTGACCTCAGCCTCCCAAAGTGCTAGGACTATAGGCATGAACCACCACGCCTGAGCCTCTTTTTAAAAAAATCTTTCTCTCTTTCTCCTTCTTCCTTCCTTCCTTCCTTTATTTATTTATTTATTTATTATTTTGGTTTCTGAATCAGTCTCACTCTGTCGCCCAGGCTGAAGGGCAGCGGTACGCTCACAACCACCGCAGCCTCAACCTGCTGGGCTCAGGCGATCCTTCCACCTCAGCTTCCCAAGTAGCTGGAACCACAGGCGTGCACCACCATGCCCAGCTAATTTTTTGATTTATTTTAGAGACGAGGTCTCACCAAGTTGCCCGGGCTGGTCTTGACTCCCTGAGCTCAGGCAATCTTCTCGCTTCCGCCTCCCAAAGTGCTGGGATGACAAACGTGAGCCACCGCACCCAGCCTAATCACAACTCTTACTGTTGAAAGAGATAAAATGCAGCTTAACCTGAAGAGTCTAGAGGTGACTGCAAAAGGTACAGGGCAAGCTTGGGCAGCACAGTAAGACCTCGTTTCTACAAAAAAAAATTAAAAAGAAACATTTGTCAGGCATGGTGGCATGCGCCTGTAGTCCCAGCTTCTCAGGAGGCTTAGAAAGAAGGATCACCTGAACCCAGGAGGTCGAGGCTGTGTTGAGCCTTGATCGTGCCACTCCATTCCAGCCTGGAGCAAGGCCCTGACTCAAAAAAAACAAAAAAGCCCAAACAAAACAAAGCGAAAAAACACAACAGAGCACCAAGACGGTTTCTTCATACAATGGAATATTATTCAGCCAAGAGCAGGAATGAAGTTCTGATACCTACTATAGCATGGACAAAGTTTAAAAACATGTTAAGTGAAGGATGCCATCAAAAGTCACATATCAGCCGGGCATGATGGATCAAGCGTGTAATCCCAGCACTTTGGGAGGTGGAGGCAAGATGATTGCCTGAGCCCAGGGGTTTGAGACCAGCCTGGGCAACTTGGTGAAACCTCTTTTCGACAATAAACCAAAAAATTAGCTGAGAATAGTGGCATGTGCCTGTAGTTCCAGCTGCTTGGAAGGCTGAGGCAGAAGGATCGCCTGAGCTTAGCAGTGGCCGTGAGCATGCCAGTGTAGTCCAGCCTGGGCGACAGAGTGAGACTCCAAAAAAAAAAAAAAAAAAATCACCGGGTGTGGTGGTGCATGCCTCTAGTCCCAGCTACTTGGAAGCCTGAGTCAGAAGGATCTTCTGAGCCCAGCAGGTTGTGGCTGCAAAGACTATGATCGTGCTACTACACTCCAGCCTGGGTGACAGTGAGACTTCTACTAAAAAAAAAAAAATTGTAACACGGAGGAGTCATTACCCAGATGAGAGAATGGTGCCGGCTCTTGGCTAACCACTGCACCATATTCCCAGTTCCTGCCACATAGAAGATGCTCAATCCATGTTTAAACAAATGGATGAGTCGAGGTCTGGTGGCTCATGCCTGTAATCCCAGCACTTTGGGAGGCCGAGGTGGGAGGATTGCTTGAGCCCAGAAGTTTGAGACCAGCCTGGGCAACATAGCAAGACCACATTTCTACAAAAACAAACAGAAACACACAATTGCATAGCAGAGCTGGAAAATGTTGGTGATGACTTCCAAACCCAGGTCTATCTGGTCCCAAATTTCAAGCTGCTTAAATACTCATTAAAGAGTGCATCAGCTGGAGGCACTCTTACACATCTGCCAGTCCTCTCATTTGAAAGAGGGGTGGGCTGTGGCCCCAAGAGGCAAGGTCACCCGCAGACAACCTCAAAGCACTCAAAAGCTCCTGCTACAGCCCACCACCGTACCCTTCCCGGGCACCTCCCTCCTGTGGTCCCAGTCACACTTTCATCAGGGTGTTGTGAAACTTCCTACCCTGGAAGCTGTGTCTTCACTCTGACCACAGACCCTGGCAGGAAGCTCCCAGCCTGGCTGTCCCATCCCCCATGGGCTTTAGGGACAGTTAGATAGAGTCCAGTCTCACCCCAGCCCATGGCTTCACTCTCCATGCCCTGATCCATCAGAAACATTGACACTTGCTGCCGATATTAAACTTAGCAGCAGCCAGGCGTGGTGGCTCAAACTTGTCATCCCATCAGTTTGGGAGGTGGAGGTGAGAGGATTGCCTGAGTCCATGGGTTCAAGACCAGCCTGGGCAACATGGCGAGACCTTGTCTCTACAATAAATAAAAAAATTAGCCAGGCATGGTGGCACATGCCTGTGGTTTCAGCTACTTGGAAGACTGAGGCAGAAGGATCACCTGAGTCCAGCAGGTCAAGGCTGCAGTGATCATGCGCGTGCCACTGCACTCCAGCCTGGGTGACAGAATGAAACTCTGACTAAATAATAATAATAATAATAACAACAATAATAACTAAATAACTAACTAAATAAATAAAACTTAACATCAAGTTGGTGGGGTGCCTTGGCCAATGCTTATTATTCCAGCACTTTGGGAGGCCAAGATGGGAGGGTTGTTTGAGCCCAGAAGTTCAAGACCAGCGTGGGCAACATGGCAAGACCTCATCTCTACAATAAATCAAATAATTATCTGGGAGTAGTGCCTGTAGTTCCAGCTACTTGGAAGGCTGAGGCAGAAGGATCACCTGAGCCCAGCAGGTCAAGGCTGCAGTGGTCGTGAGCGTGCCACTGCACTTCAGCCTGGGTGATAGAGTGAAACTCTGACTCAAAAAATAAATAAAAAAGAATAAATAAATAAAACTTAGCATCAGGTTGGAGGGGGACCTTGACTCATGCTTGTCATCCCAGCACTTTGGGAGGCCCAAGCAGGAAGATTGCTTGAGCCTAGGAGTTCAAGACCAGCCTGGGTAGCATAGCAAAACCTGGTCTCTACAATAAATAAATAAATTAGCTAGACATGGTGGTGCACGCCTTTAGTCCCAGCTACTTGGAAGGCTGAGGTGGGAGGATTGCCTGAGCTGAGGAGGTCGAGGCTGCAGAGAGCCGTGATCTTGCCACTGTACTCAGCCTGGGCAGCAGAGCAAGATCCTGTCTCAAAAAAACAAACATGTATTATGTTCCTACCTTCTCAGACCAGCTATCTCCCTCTATGTTGGGTGGGGTTCTCCAGAGAATCAGAACCAAGGCGCGCGCGCGCACACACACACACACACACACAACACACACACACACACACTTATAGAGAGAGGCTTATTATGGGGATTGGCCCACAAGGTGATAGAGGCCAGGAAGTCCCACCATCTGTCACCTGCAAGTTGGAGAGCCAGGAAAGCCTGGCATGTGATTCAGACCAAGTCCAAAGGCTTGAGAACAAGGAGCACCAATGTCCCAGGGCAAGAAAATGGATTCCTCAGCTCAAAAGGAATGAGCAAATTTTCCCTTCCTCACTCACCCAAGATCACACAGCCACAAGGTATAAGGGTAAACATACCATGCTATCACGGTGGCCCCCAGGCCTGGTGTGGCGCCTCATGCCTGTAATCCCAGCACTTTGGGAGGCCGAGGTGGAAGGACGAAACCGGCCTGGGCAACAGAGTGAGACCCCACCCCCTGTATCTACCAAAAAATAAGAACACTATCTGGGTGTGGTGGCGCACACCTGTAATCCACCATTGTGCATTGTGATTGTGCTACTGCACTCTAGCCTGGGTGAAAGAGTGAGACCCCATCTCAAAAAAAAAAGATAAGCCGGCTCGGTGGCTCAGCCTGTAATCCTGTGCCTTTGGGAGGCTGAGGTGAGTGAATTGCCTGAGCCCGCGGGTTCGAGAACCAACAGGGCAACTTGGCAAGACCTCCTCTCTACAATAAATCAAAAGTTAGCCAGGCATGAGTTGGGCGTGGTCGCGCACGTCTGTAGTTCCAGCTACTTGGAAGGCTGAGGCGGAAGGATCGCCGGAGCCTAGCAGGTTGAGGCTGCAGTGGCTGGGAGCAGCCACTGCACTCCAGTCTGGGTGACAGAGTGAGACTACAACCCAAAAAATAAAAATAAAAAATAAAAAGATAAATTGATTTTAAAAAAACCTTTGCAAAAACAATTATCAATGTAAATCATTAATTGAAAATATTGATGTTTCTTTACTCAATTTTTTTTTTTTCTGAGTGGGAGTCTCACTCTATTGCCAGGCTGGAGTGCAGTGGCACGCTCATGGCCACCGCAGACTTGACCTGCTGGGCTCAGGCGATCCTTCTGCCTCAGTCTCCCAAGAAACTGAAAGTATAGGTGTGCACCACCATGCCTGGCTAATTTTTTTGATTTTTTTTTTTTTTGAGTTGGAGTTTCACTCTGTCACCCAGACTGGAGAGCAGTGGCACTCTCACAGCCACCGCAGCCTCAACCTGCTGGGCTCAGGCAATCCTTCCCCTCAGCCTTCCAAGTAGCTGGGACTACAGGCACATGCCACCATGCCCGGCTAATTTTTCTTGATTGATTGTAGAGATGAGGTCTCACCAAGTTGTCCAGGCTGATCTCCAACCTGCCAGCTCAGGCAATCCTCTCACCCCAGCCTCCCAAAATGTTGGGATTATAGGCATGAGCCAACGCGCCCGACCTTTTTGATTTTTATTGTAGAGACGAGGTCTTGCCATGTTGCTCAGGCTGATCTCAAGCCCCTGGGGTCAGGCAATCCTCTTGCCTCCACCTCCATAATTGCTGAGATTATAGGCATCAGCCACTACACCTGGCCTGACCTAACATTTTGGAGGCCCCACTGGGAAATTTTAACCTAACATTAATGAGCACAACATGGAAGGTAGGATTCATCCTTCATATATGAAAGGGTCCACTGAGGGGAGGTGGGTACGGGGGGAGGTGGGCCAGTGCCAGTGCCAATGTCACGGGAATAATGCAAGATTGCAACAAGGAAGGGAGTAGAAATAAGTAAAGTTTATTATTCACTTTTCACAGATTGGAAAGGGGGCTGACACTCAGAGGCAAGTGTGGCCTCAAAGGGCCAAGAATGGAGTATATTCAAAGGCCTTTGATCAGGGGGTTTAGGCCTGGATAAGTGTCTTTGATATTGATTGTAGTCACATGAGTCTTAGATCTTTTTTTTTTTTTGAGTCTCACTCTGTCACCCAGACTGGATTGCAGTGGCACGCTCCTGGCCACCGCAGCCTCGATCTGCTGGGCTCCGGCGATCCTTCTGCCTCAGCCTTCCAAGTAGCTGGAACTACAGGCGCACGCTACCATACTGGCTAATTTTTTGACTTATTGTAGAGATGAGGTCTCGCCAAGTTGCCCAAGCAGGTCTCGAACCCGTGGGCACAGGCAATCCACTCACCTCAGCCTCCCAAAGTGCAGGATTACAGGCCGAGCCACCGAGTCCGGCTGAGTCTTAGATCTTGACATCCCCAGACATTAGCATCTCGTGCCCTTGGGTGGTGGGCTAGATGGAAGGAGACAAGGGAAGGGGGTTATCCTGTAAGAAACTTGTCAGAGTCGGGTACGGTGGCTTACGCCTATAATCCCAGCACTTTGGGAGGCAGAGGTGAGAGGATGGCCTGAGTCCAGGAGTTTGAGACCAGCCTAGGCAACAGGTCATGACCTTGTCTTTACAATAAAAAAATTAGCCAAATGTGGTGGTGCATGCCTGTGGTCCCAGATACTTGGAGGGTTGAGGCTGAAGGATCATCTGAGCCCAAGAGGTCACAGTTGTGGTGGCCGTGAGCATGCCACTGCACTCCAGCCTGGGAGACAGAGTGAGACTTCCACTAAAAAAAAAAAAAAAAAAATAGGCTGGTGTGGTGACATCTGCCTGCAATCCAGTCACTGAGAAGTTGAGGCAGAAGGATTGCCTGACCCAAGAGGTCGAGGTTGCAGTGAGCCATGATCCGTGATCGTGCAATTGCATGCCAGCCTGGGCGACAGTGAGACTCCGACTCAAAAAAAAAACCAAAAAACACTCCAGCCTGGGCAACAGAGTGAGACTCCAACTCAAAAATAAATAAATAAATAAATAAATACCCCCCACGAATTGCCCGGCAGTCCATTAGAGCAAGAGAATCTTTTTTTTTTTTTTTTGAGTTGGAGTCTCACTCTGTCACCCAGACTGGAGTGCAGTGGCACGCTCCCGGCCACCGCAGCCTCGACCTGCTGGGCTCCAGTGATCCTTTTGCCTCAGCCTTCCAAGTAACTGGAACTGCAGGCACACGCCACCACGCCCGGCTAATTTTTTGATTTATTGTAGAGATGAGTTCTTGCCAAGTTGCCCATTCACCTCAGCCTCCCAAGGCACAGGACTACAGGCTGAGCCACCGAGCCCGGCTTGAGAATCTTTTAAATATATATATTAAGGCGTCCGTGGCACCGATGATGCCCAAAACGAATTATTTTCCAATGAGAAAAGTGCCCCTTTTTTGAGCTTTAGAGCTGACCTCTGAACTCTTTCTCAGGGCCCAGGAAAGACGGGCTGTGACCGCAGAGGATCGCTAGCACCAGTAGAGGGCGCTGACACCCAGCAAAGGTGGTGGAGGCCAGAGGAAACAAAAGGGATTAAGGGTTGCCCCATAATGTATCTTTCTCCCTTTCCTCCCTCTCCTCCCTCTCCTCCCTCTCTTCCCTCCCTCCCTCTCTCTCTTTTTTGAGTTGAGTCTCATTCTGTCGCCCAGGCTGGAGTGCTGTGGCACACTCCTGGCCACTGCAGCCTCGACCTGCTGGGCTCAGGCAGTACTTCCACCTCAGCCTTCCAGGTAGCCAGAACTACAGGCACAAACTACCACGCCCAGCTTATTTTTTTATTTATCATAGAGATGAGGTCTTATCAGGTTGCCCAGGCTGGTCTCGAACCCCTGGACTCAAGCTATTTCTCTCGCCTCCACCTCCCAAAGTGCTGGGATTGCAGGCATGGACCACCATGTGCCACTTAATTTTCTGATATTTTGTAGAGCTGGTCTCGAACCCCTGGGCTCAGGCAATCCTTTCACCTCTGCTTTCTTTCTTCTTTTTTGAGTTGGAGTCTCACTTTGTCACCCAGGCTGGAGGGCAGTGGCACACTCCTGGCCACCGCAGCCTCGACCTGCTGGACTCCGGCGATCCTTCCGCCTCACCCTTCCAAGTAGCTGGAACTACAGGCGCGCTACCACACCCGGCTAATTTTTTGATTTATTGTAGAGATGAGGTCTCGCTGCCCAGGCGGGTCTCGAACCCGCAGGCTCAGGCAATCCACTCACCTCATCCTCCCAAAGGCGCGGGATTACAGGCTGAGCCACCGAGCCTGGCTCACGTCTGCCTTTCAAAGTGCTGAGATGACAGGCGTGAGCCACCACACCTGGTTCTTTATTTCTTTCTTTATTTATTTTTTGAATTGGAGTCTTACTCTGTCGCCCAGACTGGAGTGCAGTGGCCGCTCCTGTCCACCGCAGTCTCGCCTGCTGGGGTCCAGCGATCCTTCTGCCTCAGCCTTCCAAGTAGCTGGAACTACAGGCGCACGCTACCACGCCCGGCTAATTTTTTGATTTTGTAGAGATGAGGTCTCGCCAAGTTGCCCAGGCGGGTCTCGAACCCGCAGGTTCAGGCAATCCACTCACCTCAGCCTCCCAAAGGCGTGGGATTACAGGCTGAGCCACCAAGCCCGGCTCACCTCTTCCTTTCTTTTTTTTTGAGTTGGAGTCTCACTCTGTCATCCAGACTGGAGTGCAGGGCCGCTTCCGGTCACCACAGCCTTGACCCGCTGGGCTCCAGCGATCCTTCCGCCTCAGCCTTCCGAGTAACCGGAATTACAGGCATGCGCTACCACGCCCGGCTGATTTTTTGATTTATTGTAGAGATGAGGTCTTGCTGCCCAGGCGGGTCTCAAACCCGCAGGCTCAGGCAATTCATTCACCTCAGGCTCCCAAAGGCGTGGGATTACAGGCTGAGCCACCGAGCCCAGCTCACCTCTGCCTTTCAAAGTGCTGAGATGACAGGCCTGAACCACCACACCTGGTTCTTTATTAATTTATTTTAATATGATGTAAAAAATACACATATATTTTAATTGAGATAAGGTCTTGCTGTGTTGCCCAGGCTGGTCCCGAACTCCCTGGGCTCAAGCAATCCTCCTGCCTCGGTCTCCCAAAGTGCTGAGATTGCAGGCATGAGCCAGTGTGCCTAAACTGTATTTTACTTTTTTTTTTTTTTTTTTTGAGTCAGAGTCTCACTCTGTCACCCAGACTGGAGTGCAGTGGCCGCTCCCAGCCACCGCAGCCTCTACCTGATGGGCTCCGGCGATCCTTCCACCTCAGCCTTCCAAGTAGCCGGAATTACAGGCGCGCGCTACCACACCCAGCTAATTTTTGATTTATTGTAGAGATGAGGTCTCGCTGCCCAGGCGGGTCTCGAACCCGCGGGCTCAGGCAATCCACTCACCTCAGCCTCCCAAAGGCGCGGGATTACAGGCTGAGCCACCGAGCCCGGCTGTATTTTACTTTTATTTAATTTTTTTGAGTCTTACTATGTCGTCCAGGCTGGAGTGCAGTGGCACACTCACGGCCACTGCAGCCTCGACCTGCTGGGCTCAGGTGATCCTTCCGCCTCAGCCTTCTAAGTAGCTGGAACTAGAGGCGCATGACAGCACACCCGGCTAAATTTTTGATTTATTGTAGAGACGAGGTCTCACTAAATTGCCCAGACTGGTCTTGAACCCCTGGACTCAGGTAATCCTCCCACCTCGGTCTCCCAAAGTGCCGGGATTACAGGCATGAGGCACCGTGTTCAGCTTGACTTGGCATTTGAGTTAACAGCAGAAGCAGCTAGGACCCTCTGATCCTCTCTGTCCTTATTCCCTGAGGCAGACCATAAAACCACGAGAAGAGTTCTCTGACTTTCCTCTGAGGGAGGTCATAAGAACCTCAGGTGAGGGGTATCCACCCTCTACCCGGATAAAAGCCATCTTTTTGTTTTTTGTTTTTTTTTTTTTAGAGAGACAAGGTGTTTTTCTGTCATCCAGGTTAGAGCAGTCATCGATCACTGCAGGCTCAAACTCCTGGGCTCAAGTGATCCTCCCACCTCAGTCTCCCACGTAGCTGGGACTACAGGTCCTCACCACTATGCCGAGCTAATTTTTTTTTTGTTTGCTTGAGATGGGGTCTCGCTATGTTGCCTAGACTGTTCTTGAACTCCTGGCCTCAAGCAATCCTCCCATCTCGACTTCTGGGATTACAGGCAGGAACCTCTTTATTTCTGAAGACACAGGGACACAGAAAAATCCAAACCAACAGGTCTTGCTAAATTCCCTTCAGTTTTTCACCATTAGATCATAGATCCTCTGTCCAATTATACCACTATATAACTATCCACTTCTTTTCTTTTTTTTTTTTTTTTTTGAGTTGGAGTCTCGCTCTGTTGCCCAGGCTGGATGGAGTGCAATGGTCATTCCTGGCCACTGCAGTCTCGACCTGCTGGGCTCTGGCGATTTTTCCGCCTCAGCCTTCTGAGTAGCCAGAATTACAGGCACACGCTACCAAGCCCGGCTGATTTTTGATTTATTGTAGAGATGAGGTCTCATCAAGTTGCCCAGGCAGGTCTCGAACCCACGGGTTCAAGCAATCCACTCACCTCAGCCTCCCAAAGCGCGGGATTACAGGCTGAATCACCAAGCCCGGCTGAACTATCCACTTCTTTACCAAATTTAGCATCGAAATACACTGGTTTCCTGTTCTGGCATTTTCCTTTCTGAAGGCTCCTGTTGGACTAGATTTATATTAAATAAAGTTGTATGTTTTTCTTTCTCTCTCTTGATCTCTTTTTTTTTAGGGACAAGTTTTCCCTGTGTTGCCCAGGCTGGTCTCAAACTCTTGGGTCCAAGCCATACTCCTACCTTGGCCTCCCAAAGTACTGAGATTACAGGGGTGAGCCACCACCCACAGCCTGGATTATGGTTTTAATTATTTGTTTTGTTCCAATGATTATGTTGTTTGTGCTTATTTTTCTTTGTCATGCCTGTTTTTCTATTTTTTTTGTATGATGGAGTTAGGGAGATTCAAAAACAAGTTACTCGAATTCCTTGTAAAAGTATTCATTATTTCATACAGTCACTCATACACTCACTGAATGCATCTTATCTGTTTATACATGCATATATGCTTCAATTGACAAATAAGTATTGATGATTATCTGGGATGGGAGCTAAGAATATGTACGAGAGGCTCCTGATGCGTTGCAGAGTAGAATCATTACTCAGGTTTTCTCATCAAGCCAAATGCTCAGGCTCCTGCAAGCCAGGTGTGGTGGCTCACACCTGTAATCCCAGTACTTTGGGAGACTGAGGCAGGATGGCTAGAGTCCAGGAGTTTGAGACCAGCCTGGGCAATGTAGCGAGACCTCGTCTCTACAAAAAATAAAAAACGTCACCAGGCGTGATGGTGCGCACCTGTAGTCCCAGCTACTCAGGAGACTGAGGTGGAAGGGATCACCTGAGCTCAGGAGGTCAACACTGCAGAGAGCTGTGATCATGCCATGGCACTCCAACCTGAAGTGAGATTCCAAGTAAAAATAAAAAAGTTATGGCCGTTGATCTAGGTGTGTGGGAGCTGGTCTGAACCAGCCTGGGGAGCCAACTGCATCAAAGAAGTTTGCAGGAGAATATCGACTATGCACAGCTGCAAGACGTGGTCAGCAGGGTGAGGACACTTCGCCCAGGGACTCAGCATGACCTGTGTACCCAGGGAAAGAGGACATCCTGGGTTGGTGGGCTCTGCCCCCAGAACCCTTGCCAGGTCTCATCCCTGTGATCTTCCTGGGTCCACCTCTTGGACCTTACTGGGCTCCACCCCCATGACCTACCCAGGCCTCCACACCCCTGGTTGGGGTCATATCCAGGTGTGCTCCTGTTGTCACTTGCCCTCATCACCCCAGGGTAAGGTACCAGAAATGGGCACAGTCCCCAGACCCCAGAGCCTGCTGAAATCAAATTCAAACAGCCAGTTCTAACTCTTGCTTGGTTGTCTTGCCTGTCCCCTCCCAAGCAAACCCCTGGAGGTCCGTGCCCTCTCCCTCTCCTCCTGACCTGCTCTGGGGCTTCCCCTGTGCTCCCTGGCATGCTTGTCTCAGGATCTGAGTATAACAAGCTTTCTCATCCAGGACGACAGTCTCCTGCTCAGCTTCACAGTAACCAGACCGTAGCAAAACCCACATTTTATTTTTAAATTTTTTCAGTGGAAAAAAATTTTTTTTTTTTTTGAGTTGGAGTCTTACTCTGTCGCCCAGACTGGAGTGCAGTGGCCGCTCCCAGCCACCGCAGCCTCGACCTGCTGGGCTCCGGCGATTCTTCCGCTTCAGCCTTCCAAGTAGCCAGAATTACAGGCATGCGCTACCACGCCCGGCTGATTTTTTGATTTTTATTGTAGAGATGAGGTCTCGCTGCCCAGGTGGGTCTTGAACCCGCGGGCTCAGGCAATCCACTCACCTCAGCCTCCCAAAGGCACGGGATTACAGGCTGAGCCACCGAGCCCTGCTGAAAAAAATTTTTAATTGTAGAGATGAGATCTCACCAAGTTGCCCAGGCTAGTCTTGAACCCCTGGACTCAGTCAATCCTCTCACCTCTGCCTCCCAAAGTGCTGAGATTACAGGTGTGAGCCACTACTCCTAGCATCAGCAGAGATTTTTAAATCTGTTTCTGATGTGTAGTCATATTTAAAATAGAAAAGTTTATTCTAGAGTGTAAGAATTACAGGCAGGCGGGCTCGGTGGCTCAGCCTGTAATCCCAGCATTTTGGGAGGCTGAGATGAGTGGATTGCCTGAGCCTGCGGGTTCGCGACCCGCCTGGGCAACTTGGCGAGACCTCATCTCTACAATAAATCAAAAATTAGCCGGGCGTGGTAGTGCGCACCTATAGTTCCAGCTACTTAGAAGGCTGAGGCAGAAGGATCACCGGAGCCCAGCAGGTCAAGTCTGCGGTGGCCGGGAGCGGCCACTGCACTCCAGTCTGGGCGACAGAGTGAGACTCCAACTCAAAAAAAAAAAAAAAAAAGAATTACAGGCCGCGGCCAGGCTCGGTGGCTCAGCCTGTAATCCTGGCGCTTTGGGAGGCTGAAGTGAGTGAATTGTCTGAGCCCACGGGTTCAAGACCCACCTGAGCAACTTGGCGAGACCTCATCTCTACAATAAATCAAAACTAGCCGGGCGTGGTAGCGCACGCCTGTAGTTCCAGCTACTTGGAAGACTGAGGCGGAAGGATTGTCGGAGCCCTGCAGGTCGAGGCTGTGGTGGCCAGGAGCGGCCACTGCACTCCAGTCTGGGCGACAGAGTGAGACTCCAACTCAAAAAAAAAAAAAGAAAAGAAAAAAAAAGAATTACAGGCCAGGCTCACGTCTGTCATCCCAGACTTGAGAGGCCAAGGTGAGGGGATCACCTGAGCCCAGGGGTTCAAGACCAGCTTGGGCAACACAGAGAGATCTTGTAGCCACAGAAAAAATAAAAACAAAACAGAAGAATTACCTCGGCGTAGCAGTGTGTGCCTGTAGTCCCAGCTACTGGGGAGGCTGAGATGGGAGGGTAACCTGAGCCCAGGAGGTCAAAAGCAGCCTGGGCAAATGTTAGGGTCATATTCTCCCAGTGGGACCTCAGAATGTTAGGTCAGGCCCTCTGGGGGTGTGAGTGTCTGGTGTGTGATCCGATGCTGCATGAAAGATGCAAAGAATTGTACAGAAGTTAGATTAGAAGATATAGTTTAAGCCAGGTGTGGTGGCTCACGCCTGTCATCTCAACACTTTGGGAGGCGGAGGTGAGAGGATTACCTGAGCTCAGGGATTTGAGACTAGCCTGAGCAACATGGTGAGACCTCATCTTTACAATAAATCATTAAAAAATTAGCTGGACATGGAGGTGCATGCCTGTAGTTCCAGCTGCTTGAAAGACTGAGGCAAGCCGGGCTCGGTGGCTCAGCCTGTAATCTCATACCTTTGGGAGGCTGAGGTGAGTGGATTGCCTGAGCCCGTGGGTTCGAGACCCGCCTGGGCAGGCGAGACCTCATCTCTACAATAAATCAAAAAATTAGGGGCGTGGTAGTGCGCCCCCTAAAATTTCCGGCTACTCAGAAGGCTGAGACGGAAGGATTGCCAGAGCCCAGCAGGTGGAGGCTGCGGTGGCCGGAGCGGCCACTGCACTCCAGTCTGGGCGACAGAGTGAGACTCCAACTCAAAACAAAAAAAAACAAAAAGAAAGATTGAACCCGGGCTCGGCGGCTCAGCCTGTAATCCCGCCCCTTTGGGGGCTGAGGTGAGTGGATTGCCTGACCCCACGGGTTTGAGACCACCTGGGCAGCGAGCCCTCATCTCTACAATAAATAAAAAAAGTCAGCCAGGGTAGTAGCGCATGCCTGAAATTTCCCGGGTACTCAGAAGGGTGGGGCGGAAGGATCGCCAGAGCCCAGCAGATCGAGGCTGCGGTGGCTGGGAGGGGCCCACTGCACTCCAGTCGGGGCAACAGAGTGAGCCCCCAACTCAAAAAAAAAAAAAGAAGGATTGAGGCAGAAGGATCGCCTGAGCCCAACAGGTTGAGGCTGCAGTGGCCATGAGTGTGCCACTGCGCTCCAGCCTGGGCGACAGAATGAGATTCTGACTCAAAATAAATATAGTTTATTCAAAAGGTAAATGAGAGAGAGAGAGAGAGAAAGGAAGAAGAGAAGGGATTCACCTCCCCAAGTTAGGGACGGGGCCAAAGCCAGGAATCATGGCGACAGCCATAGCTCAAAGAGCACGTAGCCACACCAGAGTCTAGTAAGGCAATAGCAAAATGGCTGCTTGTGGTTGAGTCCTTTTAATCCTTCCCTTGGATGATGGAAGGTCATTAAGGTGATTGGGTGGTGGCTCATGTCATCACGAAGGGGCAGGTAAGCGCAGGTACTAACATGGGTGATGGACAGCAGGCAGATGGGTGGGTTAGGCACATGATTGCTGCCCGTTGGTGAGGAAGATGGGATACAAGGGGTGGGGGGTTTTCCTACAGGAGACTTGTCAGACCCCTGCAATCCTCAAACTCCTTGACCAAAGGTGATTTGTTATCATTTCTATGGCTTCAGCCAGCCAAGGGGTGATATTCGATCTTCCACCTTGACAAGGAAGCTGAAAGTTTCCTAGAGATTATTATGCAGAACCATGAGTTGAAAGGTTGGGCTGTTGGGTTGTCCTAGCCCTGCATCTGATGGAGATTTGCTGGGGGAGAGGGGGTAGGCTGCCAGCTTGGCCTGCAGTAAAATGTCTAAATGCTTCCTAAAACCTGCCTACTGGCCAGGCTCGGTGGCTCAGCCTGTAATCCCAGTACTTTAGGAGGCCAAAGCGAGTGGATTGCCTGAGCCCATGGGTTTGAGAGCAGCCTGGGCAACTTGGTGAGACCTTGCCTTTACAATAAAATAAAAATAGCCAGCATGGTAGCATACATCTGTAGTTGCCGGGTACTCGGGAAGCTGAGGAGGAAGGATCACCCGAGCCCAGCAGGTCAATGCTGGGGTGGCTGTGAGCATGCGTGCCAACCGCACTCCAACCTGGGCAAAGGAGGGAGATTACAACTCAAAAAAAAAAAAAAAAAAGAAAAACGTAAGCTACAATGGCATTAAACCCACCTTTGAAAACAGGAGGCAGAGTTGTCCCCAGTCTAGAACTGCTGTTCTAAACTTAATCCGTCAGAGTCATTTATTTATCTTGTGCACAGAATAACTTCACAAGGAGGAATGACTTTATATTTGTTCCAAAATCTAAAATAATCTATGCGGTCTTTTATGTAGGTTGAGATATTTAAAACAATATCAGCAAAGTCACAGCCAGTGGTTAATTATCTTAAGTTTGTTCAGCAAGCTCACCTTCCTAACATAGCTTACACGTTTTACTCAAAAGAATGTTTCACAAAAAAACAGTCTAGCAAACACAGCTGTTCATAACCGCTGTGGTTTCAAGGTTTCAAGTTCATGATCCTTGAAACTATTAAAATGAGTCTCTAAATGTTATAAAAATATTGCTTTCTATAGAGGCAAGTTATGGAATAAATATGTATTTGACCACTTGTGGCGTGTAAATATTTGCTAACATTTTTCTTAGCTATGTACACAAAGACCAGAGACTAACCCAGTGCTGACTTACATCATAGCGTCTTGAAGTCATAATTTTTAAAAACGAATATATGTATTTTATTTATTTATTTATTTTTTGAGTTGAGTCTCACTCGGTCGCCCAGACTGGAGTGCAGTGGCCGCTCCCGGCCACCGTAGCCTCGACCTGCTGGGCTCCGGCGATCCTTCCGCCTCAGCTTTCCAAGTAGCTGGAACTACAGGTGCGCGTTACCACGCCCGGCTAATTTTTGATTTGTTGTAGAGATGAGGTCTCGTCAAGTTGCCCAGGCAGGTCTCGAATCCGTAGGCTCAGGCAATCCACTCACCTCGGCCTCCCAAAGTGCTGGGATTACAGGCTGAGCCACCGAGCCCAGGCCCAGCTTATTTTTTAAAATTTATTCATTGTAGAGATGAGGTCTCACCAAGTTGCCCTGGCTGGTCTTAAATCTGCGGGCCCAGGCAGTTCACTCACTTCGGCCTCCCAAAGTGCTAGGACTACAGGTTGAGCCACCGAGCCTGGCCCCTTTTCTTCTATTCATCAGCCTCATGCCAGTGATTTTTCAGTGAACCCCGAGGGGTCCCAAAGCCATGACCCCCACACCTATGAGGACAGAAACTTCTGTTTTCCTCATGGCTTTGTCTGCAGTGCCTGTAACAGGGCAAGGCACGTGCTAGAATATTGGTTGAGGCAAGGAGCCTCCCAAGCGCATCAACTTCGATCCATGTCCCCTGGCCTCCACCCATGGAGGACCACCAGCATCTTTCCCTAGGAACCCTGTCTCCTGCAGCCTTCTCGTTTGACTTCCTGTCTTGGCTCTCCAACTCTGCTGTCTTTCTACCACCCTGTTTTAAAAACAGACACAAGATTATGTCATTTCCATTCTAAAAGCCTCTAATTGCTTCCCTTTCCATTTGGAACAAAAGCCAGATTCTCGATGGCTTTCTAAGATGCTGGGCGCATGGTTCATGCCTGTCATCCCAGCACGTTGGGAGGCCGAGGTGAGAGGATTGCCTGAGCCCGTGGGTTCGAGACCAGTCTGGGCAACATGGCGAGACCTCGTCTCTACAATAAATCAAAAAATTAGCCAAGTGTGGGGGTACGCACCTGTAGTTCCAGCTACTTGGAAGACTGAGGTGGAAGGATCTCTTGAGCAGGTCGAAGCTGCGGTGGCCTTGAAAGCATGCCACTGTACTCCAGCCTGGATGACAAAGTAAGACTCCGACTCAACAAAAAGCCTGGCATGGTGGCTCACTCTGGGAGGCCGAAGCGAGAGGATTGCCTGGGTCCAGGGCTTTGAGACCAGCCTGGGCAACTTGGCGAGACCTCGTCTCTATAATAAAGAAATAAATAAAAAATTAGCCGGGCATGGTGGCACACGCCTGTAGTTCCAGCTACCTGGAAGGCTGAGGTAGAGGGATCACCTGAGCCCAGCAGGTCGAGGCTGCGGTGGCTGTGAGCATGCCACTGTACTCCAGCCTGAGCAACAGAGTGAGACTCCGATTCAAAAAAAAAAAAAAAGCCTGCCATGATCCAACTCCTGCTAGCTGGCTAGCCTTGGCTGCTTCGTGGGCATCCTCGGTTCTATCCTTTCTGTCTCTCTGATCCACAGCGTTATCTGCTTGGCTCTTTCTTCTACTCTTAGCAGAAACCCTGGGGTAAGGCCCTTACGCTCCCTCTTCCCTGTCTTGGGGTTGTCCAGGCTGCCTCAGGATCTTGGGCTAGCTGGCTCCTCCCCCTCTCTCTTCCGTTCTCAGCTTGGATGTTACCACCTCAGCTTCCTCAAGAAAGTAAAAATAGAACGACCATATGATCCAGCTATCCCACTGCTGGGTAGGCAGCCAAGGGAAAGGAAATCGATGTGTGGAAGAGACATCCGCACCCCCGTGTTCATCACAGCACTGTTCACAGTCGCCAAGGCATGGCATCAACCCAAGAGTCCATCAACGGATGCTGGCATATGGGCACAGTGGAATAGTATTCAGTCTTAAAAAAGAAGGAAATTCTAGGCTGAGTGTGAGGCTCATGCCTGTAATCTCAGCACTTTGGGAGGCGAAGGTGACTGGATTGCCTAAATCCAGGGGTTAGAGACTAGTAGTCTGGGCAGTCATGACCATTGTAGTCATGACCTGCTGGCCTCAGGCAATCTATCTCAGTTACACAAGCAGCTGAGACTACAGTCATGCACCACCACACCCGGCTAATTTTTTTATTTATTGTAGAGATGAGGTTTGGCCAAGTTGTCCAGGCTGGTCTTGAACCCCTGAGCTCAGGCAATCCTCTTGCCTCAGCCTCCCAAATTGCTGTGATAGCAGGCATGAGCCTCCATGCCTGGCCTCTGTTTTATTGATTGATTGATGGAGTGAGTCAGGGTCTCGCTCTGTCGCCAGGCTGGAGTACAGTGGCACAAACATGGCTCACCATAGCCTTGACCTCCTGGTCTCAGGAGATCCTTCCATCTCAGCCTCCTGAGTAGCTAGGACTACAGGTGCATGCCACTACACCCAGTTAACTTTTAAATTTTTTGTAGAGATGGGGTCTCACTATGTTGCCTTGGCTGGTTTTGGACTCCTGAACTCAAGCAATCCTCCCAACTCAGCCTTCCAAAATGCTGGAATTATAGTGCCTAGCCTCAATACCTTTTTTTTTAATTTAAAAATTGCAAAAGAAAAAATGTAAAGGTGACTGATACATGTAGACAACTGAAAATCACACGTGCGTGAAAGGCAGATGTGGGGCATGTATACCCAGAAGGCCTGACCACGGAGGCAGAACATGTGTTCCCTCCGGAGAGGTGAAGCCTGGAAACATCTGTGCAAAGGATTCAGACAGTTGACGTCACTTTGTTGTCCTCCCAGTTCCCTCCCCACATTCCTGTCAGCATGTTCTCAACCTCTGCATTCCTCTGGGATCATCAGACACCCAGCGTCAATCTCCCCCCACCCTTTTTTTAAGTTGGTGTCTCACTCTGTTGCCCAGGCTGGAGTGCAGTGGCATGCTCATGGCCACTGCAGCCTCGACCTGCTGGGTTCAGGCAATCCTTCCACCTCAACCTTACAAGTAACTGGAACTACAGGCACGTGTCACCACAACTGGCTAATTTTTTAATTTATTGTAGAGAAGACGTCTCACCAAATTGCCCGGGCTGGTCTTGAACCCCTGAACTCAGGCAATCCTCTGACCTCTGCCTCCCAAAGTGCTGGGATGACAGGTGTGAGCCACCGCACGTGGCTTGGAGGTAGCTGTTAATTGTTTTTGTAGCTCCCAAGTATGTCTTGTACTGATTATTCCTCTATTCTAGGCATTTGTTTTCCACCTTATACAGGACCAAGCTGACCTTTCATGTTGTAATTGTAATCAGAATTTTGTGACTGCTCACCACCCACCAGAGACTGAAGGCCCTGGAGTTTTGAGACCGATTACCCTGACAATGCCAAGGACATAAGGCCCATGTTAGCAATACTTAGGAATGCAGCTGCAGGAGCTGTTTGTTTGTTTGTTTTTACCCTGTGTCCTTGTTAAAACTTTATTATTATTATTTTATTTTAAAGATGGGTACAATACAGGGCTAGGTATACAAGTGGTCATCATATGGTAAATTTGGGCCTCCCTTTGGTCCTCACTTCACCTGGTTTGTGATTAGGTACCCTTATTGATGAGGTGTGCCCCCCCCAGCAGTTTCCCACTACTGCTAATCCCTTTCTTATAGTATTATGATCATTGTTCAAGGTCCACTTATGAGTGAGAACATATGGTACTCTGTTCTTTGTTTCTGTGATAGATCACTGAGCATGATCAACTCTAAATCCATCCAAACTGCTGCAAAGTTCATAATTTTGTCCCTCTTTATGGCTGCATAATATGCCCTTGTTAAAACTTAAAAGCCCTTCTGCCTCAATCCCTGAGACCGCACTGCCTCCGAGTGTCGGCCCCATTCTCCCTTGAGAGGAATAAAGTCTTTTGCTTTGCCTCTGCAATTCTTTGCTTTATTCCCCCGGTACCTGCCCACCCTGCCTCAGTTTACCTAACACTATTCTTTCTCAACTGCACAAAATGCAGGGTGACTTTGTGCATGAATCGAGTGTGGGCATCTGTTTCTGAAATCTGTCGGCTTCTGTTCTGTCAGTCTTAGGGTTCATGGCTGTGACAAATACCACATTAACAGCCTGACTTCCTTCCACAGTTCCTCGGTCACTCTGAGTTCAGCCACCTTGGCCCTGTTGCTCTTGAACAAACACACCTATTGTGTACTCTCTCGCCTGTGTCTGGACAGTTCACCTTTCCATAGATGCTTTGGGGCAGTGGTCCCTCCTTATCCTTCAGCCCATAACTCAAATGCTGCCCCCTCGGAAGGGCCAATTCTAGGCCACTCAGTCGAAAACAGACCCCCACCCAGTCTCCTATATCTTTGTATATTTTTCTTCTTTTTTAAAAATAGAGATGACAGGTCTAGCTATGTTGCCCAGGCTGGTCTTGAACTCCTGGCCTCAAGCGATCCTCCCACCTTGGCCCCATAAGTTGTTTATGCATAACAAAATGTATAATAAGAAGCCAGGCACATGGCTCAACTCGTAATCCCAGCACTTTGGGAGGTGGAGGCAAGAGGATTGCCTGATCCCAGGGGTTTGAGACCAGCCTGGGCAACTTGGCGAGACCTCGTCTCTACAATAAATAAAAAAATTAGCTGAGTATGGTAGTGCATGCCTGTGGTTCCAGCTACTTGGAGGGCTGAAGCAGAAGGATTGCCTGAGTCCAGCAGGTCGAGACTGCAGTGGCCATTAATGTGCCACTGTACTCCAGCCTAGGTGACAGAGTGAGACTCTGATTAAAAAAAAAAAAAGAATAATAAGAACATTACAAAGAGGCTGGGCTTGGTGGCTCTCACCTGTAATCTAAACACATTGGGAAACTGAGTTGGGAGGATTGCTTGAGGCCAAGAGTTTGAGACCAGTCTGGGCAAATAATGAGATTTTGTCTCTAGAAAAAAATTTTTAAAATTAGCTGGCGGGCACAGTGATTCACACTTGTAAGCCCAGCACTTTGGGAGGCCAAGGCAGGAGGATTACTTCAGCCCAGGAGTTGGAGACCAGCCTGGGTAACACAGGGAGACTTCATCCCTATTAAAAAAAAAATAGCAGAGCATGGCGGTGCCTGTAATCCCAGCTACTTAGGAGGCTGAGGCAGAAGGATTGCCTGAACCTAGCAGGTCAAGGCTGCAGTGGCTGTGAGTGTGCCACCGAGGCCACTGCCCTCCAACCTGGGCAACAGAATGAGACCTGACTCAAAAGAACAAAACAAGATATGTATGTGCTTATGTTTATTTATTATTATTGTTGTTGTTATTATTTTCATCAGAGTCTCACTCTGTCCCCAGGCTGGAGTGCAGTGGCACGCTCACAGCCACCACAGCCTTGACCTGCTGGACTCTGGCGATCCTTTCACCTCAGCCTTCCAAGTAGCTGTAACCACAGGTGCTTGCCACCATGTCCAGCTAATTTTTTTATTTATTGTAGAGACGAGGTCTCGCCAAGTTGCGTGGGCAACTGGTCTTGAACCCATGGGCTCAGGCAGTCCTCTCACCTTGGCCTCCCAAAGTGCTGGGATGATAGGCGTGAGCCACCATGCCCGGTTTGTGTTTGCTTATTGTTGTTTGTCTCTTGAATGTGTCTACAGAGCGGCGATGGTTTTTGAACATCTTGTTCACTGGTCACATTCCCTGTGCTTAACACACTTAATGAAGGAAGAAAAATTCTATTTAGGATGGATGCATTCTGCCCTGAGTCCCCTAGAGGGCGACCTAACATGCATGTGTCCCTGCAGACCTAGGTTCCTGTTTTGTTTTTGTTTTTGTTTTTGTTTTTGAGTTGGAGTCTCACTCTGTCGTCCAGGCTAGAGTGCAGTGGCACACACACAGCCACCACAGTGTGGACCCTGATGGGCTTTGGTGAACCTTCCGCCTCAGCCTTCCAAGTAGCCAGAACTACAGGTGCGCGCTACCACGCCCAGCTAATTTTTCATTTTATTGTAGAGACAAGATCTCGCCAAATTGCCGGGACTGGTCTCAAATTCGAGGGCTCAGGCAATCCACTTGCCCCAGTCTCCCAAAGTGCTGGGATTACAGGCTGAGCCAGCAAACCTGGCCAGGCCTAGCTTCGGAGTTGTGTGTGTGTGTGTGTGTGTGTGTGTGTGTGTGTGTGTGTGTGTGTGTGTGTGCGCGCGCGCGCACGCACGTGTATTTGTTTTTTTCTCTTTAGTTGGGGTCTCACTCTGTCACCCAGGCTGGAGTGCAGTGGCATGCTCACGGCCACCGCAGCTTCGACCTCCTGGACTCAGGCAATCCTTCTGCTTCAACCTTCTAAGTAGCTGGAATTACAGGCACATGCCACCATGCCCAGATAATTTTTTGATTTATTGTAGAGATGAGGTCTCACCAAGCTGCCCAGGCTGGTCTCGAACCCCTGACTTCAGGTAATACTCTCACCTCTGCCTCCCAAGTGCTGGGATTACAGGCATGAGCCACCGTGCCTGGCTAATTCTTTGCATCTTTGATGTGACACTGGTTTGCACACCAGACACACCCATACCCCCTGGTGGGTCTGACCTAACATTCTGGAGGTCTCACTGGCAGGGTGACCTAACCTTGCCAGAAATAACGTGTTTTACTGGTTTTGTTTTGTTTTGTTTTTGAGTTGGAGTCTCACTCTGTCACCCAGACTGGAGTGCAGTGGCCGCTCCTGGCCACCACAGCCTCGACCTTATGGGCTCCGGCGATCCTTCCATCTCAGCCTTCCAAGTAGCTGGAATTACAGGCATGCACTACCACGCCCGGCTGATTTTTTTATTTACTGTAGAGATGAGGTCTCGCGCCCAGGTGGGTCTCGAACCCGCAGGCTCAGGCAATCCACTCACCTCAGCCTCCCAAAGGCACGGGATTACAGGCTGAGCCACCGAGCCCGGCATATAAGACGTTTTTATGGAAGCCTTCTACATGTGCTAGGCCCTAAAGGGCATACAGAGGTTAATTGGAATAAGCCACTTCCTGGAGATGGCCCCAGTTTCCCACCAGGTAGGAGGCCTGGGCCTGGTTCACAGAACTTCCATACACACACACATTCACAATACACCCATGGATCATGTACCCTGGGATATATAAATCTTGGCCTTCAAGTGTTCAAACTATGAACGTTTTTTTAAAAATTTGTGTTGGAGTCTCACTCTGTCACCCAGGCTAGAGTGCAGTGGCACACTCATGACCATCGCAACCTCTACCTGCTAGGCTCAGGCAATCCTTCCACCTCAGCCTTCCAATTAGATGGAACTACAGATGCACACCACCACACCTGGCTAATTTTTGGTTTATTGTAAGGACGAGGTCTCGCCATGTTGCCCAGGCTGGTCTCGAACCCCTTGGCATAGGCAATTCTCTCATCTCAGCTCCCAAAGTGCTGGAATTACAGGCTTGAGCCACCGCACCCGGCAATTTTTTGACTTTTATTGTAGAGATGAGGTCTCATCAAGTTGTCCAGGCTGGTCTCAAAACTCTGGGCTCTGGCAATCCTCCCGTTTTGGCCTCCCAAAGTGCTGAGATGAGTCATCATGCCCAGCCTTTTTTTTTTCCCTTTCTTTTTTGAGTCTGGGTCTCACTCTGTCACCCAGGCTGGAGGGTGGTTGAATGACCATGGCTCACCACAGTCTCGACCTCCTAAACTCAGGAGATCCTCCCACCTCAACCTCTGGAGTAGCTAGGACTACAGACACACACCGCCAAGCCCAGCTAACTTTTCTAGTTTTTTGTAGAGACAGGGTCTCGCTATGTCACCCAGGCAGGTCTTAAACTTCTGGGCTCAAGCAGTCCTCCTGCCTCAGCCTCCCAGAGTGCTGGTATTACAGGCAGGAACTACTGTACCTGCCTATCCCTAACTGTGTGTCTTTGATTCCTACTTTTTTTTTTTGAGTTGGGGTCTCACACTGTCACCCAGACTGGAGTGCAGTTGCTGCTCCCGGCCACCGCAGCCTCGACCTGCTGGGCTCTGGCAATCCTTCCGCCTCAGCCTTCCAAGTAGCTGGAACTACAGGTGCGCGCTACCACACCTGGCTAAGTTTTTGATTTATTGTAGAGATGAGGTCTCACCAAGTTGCCCAGGAGGGTTTCGAACCTGCGGGCTCAGGCAATTCACTCACCTCAGCCTCCCAAGGTGTAGGATTACAGGCTGAGCCACCGAGCCTGGCTCTTACTTTTTTTTTTGAGTTGGAGTCTCACTCTGTTGCCCAGGCTGGAGTGCAGTGGCATGCTCATGGCCACCACAGCCTTGACCTGCTATTTAGGTGATCCTTCCACTTCAGCCTTCCAAGTAGCTGGAACTATAGGCACATGTAACCACACCTGGCTAATTTTTTGATTTATTGTAGAGATGAGGTCTCACCAAGTTGCCCAGGCTGATCTTGAACCCATGGGCTCAGGCAATCCTCTTACCTTGGCCTCTGAAAGTGCTAGGATTATAGGTATGTGCCACCACACCTGGCTGATTTCTAGTTAATCTGAATGAAATTGGAATTGTGACCTTGGCCCAGTCATGGGTTCCCTCTTGTCCCCTCCTGGAAGCTTGACAGAAAAAAGCATCTGTACTGAAGTGTCATCAAGAGTCTCCCTGCCTGGTGGATTATAAATAGGTCCTTAAAATACATACTGAGTTATGTGTTTTGACTTGGTAATATAGCTCGGGGTAGGAAGCAAAGCTTCTCATCACTCCTAGTGTTCCAATTGCCCGGCACTCTTCCCTTCTGTTCCTACTGATTTATTCTGTATCTTTCTTGAAACATCCATTGCATATAAATGTGTGTATTTATATATGCTATTATATGTATATACACACACATGTAACAGCATGTACCGATGTAAGACATTATTCTAAGTATTCTGCATGCATTGAGTATTATAATACACATAGATATACCTTTGCTTATTTATTTACTTATTTTTGAGATAGGGTCTCACTCTGAAGTACCATGGCACGCTCATGGCTCACTGCAGCCTTGACCTTCTGGGCTCCAGAGATCCTCCTATTTTGGCCTCCTGAGTAGTTGGGACTACAGGCACGTGCCACCACACCTGGCTAACTTTATTTTTTGTGGAGACGGGATCTCACTATGTAGCTCAGGCTGAATTCAAACTCCTAGGCTCAAGCAATCCTTCTGTCTCTGCCTCCCAAACTGCTGGAATTACAGGTGTGAGTCTCCATGCCCAGCCTAACTTTAAATAGTGAACACATTCATATGTTATAAAAAAAATTTCATATATATACACAAAGAAGTTTCATCGTCATACCTATATCATGTCTTCTCATGCTTTTGCCCCTTCTTAGAGGTCACCTACTTTAGTGAGTTCTTTTGTGTGCTCCCAATGGTTTGTGTTTGTTTCATCAGTCTTACTCTTATCCAGGCTGGTGTGCCATGGCATGCTCATGTCTCACCACAGCCACGACCTCCTGGGTTCAGGCGATCCTTTCCACTTCGGTCTCCCAAGTAGCTGGAGCTACAGGTGCATGCCACCATGCCTGGTTAATTATTTATTTATTTATTGTAGAGACGAGATCTGGCCAAGTTGCCCAGGCTGATGTTGAACTCCTGGGCTCGGGCAATCCTCTTGCCTTCGCCTCCCAAAGTGCTGGGATGACAGGCATGAATCACTGCACTCGGCATGACTATTATTATTATTATTATTTGAGTTGGAGTCTCACTTTGTCGCCCAGGCTGGAGTGCAGTGGCACACTCATGGCCACCGCAGCCTCCACCTGCTGGGCTCAGGCAACACTTCTGCCTCAGCCTTTCAAGTAGCCGGAACTACAGGTACGTGCTACTACGCCTGGCTAATTTTTTGATTTACTGTAGAGACGAGGCCTCTCCATGTTGCCCAGGCTGGTCTCGAACCCTTGGACTTAGACAGACAATCCTCTTGCCTCGGCCTCCCAAAGTGCTGGGATGACAGGCATGAGCCACTGTGCCCGGCTGACTATTATTTTTATAGACGTGTGGCTATTGGTAACTCTCACAATAGTAGTTGTTATTTAAATCAACACCAGAAGCCCATGATTTAGGGTTAGAGCAGGGCCTTACATCAAGGACGTTTTGAGCTCCCTCGGACTCCTTCAGTGGACATAACTTCAAGAGCTTGTGGTGTGGCATCTTTGACCCATAATGGGGTGTTGAGGATGCATGAAGTGACATTCAAGGTGGACCAGGTAGGTAGGAATGGGGTGGAAAGGTTCAAGGATACCAGGGTCCTAAAGGGAATACGGGAAAGTCACGGTGGGAATTGGGAATTTATTATTTTTTTTTAGCAGAGCTCAATTTCTGGAGCTACCCAGGAAATGTTCTCCTGGGGTGAACAGAGCTTCCTAGTCCTTTTGCAACATTGTTGCTTTACTTGAACACCACAGTTTATCTAACTGGTTCCCTCCAAGATGGAGACTTGATCTATTTCCAGTCCGATAACTACACTCAGCTGGGGAATTTTACAAATCAAATGCATTTCCTTCTTGGTTCCCCCCAAATGCAGCCCACGTCTTCAAAACAGAAGACTGTGGTCTATTTTGCTGAAGGATGACAAAAGTCACCATCTGTTAATCCCATCTGCATCATGAGAAGAAGAAAGATTCACTTCGGGGGACTGAAATCTCCCCTCAGGCTGCACGGAACAGAACTCCTGAGGGTCTCCGGCAGGGGGGCAAGGCCGGCCTCTGCCTCTAACTGTCCTGCGTCCTATTTGCAGACCTTGGTCACTGCCTCTGAACCTGTGAAGCAGAGGAAGGACATGTTGAAGGATACTGAGTGAGTCACAGGACGCTTGGGATTGCTAGAGACTCGGGCCCAGGCATGTGGCAGAAAGCCAAGGGTAGACAGCAGAGAGAATGTTCCTAACGTCATGTGCAACTACAGTCGGGTAGGGAGGTCATCATTGCTACACGCACTATAGGGCATTCCCTGACATGGACTGGTGACCGTTCACCCTTGACACTGTATTCTTTCTTTTTTTTTTTTTTTTTTTTTTTGAGTTGGAGTCTCACTCTGTCGCCCAGACTGGAGTGCAGTGGCACACTCCTGGCCACCACAGCCTCGACCTGCTGGGCTCCAGTGATCCTTCCACCTCAGCCTTCCAAGTACCTGGAAGTACAGGTGCACTCTACCACGCCCAGCTAATTTTTTGAATTATTGTAGAGATGAGGTCTTGCCAAGTTGCCCAGGTGAGTCTTGAACCCGTGGGCTCAGGCAATCCACTCAGCTCAGCCTCCCAAAGTGCGGGATTACAGGCTGAGCTACCGAGCCCAGCCTCTTCTTTCTTCTTTTTTTTTTTTGAGGTATCACTGTCGCCCAGACTGATCTTCAACTTCTGGGATCCCAAAATGCTGGGATTTCAGGCTTGAGCCACCGAGCCTGGCCTCTAATTTTTTTTTTTGAGTTGGAGTCTCACTCTGTCGCCCTGGCTGGAGTGCAGTGGCACAAACACAGACTCAAACTCCTGGGCTTAAGCGATCAACCTGCCTCAGCCTCCCTAGTAACTGGGACTACCTCCATGCCTGGCTAACTATTTTGAGTTTTTGTAGAGATGAGGTCTCACTATGTTGCCCAGGCTGGTCTTAAACCCCTGGGCTTTTAAAGCAATCCTCCCACCTCGGCCTCTCAAAGTACCTGAGTTTCAGGCTTGAGCCTCCATGCCTGGCCCCCTAATTTTTTTTAGGTTGTCTCTTTCCTGCCTAATTTAATGCCTCACTGCAAGCATTCAATTGCCTGCCCATACCAACCAGGGAAGCTTAAGCTTCTTAACAACCCAGACATTAGCTGCCACAGGTGTGCCTTTGGTGGGGAATTACCCTGCAAGCAAGTCAGGATTGACATGCCAGAAGCCCCCAAAATCTCAAATTTTGCCCACACAGTTTATATATGGTGAAGTCCTATGAAGGGTATTCTGAGAAGCAGGGGCTTTAGACACCCCAACAGCAGAGACCAGAAAGTCCCTTTAAAAAGTCCCAAAGAGGCTGGGTGTGGTGGCTCATGCCTATAATCCTACCACTTTGGGAGGCAGAGGTGAGAGGATTACCTGAGCCCAGGGATTCGGGACCAGCCTGGGCAACCTGGCAGGACCTCATCTCTACAATAAATCAAAAAATTAGCTGGGTGTGGTGGCACACACCTGCAGTTCTGACTACTTGGAAGGCTGAAGTGAAAGGATCACCTGAACCTAGCAGGTCGAGGTTGCGGTGGCTGTGAGCATGCCACTGCCCTCCAGCCTGGGCAACAGAGTGAGACTCCGACTCCAAAAAATAAATAAATAAAAAGTCCCAAAATGCTGGGATTACAGGTGTGAGCCACCATGCCAAGCCTATTCATGAATTGGTGGGTCAACGGGTTGATGGATTCATGGGTTAGTGGATAGATGGGTTATCACGGGAGAGGAACTAGTGGCTTTACAAGAAGAGGAAGTGAGATCTGGAGGACCATAGATATCTAACGATTCTAGGAACTACGAGTTCCTACTTATTCAGTGTTTTTATTTTATTTATTTATTTATTTATTTATTAAGAGTCAAAGTCTTACTCTGTCATCCAGGCTGGAGTGCAGTGGCAAGCTCACAGCCACTGCAGCCTCCATCTGCTGGGCTCAGATGATCCTCCTGCCTCAGCTTCCTGAGTAGCTGGGACTATAGGCACACGCCACCATGCCTGGCTCATATTTTGATTTATTGTAGAGACGAGGTCTCACTATGTTGCCCAGACTGGTCTCCAACTCCTGGGCTCAAGCAATCCTCCCACCTCAACCTCTCAAATTGCTGGGATTATAGGTGTGTTCCCACCCCAAGGTGAGCACAGCTTGCCTATTGTTAGAAGAGGAGGTTCCAGAAACAAGTCAGGTTTGTGGTTTTAGTCCAGGGAAATCAAGGGACTTACCAGTTGACTGTATTTTTTCTTTCAACACAGAAGGTACTGGGCGCTGTGGATCACACCTGTAATCCCAGCATTTTGGGAGGTGGAGGCAAGAGGATTGCCTGAGTACAGGGGTTCAAGACCAGCCTGGGCAATTTGGTGAGACCTCATCTCTACAAGAAATCAAAAAATGAGCCAGGCGTGGCGGCGCATACCTATAGTCCCAGTTACTTGGGAGGCTGAGACAGAAGGACCTCCTTAGCCCAGCAGGTCAAGGCTGTGGTGGCCTTGAGAGTACCACTGCACTCCAGCCTAAGCGACAGAATGAGACTCTTACTCAAAAACAAACAAGCAAAAAAAATTGTGAATTCCAAAATGTTATCTAAACTCGTCAGCATGACCAGGAGAGTTTGTGTCATGTATCAAAAAATTGGTCATGCAAATCTCGAGTCATGCTGAAACTTCACATGGGCCTCAAACTCGGGGTAGGTGAAGGGCTATGAATTTTGGGTATAAATACTGGAATGAATTTGTGTTGTTGTGAGCGGACTTTTTGGCAATGATGTCAATTCATCTCCCTATAACCTGGTTATAAATATTAAACACTCCCTTTTCTCCCAGTCTCTGCCTCTCGTATTTTAATTGGCTGTAACACTATGATTTGAATGCTCCCTTCAAAACTCATGTTGAAACTTTAAACATTTTATTTTATTTTTGAGTTGAAGTCTCACCCTCTTGCCCAGGCTGGAGTGCAATGGCATGCTCACAGCCACTGCAGCCTTGACTTCTTGGGCTCAGGCGATACTTCCGCCTCAGTCTTCCAAGTAGCTAGAACAACAGGCGCGTGCCACCACGCCTGGCTAGTTTTTATTTTATTTTAAAATGTTCTTTTATTTATTTTTTGAGTTGGAGTCTCATTCCATTGGCTGGGCTGGAGTGCGGTGGCATGCTCACGGCTACCCCAGCGTTAACCTGCTGGGCTCTGGAGATCCTTCCATCTCAGCCTTCCAAGTAGCTACAGGCTACCATGCCTGGCTAATTTTTTTTTTTTTAATAGAAGTCTCACTCTGTCATCCATTGCCCAGGCTGGAGGGCAGTGGCAGGCTCCCAGTAATTGCAGCCCCAACCTGCTGGGCTCAGGCAGTCCTTCCGCCTCAGCCTTCCAAGTAGTTGGAAGTACAGACACATGCTACCACATGCTGGCTAATTTTTTGATTTATTGTAGAGATTGGGTCTCACCAATTTGCCCAGGCTGGTCTTGTACCCGTGGGCTCAGACAGTCCTCTCACCTTGGCCTCCCAAAGTACTGGGATTATAGGTGTGAGCCACCGTGCCCAGCCTTTATTATTATTATTATTATTGTGGAGATGAGGTCTCACCATGTTGTCCAGGCTGGTCTCAAACCCCTGGGTTCAGGCAGTCCTCTCGCCTTTGCCTCCCAAAGTGCTGGGATTACAGGTGTGAGCCACCATGCCCAGCTTAAAATTTTATTTTATTTTAGATTCAGTGGGTTCACATGTGTATTTGTTATGTGGACATATTTTTTTTTGAGTTGGAGTCTCACTCTGTCGCCCAAACTGGAGCGCAGTGCCACGCTCCCGGCCACCATAGCCTCTACCTGCTGGGCTCTGGCGATTCTTCCGCCTCAGCCTTCCAAGTAGCAGGAGCTATAGGTGCGCGCTACCACGCATAGCTAATTTTTTTTTTATTGTAGAGATGAGGTCTCACCAAGTTGCCCAGGCAGGTCTTGAACCCACGGGCTCAGGCAATTCACTCACCTCGGCCTCCCAAAGCACGGGATTATAGACTGAGCCACCGAGCCTGGTAATTTTTTTTTTTTTGAGTTGGAGTCTCACTCTATCGCTCAGACTGGAGTGTAGTGGCATGCTCCCGGCCACCACAGCCTCGACCTGCTGGGCTCCGGTGATCCTTCCACCTCAGCCACATGGACATATTGTTCGCAGCAACATGGAGGGAGCTGGAGATCATCATCCAAAGTAAACTGACTCAGAAACAGAAAACCAAACACTGCATGTCCTCACTCATGTGGGAGCTAAACAGTCACAAAGAGGGAAGCAATAGGCTCTGGGGACAATAATAAGGGGTAGGATGGGGGGGTGGGGTTCAGAAACTACCTACAGGGCGCAGTGTCACCCTCTGAGGAATGGGCCACCATTATATGACCATCAGAGCTATCTTCATTATTTGTTGAGGCCTGACAATTAAGTTCACAAACTTGCCACCGTGTGCTTCTATGGGCAGCCCTGTATAAATCACTGTATTGGAACACCTTCCCTCCTCACCTGGCCTGGCCCCCAATGATGTTTTTCTTTACCCAAAGATAAAGGAAATCTTGAAAGGAAGACATGTGAGGACATTCAGACATCCAGGGTAATCTGACAATAGCTCTGATGGCCATTCCAGGAAAAGAGTTCCAAAATTGCTTTGATGGGTAGACTAGGCTCTGGTGTCGGTGCATAGCTTCCCAAGGGGAGGACTTCAAAGGTGACGGTAGTGAGATTCAGCAGTGAGGTAGGAGCAATTTCTCTGGGATGGTTTGCAAACCTAATTGCCGAAATCGTATGCTTGAGGTCTGACTCTTGGTGGGGCCCAAAGTAGCTTCCAGATGGGGACTGGTTGCCAGAGGAACCGACCACCTGATCTGAGGGTTAAAACTTTCTGCCCTCCCCTTGCTCTCCAGGCAGGAGAGAGGGAACGGAGGTCTGAGTTCAATCATCAAGGACCAATGATTTAAACAATTATGCCCAAGTAATGGAACTTCCATACAAACCCTAAATGGTGGAGCTCAGGGCCAGGCGTGGTAGTTCACACCTGTAATCCCAGCACTTTGGGAGATTGAGGCAGAAGGATTGCTTGAAGACAGGAGCTTGAGACCAGCCTGGGAAAAAAAATGAGATCCTATCTTTATAAAAAAAAAAAAAATTAGCTTGGCATGGTGGTGAGCACCTTAGACCTACTTCAGAGGTGGAGGCAGGAGAATCCATTGGGCCCTGGAGTTTGAGACTGCAGTGAGTTGTCCAGCCTGGGTGACAGGGCAAGACCCTGTTGGTCATGGCGGCTCACACCTTGTAATCCCAGCACTTTAGGAGGCTAAGGTGGGAGGATCCATTAAGTCCAGGGTTTGAAGACCAACCTAGGCAACATAGCGAGGCCTCATCTCTACAAAGAATCAAAAACTTAGCTGAGTGTGGTGGTGTGCACCTGTGGTTCCAGCTACTTGGAAGGCTGAGGCGGAAGGATTACCTGAGCCTAGGAGGTCAAGGCTGCAGTGGCCGTGAGCATGCCACTGCACTCCAGCCTCAGTGACAGAGTGAGACTCTGTTCCACAACTAACTCTCCGTTAAACTTTTTTAGAGACAGGGTCTCACTCTCTCACCAAAACTGGAGTGCAGGGATGATCATAGCTCACTGAAGCTTCAACTTCCTTCAACAACAACAACAAGCCGGGATCAGTGGCTCAGTCTGTAATCCCGAGCCTTGGGAGGCTGATGTGAGTGGATTGACTGAGCCCGCGGGTTCGAGACCCACCTGGGCAACTTGGCTAGACCTCATCTCTACAATAAATCAAAAAATCAGCCGGGCGTGGTAGCATGCGCCTGTAGTTCCAGCTACTTGGAAGGCTGAGGCGGAAGGATCGCCAGAGCCCAGCAGGTTGAGGCTGCGGTGGCCGGCAGCGGCCACTGCACTCCAGTCTGGGTGACAGAGTGAGACTCCAACTCAAAAAACAAAACAAAACAAAAAAAACAACAAAAATAAAAATAAACTCACAATAGTAAGTAAAATGACTTCCTGAATTCTGTAAGCTGGTGTAGCAAATTACCAAACCTAAAGAGACAGGGGGTCTTGGAACTCCCAATTAATAGTTAATAGGTCAGGAGTACAGAGACTTGAGACTTGCTACTGGCATCTGACGTTGGGGCAGTCTTTCACCTGCAGGGCCTGATGCTAACTCTGGGTAGTTACTTTACAATTTGAATCCAGTCATCAGACACCCAGTTGGTGTCTGGAGAGTAGGAGACTTGGTTATTGGTGTGAAAAAAACCTCATGCATTTGATGTCAGAAGTGTTGGGAGTGGGCTGGGCATGGTGGCTCAGGCCTGTAATCCCAGCACTTTGGGAGGCTGAGGTGGGAGTGTCACTTGAGCCCGGGGGTTCAAGACCAGTCTGGACAACATGGGAGACCTCAGTGGAAAACAGTTTTGGTTTGGTTTTTTTTTTTTTTTGAGTTGGAGTCTCACTCAGTCGCCTAGACTGGAGTGCAGTGGCCACTCCCGGCCACCACCGCCTTGCCTGCTGGGCTCCGGCGATCCTTCCGCCTCAGCCTTCCAAGTAGCTGGAATTACAGGCATGTGCTACCACGCCCGGCTGATTTTTTGATTTATTGTAGAGATGAGGTCTCGCTGCCCAGGCGGGTCTCGAACCCGCGGGCTCAGGCAATCCACTCACCTCAGCCTCCCAAAGGCGCGGGATTACAGGCTGAGCCACTGAGCCTGGCTTGGTTTGGTTTTTCTTGAGTGAGAGTGTCACTCTATCACTCAGGCTAGAGTGCAGTGGCACACTCATGGCTACCACAGCCACGACCTTCTGGGCTCGGGTGATCCTTCTGCCTCAGCCTTCCAGGTAGCTGGAAACACAGGCACATGCCATGACACCTGGCTAATATTTTGGTTTATTGTAGAGATGAGGTCTTGCCAAGTTGCCTAGGCTGGTCTTGAACCCCTGGACTCAGGCAATCCTCTGGCCTCAGCCTCCCAAAGTGCTGGGATTACAGGCATGAGCCACCAAAACTGGCTGGAAAACAGTCCTTGAACTGTATCCTTAGTGAACTCTCTCCCAAAAGCCTCTATCACAGAGAATGCTATTGTGCCATCTGGTAGACCAGATGACCACTTGGTGGCCTGGGAACAGCCTCTTTTTCCAGCCTCCTCAGCACTGCCTCCAGGGGTTTGCGAGCAACATGGCCATGGTGGACTCTACATGAATTTGCCTCACCAAGGCTAAGCCAGCTGCGACCCTGACGAGTGCCCACCTTGCTGGTGGCTTTGGTTGTGAGCCCCCCATGGGGTAGCATCCTAGGAAAACCAGCCAAATACCTGGGCAACCGAGGAAGACACTGGACCCCTTCCAGGGTAGATTGGGCAACATGTCTTTCCTCCCTGGAATAAATAACTCTGGTCTTGTTATTTGCTTTTCTTGCCCTTTGCACCCCTGCCAACATCAGCCTCTGTGTGTAAGCTGAATGGCCCCATTCACCACCATGTCACTCAAACAATTTTGCTTCTGATTGAGGAACTCAGTTTATTAGGAAGTCAGTGGGGGGCAGTTCCAGCACCTCGTCATCATCCCGAAGCGGCTGACCTCCCAGGACAGAGGCACTGCCTATTTGCATCTGGGTTCCAGAACCAGCTTGGAGACGACGGCTTTGGGGCCGGGGTGCTGTCCTTTGGAACAGGTAACCGTTTTGTTTTTTTTTTTCAGTTGGAGTCTCTGTTGTCCAGTCTGGAGTGCAGTGGCACGCTCACGGCCACCATAGCCTCGACCTGCTGGGCTCAGGCGATTCTTCTACCTCAGCCTTCCAAGTAACTGGAACTACAGGCACGCACCACCACACCTGGCTAATTTTTTGATTTATTGTAGAGACGAAGTCTTACCAAGTTGCCCAGGCTGGTCTCGAATCCATGGGCCCAGGCAATCCTCTTGCCTCCGCCTCCCAAAGTGCTAGGATTACAGTTGTGAGCCACCGGGCCGGGCAGGTAACTGCTCTTAACTGTCCACACCCCGTGCGGTGTCACACATACATGGAAACTGGAGATCGCTGTTTCTCAAGATCACTCGTGATGACTCACTCTTCAAATGTTTGCTTCCTGTTCCTGCTACCCTGAGGCCTGCAGATCAGGGCTTTAGTAGATTGAGTTTGTGGAGACCACCTCTGGGCCGTCTAGGGTATCTCAGGCATGCTACTGTGGGGTCAGGCAAAGAGAGGGACTGGTCTAGGTGGGAAGTGAAGATGCTATTTCATTTGGGGCCAAGGAGGCAGGTGAACAGAACCAGGGGCCTCCCTGGGATGCCTCCAGCTAACACAGTGTACTGACTCCTTCTTGGTCCACAGCTCTTCCTATACAGGCAAAAATTTGCTTTTTCTTTTTTGAGTTGGAGTCTCCCTCTGTGGCCCAGGCTGGAGTGCAGTGTCAGGATCATGGATCACCGCAGCCTCGATCTCCTGGGCTCAGGCAATCTCCCCACCTCAGCCTCCTGAGTAGCTGGGACTACAGGAGCGCGCCACCACGTTTTTTTTTTTTTTTGGAGTAATGAGGTCTGGCTATGTTGTCCAGGCTGATCCCGATGCCTCGGCCTCCCAAAGTGCTGGGATCACAGGCCTGAGCCACCGCATCTGGCCTTTAGGCAAGATTTGATGCTGGGAAGCTGAGACCCACTTTTGTGCAGGCATCTTTGCCTCCCTCCGTTTGCGGGGGTCCGAGGGTGGGCACACAGGCTCTGCATTCCCCCCTCCCCCTGCATCTGCCGACTCCCCACTACCAGCAGGCCCTCCCTCCGGCTCCGCCCTCCTCCGTAGGGCACGTAACCCGGTTCACGGAGCTCCCGGACCCCCTCCGCCCCCTCCCCTCGCGACTCGTGCGCCTGCACCCCCGGGCTCGGCCTCAAAGCCTCCTCCTCTGCCGTGTGCCTGGGAGGGACCCAGCAGCCGCCGCGGGGAAGGCGTCCGGTTAGCTCAGCGCCGCGGAGCATCCGCAGCCACCACCAGGCCCCGCCCTGCGCCCGCCGCCAGCCAGGCCGTGCCCGGGACGACCGCAGAGCGCGGTGAGTGAGCGCGGCCAGGAGGGAGGGACCCCGGCGGCCCGGGACCCGCCCTATCCCCCACCCCCGTCGGGGGCCCGACTTTCCGCTCCCTCTTTTTTCTGGGGCTCCGTCAGTCCGTTTTGGGGGCGGCCCTGCTGCTCTTCCCTGCAGCCCTAGCCTGTCCTGGGGCCCTGGAGCACCAGCCCTTTGGGTCCCCTCTTCTTGCGGGAACCGGGGATCTAGATTCCCCCAGACCCCCACCCTGCCCTCGCTAAGAATCTGAGTCCCTCCCTCCCTCCTTCTATCCAGGAGCCAGGAATGCAGGCCAAAAATATCTCTCCCTTCCAGACCCAAGAGGCTCAGCTTGCAACCGCATCTGCTCTGAAAACTCAGGAGTCTGTTTTTTTGTTTTTGTTTTTTTTTTTTGGTCAGGGTCTCACTGTCACCCAGTCTGGAGTGCAGTGGCACCATTGCGCTTCGACCTCCTGGGCTCAGGCGATCATCATTCCGCCTCAACCTCCTGAGTAGATGGGACCACAGGCGCTCACCACGCCTGGCTTTTTTTTTTTTTTTTTTTTAGAGAGGGGGTCTTGCTGTTGCCTAGGCTGGTCTCGAACTCCTGGGCTCAAGTGATCCTCCCACCTTGGCCTCTCAAAGGATGACAGGCGTGAGCCACCGTGCCGGGCTTGATTGTTCTTTTGAGCCAAGAATCCGGGCCGCATCATATGGAAACCAGGACCCCGCACCCCCAGCTCCCAGGAATTTTGCTACCAACACACCCCCACCCCATCAGCTGTGACAGCTGAGAGCCCAGAATCCGGCCCATCAGTCCCTTACACCGCGGGTCCCAGTGTGAATGAGGTATTTTGCTCCCCCTTCAAGACCCTTAAATGCAAGAATCTAGCCTCTGTTTCTTGGGGTGACCCACGAGTCAGAGATCTAAGCCCAGAACCTCTTAAAGCCAAAGGATCGACTCCCTCAATCCTGTTCTCTTTCAGGAACCCAAGAGCCAGAGACCCGAGCCCACAAACCCCATCAAACGGAGGGGCCCGGTCCCCCAATCCGCTGAGACCCAAGTGTCTAAGGTTTCATCCACACGGGCTGGGGGGAGGGGCGGGGAAGGCCAGACCAGAAGGGAGGGGGAGGACTGACGTGAGGTGAGACGACTGGGGGTGGGGACCCGAGCTGGGGGGGGTCTGTCCTAAACAAACCCTAAACACGCGGGTTTCTACGGCGACGGTCTTCCCCTGGCCTGCCCTGGAGACTTCTCCAGGGCTGTGTCGAGGAGGGCAGCCCCCAGGAGTCCCCACTCCGCCAGCTGTTGTGGCTTCCTGTTTGGTCACCATGGCAACGGTGACCTCAGCCCTCCACTCCCTTCGCTGGCGGGGCGGGAGATCCGCCGTACGTTGATTCTGGGGAGGGGCGTGGCCCGAGCGTGGCCCCGCCCCCGGGACGGGCTGGGGGATAGCCCAGGCTAGGGGAAGTCCCTCGCCTCGGCCTCAGGACGGAGCTCGGCCCGGTCCCTGGCCCCGCCCCGGCCCCGCCCGCCAACCCCACCCAGCCCACAGACCCTTCTAGTCTGCAGCTGTCGTCTTTGCTTAAGCCGCTGCCACCGCTGGCGGGTTGAGGTGAGGCTGTGGGGACCCGCTGGGACCTCAGAGGCCGGGATGCTTGGGTCCAAAGGAAAGGATGGGCTAGGGTTCAGAATATCTGGGTCCCTAAGAAAAACGGGGGCTGGGTCAGGATTCTTGGATTCTGGAAAGGAGGAGGGATGAGGACCAGGACTCATGGAGGTCATATGTTTGAAAGAGGAGAGAACGGGACTTGGGCTCCTGGGTCCGAGAGAGGAGGGGCTGGTGTCCCGGATTTTCAGGTCTGAGGGAGGAGGTGCTGGGGGACCAGACTTTAGATTCTAAGGGAGGAGTGGCTGAGGACCCGGACTCCTGGGTCTGAGGGAGGGAGGAGGGGCTGGGGCCTGGACTTCTGGGTCTGAGGGAGGAGGGACTGGGGGACCTGCACCCATGGGTCTGAGGGAGGAGGGGCTGGGTCTGGACTCCTGGGTCTGAGGGAGGAGGGTCTGGGGGCCTGGACTGTTGGGTCTGAGGGAAGAGGGCTGAGGGTCTGGACTCCTGAATCTGAGGGAGGAGGGTCTGGGGATTCCAACTCCTGGGTCTGAGGGAGGAGGGACTGGGGGTCTGGACTCCTGAGTCTGGGGGCCTGGACTGCTGGGGCTGAGGGGGGAGGGGCTGGGGGCCTGGACTCCGGGGCCTGGGGGAGGAGGGGCTGGGGGCCTGGACTCCTGGTCTAAGGGAGGAGGGGCAGGGTCTGGACTCCTGTTGGAGGCTGGAGGTGGGTTGTGGAGGTCCTTTGGGAGAGGAGCTCGGGGTCGGTGTCCTGGGTTTGGGAATGAGAATGGCAGAAGTTTCAATTACTGACCTCCTCCCCGTCCAGGGGACAGACGGAATCGGAACTTCGGGCTCCCCGGAGGGTCCGGGGTAAGGGGGGGAGTCAGAGCCCGCACCCGGAGCCGGGAGAGGGCAGGCCGAGCCCTGCATCCCTGGGTGCTGAGAGCCCGGGCTGGGGTCAGCGGCCGGCTTCGGCGTGGGTCCGTGCTGGGTGTGGCGTCGGGAGCGGAGTGGGCCGGCGTGAGCTGCTGGGTGTGGCCGGGGAGTCTTGTGCGGGACTGGGAAGCCTGGAGGGGCGTTTCCTCTCCCTCCCTCCTCCGGCCGCGCATTCCTGAGCTCTGACCTCAGGCGACGGCTGCAGGCCCCAAGGGGAGTAGACCCCTCCCCCACGAGGGCTCCCCCTTCTCCGCACTCCCCCTCCCCTGCTAGCCCACCTTCCGGGGGGACTGAATGAGGGGTACCCCGCCCTCTTCCCTGCTGGGCGGGGCCCCAGCCGGCCTTCTGGAGCGCGGGAGGTTGGGCTAGACCGCACTTCCCCTAACGGGGCCGGGAGGGGGCGTGGGGCGCAGGCGGTGTCCGGCTCCGGGTGGCGCCTCCCAGGTGTCCCGGGAGGCGGGGGGGGGAGGTGGCTCCTGACTCCAACGCCGCGTGCGGTTTTCGGCCCGGGGTCCAAGCCCACTCCCCTCCCAGAGATACCCGGGATGTGGGGGGCGTCCCGCTCCCAGCCCATCTTTAGAGGAACTCATAAACTCGGGGGCCCCGGGACCTGCTAGCCCACCTTCCGGGGGGACTGAATGAGGGGTACCCCGCCCTCTTCCCTGCTGGGCGGGGCCCCAGCCCGCCTTCTGGAGCGCGGGAGGTTGGGCTAGACCGCACTTCCCCTAACGGGGCCGGGAGGGGGCGTGGGGCGCAGGCGGTGTCCGGCTCCGGGTGGCGCCTCCCAGGTGTCCCGGGAGGCGGGGGGGGAGAGGTGGCTCCTGACTCCAACGCCGCGTGCGGTTTTCGGCCCGGGGTCCAAGCCCACTCCCCTCCCAGAGATACCCGGGATGTGGGGGGCGTCCCGCTCCCAGCCCATCTTTAGAGGAACTCATAAACTCGGGGGCCCCGGGACCCCCACGCCCCCGGAGATTCAGGGGAAGGGCGGGGGTCCCGGCACCGCCTCCTAGGCCCCGCTGCATTCCAGACGGGCTGGACTGACTGCGGCCCTTATAAGGCGCGGAGCCGCCGAGCCGTCCCCGCAGCCCCGCCCAGGCCCCGCCGGCCCGCCGCTCCACCACCCCCCTCCGCCTCGGCCCGAGAGGGGTTAAGAGCACACGCGCCTACGCTCGCCGCGGGGCGCGCTCTTTCGCCCGCTGGCCTCCGCCAAGGCCACGGAGTTTGTGGAAGGGGAGGCCGGAGCGGGGCGGGCTGCCTGGGGTCACCGGGCTCGGCGCCAAGGCCCCGCGCCAGGCTGGGAGCCTCCCCGCGGGGCCCGCGGGGGCCTGGCTGGGGAAGGAGGGGCCTGGGCCGAGGGGACGCTGACGTCCTGTCTCCCGCGCAGGTGCTCTGGCCAGTCTTTGCCAGGTGTGTGACTTAATCCGCCTCCGCAGCCAGATCTTTATCCGTGGGTTCGTCGGCTAAGACCGCTGGTGAGTGGGTTGAGGGTTCGGGCCCCTGGGTCTGGGGGAGGAGAGGTGGAGGCCCCGACTCCTGAGTCTGGGGAAAGAGGGCTGGGGGCCTGGACTCCTGGGGCTGGGGGAGGAGGGGCTAGGGGTCTGGACTCCCGTGTCTGAGGGAAGAGGGGCTGGGGCCTGGACTCTTGGGCTGGAGGAGGAGGAGCTGGGGACCTGGACTCCTGGGTTTGAGGAAGGAGGGGCTGGGTGCCTGGACTTCTGGGCCTCAGGTGGGAGGGCTGGGGCCTGGACTCCTAGATCCTGTGAGAAGCAGAACCTGGAAGCTTGGGTTCCAAGGAAGTGGGGCCCAGGCACCCACGTGTCTGAGGAAGAGTCCAGGAGCTGGGTCGGCAGCCCCAAGTGGTTAGGGCCTGTTGATCCAGCCCTCGTTTTCCTGGTGCCTAGGGCTGGAAGGAGGAAGTTGTTGTTTCCTGGCCGGAGCCAGGCCTTTTCATGGTATCAGCTAAGAGATTAGACTTTTTTGTGGCCTGAGGACGGATCTGGGCACTGGGTCCCTCCGAGGCTGGCCACTCGATTCCCTGGGGGTTTTATGGCACAAGTGAGTGGACGCTGTAGAGCTTTTGGAAGTCCAGAGTCTCGGGCATCTGGGATACCCCACGTGGAGGCCCAGGCTCTGGAGGCAGAGGATCTGTGGGAATCCATGCGGCCTGGAGATTTTGGAGGAAGGGGCTGGGCGCTGGACAGTGGGGAGTCTGGGAGCTGAGTTTTCCAGAAGCTGGGAACCCGCTGGGTTTTGCGGGGAGAAGGGGGAGGCAGACTCAGCCTGCTTGGGTTGCAGTACTCCAGGGCTAAATGTCAGGTGGGAACTAGACCGAGTGAGAAGATTCCTGATCTCTGGAGGGGCTGCTGAGAGTGAAGGCCCAGTTCCAGAAGGCTTGGTCCCCCAGGAGCTCAGTGAGAGGAGGCAGACTGGGAGTGTGGGAGCTCTGATCAGATGCGGATCCCTGGGCGCACAGACGCAGAGACGCTGGACTCTTGGAGGTTTAGGGACTGGAAATGTCTAGATGACTGTTGAGTGGAAGGAGGTTTGCTCACGGGCTGGGTGCAGAGTGCTGGACACCCAAGGGAGGAAGGGCTGGGGGCCTGGACTGTTGGGTCTGAGGGAGGAGGGCTGGGGGCTTGGACTCCTGGATCGGAGGGAGGAGGGCTGAGGGCCTAGCCTCCTGAGTCTGAGGGGCTGGGGATTCCTGCTCCAGGGGTCCTAGGGAGGAGGGGCTGGGGCCTGGGCTCCTGGGCCTGGGGGAGGAGGGGCTGGGAATTCTGACCCCCGGATCTGAGAGAAGAGGGGCTGGGGACCTGGACTCCTGGGTCTGAGGGAGGAGGGGCTGAGGGTTTGGACTTCTGGGTCTGAGGGAGGAGGGCTGAGGGTCTGGACTCCTGAATCTGAGGGAGAAGGGTCTGGGGATTCCAACTCCTGGGTCTGACAGAGGAGGGGGCTGGGGGCCTGGACTCCTGGGTCTGAGGGAGGAGGGGCTGGAGTCTGGATTCCCCAGTCTGAGAGAGGAGTTGGGGTGTTTAGAGTTTGCAGAAGACAGGTTTCTTGTCCTGACACTTGAAGGCAGAAGGGGAAGGATGCTTTTGACCACAGTTGCCGCGTCCCTAAGAAGGAGACGAAGGTGACAGGAGAGTGTCTGGAATGGGAATGAAGAAAAGTAGTTCTACATTAGTTAGGTCTCAAGGGAGAACATGGATCTCTTGGGAAGGAGAAAAATGGCCTAGACTCCTGGGTTCTGACAGCGTGGGAGGAGTGGGCCTCAAACTGGGTGTACGACTTGGTCCTGTGTGCCCGGGACTGGCTGTTTGAAAACTGAAAGCTAGCCGGGCTTGGTGGCTCAGCCTGTAATCCGGCGCCTTTGGGAGGCTGAGGTGAGTGGATTGCCTGAGCCCCCGGGTTCGAGACCCGCCTGGGCAGTGAGACCCCATCTCTACAATAAATCAAAAAATCAGCTGGGCGTGGTAGTGCATGCCTGTAATTCCAGCTACTTGGAAGGCTGAGACGGAAGGATCGAGCCCAGCAGGTCGAGGCTGCAGTGGCCGGGAGCGGCCACTGCACTCGTCTGGGCGACAGAGTGAGACTCCAACTCAAAACAAACAAAAAAAAAAGAAAACTGAAAGCTGCTGGACGCCGTGGCTTTCGCCTATAATCCCAGTACTTTCAGGGGCTAAGGTGAGAGGATTGTTGAGCCCAGGGGTTCAAGACCACCTTGAGCAACATAGTGAGACCTGGTCTCTACAAAGATCAAAATATTAGCTGATGGGCTAGGCGCGGTGGCTTATGCCTATAATCTCAGCATTTTGGAAGGCCAAAGTGAGAGGATTTCCTGAGCCCACGGGTTCGAGACCAGCCTGGGAAACTTGGCAAGCCCCCGTCTCTACAATAAATCAAAAAATTAGCTGGGCATGGTGACGCATGCCTATAGTTTCAGCTACTTGGAAGGCAGAGGCGGAAGGATCACTTGAGCCCAACAGGTTGAGGCTGCGGTGACCATGAGCGTGCCATTGCACTCCAGCCTGGGCAACAGAGTGAGACTCCAACTCAAAAAAAAAATTAACTGAGTGTAGAGGTGTGCACCTGTTGTCCCAGCTACTTGGGAAGCTGAGGTGGAAGGATCGCCTGAGCCATTAGGTGGAGGCTGGAATGAGTTGTGACTGTGCAACTGCACACCAGCCTGGGTGACAGAGTGAGACCCCAACTCAAAAATGAAAAAAAAAAATCAAAAAAGAAAACAGAAAACTTAGCAACTGTCTAGCAATGAATATGTGCCCAGGGAAGGCGAGGGCTGGAGGGGCCTGTGTTCCGTGCTTGAAACCTCACAGGGACACTGTCTTTCCGTTCCCTGCAGCCATGCCGGTGACGGTGACCCGTACCACCATCACGACTACCACGTCATCGTCCTCGGGCCTGGGGTCCCCGACCATCGTGGGGTCTCCCCGGGCCCTGGTCCACCCCTTGACCCTCCTGCGCCTGCTGCAGCTGGTATCCACCTGCGTGGCCTTCTCGCTGGTGGCCAGCGTGGGTGCCTGGATGGGGCCCATGGGCAACTGGTCCATGTTCACGTGGTGTTTCTGCTTCGCCGTGACCCTGGTCATCCTCATCGTGGAGCTGGGCGGTCTCCAGTCGCGCTTCCCCCTGTCTTGGCGTAACTTCCCCATCACCTACGCCTGCTACGCGGCCCTCTTCTGCCTGTCGGCTTCCATCATCTACCCCACCACCTACGTCCAGTTCATGTCCCACGGTCGCTCGCGGGACCACGCCATTGCTGCCACCTTCTTCTCGTGTATCGCCTGCGTGGCCTACGCCACCGAGGTGGCCTGGACCCGGGCACGGCCCGGTGAGATCACCGGCTATATGGCCACCGTGCCGGGGCTGCTCAAGGTGCTAGAGACCTTCGTGGCTTGCATCATCTTTGCGTTCATCAGCAACCCTCAACTGTATCAGCACCAGCCGGCCCTGCAGTGGTGTGTGGCGGTCTACGCCATCTGCTTCATCCTGGCAGCTGTGGCCATCCTGCTCAACCTGGGCGACTGCACCAACATGCTGCCCATCCCCTTCCCCAGCTTCCTGTCGGGGCTGGCCCTGCTCTCCGTGCTGTTCTATGCCACCGCCCTCGTCCTCTGGCCCCTCTACCAGTTCGACGAGCGGTACGGTGGCCAGCCCCAGCGCAGGAGTGATCCAGGCTGTGCCAACAGGCACCCCCACAGTGTGTGCAGCTGGGACCGCCGGCTGGCAGTGGCCATCCTGACGGCCATCAACCTGCTGGCATATGTGGCCGACCTGGTGTACTCTGCCCGCCTGGTCTTTGTCAAGGTCTAAGACTCTCCCAAGGGGCTCCCCATTCTCTCTTCAACCTCTTCAGTCTCTGTTATTTCTCCTTCTTGTCCTCTAATTTCCTCTTCTGGCTCCCCTCCCTCCCTCCTACCCTTTCCCCCCCCTTGACTCATCACACTCTTTTCCATTTCTTTTTTAAAAATTTTTTTGTAGAGACAGGTACGGTGGCTCATGCCTGTCATCCCGGCACTTTGGGAGGTGGAGGCGAGAGGATTGCCTGAGCCCAGGAGTTCAAGACCAGCTTGGGCAACTTGGTGAGACCTCTCTATAGTAAATAAAAAAATTAGCCAGGTATGGTGGCACGTGCCTTTGGTTCCAGTTTTTTGGAAGGCTGAGGTGGATGGACCACCTGAGCCCAGCAGGTTGAGGTTGCAGTGGCCGTGAGTGTGCCACTGCATTCCAGCCTAGATGACAGAGTGACTCTGACTCAAAAATAAATAAATAAAAATTTTTTTTTTGTAGAGATGGGACCTTGCTCTATTGCCCAGGCTGGTCTTGAACTCCTGGCCTTTGGCAGTCCTCTTGCCTCAGCCTCCCCAAATGCTGGGATCACAGGCATGAGCCAACCATGCCCAGCCCTTTCCAATTTCCTTCACTCCTTCCCTGTCCTCCTGCTCTCCATTTCCTTTCTGTTTTGTGTTGTTGTCAATATCCTGCTTTGCCCGGAGCTGTTTCTCCACTCAGGTCTATCTTTCCTTCCTCTTGTCTCTTTTCTGGGTTTCCTGTTCCTCTTCTCATCTGCCTGTTTCCTGACCACCTCTTCCTACTTCCTCGGGAGCCCTGAGACGTCTTTCTCCTCCTCCCACCTGCCTCCAACGGTGCTGAGCTCCACACATCCACACCCCACTTTGCAGCTGTTCACGCCCCGGCCTCCCAAGGGCCCTCATTGCCAAAGCATGCCTGCCCGCCCTCGCTGTGCCTTAGTGTGTGTATATGTGTGTTTGGGGGGTGGGGGTGGGTAGCTAGAAAGCGGGACCCCTTTCTCTCCATGGAGGAGGGGGTGCAGTGCTCCTCCCCTTTAAAAAAAGTTATTTGGAAGTCAATCATTTCCAGTGGGCGGGAAGCTTTACGCACAGACCCTGGGTCCCAGGCCCCCTGCCTGGCACTCAGCCTTGGCTCCAGAATTTTTGCCAGGCTTGCTGAAAGCCCACTGCCTAGAAGCCATCTTAAAGGAAAAAAGGGACGATGGATGCCTTTTATCCCAACTGTTCTCTGGTATCAAAAAGAAAAAGAGTTGGGGCTGGGCGCGGTGGCTCATGCCTGTAATCCCAGCACTGGGAGGTCGAGGTGGAAGGATCACTTGAGCCCAGGAGTTAGAGACTAGCCTGGGCAACATGGTGAGACCCTGACTCAAAAAAAAAAAAAAAAGAAAAACGAGTCAGGAAAAGAACCACAGTGGCTTGAAGACAACTGTCTGAAGTATTTCTGAAGGGCAGCAACATGGCTCTCTAGCCTCAGCGTTAAAAATATGGCCTGGTTGGGCACGGTGGCTCACACCTGTAATCCCAGCACTTTGGGAGTCCGAGGCAAGAGGATTGCTGAAGCCCAAGTTGCCCAAAACCAGCCTGGGCAACTTGGCAAGACCTCATCTCTACAATAAAAAAAAGGGTGTGATGGTGCATATCTGTGGTTCCAGCTACTTGGAAGGATCTTTTGCCTCAGCAAAAAGATCACCAGAGCCCATCAGGTTGAGGCTGTAGTGGCCATGAGCAGCATGCCACTGCACTCCCCCACATGGTCGACAGAGTGAAACTCGACTCAGAAGAAAACAAAAAAATACCATGGCCTGAATTGGCAGGAAGAACAAGAAAATGGCCCTGTGGCTTTCAAGGCAGTATTAGCCTGGGTTTCTTTTTTTATTTTTTCCTTTCTTTTTCCTGGTCATGAGGGCAAAATTTGCTGGGTGGCCCTAGTGTTAAGGAGCACGCTTCTTTTCAGGTTTTCTTTGGGGGTGGGGGGGTGGGGGGGATCACTGCCACCGTAGCCCAGGATGGTGTTGCTTGAGTGTGTGGTGCACGCATGCACACGGGTGTCTGTGTGTTAGCTGCTTCTTGCTGCTGCTTCCTGCTTCTCTGGGACTCACATGCGTAACATGATATATATAAATGTATAAATATATATATTTTATTTTTTTTAATTTCCTGGAGCTTTTGGTTCCCATCAGCTCCTGCTGTTAATCATAGAAGCCTCATCCCTTTCCCCACTCCCACATCCATAATTTTCTTTTTTTTTTTTTTAATTAAATCTCTATATAAAGATAAAAGAAGGATTGTGCTTTATCATTGGGGAGAGCTTCAGGAGAGAAGCAAGGCTCAGATTCTGAGGACCTGGTGGGGGAAAGGAGAATTGGGCCCAAGACAGCCTTGGTGTCATCAGAAAATACTAGCTGGAGGTCAGGCACAGTGGCTCAAGCCTGTAACTCCAGCACTTTGGGAGGCCAAAGTGGGAGGATCGCTTGAGTCCAGGAGTTCGAGGCCAGCCTGGGCAACATAGTGAGTCTTTGTCTCTTCCAAAAAATAAGGAATGGGTATAGAAGGCATATCTGCATTTCCAGTTACTGGGGAGGCTGGGGTGGGAGGATCGCCAGAGCCCAGGAAGTCAAATCTGTGGTGAGCCATGATTGTGCCACTGCACTCAGGCCCAGGCACCAGAATGAGACTCCAACTCAAAAATAGAAAAGAAAATATTAGCTAAGTTGAGTCTGCATCTTCTAAATTACTTCCTCAAGCCAGGAGGACTGGGTGGGAGAGAAATGAACAGGGTTTCAAAAATCAGACCTTCCCCTCAAGTTCCGCAATTCAGCAATAGTCTCTCAAGGCTGAGAATCCAAGCTCTTACCTTCTCCCCTCTCAGTCAGTCGCTCATCAAACACTGTCTAGGTTCCTGGCTCAGCTCTGCTTCCATTCTGTTTCACTGGAGCTACTGTTTGACCATCCTACCCCTGGCCCACTCAGGCCCCAGAGGAATTCTTCCAGAGCTGATCCTGCCCTTCCCTGCCAAAGTCCTTCCATAGTCCTCTCCTCATTGCCTAGAGGGACTGTCTAAAGCCTCTCAGTCCAGCATTCAAGACCTCCAGGATCTGATCTTGCCTGCATTCCCACCATCAGCTCCATCTTACTCTCAGCTCTAAGCTTCCTGACCACACCTGATCAACCGAAGATCTTGACAGAGAGCACATGGATTACTCCTGCGATGCATCTGTTCCATCGAAGGTCACCTTGCTCGTGTCCCCAACCTAGGGAGAATCACAAATACACAGATATGCAAGTATGAGAAAATTCCAGGACCACACAACCCCATTTCTGCACCTACACCCGCAAAAGCCATTGGGAAGAGACTCTGCAAAGGGGTGGGGGTGGGGGGGAGGGGCCAGCTAGGACACCTGTCCTCCGGGCCGAGGAAGAGCCTTTTCCTCTGCAGTGTCCACCCCGAGCTCCAACCTACGTGGGTCCCTGTCCTTTCGAAAGGCGCCTCGCCCACCCTCCTTCTCCCCACCCTACGCTTGAGCCCCCCTGCAAGGCACCCGAGAGGACAGCCACGCAACCCGGGGGAGACACGTCGCTAACTCGGGAGAGCAGGACTAGACTGCAGTGGGGCTCCTAGGTGGGGCTCCTAGTTCAGTGTTGGGGACACTCCTCCCCCATCCTTCGCCCTGGTTCACGACCGACGCCTGGAGGTGGCCGGTGCGCCCCATGTTTGGGGGGAGGGTGCTTAGGAGGGGACTCGGATTTCCCCACCTCTCCTTCGGCTTCGGCGATCCCGGACCCCCCAAAACTCCTGGAGCGGGCGGGGTGGGCGTCCGGTCGCCAGGTGCCGCCGCAGCGCCCCGCCCGGGCCCGCGGGGCATGCCGGGAGGGGTAGTTCTCGGTGCGCCCTAAAGGCGGCCGGTCCGCAGACTTGGACTACAAATCCCAGGATGCACTGCACCCTGCAGCCCGGGTTGGGCTGTGGTTGCCCCTGGCAACAGAGCAGGTCTCCCCGGAGCTGGACCTGGAAGCGCTCGCGAGCTGGGGGAAGGACGGCGAGGGAAGACAGAGATGGAATCGCAGAGACTCATAGGCGAAAGGAGAGATTCTCCCCCAGAGACAGATTCACAGGACCAAAGAGACACATGGAGTGGGTCAGAGAAAGGGCCAGAGATAGAGACAGAAAAAAGAGGGAAGGAGGAGGAGGAGTGGGGAGTGGGGCGGCCGCGGTGACTCACGCCAGTAATCCCAGTACTTTGGGAGGCCGAGGCGGGAGGATTGCTTGAACCCAGGAGTTCGAGACTAGCCTGGGCAACATAGAGAGACCTCGTCTCACTAAAATAAAAAAAAATAAAATAAAATAAAAGAGGAGGGAGAGAGACTGAATCACAGAGACATCGGAGGGAGAGAGACAGATGCAAATATTCAGAGACACCCCCCTCCACAACCAGCGACAACGAGATAGATTCAGTGAGCCAACCAGCCAGATAAAATGAATCACAGAAAGGCACACAGGGAGGGAGAGACCCCCAGAGACCAAAAGGGTTTCATAGAGACAGAGAGATAAATAGTGGATAAGCGGGAAAGGGACAGAGACAGAGAAGAGAGGAGAGAGAGAGACTGAGTCATAGAGACAGGAGGGAGAGACTTGCAAATATTAAAGGAGAGATTCCCCCTAGCGACAGAGAGAGAGACTGACAGAGCCAGACAGGGCCAGGCACAGAGAAACGGACTGAACCAGAGAGATATCCGAGGAGAAGCAAAAACAGAGACAGAGAGGTTTCAGAACCAGAAAACAGGCAGAGAAAGGGAGATAGACAGAGACATGTGAGGGGGGAGAGAGAGAGACTTACTCTCAAAGAGAAAAGCACGGGGGGGGGGCAGAAGGGAGAGAGAGAGAGACCCGCAGAGTCACAGCCAGAATAGGGATTCACAGAGCCAGAGACAGAGGCAGGGAAAGGGGAGGGAGACTCGGGGAGACAGAAGCAGAAGAAATTATGATATGAAGATGAAGGGAGACTGATTCACAGTGAGGCCGACATCAAGGGAGAGAAAGAGGGAGACACCAAGGCCCAGAGAGGGTGACAGACAGAGATGGAGACACACAGCAAAGGAAATGGAAACAGCATTTCTGGAGGATAGGTAAAGGAAAACAGATTCACGGAGAGACAGAAACACACACACACACACACAGAGACAGAGAGATAGGCAGAAAGAGAGAGACAGAGGAGAAAAACAGAGAGACAGAGAGGAGAGACAGGAGAGAGAGAGAAAGACAGAGAAAGAGAGAGAGAGGAGAGAGAGACAGAAAGACAAAGAGAGAGGGAGAGGAGAGAAAGACAGGAGAAAAACAGAGAGAGACAGAGAGAGACAGAGCAGAAAGAGAGGAGAGAGAGAGGAAGGAGACAGGCACACACACACACAGAGAGGAGAGAGCGAGAGAGACAGAGAGGAGAGAGACAGAGACACAGAGAGAGAGAGAGAGAGCAAGAGAGACAGAGCAAGAGAAACTGAGAGAGGAGAGAGAGACAGAGCGCTCTCTCCAGGAACAGAGGGAGAGGAACGCAGGCCACCAGAAAGACACTCCCATAGAGAGACAGCCCTACGAATCCGGAGGCCCAGAGAGAAATGAAGACTCAGGTGGCCCCCGAGAAAGTGAGCCATCAAGCCTCCCTGGATCCCTAGCGCTGAGCACAAAGTTTGCTGATGGAAGGACAGTGGCACGGTCAGACACAGACACGAGCGGGCTAGCGGGATCCGCCCAGGTCCCCTAGTGGGGGAGGAGGACGGGCCGGATGACGGATGGGGGGGAGAGCAAGGCTCAGCCTCGGAGGATGCCCCCTCCCTTCAGCCAACCCCCGGAGTGGGTGTGCGCACGTGGGGGGGCGGGGAGGAGGGAGGCCATTTGTCCCGTGTCTCGGGGAGGGGGGCGCCTTTAAGCCGAAACCCCGCCCTCTCGGTCGTCCTGGCAACGCCTCCCCCCACCCGGGGCTCCCACATTTCAGCAGGTGCCGAGCCCGAGCTCCCACCGCCGCCGCCCGTGCCTGCGGCGCTCCCCCCCCACCCGCCCGCTCCCCCTGACGGAGCGCGTGCGCCCGGGGGTGCCGCTCCCTGCCCGGCGCGCTCCGCACCTGCGGGCGCCTCGCCCCTCTCCGGCCCACCTCGGCATCCCTCCCGAGGCTCCGGCTCCTCGCCCGTCCACCTGTTTCCCCAGAAGGGCAGGATCCTGGTCCCCGTGACGCGCCTGGGGCCATGGCTGGCCTGGGCCCCGGAGGGGGCGATGCGGAGGGGGGACCCCGGCCCCTGTTTTGCAGAAAGGGGGCCCTGAGGCAGAAGGTGGTCCACGAAGTCAAGAGCCACAAGTTCACCGCTCGCTTCTTCAAGCAGCCAACCTTCTGCAGCCACTGCACCGACTTCATCTGGTGAGGGAAGGGGGTTGGGGCTGGAGGGGGAGGGGGACGGGCTCCTGTCACGCCAGACCCCCAGGAGGGGACAGGGCTGTGGCCTTGACTCCTCAGCACTAGGACTAGGAGGACGCTGGGAGCCTGGACTCCTGGGTCTGAGGAAGGAAGAGGCTGGGGTCTAGGAGCCCTGGGTGTGAGGGAGGAGGAGGCTGAGGACTGAGGTCTCGGATTCCTGGGTCTGAGGGAGGAGGAGGCTGAGGACCGAGGTCCTGGACTCCAAGGGTCTGAAGGAGGAGGCTGAGGACTGAGGTCTCGGACTCCAGGGTCTGAAGGAAGAGGAAGCTGGGTGTCTGCTTTCCAGTGTCTGAGGGAAGAGAGGGCTGAGGATGAGGTCCTGGGCTCCCAGGGTCTGAGGGAGGAGGAGGCTGAAGACTGAGATCCTGGATTCCTGGTCTGAGGGAGGAGGCTGAGGACTGAGGTCCCAGACTCCAGGGTGTCAGGGAAAAGGAGGCTGAGGGACTGCGGTCCTGGACTCCCAGGGTCTGAAGGAGAAGGAGGCTGGGGGACTGCGGTCCTGGATTCCAGGGTCTAAGGGAGGAGGTGTCTGGGGTCCAGGAGGCTGGGGTCTGAGAGAAGGAGGGCTGGGGGCCACATTTTCTGGGTTCTAGAAAGAGGAGGCAGCTGGGACTCAGATGCTCAGGTGCTGGGAGTGGAGGGTCAGAGGACGCCGGCCTCCTGGGGCTTGTGGAGACCAGGGGCTGCCCCTTTGGGCACTGACCTCCGATCCATGACTCTTTGCAGGGGTATCGGAAAACAGGGCCTGCAATGTCAAGGTAAGGGCTGGGACCTGGACTCCCGGGACCCTCAGGAGGGTGGAGGCTGGGTCCCCACAGCTGAGACTGCTTGACACACGTGTTCTCTGGTCCCCAGAGAGGCGCGGGGGAGCCCGGGGCGGGGGGTGTGGCAGAGACACAGCCTGTGGTGGGGAGGGAATGCTGATGGTGGGGCCACCGCGGAGGTGGTGCCGGGGGCCCCTCCCTCGGCCGGCTCCAGGTGGGGACAGATATTTGGAGAATCTGTTGCCATGGGAACGGGGAGATTTGGAAAAGGGGAGCTGAAGGGGGGAGGGGGAGGGGGCTGGAGATGCAAAGTCAGAGCCCCCCCAGGCTGCCGTTGCCATGACAACGCCAGCCATCCTAGGCAGGGGCAGGCCGGGTGGGGTCACCACCAGGGAGGCCGAGTGGGGGCCGGGTGGGGCCGGCGATGCTGGGGGGCGGGAGAGGGGGGCGAGTTCTTAAGCACCAGCTGCCACTGCTGAGAGCAGTGAGTCAGGGTGGGGGGCGGGCCGGCAGCGGCGCCCCCAGACTCACTTGGGCCCAAGTTTCCTCTTCTCCGGCTGTGTCTGAGGATATTTCTGTGTCTTCTCTTTGAATCCGTCTCCCTCTCTCCTTCTTATCCCCGTCTTTGGGCCTGTGTCTGTTTGTCAATGAGATCTGGCTTCTCCTCCTCGGGCTGCTGTGAGCTGTGTGTGTGCCGGGGGCTCTGAGCTGTGTCTCTCTGAGATTCTCTGAGTCTCTGCCTTTCTTTGAGTCCATCTCTTGGGGTTCTGTCTCCTGTCTCTCTCTGTACCTCTCTCTCTCTGTATCTCTGTCTGTGTCTTTCTTTGAGTCCATCTCTTGCATTTCTGTCTTCTGTCTCTCTCTCTCTGTCTCTCTGTCTCTGTGTCTCTCTCTCTCTGCTCTTTCTCTCTCTCTTTGACTCTCCTTTCTGGTTGAGATCCCTCTCTTTCTGATTTTCTCTCTGAGTCCTCCTCTACCTTTCCAGCTCTCTGTCTGCTGGGGGGTCTCTCCCTGGATTGATGTGTGTCTCTCTGTCTGTGTCTCTATAATTTCCATCTTCAGTCTGCAGCTTTGTGGTTCATCGGCGATGCCACGAATTTGTGACCTTCGAGTGTCCAGGCGCTGGGAAGGGCCCCCAGACAGACGTGAGTGCCCGGACACCTGGTTCTCCTCGGGCCGCGCCCCCGCCCTCACCCCCTCGGCGTCCGTCCCAATTTCTCCTTCTATTTTTAAGGCTGGGAGGGGAGGGGGGCTGGAGAGATAGGGGGAGCTATCTGGCCCAGATTCCTTGCCCTTGGCCTGGAAAGGGGGAATGCGAGGGGGACTGATAGGCTGAGGACACAGGTGGGGACAGAGAGGAGGCAGGGGTGAGGGGACCAAAGATGCACTCTGCAGGGAGTGGGCTGTGATCCAAGGGTGAAGAGATTTAATAACTGGAGAGCTGAGGGACACACAGAGAATTATTAATGCATGTGCCGAGATCTCAAGTTAAGACAGAGAGAGAATCTCAGAGAGAGGAACAGAGACACAGAAAAAGACAGAGACCCAGGAGAGACTGAGGCAAAGGCAGAGAGATGAGCAGGGAAAGCAACACAGCGAGAAAGACAGGAGAAGCCGGGTGCCAGTACTCATGCCTGCAATCCCAGCACTTTGGGAGGTCGAGGCAGGAGGATCACTTGAGGCCAGGATTTCAAGACCAGCCTGGGCAACATAGTGAGGTCCCATCTCTACTTTAAGAAGAGAAAAAAGTCCAAGCATGGTGGCTCATGCCTGCAATCCCAGCACTTTAGGAGGCTGAGGTGGGAGGATTGCTCAAAGCCAGGAGTTTAAGACCAACCTGGGTAACATCGTGAGACCTCATCTCTACAAAAATGCAAAGATACCTGGGCATGGCAGTGCACACCTGAAGTCCTACCTACCCAGGAGACTGAGATGGAAGGTTTTATTGAGCCCAGGAGGTTGAGACCAGTGAGCTGGGATTGCGCCACTGCACTCCAGCCTGGGCAACAGAGACCCCGACTCATAAGAGAGAAAGAAACAGGGTAATTCAGAGACACTGAGAGAGACAGAGAAACTGAGAGACAGAGATGCAGATAACTGGACAGAGAGACAGAAACAGGAAATAGTGGCCACAGCTTAAGAGATGTCGAGAGGGGGCCCAGAGAGGTCCTGTCACGCACACACACACACGTGTGTGCTTGTACAGATGCCCCGTGTAATCATACACGTGTACACACAGCCTCTCCCACCCCATCCCTCTCTCCATATCAGGTGCTCACAAGGACAGGGGGCCCTGGCTGCCCATCCCTGTTCCCTCCTGCACTGCCTCTCTGAGCCTCAGTTTCCTCCTCTATGAAATGAGCTGATCATCTAGCACTGACCACCAGAAGCGCCCATGGCAATGGAAGCATTCCCCCATGCCCACTGTCCAGTCAGAGCCTCTGGCCACACAGAGATACTAAGCACCCAAAATAGAGTGGCTGCATGGAAAACAGAAGTCTGAATTCTGTGTCATTTGAAACGATGTCAGTTTAAATGGCCACATGTGGTTAGCAGCTGCCAAATGGGACAGCACACATCTAGACAGACTTGGTTTTGTGTTTTGTGTGTGTGGTTTTTTGTTTGTTTGTTTGTTTTGAGTCAGAGTCTCACTCTTTCACCCAGGCTGGAGTACAGTGGCACACTCACGGCTCACTACAACCTCAGCCTGTTGAGCTCAGGCGATCCTCTTGCCTCAGCCTCCCAGTAGCTGGGACTACAGGCACGTGCCACCACACCCAGCTAATTTTTTTATGTGTTGGAGAGATTGGGGTCTTGCCAAGTTGTTCAGGCTGGTCTTGAACTCCTGAGCCTAAGCAGTCCTTCTGCCTCTGCCTCCCAAAGTGCTGGGATCATGGGTGTGAGCCACCACACCCAGTAACAGGCTTGTTGTGACAGTTCAGTGAAGTCAAGTGGGTTGAGAGTTTTGGTTTAGCACAAGGTTGGAGACTGTTTTATGATGTGCAGATGGAAAAAGAGGCAGAGAGAGAGAGAGAGAGAGAGAGAGAGAGCGAGAGAGACAGAGAGAGATCCACAGAAGTTCATGGGGCATGTTGCCAGCTTCTCAGTTGAAGTCTACCTGCAGCGACTTTGTAGAACACATATTGAGCACCGCTGTCTGCCTGCACCCACATGTCATCCACCACCCCAACTTTGATCTACCCAGTGCTTACTGCGTGCTCTCGCCCAGTGTCCTGTGTGTAGTATGGATTGGATATAAGCCTGGGATAGGTGTTTTTCCTGTTCCTGTTGAGCAGAGACTTTGGAGCCAAAAGACCTGGGTTTGAATCTCAGCTCCACCACTGCCAGGTTCTGTGACCTTTCTGGACATCATTTACCTCTCTAGACTTCTTGAGTTCCTCATCTGTAACGCTGGGTGATAACTGCACCCACCTATAGGATTGTTTGAGGATTCAATGAGTCAGACACTTAGAATGGCATTAGCACATTATTAATGCAAAAGCCAATATATTATTATTATTATTATTATTATTATTATTATTATTATTTTGAATTGGAGTCTTACTTGTTGCCCAGGTTGGAGTGCAGGGGCATGCTCATGGCTACCACAGCCTCAACCTGCTGGGCTCAGGTGCTCCTTCCATGTCAGCCTTCCAGGTAGCTGGAACTACAGATGCACACCATCATGCCCAGCTAGATTTTATTATTTAGTGTAGAGACAAGGTCTCACCATGTTGCTCAGGCTGGTCTCTAACCCCTGGGCTCAGGCAATCCTCTCACCTTAGCCTCCCAAAGTGCTGGGACTACAGGCTGAGCCACCGTGCCTGGTCCCAAAATATTATTTATTACTGTTAAAACTATTATTATTGGGCCTGGCATGGTAGCTCATGCCTGTAATTCCAGCATTTGAGGAGGCTGGGGTGGGAGGATTGTTTGAAGCCAGACCCCATCTCTCAAAAATAAAAAAATAGAGCCGGGCTCGGTGGCTCAGCCTGTAATCCCGTGCCTTTGGGAGGCTGAGGTGAGTGGATTGCCTGAGCCCGCGGGTTCGAGACCCGCCTGGGCAGCGAGACCTCATCTCTACAAGAAATCAAAAAATCAGCTGGGCGTGGTAGCGCGTGCCTGTAATTCCGGCTACTCGGAAGGCTGAGGCGGAAGGATCGCCGGAGCCCAGCAGGCGAGGCTGCGGTGGCCGGGAGCGGCCACTGCACTCCAGTCTGGGCGACAGAGTGAGACTCCAACTCAAAAAAAAAAAACAAAACAAAAAAAAAAACAAAAAATAAAAAAATAGGCTGGGCATGGTGGATCTTGCCTATAATCGCAGCATTTTGGGAGGCCAAGGTGAGGGGATTGCCTGAGCCCAGAGGGTTTGAGACCAGCCTGGGCAACTTGGCAAGACCTCATCTCTACAATAAATCAAAAAATTAACCAGGCATGGTGGCGCGTCCCTGTAGTTCCAGCTACTTGGAAGACTGAGGTGGAAGGATCGCCTGAGCCCAGAAGGTCAAGGCTGCAGTGGCCGGGAGCATGCCACTGCCCTCCAGCCTGGGTGACAGAGTGAGACTCCAACTCAAAAGCAAAAACCAAAATCAAGAAATTAGCAGCCTGGGCATGGTGGCACGTGAGGCTGAGGTGGAGGCTGTGGTGAGCCATGATTGTGCCACGTCCCCCCAGCCTGGGTGACAAGTGAGACTCTGGCTCAGGGGGAAAATAAAAAAAAGATTTGGGCTCTGATCTATGTAGCCAAAGCCTCAGTGCTGCCTCCTTTTTAAATAGTGTCTCTGACTTTGAGAATAATAACAACAGCCTCTGTCTGTGGACGACTTGCGTGCCAGGCTCCCCGCAGAGGGCCATCACACACAGAATCTTATTTAGTGCAGCAGGAACCCTTTGAGTTAGGGTCAGCTGCAGATCCTCAGAGGCTCAATGCATTGAAAGGGATCCTGGCAACTGCCAGCACCCTCCCTCACCCAAATATGTATTCAAAATAGAAACCCCACTGAAATAAAGTCCAAGGATGTCCTAAATTTTCATCCTATGACAAAGCTTTCCATGCATTCTTAGAAAAAGGCAACTGCCAACCAGGCACAGTGGCTCACGCATGGAATCCCAACACTTTGGGAGGCCGAAGCAGGAGGATTACTTGAACCAGGGAGTTTGAGCAACATAGCATGATCTCGTCTTTACAAAAAATAAAATAAAATAAATTAGTGGTGCATGGCAGTGCGTGCTTGTAGTCCCAGCTATTCGGGAGGCTGAGGCAAGAGGATCACTTGAGTTCAGATCGAGGCTGCAGTGAGCTGTGATCATGCCATCGCACTTCAGCCTGGGTGAAAGAATGAGACCCCGACTAAAAAAATTAAAGAAAAGAAAAGGCAAAGCCAGGCTCGGTGGCTCAGCCTGTAATCCTGTGCTTTTGGGAGGCTGAGGTGAGTGGATTGCCTGAGCCCGTGGGTTCGAGACCCGCCTGGGCAGCGAGACCTCTTCTCTACAATAAATCAAAAAATCAGCTGGGCATGGTAGCGCATGTCTGTAATTCCAGCTACTTGGAAGGCTGAGGCGGAAGGATCGCCGGAGCCCAGCAGGTCGAGGCTGCGGTGGCCGGAAGCGGCCACTGCACTCCAGTCTGGGTGCAGAGTGAGACTCCAACTCAAAAAAAAAAAAAGAAAAGGAAAAGAAAAGAAAAGGCAAATATTCAATTATTTAACACTCAGACATTGCCCCTGGGGTTGGGGGTGGCTGGAGGAAGAGCTGCTTTGCTAATGTCTTAAATTCATGCTTAATTGCACTTTGGAAGTTTAGCATTGCTTCAAGATATAGATTGTTTATTTCCGCTTGATAGAGGAGGACGCTGAGGCTCAAAATTGAGAACGAATTTGCCTAGAGTCATACAGCTGGAGAGTGGTTAGCTCTTATTTAAAATTCAGGGCTGGCCTGGCTCAGTGGCTCAAACCTGTAATCCCAGCACTTTGGGAGGCAGAGACGAGAGGATTGCTTGAACCCAGGGGTTTGAGACTAGCCCTGGCAACTTGGTGACACCTCGTCTCTATAATAAATTTTTAAAAAATTAGCCGAGCATGGTGGCCTGTGCCTGTAGTTCTGGCTACTTGGAAGGCTGAGGTGAAAGGATCACCTGAGCTCAGTGGGTCGATGCTGGGGTGGCCGTGAGCGTGCCACTGCACTCCAGCCTGGGCAAGTGACTCAATAAAATAAAATAAAATAAAATTTAGGGCTATGTGACAATTGCAATAAAATCACTAATAACAAGCACAGCAATAATAACAGCAGTAAGCTTAACAGGATTGAGCACATCTAGTGTGATAGACCCAGCTGTGGAATTTTTTTTTTTTAGTTGAAATCTCACTCTGTCACTCAGACTGGAGTGCAGTGGCATGCTCCCGGCCATGCAGCCTCGGCCTGCTGGGCTCCGGCAATCCTTCTGCCTTAGCCTTCCAAGTAGCTGGAACTACAGGTGTGCGCTACCACGCCTGGCTAATTTTTGATTTATTGTAGAGATGAAGTCTCGCCAAGTTGCCCGGGTGGGTCTCGAACCCTCGGACTCAGGCAATCCACTTACCTCCGCCTCCCAAAACACAGGATTACAGTCTGAACCACCAAACCTGGCTTTTTTTTTTTTTTTTTTTTTGAGTTGAAGTCTCACTCTGTCACCCAGACTGGAGTGCAGTGGCAGCTCCCGGCCACCGCAGCCTCAACCTGCTGGCTCCGGCAATCCTTCCACCTTAGCCTTCCAAGTAGCTGGAACTATAAGCGCACACTACCACACCGGGCTACCAGCTGTGGATTTTACACTCATTCTTTCCTGTAGGCCTCCCAGGTGCCTGTTTTAACCAAGGGATCATATTCTCCATCCTACATGGGGCTCCGAGAAGGCAGACCATACAGCAGACAGGCATTGACAGAAGCTGCCAGTGAATGATCTGGGCTTCAGAGTGGCCCACACAACCTCAAAAACTTGTGGAAGTTGGGGGGAGTGGGAATGATGGGATGTTGGAAGCCCTCACCCCCTTCATGTGGTGCCCAGATATCACCTTGTCAGTGAAGCCTTCCTTGACTACTGTATTTCACATTTCAATGTCCCAGCTTCTGGTGTTTGTCGTCAATGCTTCGTTTTTCTCCAGCGCACCTCTGTCCATTCATCAAGTTATATGTTTTGCCAGGCGTGGTGGCTGTAATCCCAGCATTTTGGGAGACCCAAGTGGGAGGATTGCTTGAGCACAGGAGTTTGAAACTAGCCTGGGCAACATAGTGAGACCTTGGCTCAAGGAAAAAAAAAAAAAAGGTTGGGCGTGGTCGTGTACCCCTGTAGTTCCCCAATTATATGGGAGGCTGAAGCAGAAAGATCGTTTGAGTCCAGAAATTGGGGGCGGGGGTGGTGTGGTGAGCTGTGATTGTGCCACTGCACTCCAGGCTGGATGACAGTGAGACCCCGACTCAAAAAAAAAAAAAAAAAAAGAAAAGAAAAGAAATTAAACTCCATTAGGCAACAAGTTGTTTTGGGGTTTGGGTTTTTTTTTTTTTTTTTTTTTTGAGTCTCACTCTGTCATCCAGACTGGAGAGCAGTGCACACTCACGGCCACCGCAGCCTCGACCTGCTGGGCTCAGGCAATCCTTCCGCCTCAGACTTCCAAGTAGCCAGAACCACAGACATGCACCACCACACCCGGCTAATTTTTTTTGACTTATTGTAGAGACGAGATCTCGCCAAGTTGCCCAGGCTGGTCTCGAACCCTTGGGCTTAGGCAATCTTCTCATCTCTGCCTCCCAAAGTGCTGGGATGTCAGGCGTGAGCCACAGCGCCCAGCAACAATGAGTTTTTTATTTGATTTATTCAGTGCTGGGTCCTCACACCCAGAAGAGTGCCTGGCACACAGTAGGTGCTCAGTAAATATTTGTAGGCAGAGTGAGGGAGGGAGACGGAGCTGCAGGAGACCGAGGGGGCAGGCAGGAGGCGTTACAGTGGGCTTCAGGACCCTCCTCCCACGCCCCCCAAGCAACGCTTCTCTGTCCCCAGGACCCCCGGAACAAGCACAAGTTCCGCCTGCACAGCTACAGCAGCCCTACCTTCTGCGACCACTGTGGCTCCCTGCTCTACGGGCTGGTTCACCAGGGCATGAAGTGCTCCTGTGAGTGTCGCCAGGGCCGCTGCAGCCAGAGCCAGCTCGGCGGTCTGGATTCCGGGAAATGAGGGGGTGGGGGTGTGGGGAGGTAGGGGGGTGGGCGGGGCGCGGGAGCGGGGTTTTCTGGGACTAGGGTGGGGGCAAGGGCCGAGTGGCATCCCCCTCCCCCGCTCTGTGCCCCCAGGCTGCGAGATGAACGTTCACCGGCGCTGTGTGCGCAGCGTGCCCTCTCTGTGCGGCGTGGACCACACGGAGCGCCGCGGGCGCCTGCAGCTGGAAATCCGGGCTCCAACCGCGGATGAGATCCACATTACCGGTGAGGCCCCGCCCCTTTCGTCTGGCCCCGCCCCTACTCTCCCTGAATTCACGGCTGTTGGCCCCGTCCCTGGACTGGGCCACGCCCCTTTCAGAGACGTCGCTCTCACTCCTGACCCCGCCTCCAAAGGCGGAGCACCGCCCCGGCACACGCCCCTTTTCTGACTCGAAGCCCCGCCCCCAGCCTTGCCGCTTGCAACTTTCAGCGCCTCTTAAGGCCTTTCCGGGAGGATCTGGTCCTGAGGGAGGTTGTGGTTTACTAGTGGTGGTATGGCCATGGTCCAAACTCTGGGTCCTAACAGAGGACAGGGCTCTGGATCGGGTTTCTGGGTCACTGGGTGGGGAAAGGGCTGTATGCCCCGCCTTCTGAGTACCTGGGGGTACGTGGGGGGAGGTAGGAGGTCATGAGTAAGGAGACCGAGGATTTGGAATTCTTGAGTGCTAAGGAAGGCTGGGAGCCTCCTCTTGGGTCTCTAACACAGGACACCCTCCCTCCCCTCCCCCTTCAGTTGGAGAGGCCCGTAACCTCATTCCAATGGACCCCAATGGTCTGTCTGATCCCTATGTGAAACTGAAGCTCATCCCAGACCCTCGGAACCTGACAAAACAGAAGACCCGGACGGTGAAAGCCACGCTAAACCCTGTGTGGAACGAGACCTTTGTGTTGTGAGCCTGGGGTGCAAGGGAGGCTATGATAAGTTGCAGAGAATTATCTGAGACCCCAGAGAGCAGTCGATAGGAGGTGTGAGCAAAGAGGGAACCCAGAAAAGGATAGAAGAAGATGATGGGAGGAAGGAATCAAGTGGTTGAGGAAGAAGGATGGAGAAAAGCTGAGAGACACAGGTCTCTGTGCATTAGTCTCCATCGAAGTCCCCCACTTTAGAGTGAGGCAGAGGGGAAAGAGAGAGAGAGAGATAGAGAGAGAGCGCGCACAAAGGGTCTCAGAAGAGGCACAAACCCAAAGAGAGACACAGACCAAAAGTGAAGGGAGAAGTCAGAGAAAGACACACCCGTTGACAGAAAGATGGAGACAGAGATGCAGAGAGAGGAGAGGGAGAGGGGCAAAGAGACTCAGAGTGAGAGAGAGATCTGGAGAGAAAGGCTAGGCGACAGGCTTAGGAAGGGGCCAAGGGTGTAGGAGAATGGGACGAGGCTAGAAAGAACTGTCTAGGTGTCCCTAAGGCCCAAAGCCACGATGGGGGGGGGGAGACAACCTTCGGGAGGGTTAGAGGTAGGAAACAGACACAGCAGGAAAGAGACCCTAGCCCACCCTCAGCTCAAGGGTGGGAAAGCGAGGGGCGCCATGAGCTCAGCCCCTCACTCCAGGCGCCCCACCTTCCCGCAGCAACCTGAAGCCAGGGGACGTGGAGCGCCGGCTCAGCGTGGAGGTGTGGGACTGGGACCGGACTTCCCGCAATGACTTCATGGGTGCCATGTCCTTTGGCGTCTCGGAACTGCTCAAGGCGCCAGTGGACGGCTGGTGAGACGCGGCGCTAGGGCTGGGCAGGGACCTGGGCTCACCACCACCGTCTGTGTGTGCTCTCTCTCCTATGGCCGCCATCTTTCCCTCTGCTTCCCCAGCACATCTCTCATCTCTCAATCTCTCTCTCTCCCCCCCACCCCCTTTCTCCCCCTCACCCCCTTTCTCCCCCTCCTTCCCCCTTCCTCTCTCCTTATCTTACGCCTACTCTCACTCCATCTCTGTGTCGTCTCTCCGTGTCTGTTTCCTCCCTTCGAATGTCTCTGCCTCTCCCATGGGTGCCCCGTCTCCCTCCCTACAATTCCTCCCCCCCTGTCTCCGTCTGTATGTCAGGTACAAGTTACTGAACCAGGAGGAGGGCGAATATTACAATGTGCCGGTGGCTGATGCTGACAACTGCAGCCTCCTCCAGAAGTTTGAGGTACCCAGACCCCGGCTTCCCCACGGGAGCCCAGCCCAGCCTCCCGCAGTTCAGAGCTGGCCCTTCCCTCCACCCTCGGGGAACCTGTGGGCCCCGGGACTACAATTCCCAGAAGGCCCTGGGGGTCCTGCCTCTGCTTTTCTAGGGGGACTCTAGTCGCAAGGTCTGCTGGGAATTGTAGTTCACGTCCATCCGCATGACTTGGAGGCATTAGGGGCCACTAGCCCTTGCTCTAAGGCAATCCTGTAACTCTCTTGGGATCCCGACTCTGGTTTTCTTCTCCCTCAGGCTTGTAACTACCCTCTGGAATTGTATGAGGTGAGTAAAGCTGAGAGCTCTCTCTCTCTCTTTCCCTCTCCCTCTCCCTCGCTTCCGTGCTCCCTCTCCCTTCCTCCCTCCTTCCTCTTCTCTCTTCTTGCTTGCTCCCTTTCATCCCCCTTCTCTTTCTCCCTCTCCCTCTCTCCCTCTTCCTTTCTCCTTCCTCTCCCCTCCTCTTTCTCTCTTGCCCTCTCCCTCTCCCCTCCCTCTTCCAGCCTCCCTCCTTTTCCTTTTCTGTTCTCTCTCTTTTGCCTCTCTCTTTCTCTCTCGCTCTCTCCCTCTCTTCTTCTCCTCTCCTGTCCTCTCTCTCCCTCCCTTCTTCATCCCCCTTCTCCCTCTCTCTCTCCTCTTCTTCCCTCCCTCCTTCCACTCCCCTCCTCTCTTCTCTTGCCTTCTCCCTCTCTCTCCCCCTCCCTCCCTCTCCTCCCACCATTTCCACTTGTCCCTCCTCTGATTTCTGCCTTTAATTCTACATTTGAGTGCACACTTTGTGCCAGGTCTGTCCTGTGCCTGCTGAATAATCCTAGAATCCAGAGGTGAATCTGACCCTCAAGCAACTCCCCAAGGTAGGGACACAGCCACAGATCCTTAAAATATAGGAATATGTCCTAAATTAGAGGTAGCCCAGGGCACTCAAGAAGCCCAGAGGAAGCACTCACTCAGCCTGGGGGAGTGTTGTCAGGGAGGACTTCCCAGAGGAGGTGACACCTGAATTGATCCTTGAGTTTTTTTTGTTTTTTCTAAATCTATCAATCACTGTGACCTTTCTCTCTCTTTCACTCATAGAGTACTGCTTTCTGAGGTATCATGGCCAAGCCCTGTTCTGGGAGTAGAACCAGGTCATTCTCTGGGGGAGTTCCTCTCCTAGGGCTGGAGAAAGTGACAGATGGAGACATTTGCAAGAAGGAAAGCTTTTGGTCATGGAGATAGCCTCAGGCATGAGGGAGTCCCCGGCACAGCCTGAGCCAGAGAAAGCTTCCTGGAGACCTGAGACCTGGCTGAAGGGGAGGATTTCACAGATAAAGGAGAGGGAGACCAGATTTCCAGGCAGAAGGAAGGAATGCTCTCTCTCTCATTCACTCTTTCTTTCTTTCTTTTCTTTTTTGTTTCTTTTTTTTTTTTTTTTGAGTTGGAGTCTCACTCTGTCACCCAGACTGGAGTGCAGTGACATGCTCCCGGCCACCGCAGCCTCAACCTGCTGGGCTCCGGCTATCCTTCCACCTCAGCTTTCCAAGTAGCTGGGACTAAAGGCATGTGCCACCATGCCTAGCTATAATTCTTTGATTTATTGCAGAGACGAGGTCTCACCAAGTTGCCCGGGCTGGTCTCAAACCTCTGGGCTCAGGCAATTCTCTCACCTCCACATCCCAAACTTCTGGGATTACAGGTGTGAGCCACCACGCCGGACTCATTTACTCTGTCAAAGCACACCTGGTTGAGCACCTCTGTGTGCAAGGAATGGTTCTACTCACTGGAGATTATAATATAGACAGCAGGGAATGGACAGAAAAAAAATCTCTCCCCATGGGGAGACTTCCTCTCAGAGGAAGACATAAAATCAAATAAATAAGCATATGATGATATATTAGAAGGTGATAACTAATACAAAGAAGAAGAAACATTAAGGAGGACAGAAAGGCCGGACATGGTGGTTCCTTCACACCTGCAATCCCAGCACTTGGGAGGCCACCCCTGGAGGATTGCTTAAGCCCAGGAGTTCAAGACCAGCCTGGGCAGCATCATAAGACTTTATTTCTACAAAAAAATATCAAAATATTACCTAGGCATGGTGGTACTTGCCTGTAGTCCCAGCTACTCTGGAGGCTGAGGCAGGAGGATCACCTGAGACCACTGGGTCGAGGCTGGGGTAAGTCATGATGGTGGCCCTGCACTTCAGCCTGGGTAACAAAGTGAAACTCTGCCAAAAAATAAACAAAACAAAAAACTTATTTCCCCAGCTTCTCTGCAGCACTACTACATCAGAATCTCACTGATGGCTTAAATGTCTGCATATCAGATAAACTCCTCCGGTGGTTCTTTTATGTAATTACTAGTTTGAGAATGAGCTTTGCTGGAGACAAGAATGACTGCAGAAGGAAATTCTGTCCGAGAGAGGTGGAGTCTTTTGAGATCAGCAGGAATAATCTCCTGTGCATTTTACATAAAGAGGTTTAGTCTAGGGAGACCCAGCAGATGGTGGGCACAGACCTGGAGGCAGGAAGTTGGGGATGGCGTGTGTCCCTGTCATTGTTCACAGCTGTCTCCCACGGTTTAGCAGGTGCCAGTAAATATTACCAGTGAGCACCTACTAAGTGTCAGACCCTGGAGGGCGGGTACTGGGAGTAACAATGTGGCAAATATAGTCTTTTTAAGTTTCAGGTTTTTTTTAGAGACGAGGTATCATTATATTGCCCAGGCTGGTTTCAAATTCCTGGGCTCAGGCAATCCTCTCACCTCGGGCTCCCAAAGTGCTGGTATTACAGGTGTGAGCCACCATGCCCAGCCACAGTCTTTATTAGGTTCCAGGCACAATTCTAAGACCTTTGCATTCGTTAGTGTACCCATTTTCACAGCTTGTTCAGGTGAGAGATAGTCCTTATTATCCCTGCTTTGGAGATGAAGCAATGGAAATATCCCACCAAGAGGCAGAGCTGGGGTTTGAGTCCAGGCAGACTGCTCTTCTGCACAAGATTGCGTCGTTGATAAATATTTATCGGGCTCCTGCTATATCCGGGCACTATCACTGTCTTGGAGTACCTAACAGTCCCCTGCTGTAGGTACCTCACAGGCGATAAGCAGATAGTCACACAGATAGGTGTAAATTACCAAGACAGGTGCCACCGAGGCGCTGTCCATGGTGGCAACGGATAGTGAGGGAGACAACTGACCCAGTTAAAAAAAAAAGTCAGGAGAAGCTTCTGGGAAGTGAGGCTAGAGTCAAGGTCTAAAGGATGCTTGGAAGGTAACAGGGAGGGAAGGGAAGGAGAGAGCTTGGCCCTGAGCTGGGAAAGAAGTCGGGAAGGCTGGACCATGGATGGGGAGAGAGAAGAGATACCTGCAGGGTCAGTCAGAGGCTGGCTTTGCAAGTCACATGGAAGGAAATCTCACCACAGAGAGAAGCAGTTAAAGGATTTACAAGCATAGGGGAGCCGTGACCTGGTTTATTTATTTTTAAATTGGTCCCTCTGCCTGCTGAGGAGAGGAAGCATTAGAAAGGGCAGCAGTCCTCAGAGAGGGATGGCGTGGAAGCCATTATGGTAGTTCAGTCACGGGCCCCCCTCCTAAGGGCCAATGCAGGAAAAGGCAGAGAAGGCACCCTGGCTTGAAGCTGAGGGAGGTCCCCAGGTTGGCAGCAGCAGTGTTACCCGGGAACTTTTTAGAGACACAAGTTCTCAGGTCCCACCCGATTTACAGAATTAGAAAAGCTGGGAGTGGGACCCAGCAATCTGTTTTGCCAAATCTTTTTTGTTGTTGTTATTGTTTTTTGTTTTGTTTTGTTTTTTGAGTTGAGTCTTACTCTGACGCCCAGGCATACTCATGGCCACCGCAGCCTTGACCTGCTGAACTCAGATGATTCTTCTGTGTCAGCCTTCCAAGTAGCTGAAACTACAGACGTGTGCCACCACACCTGGCTAATTTTTTGATTTACTGTAGAGACGAGATCTCGCCACATTGCCCAGGCTGGTCTCAAACCTGTGGACTCAGATCCTCACCTCACCCCCCAAAGTGCTAGAATACAGACATGAGCCACTATGCCCAGCTGTTATTATTATTATTATTATTATTATTTATTATTATTATTATTTGAGTCGAGGTCTAACTCTGCCACCCAGACTGAAGTACAGTGACAGGCTCACAGCTCATGCAGCCTCTGACTCCTGGGTTCAAGTGATCCTCCCACCTCAGCTGGGACTACAGGCTTGTACCACCATGCTCGACTAATTATAAAAATTTTTTTTTGTGGAGATGAAGTCTCACTATGTTGCCCAGGCTGGTCTCGAACTCCTGGCCTCAAGTGATCCTCCCACTTCAGCCAAAGTGCTGGAATTATTACAGGTGTGAGCCACTGTGCCCAGCCCTGTTTTACCAAATCTTCTAGGGGATTCTGGCTTAGAGGCAGAGAGCAACAGAACTCTAGGGCTGAACTGCTTGGGTATGATTTCTGGCTCTGCTGTTTACCTTCTGTGTGACTTTGGGCAAGCTACTTAATGTCTTTATAAGATGGGGATAATGGCAGGGTTTTCTGGAGATGGCATATAGTAAACTTGCTAAGAGTTAGCTAAGTAGTAAATAAACCCTCCAGGCTATGTGGAGGCAAAGAAAACTAAGTAAGCCAAAGACAAAGTAGGAGGGTGACCATTTTTGTTTCTGTCTCTCCCATCCCTTTTGTCTCTCTTGGGGATGTCTTCCCATCCCTGTGTGGGATCTGACTAACTCTGTGTCTGTCTTCCCTTTCTCACAGCGGGTGCGGATGGGCCCCTCTTCCTCTCCTATTCCCCCCCCTTCCCCTAGTCCCACCGACTCCAAACGCTGCTTCTTTGGGGCCAGCCCAGGACGCCTGCACATCTCGGACTTCAGCTTCCTCATGGTTCTAGGAAAAGGCAGTTTTGGGAAGGTTGGATTCCTGGGCCTCTGTGGGGAAGGGGAGGATGTCTATGGGGAGATCAGATTTCTGGTCCTTAGGAAGGAAGTGGACCCTCTGCGTCCCCGAATAGGGTTAGATTGGGCCTCTTGGTTCCTGGTGCAGAGAGGTTTAAAGGTGGGGACATTCCCTGAGGGGGTGGGCGGCAAGGCAGGACACCCAGTCCCTTGAGGGAGGGAGGAAAGGCCTGGGATCCTTTTTCTCTGTATCCCTGAGGGAGAGGGAGCAGGTCCTGTGTCACTGGGTTCTCAAATGGATTGGCCCCTTTGGACCTGTGTCCACAGGTGATGCTGGCTGAGCGCAGGGGCTCCGATGAGCTCTATGCCATCAAGATCCTGAAAAAGGACGTGATCGTCCAGGATGACGACGTGGACTGCACCCTGGTGGAGAAACGCGTGCTGGCGCTGGGGGGCCGAGGTCCTGGCGGTCGGCCCCACTTCCTGACCCAGCTCCACTCCACCTTCCAGACCCCGGTAAGGAAGGAGGGGGCGGAGGCTGTCTCCGGAACTCTGCCTCATCCCCTTCTGGATGGACTAGGTACCTGCTTTGGGATTCTGAGTTTAGGGCAAGGCAAAATAACCCGTGGTCTCTCAGTGGGCGTATCAGGCAGATAGGGTCCTTGGTGGGCGTGGTTAAGTGCAGGTTCTCTGAGGGAGTGGCCAGATGGCTGCCCCCCACGTGGGCGTGGCCAAATGTAGGCGCTCTAGGAGCATGGTGAGGCAATGGAACCCTGAGTGGGCATCGCCAGAATGCAGTCGCTCTGGGGGCGTGGCCAGATGGGGGGGGCGAGTGGGCGTGGTCAAATGCCTGCGCTCTGGGAGCATGGCCAGATGGCCGGGTCCCGCCCCCGTGGGCGTGGCCAGATGCAGGCGCTCTAGGGGCATAGCCAGGTGCATGGAAACCTGAGTGGGCATCGCCAGAATGCAGGCGCTCTGGGGGCAAGTCCAGATGGGTGCTGCCCCCGAGTGGGTGTGGCCAAATACTGGCCCTCTGGGGCGTGGCGAGTTAATAGACGCCCTGAATGGGCATGATAGAATGAAGGCACTCTGGGGGTGTAGTTTGGTGGATGGAATCCTGGATAGGCACAGCCAGAATGCAGGAGCCCTGGGGCTTGGCTAGGTAATGGAACCCTGAGTGGGCATGGTCAAATGCAGGCATTCTGGGGGCGTGGCCAGATTAGTAGGGCCCCCAAGTGGGCATGGCCAACTGCAGGTGCTCTGAGGCATGGCCCGATGGATGGGGTCCCCGAGTGGGTGTGGAACCCTGAGTGGGTGTGGTCAAGTGCAGGCGCTCTGGGGGCGTGGCCAGATGGGTGGGCTCCCTCCTCACCCCCATGGGGCCAAAATGCCTTTTTTCCTGGCGAGCTTGGTCTGGAGTTAGGGTGTGGCCAGCATCTGGATTTTTGAGCAAAAGGGATACAGTGGAAAAGAGTGCCTTCTTAGTGGGCGTGCCCAGAATTAGGCACTGAGTGTGAAGGTCATCATTTTCAGATTCTGACTGAAGGACGTGTCAGAAAAGGGGCATTTCCCTGATATGTCAGCATGGAGTAAGGAGTCATAATTTACAAGGTTTTGAGAGGGCATGTCTCTATTTCCAGGGGCTCTGAATGAGCGTGGTCAGCTTCCTAGATTAAAAAAAAAATGAATGGCAGGTGAGGCTTGAATAACTTTGGTTACTAATAGGTGGCCAAAATTGCATGTGTGTGTGAAAGAGGTTCTGGCATCCCCAGATTTCCAGTGAATGGCGTAGGCCTCAATCTTCAATTCGGAGAAGGTGGGCTGGAGTAGCTGATGGTTGAGAGTCCCTAGGGAGCTAGTGTGGCCGGGTGCTTTGGATTGCCAGTTGAATGGAGCCAGAGCCCTGCATGTTCGTCCCGAGTGCCCTGCCTCTAAGCCCACCCACACCTCCCCAGGATCGCCTGTATTTCGTGATGGAGTATGTCACCGGGGGAGACTTGATGTACCACATTCAGCAACTGGGCAAGTTTAAGGAGCCTCATGCAGCGTAAGTCTCAGTCAAGAGAGAAGGGCTGGGACAGGGGCGGGTCCAGCCATGGGCCTCCTGACTTCCCACCTGCTTCTTCAGGTTCTATGCGGCAGAAATCGCCATCGGCCTCTTCTTCCTTCACAACCAGGGCATCATCTACAGGTGAGCAGTCCCAGGCCTTTCTTCTTTTATATTTTTTTGAGTCAGGCTCTCACTCTGCTACTCAGACTCACCTCAGCCTCAACCTCCTGGGCTCAGATAATCCTTCTGCTTTAGCCTCCTGAATAGCACGGACTCTTGGCACGTGCCACCACACCTGGCTAATTTATTTATTTATTTGTAGAGACGGGGTCTCGCTATGTTGCCCAGGCTGGTCTTGAACCTCCTGGGCTCACGCGATCCTCCCACCCCAGCCTCCCAAAATGCTGGGATTACAGGCGTGAGTCACCACACCTGGCCTCCCAGGCCTTTGAGTGAGTCTGATGCGCATCCAGGGAGAGATGAATTTGAGGTGCATTCTGGGAGGGATTCGAACATGTGGCACCAGCCTGCTGAACTCAACCCTCCTTTCGATTCCCCCCTACCCCCAATCCCCCCAGGGACCTAAAACTGGACAATGTGATGCTGGATGCTGAGGGTCACATCAAGATCACTGACTTTGGCATGTGTAAGGAGAACGTCTTCCCAGGGACGACGACCCGCACTTTCTGCGGGACCCCGGACTACATAGCCCCCGAGGTAACCCCCCAAACTCTGCTGCTTAGGGCGTGCCTCTGAGATCTCTCAGTGGGCGTGGCTGACTGTCTACTCTTCATCATGGGGGAGGCCTGGCCCGGGGCCTTATCAGGGGTTGGGGGCGATCCTGCCCAGTGAGTCCTCCCACCAGCATCCAGTGCAGGTGAGCTTGTGCACTGAGCATTTAGAGTGGGCAGAGCTGGGTCTTTAAATAGTTATGTGGGTGGCCCCTGTGGGTGAATTGTTCTGAGGGGGCCAACTTCTGGGAATATTGAGTAGGGTCAGTTCCTGGCCATTCTAGGATAGTGGAGACTATTTCTGGTGGGCTCTGAGTGGGGATGGCCTGCCCCCGAGAACTCCAACATGCTAAGGATGTCCCCTCGATATTCTGATGGGATAGGGCTTGCCCTGATATATTAAGGTGGACAGAAGTGCTTTTCCTAAGTATTGTACATGGGTCTCTGATCTAAGTGGGCTGGCCTGTGGCGAACATTTTTTTCTTTGAGTTGGCATCTCACTCCGTTGCCCAGGCTGGAGTGCAGTGGCACGATCATGGCTCAACACAGCCTCGACCTTCTGGGCTCAGGAGATCCTCCCGCCTCAGCCTCCTGAGTAGCTGGAACTACAGGCATGCACCACCATGCCCAGCTAATTTTTTAAATATCTTTTTGTAGAGATATGTGTCTCGCTGTGTTGCCCAGGCTGGTCTCCAACTTCTGGGCTCATGTGATCCTCCCGCCTTGGCCTCCCACAGTGCTGGGATGACAGGCATGAGCCACAGTGCCCAGCTATGTGTTGGATATTCGGAGAGGGCAGGATCAGATCTCCAAGAGTCTTGGGAGAGCAGATGCCATCCCTGAGGATTTTATTTTTTTATTTTAATTTATTTTTTGAGTTGGAGTCTCACTCTGTCGTCCAGACTGGAGTGCAGTGGCCGCTCTCGGCCACCGCAGCCTCGCCTGCTGGGCTCCAGCAATCCTTCCACCTCAGCCTTCCAAGTAGCTGAAACTACAGGTGCGTGCTACCACGCCCGGCTAATTTTTGATTTATTGTAGAGATGAGGGCTCGCCAAGTTGCCCAGGCGGGTCTCGAACCCGTGGGCTCAGGCAATGCACTCACCTCAGCCTCTCAAGGTGTGGGATTACAGGCTGAGCCCGGCTTCTTGAGGATTTTAAGTGGGAGGGGCATGGCTTTGCTTTTATTAAGGGGGCAGCGCTGATGTTCTGAAAGAATGGATACGTGAATAGGGCAGGTACCTGACCTTTCTAGTTTGGGGAGGGGGTTGGGATTGAGGAGCTGCCCCTTGATCTTTCCAGGTGATCAGTTCTAGTGCCCAAGTGATCGATGTTGGGGGCCACAAAGCCTGGCTGGTAATCAGAATCACCTGTGGAAGACTGAAAACATGTGCATATTGCCTGGGCACGGAGGCTCCCACCTGTCATCCCAGCACTTTGGGTGGCCGAGGCAGGAGGATCACTTGAGTCCAGGATTTCAAGACCAGCCAGGCAACATAGCGAGACCCCAGCACTATTTTATATATACAGAGTGCCAAAAAATGTATACACATTTTAAGAGATGTTATCTGTGTATTACTTTTCAAAGTTTAATTGAATTACAGTAGCAATGTGTAGCATGATGTTTGCTCAACCATACTTCTGCCATTTTCTTTGACTGTCCTGCCTGTTGCAGGGTGACACCAGCATTCTTTGATTAATGCCATCTTTTGAGTGAATGTCATACTTAAAATGTGTATGCAATTTCTTGGTACCTCTGTATATAAAAGAAAAGTAGGTGCATATTTCTGACTGACTGTAGCCTATTGAGACTGGAATTCTTTTATTTATTTGTTTTTTTGAGTTGGCGTCTCACTCTGTCACCCAGACTGGAGTGCAGTGGCATGCTCCCAGCCACCACAGTCTTGACCTGCTGGGCTCCAGCGATCCTTCTGCCTCAGCCTTCCAAGTAGCCAGAACTACAGGCACGCGCTACCATGCCTGGCTACTTTTTGATTTATTGTAGAGACAAGGTCTTGTCAAGTTGCCCAGGTGGGTCTCAAACTTGCAGACTCAGGCAATCCACTCACCTTGGCCTCCCAAAGTGCTGGGATTACAGGCTGAGCAACCGAGCCCGGCCTGGAATTCTTCACGACTGGAACATTTAGGGTTTTTTTGTTTTGTTTTAAATCGATATGCTATAGTTATACAAATTTGGGGGGCATACGTGCTATTTGTTTTTTGAGTTGGAGTCTCACTCTGTCGCCCAGGCTGGAGTGCAGTGGCACGCTCAGGCCATCACAGTCTCGACCTGCTGAGCCAGGCGATCCTTCCTCTTCAGCCTTCCAAGTAGCTAGAACTACAAATAGACGCCACCATGCTCAGCTATTTATTTATTTATTTATTTATTTATTTATTTATTTTAGAAATGCGGTCTTGCCATGTTGCCCAGGCTAGTCTTGAACCTCTGGACTCAGGCCATTCTTTCACCTCTGCCTCCCAAAGTGCTGGGATTACAGGAGTGAGTCACCATGCCTGACTATATGTGCTATTTTGATTTTTAAAAAGCCTGTTTTTTTGAGTTAGGGTCTCACCATCACACCCAGCTATTTTTTTTTTTTTTGGTAGAGATGAATTCTCTCTGTTTTCTAGGCTAGTATCGAACTTCTGTGCTCAAGTGATCCTCCCACTGTGGCCTCCCAAAGTTCTGAGATGACAGGCATGAGCCACTGCACTGCCCATCCTGAAAATATCTTTTTTCTTTTTTTTTTTTAAACAACCCCTTAGATGAGTCTGATGTGCATTCAGGTTTAAAAATCTCAGGTCTCTGACACTTTTAGTCCTACACACCTGATATTTGAAGAGGAGGGTCTAGGGTCCCAAATATTCCAGGTGGGCGGGACTTGGCCCTTGGCCCTTAGGTCTTCTTTATGTTTGAGACCAAAGAAATGTTCTAAGTAGGCAACCTTAATGAGTTTCCTGAATTTCCAAAGATTCGAGCCCTGGCAAAAAATGTTCAGAGTGCAAAGAGCTTGTACTGAAAGCACTTAACGTGGGCAGAGCTCCCAGAGGGTGAGACAAGAGGGGTCTTGGGCTTCTTGAAGAACCAATCATGACTCCCTGCCTTCTGCCCTCCCACCAGATCATTGCTTACCAGCCCTACGGGAAGTCTGTGGATTGGTGGTCCTTTGGAGTCCTGCTCTATGAGATGTTGGCAGGACAGGTAAGGGACGACGGGGAGAAGCCGGTTGGGCTATCGAGGTTGGGGTGAGAAGGCATCTTTATTCTACATGACTTTGATCTCAGGCAGAGCTGGTTGGAAGGGAGCCCAGGAGAAGGTTTTGTCCGGGCAGCTCTCTCCATGGTGCTGAAGTGTTATCTTGCCATAGACCAGTGGATTTTTCTTTTGAGTCGGAGTCTCACTCTGTTGCTCAGGCTGGAGAGCAGTAGCACGCTCACGACCACCACAGCTTCGATCTGCTGGGCTCAGGCCATCCTTTCCTCTCAACCTTCCAAGTAGCTGGAACCACAGGCATGCACCACCACACCCAGCTAATTTAAAAAAAATTTATCATAGAGGCAAGGTCTTGCCAAGTTGCCCAGGCTGGTCTCGAACCACTGAACTCAGGCAGTTCTCTAGCCTTCGTCTCCTAAATTGCTGAGATTACTGCACCTGGCTGGCCAGTGAAATTTTCTTGGCCGGGAGAGGGTACCATGGCTTCCTTCTCTCTACATACTAAAGCAGTGCTTCGGTTAAACTCATGGGGTCCCTTCTCAGAAGAATGGTTTTTATTTCTTTTATTTTTTTTCATGGATAAAGGATCCATTCATTTGTGTGTGTGTGTGTGTATGTGTATATACTGGGCTCAGGTGATCCTCCTGCCTCATTATCTCTAATAGTTGAGATTATAGACATGAGCCACCACCTGGTTAAGATGGCCAGGAAAATGGCATCCAATATTTTTTTTAAGTTGGAGTCTCACTCTGTCACCCAGGCTGGAGTGCGGTGGCATGCTTGCAGCCACCCCAGCATCAGCCTGATGGGCACTGGTGATCCTTCTGCCTCAGCCTTCCAAGTAGCTGGAACTACAGGCATGCACCACCATGCCTGGCTAATTTTTTTGACTTATTGTAGAGACGAGGTCTCACCAAGTTGCCCAAGCTGGTCTCGAACCCGCAGGCTGATACAATCCACTCGCCTTGGCCTACCAAAGTGCAAGGATTACAGGCTGGGCTACCGAGCCTGGCCATGGCATCCAGTCTTTGTCAGCTGTGGTGCACTTGGCCATCTGGAATTCAATCAAGCTGATTTATTTTTTTATTTTTTAAAGGAAGATGGTCTTTTGCCTTATTTATTTATTTATTTATATTTATTTATTTATTTTTGAGTTGGAGTCTCACTCTGTAGCGCAGACTGGAGTGCAGTGGCTGCTCCCGGCCACCGCAGCCTCGACCTGCTGGGCTCCGGCGATCCTTCCACCTCAGCCTTCCAAGTAGCTGGAATTACAGGCATGCACTACCACGCCTGGCTGATTATTTGATTTTTATTGTAGAGATGAGGTCTCGCTGCCCAGGCGGGTCTCGAACCTGTGGTCTCAGGCAATCCACTCATCTCAGCCTCCCAAAGGTGCGGGATTACAGGCTGAGCCACCGAGCCCGGCTAGGCTGATTTATAATGTATGTAATTGTCTGAGCTCACACAGCCAGTGAGTGGCAGAGCTAGGATTTGAACTTTGGTGTGTGTGTGTGTGTGTGTGTGTGTGTGTGTGTGTGTGTGTATGCATTTATTATTTATTTTGTGCATTTAAAAAAATTCTTCTAGAAGGGCATAGTGGCTCATGCCTGTATTCCTAGCACTTTGTGAGGCTGAGGAAGAAGGATTGCTTGAGCCCAGAATTTCAAGACCAGCCTGGGCAACATAGTGAAACTTCATTTCTTTTTTTTTGTTGTTGTTGAGTTGGAGTCTCACTCTGTCGCCCAGACTGGAGTGCAGTGGCTGCTCCCGGCCACCACAGCCTCGACCTGCTGGGCTCCGGCAATCCTTCTGCCTCAGCCTTCCAAGTAGCTGGAACTACAGGCGTGCCCTACCACGCCCGGCTAGTTTTTGATTTATTGTAGAGATGAGGTCTTGCCAAGTTGCCCAGGCAGGTCTCGAACCCGCGGGCTCAGGCAATCCACTCACCTCAGCCTCCCAAAGGTGCAGGATTACAGGCTGAGCCACAAAGCCCGGCTGAAACATCACTTCTTGTAAAAATAAAAATAAAAATGAAAGAAAGAAGACTACACGCATGTAGTCCCAGCTACTCAAGAGGCTGAGGTGGAAAGATTGCCTGAGTCGAGGAGGTCGAGGCTGTGGTGAGCCGTGGTCATACCTCTGAACTCCAGCCTGGGTGACAGAGGGAGACCCCAACTTGAAAAAAGAAAAGAAAAAAGAAATCATTGCCTGGGTCTTGCTTTTCCTAACCCCTGAAGACTGGAAGCCACGCAACCAGCCAGGAGAATGCCTCTCCATTCTTACCTGCAGTTCTCCTTTCTTTTATTTAAATGACATTGCCGAATTAGCACTCTACTGATTTGCATAGCAGAGAGATTCCAGAGCCAGGCTTCTGAGATGGGAAACCAGAGAGCTGGGAGGGCTTTGGTGGTTAGGTCCTCTCCCTAGGAAGCAGTCGGTGGGGGTGTGGGCAGTGTCGGTGTCGCAGGTCAGTCATGTCCGTGGTGGGCGATGAGGGCCTAGAGAGTTCAGGAAGGCAGTTTGTCAAGTCTCTGACTATCCCCCTCCACTCTCACCAGCCTCCTTTTGATGGCGAGGACGAGGAGGAGCTGTTTCAGGCCATCATGGAACAAACTGTCACCTACCCCAAGTCACTGTCCCGGGAAGCTGTGGCCATCTGCAAGGGGGTGAGAGCCCCCACTCCCAGCTCCCCTGGACAGACCAACCCTCACACTCATTGTTGTCTCCCTGCCCCTGAGAGACAGGCTCCCATTCCTCAAGTCACTTGACTCCTACCTGCTGGAAAAGTTGGTATAACACAAGGTTCTTGTAAGGACAGTGATTTACTGTTCAGCTGCCACCTCTGGACTGAGGATGTCCCTATCTCCCCCTTCTCTGTGGCCTCCCACTCTGTAGCTCCCTGCCTTCAGGAAGAGCTGAGAAACCCGGGCCAGGGCCTGTCTTCCCAGAACTGGGTGGATCAGATAACCCTATGTTGTGTCTCCACGTGGTGGCTCATACCTGTAATCCCAGCACTTTGGGAGGCCAGGACTTTGAGGCCAGTCTGGGCAACATAGCAAGATCTTGTCTCTATAAAAAAATCAGCCTGGCATGGTGATGCTCACCTGTAGTCCCAGCTACCTGGGAGGCTGAGCTGGAAGGATTGCCTGAGCCCGGAGGTGGAGGCTGCAGTGAGCTGTGATTGTGCCACTGCACTCCAGCCTGGGTAGCAGAGTGAGACTTTGACTCAAAAACAAACAAACCCCTATGTTCTTCAGTTTTCTTCCTGTGGGATCTTGGGAAAGTTACCCAAACTTTGTGAGCTCCAGTCTCCTCTTCAAGGGCCATGTAGTCAACACAGGAGAAGGTAGTGGGTTTCTGACAAGTTTCAGCTGGCTTCTGTTCCCAGGCTCTGTCTCCAGGGCTCTCTGACTCTCTTTCTGGTGTCTGTCACCGTCTTCACACGACGGGCTTTCTGTGTCTCTGCTCCTTCTTGGTGTCTCCTTCCATACCTGTCATGGCTTGGTCCCTCTTCCCTCTCTCTGGGTCTCCGTCACCCTCCTTCCTTCTCTCTCCTCTCCCCCACCCCCCCTCATCTTTCTGGGCTTTCTGTCCTCTTCTCTGTCTTGATTCCTCTCTCTGGGTGCTTGTCTCTGGGGTCTCCTCGGGCTCCTCCCATCCCCTGGCTCTGTCCTTCGCCCTGGGGCCTCCTTACCTCCCTCTGAATCTCTCTTTTCACTTGCATCTGGGTCTGCATCCTCTCCTGCTCCTCCCCTCTCTTCCCCACGCCCCCCCCAACCTCACACCCTGGTTTTCTCCTTCTGTGTCTGTCCCTCTATTGCTATTCTCATGACCCTCTCCTCCTTCCCATCCCTCCCCTCCCCGCCATCTCTCGGGGATCTCCCTGCCCGTGTCTCTGGGTCCTCGTCCTCGCCCCGCTCCTCCTGGTCCTCTGGGTCTCCCTGTCCGGGATTCTGTCTGTCCGTCCGCCTCTTTCTGCGTTCCCCACAGTTCCTGACCAAGCACCCCGGGAAGCGCCTGGGCTCGGGGCCCGACGGGGAACCCACCATCCGCGCGCACGGCTTCTTCCGCTGGATCGACTGGGAGCGGCTGGAGCGCCTGGAGATCGCGCCCCCCTTCAGGCCACGCCCGGTCAGTCGCCCGAGGGGGGTGGGGTGCCCGTGGGAGCCCACGCCCGTCCGTGGGGGTGGGGCGGAGCTGCTTCCGCGGAAGCCTCCCTGGAGGGGCGTGCGGAGGGCCGTGAGTGGGACGTCGAGACTCCTCAGGAGACGGGGCGGTGGGAGCCCCCTCACTGTCCCCATGTGTCTCACAGTGTGGCCGCAGCGGCGAGAACTTCGACAAGTTCTTCACGCGGGCGGCGCCAGCGCTGACCCCCCCAGACCGCCTCGTCCTGGCCAGCATCGACCAGGCCGATTTCCAGGGCTTTACCTACGTGAACCCCGACTTCGTGCACCCGGACGCCCGCAGCCCGGCCAGCCCGGTGCCCGTGCCCGTCATGTAATCCCAGCCGCCGCCACTAGGTGCCCCCCGCGCTCCCTTCGCCCCGCCGGCCGGCCGAGCCCCCACTTCGCCGCCCCTTTCCCGACTCCAGATTCTGCACCCCAGCATTCTGGCTTCTGCCCCACCCACCCCCGGCATTCTAAACCCCATGCAGCCTCTAGAGCCGCCCGAGGTCTAGACTCTGTTGTGCTGAGCCCCGTATTCGCCCCACCCGCCACTGCTCCACAATCGCCGCCACCGTCCCAGCTCCTGGGGCTCGAGCCTCCATCCCGGTAGTTCTGCGCCTCCCCACCCCCGCCCCCGGGGAAGTCGTCTCAGGGGGTCGGCCGTTCCAGACTCGGGTTCCAGAGCAGTCCCCGCCCTCCGAGGTCCCTCCCACCCGCAATCCAGCTCCAGAGGAAGTGGGAGGCTGAGATCCCCCCCCCCTCCAGCTCCGCCCCTTCCACGGCTGGGGATTCCTGGGATACGGGAAGGATTGTTTCCCCCACGCTCCCAGGCAGCTTCTATGCTAGACGCCGTCACGGACCCCTCCGTGCGCTCCCTCGCCCTCCCCCCTGCCGCCTGCCCGCGCATGGCTCCAGTCCTGCTCGGACCCGCCCCTCCCCCCAGTGCCTGCCTCTCTGGGACTCTCCACCCCCCCTTAGCCTCTCCAACCGGCCACAGCTGCTGGAGAATAAATTTGGGATGCTGATGCTGAAGTGTTTGGATGTTTTCTTGTAAGCTTGGAGAGTGAACGGGGGTGCGGAGGTGGGACATGATTGTACATAGACACAAACACAGGGACAGGGGCTGGGGTGGGGGACGAGAGGGGAGCTCAGGGCCCATAAAGTGAGAGGGGAGACACCCACGGGGTGAGAGAGGGGGAGAGCAGAGGGCCAGATAGACAGAGACCCGGAAAGAGAGACAGAGGAGAGAGAGACCCAGAGAGAGAGAGAGAGAGAGAGAGAGAGAGAGAGAGAGAGAGGAGAGAGAGGAGAGACTCAAAGACAGTGAGACAGAGACAGAGAGAGAGGAGAGAGAGAGAGGTGAGACTCAAAGAGAGTGAGACAGAGACAGAGAGAGGAGAGAGACAGACACAGAGAGACACACCCAGACACACACACACACACACAGACCAGGAGAGAGTGAGACAGAGACAGAGAAAGAGGGAGACACACACACACACACACACACACACATAGACCCAGAGAGAGTGAGACAGAGACAGAGAAAGAGGGAGAGACAGACAGACAGACAGACACACACACACACACACAGACCCAGAGAGAGTGAGACAGACAGAGAAAGAGGGAGAGACAGACAGACACACACACACACACACACACACACACACACACACACACACATACACACAGAAAGAGATGAGAGAGACAGAGACAGACCCAGACACACACACACACACACCCAGAGAGACACACAGAGAGGAGAGAGGAGACAGAGACAGACCCAGAGAGACACACAGAGACAGAGATGAGAGAGAGACATAGGCAGAGAGACAGAGATGAGAGACAGAGAGACACACAGAGAGAGGGAGACAGAGACCCAGAGATAGAGATAGAGCCCAGGAAATGAAGAGAATACCACAGAGACCACCCAAGTGACACGCGTGCAATGAAAGATGTCCACCGAGTGGGGGGGGCGGGGACCCCAGGCACAGGGACACAGTTCGCCCGTCTTCGCCAGAGCCGCCCCCCGCAGGTTCACAGACGCACCCACACCCAGACCCAGACAGAGACTGGGCAGACGTCCCGAGTGGGAAGATGGAAGGTTGGCCTCCCATCCAGACACCTAGAGGCTCGGGCGAAGCAGAAGACCCCCAGACGACCAGAACCCGTGAGCTTCAGAAGCGGCCACGGGCGCAGAAGGCAGGCGAACGTGCCTCCGGGGCCTCCTTTCCTTGACCCACTTGCGAGTCGGGGGAGTGCAGGGGACAGTCCTGCTGGACTACATTTCCCAGAAGACGTCGCGACGGACCCTTCCCCTGAGCGCGGCCCCTCGCCACAAGGGCTGCTGGGAAATGTAGTCCCGGGACCGAGGCAGGCCGGCAGAGCGGTGTGCCTATGTCTGTGTGCGTGGGGGGGGGACTGAGCCCCGAGGCTTCACAGGCTTCCTCGCGGACCCCGGCGCCGCTCTCCCCCTGCAGGTTCCTGGGCCTCCAGGCCCCAGGCCAGCCGGATGCCGGAGGTCCCCCGCCGAGTCTCCCCCATCGTCGCCGCGACGCCCCGTCCCGTGTCCGCAGTCTCCAGCCCCCGCTCCGACCCTCGGCGGGCGGCCTGCCCCTTTAAGAGTGGCCCCGCTGACATCACGGCGGGGGTGGGGGGGCTGGCCCGGCTCCCGGCTCCGCGGCGGCTGCAGGACCCGGCTCCGCTCTGCGCCCGCCCGCTGCTCCGGGGACCCCGGCCTGGGACGCCCCCTCCCGCGTCTTCCCGGCATCCAGACCCCAGGCTCCGCCCCAGGCCTGGCTGGAGCCCCAGTCCTCCTCCGAGCCCCCCGGGCTCGTCCCTGCAGCCTCTCCTTCCCGGGGTCTCTGTCTCTGTCTCCGTCTCTCTCCGCCTGTCTCTTCTCCGAGCTCAAGGTCTCTGCATCTCCGTCTCTCAGCCCGAGGCCTCTGAGTCTCCCCGTCTCTTGCTGTCTCTTTCCGCGTCTCTGACCTCTCCACTTCCAGGGCCTGGGGGTCTCTGCGCCCGGGAGCGGGTGGCGGGGGTCTCCCACCCCGCCTCTGCCTCTCCCTTCCCTCCCCGCCTCCCTCCGGCCCAGACCCTCGAGTCTCTGCATTTCTCGGCCTCGAGTCTCGGCGCGGCCTCTTTGGGTGCCTCTGCCGCTCTCGAGCTCTCTGCCTCTGTTTCTATTCTCTCTGCCTCCCTGCCTCCCCCATCCTCAAGGCCCAGCTCGCTCCCTCCCCGCATCCTCTCCCCCCTCCCCGCCCCTCCCCTCCTCCGCGGCAGCCAATGAGCGGCCGCCGGTCCCTGCTCCCGGCTCCGTCCGCCGAGTGAGGCCGCGGGCGCGGGGGGTGGGGGGCGGGAGGCCGGGAGGGGGCCGGGACGCCGGGCTCCGGGGCGGGGGCGGGGGGCGCGGGCACCGGCGACCCCGGTGGCGGCGGCGGCGGCCGGGGGAAGCCGCGGGGCCGGTCATGCGGCTGCGGGGCCCGCGGCCCGGAGCGTCCGCCCAGCCCTGAGCGAGGTGAGCGCGAGGGGAGGATCCCGGGAGGAAGAGGGGCGCCCCCCGCCCCGGAGGCGGCGGCCAGCCGGGGCTGGGGCGGAGAGGGGGAGGCGCCCGGCGGCTTTGGGGTGGGGGGAGCCCGGCGCTCGGGACGCCTGAGTTGGGGAGGCCGCGGGGGACGGAGGCACCTCGGGGCCTGGATCCCCGAGGACCGGGTCGGAGGGTCCCGGAGTGGGGAAACTCCGCTCCCGGCGTCCGGGCCCTGGAGCCCATCGGGCCTGGGGCGGGAGGAGGAGGGGGACTCGAGGAAGGTGGTGCAGGGAGAGGCGAGGACCCAGCAGGGGGGACGCGTCTGGGAAGGGGTCCCGGAAAAGGGGGAGTTCCGGTTTCCCCAGGGGCTGCTGGGCGATGGAGTTTGGGCTTGGGACTCGCAGAATGGGCGCTCCGCGGTGTGGACGCCAGGATCCGGGAGGGGCCGGGATACAGGGAACCGAGGCGAGAAGGGGGCTTCGAGTCTGGGGGAGGGTCCCGGAGAGGCAGGGGATCCGCGCGGGCCGGAGAGAGTGAGAGAGTCTGAACTGGGAAGCAGGGGGCTTTGAGAGGGGGAGTGGGGGGGCTGAGGTCCCAGCTGGAAGCAGGAGGGGGGATGGGGAAGCTGAGGCCAGCCACCTGGGGCAGAGGCCGCCTGGGCGGCAGGGGTCGGGAGGCTGGGACTGGAACCGGCGGCTGGCGTCAAGTCCCTGAGCCGCGCAGCGGGGGGGTGGAAGGAAAGCTGGCCTGAGCTTCTCCAGACACTGAGCTCTGGGTCCTCCAGAAGGCTGGGCTGAGAGGAGAGAAGGGAGACAGAGAGGGAAGGAGTGGGGAGGGTTTGGATGCTGGAGTAACGGGTTGGGAGATGAAGGGTGGTCTCTGGTGCCAGAGTCCTTATTTGGTTGGGGCAGAGTTTCAAGGCTACAAGAATTCTACTAAGGAAGGTGGAGTCTCATGTCTTGATGACATTGTGTGTGTGTGGTGGGGGGTGTTTAGGGGTCTCGAAGGTCATCGTTAAAAAGAGGACAGGGGTCGGGCACGGTGGCTCACACCTGTCATCCTAGCACTAAGGCCAAGATGAAAGGATTACTTGAGGCCAGGAGTTTGAGGCCAGCCTGGGCAGTACAGTGAGAACTCCTCTCTACAAAAAATTTTTCAAAAAATTAGCACGTGCCTGCTGTCCCAGTTATTTGGGAGGCTAAGGCGGGAGGATCGCCTGAGCCCAGGAAGTCGAGGCTGCAGTGAGTGGTGATTGTGCTACTGCACTCCAGCCTGGGTGACAGTTTTTCATGGGGATCCCCATTAATGGGGATTGTATTCAGGGATGTAGCTGCCTCTGGTTGCTGAGTAGGCTGAGGGTCTTCTGTTAAGTCCCCCAAATCATGGGATTGTGTGACTTGGGGAAGGCTGAGAGTTCCACGTCGAGTCCCCCAACTCATGGGATTGTGTCACATTGTGTCCCCCGAATCATGGGAGTGTGCTGCTTAGGGAAGGTTCTTGCAGAGGAGTGAGGGCATGAGGCTTGTGGCTAAGGATTTAGAGTCCTTGGGGTCTGGGTTGAGGCACTTCCTGGTTGGAAGGTCCAGGTTCCTGATGGGAATTTGGGAGGACTAGCCAGGGATCTCCTGTACAGAGGGTCCAGTGCTAGGAAATTTGGGTTCTCTTGTGGGTGCTGAAGAAGGTGTGGGATTGGAAGTCCTAGTATGGGAAACTGGGTTCCAAGACCTCTGGGAGGGAGCTTCGGGATCACATGATAGGAAATCCTGCTTTGAATTCCTGTTTGGGACTTTAGCTATCAGAGCACGAATTCCTAGTTTGAAGGATGAGGGTCCTTTGTTTGACTTGGGTGCTCTGGTGAGGGGGGGTTCGGGGGGGGGTCCCAGCTCATGATTTTGGCATCCTGGTGTCTCTATCAAGATCTTGGCTCCAGGTCTCTGGGTCCCAACGTCCTGGGTCTCAGCGACCTGTGAAGTTTTAACATTCTAGATGCAGGGACCTCCCTGGGTCTGGGAGGGTGGCATGAGGATTTTTGCATCTTTGAGCTGGGTTGTGGGTTATGATCTCAGATTAGGGTACCAAATTGAGGCCAAGGCAGGGTGGATTCAGGGTTAGAAGGTGATGGGTCAAGTTTGCAGTGTTAGAGTTGGGTGTTAGGGCCAAGTCCAAGAGGCTAAACTTAGGCAGGGGCCACATCTTAGATTGGCCTGAAGTCAAGGGTCTGGGGCCAGGGTACAGGGTTGGGGATCCTTGGTTAGTGACCCACTTTGGAGACTTCTGGATGCAGTTCAGAGTCAGGGTACAAAGGAAAGATACCAGACCAGGGCATGGAGTTAAGATTGAGTGTTCATAGGCTGGGCATGGTGATTCATGCTTGTAGTCCCAGCACCTTGGGAGACAGAGGCAGAAGGATCACCTGAGGCCAGAACTTGGAGAGCAGCCTGGGCAACATAGTGAGACCACATTTCTGGGGGGAAAAAAAGAAAGAAAGAAAAAGGAGATGGAGTAGACTGGGTTAGAGTTTCTGAACAAGTCAGTGTGTACAGCATCCAATGTTCAAGTCCAAGACCATGGGTTCAGGGATCTAGGTCCAGGCTCAGAGACAAGATTGTGGATTCTTGTTGGAGTCTGAGGTTCACATCTGGGGACTCTGATCAAGACAGAATTAGGATTGTAGAATGCCAGGTTCCTGCAGCTAAAGTCAGTGATCTACTTAATAGTTTCTGAGTCACTGGCCCAGGCTCAAGGTTAGGGACTCTGGCAGGGTCTAATTTCTAAGGCTAAGGTCTCAGGTCAGGGCATGAGGTTAGGGCTGGGAGATGGAAGCCTGGTTCTGAGCTTGAGAATCTGGAATTCGAATTTCTGGTCAGAGTTGTGATATTTGGGACTCAGGTCCAGACATATGCTTGAAATCCAGAATCGTTCCAGGTCTGGGCAGAAGGTTATGGCTGGAAATCTTATCCTGGGGTTGGGGGATTTGGATCCAGCCCTGAGGTCAGGGGTCAACAACTTGGTGTCACTGATCAGAGTCCAGGGCTGGGTCATGGGTCAGGCCCCAGAGGTCAGAGTTGAGAGAATTCGAATTTGGAGTTGGTGTCCCTGGCCAGTGCCCAGCATCCCAGAGTGCTCTGGAGTACTCTGGAGAGGATGCTGGGTTGGTAGGGGATATGGGTCCCCGGTCATGATTTTGACAACCTGGGGCCTCTAGTCAAGATCTCGGCTCCAATCTCTGGGTCCCAACAACCTGGGTCTCAGCGGTCCGTGAAGGAGTTCTGACATTCCAGGTTCAGCAGCCTGCTTGGATCGGGGCGGGTGAAGTTAGCGCAGCAGTCCCCGACCTTTTTGGCATCAGGGACCAGTTTCGTGGAAGGCAATTTTTCCAAGGATCGGGTGGTGGGAGGGTGCGGGAGCGCGGGGTGGAGGCGATGTGCAGTCAAACCTCACGGCTAATGTTAATCCATATTTGCAGTCGCTCTTAAGGAGGGCAAGCTCGATCCCACGCATGCGCAGTGCATGGTAGGGTTCACGCTCCTTTGAGCGTCTAATATCGCGGTGGATCTGACAGACGATGGAGCTCTGCTTGCCGCAGCTGACCTCCTGCTGGGCAGCCCAGCTCTTAACAGGCCGCAAACCGGTACTGGTCCGCTGGCCAGGAGGTTGGGGACCCCTGAGTTAGGGTTCTAGATTCGTCTACTTGAACTGTGGGTTGTGACCTCAGATTGGGGCACAGGGCACAGGGGCAGAAGGTCACGGGTCAAGTTCTCGGTGTTAGAAATGGGTGTCAGGGCCAAGTCCAGCATGGGGCGGGGACTCTGGAGGGTCCCATGGGGGATGCCTTCACGCTCCCCATCCCGCAGGCCCCGCAGGCCCCGCAGGGCGCCCCCCGCCTCTGAGGATGAGTCACTGCAGCAGCCGCGCCCTGACCCTGCTGAGCAGCGTGTTTGGGGCATGCGGCCTGCTCCTGGTGGGCATCGCGGTCAGCACTGACTACTGGCTGTACATGGAGGAGGGCACGGTGCTGCCGCAGAACCAGACCACCGAGGTCAAGATGGCGCTGCACGCTGGCCTCTGGCGCGTCTGCTTCTTCGCAGGTAGACCCTCACCTGCCCCACTGGGACCCAAGAGCCCTGAGCCATAGTCCTCCCATCCCTTGGGCTCCAGAAATCCAGAAATGGCTCTTGTTTCTCTCCTGGGAGTTCACAAGTCTGCCCGGGGTCCTTGATGCACCAAATCTAGGGCCTCGATGCACAAACTCCAGGCCCCTAAGCATCCCCCAGGGGATTCTGCAGGCCTCCCTTAGAATTCATAGTCTAGACCAGGTGCGTTGGTCCATGCCTGTTATCCCAGCACTTTGGGAGGTGGAGGTGAGAGGATTGTCTAAGCCCAGGGGTTTGAGGCCAGCCTGGGCAACATGGCGAGACCTCGTTTCTACAATAAATCAAAAAGTTAGCCAGGTGTGGTGGCTCTTGCCTGTAGGTCCAGCTACTTGGAAGGCTGGGGTGAAGGATTGCCTGACCCCAGCAGGTCGAGGCTGCAGTGGCCGTGAACGTGTCACTGCACTCTAGCCTGGGTGGCAGAGTGAGATCCCAACTCCAAAAAAAGAATCAGCAGTATAGGTTCAAAACTAGGTCCCCGGACAGCTCCAGTGTTGGTTAGGCAATATAAAAGAATCCACGCTTCCCAGCAGCCACCAAAATTCCTTCCTTTTAAGACTCCTGGCTTCCCAGACCTTCTCCTCTTTAGAGATCCCCAAGTCGTGGTCCACAGACCCCATCTGACTTAGAACCCAGGGTTCCGGCCCTATTCTCCTACCCTGGAGTCTCTAGGGCAGCTCACGAGAGGGGCTCCCTTCCAGACATCCTGCCCACCTCCTATCCAATCCCCTGAGAGCAGTACAAATTAACCCTTGGGTTAGGCACCGCACCCCCCATCCTGGGGTCTCCCCACCATCGGTCCTTCCCCTGACAGCTTCCCTAGAGCTTAGGAGCCTCTCATCCAGCCCTGCCTTTTTCTTTTCCCCCCAGGTCGGGAGAAGGGTCGCTGTGTGGCCTCAGAATATTTCCTTGAACCGGAGATCAACTTGGTGACGGAAAACACGGAAAACATTCTGAGTGAGGGGATGTAGGGGGGCATAAGCAGCAAGGGGGGCAAGATCACGGAGTCAGTCCTGGGAGAAAGGGCAGGACTAGGGAAGGATGGGACCGAAGGCAAGGGATGGAGACTTGAGGGAAGGCAGAGTGGTTAGGACAGGACAAACGGGTCAGGTTGAAAGGGATGAATGTGAGTGGGAGGAGTCTGTAGGGAAGGGATGGAACTAAACCAAAGGAAATGGGGCCTGTGTGGCTGGGGGGGGTTCTGCCATGGAAGTATCAGAGGAAGTGGAGGAGTCCATGGGAACAGGAGGAGTCAGTGGGAAAAAAGAGGAGTCAATGAGAAAGGGAGGAGTCCATGGGAAAGGGGAGGAGTCAGTGGGAAAGAGAGGAGACAATGGGAAGGGGAGGAGTCAATGGGAAAGGAAATGAATCAATGAAAAGAGGAGGACCAATGGAAAAAGGCATCAATGGGAAAGGAAGGAGTCAATGGGAAAGGAAGGAGTCAATGGGAAGGGGCGGAGTCATTGGGAAAGAGGGGAGTCGATCAGAAAGGGGAGAAGACAGTGGAAAGGGAGAAGCCAGTGAGAAAGGAGTCACTGGGAAGGGGAGGAGTCAACTGGAAAATGAGTCAATGGGAGAGGGAGAAGTCAATGGGAGAGGGAAGTAGTCACTGAGAAAAGGAGGAGCCAATGGAAAGAGGAGGAGTCACTGGGAAGGGGAGGAGTCAATCAGAAAGGGGAGTAGTCCATGGGAAGGGAGAAGTCAATGGGAAAGAAGAGAAGTTAATGGAAAGGGGGGAAGTCAAACCAAGGGGTAGGGGCGGTGCAAGCAGAGAGGTCAAGGCTGGAGAAGTGTCCCACCAGAGACTCTCCCCTCACTCCTGCTTCTCCCTGTCCTCCCTCCCCAGAGACAGTGCGCACAGCCACTCCCTTCCCCATGGTCAGTCTCTTCCTTGTGTTCACGGCTTTCGTCATCAGCAACATTGGCCACATCCGCCCACAGAGGACCATCCTGGCCTTCGTTTCTGGCATCTTCTTCATCCTATCGGGTGAGCCTAAGGGAAGGACTCGTGGGCTGGGGGACTATTTGAAGTTTTAGGAACCTGTGTGGTCCCTTTTCCACTTACAAAGTCATTTCCTTGCTGTGTGACCCAGGAGGAGTTGCAGAACCTCTCTGGTCCTGGCTTCCCTTCTCTGTGAAATGGAGATAATGGTGCCCATTACACAGCGTTGTTGAAAGGACCAAATCATAGCAAATGCTTATTGGGTGCTAATTAGACACCAGGCTCTGTTCTGATACTCATAACAACCTATGAGGTAAATACTATTAATAGCCCCATTTTACAGATATGGAAACAAACACTCAGCGAGATGAAGTCACTTGCTCAGGGCCATACAGCCAGTGAGAGGCAGAGCTGGGAACCAAACTCACGCAACTCGCCTCCAGAGGCTGTATTTTTAACCACTGCTGATAAACTGCAATTAACAGTTTACAAGGTTCTTTATTTTCTGTGCAATATTTTATTCTACATTTTTTCAAATCAAGAGAAAAGTCAAAAGAATTTTGTAGGAAACACCCATGCAGCCACCCTTGGAGTCAACCATTAGCAAATTCCCATATTTGCATTGTTCTGTGGCTGTCCATCTAGCCAGATCTAGCCAGATGTCTCACCATCCATCAAACTATCTTATTTTTAGATGGATTTCAAAGTAAGCTTCAAACCTCAATAGACATCACCCTGCATGCTTTGCCATGCATGGCATTTTTTTTTTTTTTGAATCATGATCTCTGTCACTCAGGCTGCATTACAGTGACACGATCACAGCTCACTGCAGCCTCGATCTCCTGGGCTCATGCGATCCTCCCGCCTCAGCCTTCTGAGTAGCTGGAATTACAGGCATGCACCACCACACCCAGCTAATTTTTAGATTATCTGTAGTGACAAGACCTCACTAGATTGCCCAGACTGCTCTCAAACTCCTAGGATCAAACAATCCTCCTGCCTCAGCCTCCCAAAGTGTTGGGATCACAGACATGAACCACCATGCCTGGCCCATGTCATTATTATTTTTTTTTCCTTTGAGGTGGAAGGCTCTTTTGCCAGTGTGACCTCACAGCTATCTCCTAACATCTTGACTTAGGAGTTATTATTAGCAATCACGAGAAAAAGGGGGTACTGAGGCCCCAGTTGTACAGGCCGTTGTCCAAGATACCAGCATAAACTGGTGCCAGAAGCCTTGGGTGTCCCGAGTTCTGACAGAGTTTTTTTCCTGCCTGATCCAATTCAGCCCAGTTCAGCTAAGTTCCGCCCAAGTCAACCCAGCTCTAGCACACAGCTCCATTGGTCCAGCCCTGTGAATCCCAATTCATTCTGACTCAGTTTTTCAGTTCAGTTGAAATTAATTCAACATCACTTAATTAAACTCAAATCAGGTCCTTGTAATCCAGTTGATATTTTTTGAACAAACCCTCCTGTGTGTCTCAACTCCATCCTGTCCCCCGGGGCCCGCACTGGCCTCCCTTGTTTTCAGCGGTGGTGCAAGTAGTTGTCAAGGGGTCCTCAGGACCCCCTTCTGCAGGCTCCTCCCCGTCCGTCCTCCCCATCCCTCCTCCAGGTTTCTAGAGGCTGATCCTCCCCCGTGCCTTCAACCTCACCTGACAAGACCTTTTCCAGAGAAACTGGGGTGCAACCTTCGTGCAAACTCGAATCGCGGCGTGTGCAGCCAGACATGTAGCTAAAATAAGACATGGAAGATATCACAATCCTGGAGTGTCAGAGCAGAAAGGTCTCATCATTTTTCAAACGGAAAAATAGTGGCCTAGAGGGAAAAAAAATGTGGAATGTGGGGCAGGAGTAGGTAGCATGGGGATTTTTATTCAATCCACCAAAAACGTGAACAAGGAAAGTTCCATTGTTTGAGGTTCACGGAAATGGAAATGGGGCTCCCAAAGACAGCGCAGCTAGTCAGTGGCAGAACTGGGGTTAGAATCTAGGGTAGGAGGAGGGACCCACAAAAAATTCGGAATTATTTTTCAGAGGGTGGGCCCTTGTAGTACACTCGGAATTTGTTCCTCTGGATCAAATGGTCAACCAAAGTTTTTATCTAGAAGTTATATTTGTTGTTGTTGTTTTTTATGTTGGAGTCTCACTCTATTGCCCAGGTTGGACTGCAGTGGCACACTCACGGCCATGACAGCCTCGACCAGCTGGGCTCAGGGGATTCTTCTGCCTCAGCCTTCCAAGCAACTGGAACTACAGGCATGCGCCATCATTCCCGGCTGTTTTTTTTTTTTTTTTTTTTTTGTAGAGACTGGTCTCACCCAGTTGCCCAGGCTGATCTTGAACCCCCGGGCTCAGGCAATCCTCTCACCTCTGTCTCTCAAAGTGCTGGGATGTCAGGCATGAGCCACCATGCCTGGCTTATCTGGAAGTTTTGAGAAGGTTGCATCATGATTTGCTGAAGAAACATCCCGAGTTTTGGCAAACAGGTGACTGGTTCTTCCACCATGACAATGCACCTGTCCACACTGCACTGGGTGTTCAGTAGTTTTTGACCAAAATGGCATGACCCTCATGCCCCACCCTCCCTATTCACCCAATCTCACTCTGAGCGATTTTGTTTGTTTCCTTGGATTGAAAACTCTCAAAGGGAAATGTTTTGCCTATGTGGAAAAGGCTAAACAAAAAATGGCAGAATCACTAAAAGGCATCAAAAAGGATGACTTCAAAAACTGTTGTGAGCAGTGGAAAAAGCATCTCAATAGGTGTATTGCATCAAATGGAGAGTACTTGGAAGGTGACTGAAGTGTCAACATGTAAGAATAAATACACACTTTTTTTTCAAATAAATTCTGGTCTTTTTGGGTCCTCCTCATATTCTGATTCCAAAATCTGTGTTTGTACTAAATGCTTCACCAGGAAGCCCAAGGTCAAGCTGAGAAGGATCAGTGGGGCAGAAGGGACTAGAAGCCAGGCCTCAGATGTAACAGCAGAGCCATTTGGAAGGGATTGAATCCTTCTGCCTGCACCCCTTCCTTGAGTGCATTTCATAGACTAAGACCCATGCACACCACCCCAGGGCATCCAGTCTGTGGGGTGTATTGATACACCTGTGGATGTATCGTGGCTGACGGAATGTGTTTTGAAGCTAGGAAGACCTAGGTGCGGGCCCTGCTCAGTGGCTCACACCTGAAATCCCAGCACTTTGGGAGGCCAAGATGGGAGGCTTGCTTGAGTTCGGAATTTCAAGACCAGCCGGGCAACATAGCGAGCCTTCATCTCTACAAAAAATTTGAATTTAGCCCGGCGTGATGGTGTGTACCTGCAGTCCCAGCTACTCGAGATGCTGAGGTGGGAATATCACTGGAGCCCAGGAAGTAGAGGCTGCAATGAGCTATGGTTGTGCCACTGCACTCCAACCTGGGCATCCGAGTGAGAACTTGACTCAAAAAAAAAAAAAAATCTGGGTTCAAATCCCACCACTATCACTTGTGGTGTTCACTAAAACCTTCTTTTTTGTGTTGTTGGGAGGATAGATCTCAGTCAGCAGTCAGCAAACTTTTTCTGCTTCAGGCCAAACAGTAAGTATTTTAGGGTTTGTGTGACATGGGGTCTGTGAGGCAGCCACTTACATTTGCTGCACTTGACACAGCTTGACTTTGTTATGAACAGGTGCGAGTGGCTATGTTTCTTTGTTTATGGACCCTGAAATTTGGGTTGAGTGTCATCTCCATGCACAGGAAATACTAAGCTTCTGTTGATTTTCTCCCCACCATTAAAAAATATAAAAGTCGCTGGGCTCGGTGGCTCAGCCTGAAATCCAGCACCTTTGGGAGGCTGAGGTGAGTGGATTGCCTGACCCCGCGGGTTTGAGACCCGCCTGGGCAGGCGAGACCTCATCTCTACAATAAATCAAAAAATTAGCCGGGCGTGGTAGCGGGCGCCTGTAATTCTGGCTACTCGGAAGGCTGAGGCGGAAGGATTGCCGGAGCCCAGCAGGTTGAGGCTGCGGTGGCCGGGAGCGGCCACTGCACTCCAGTCTGGGCGACAGAGTGAGACTCCAACTCAAAATAAAATAAAATAAAATAAAAATAAATAAAAGTCATGCTGAGCTCACAAGCTATACAAAAACAGGCAGTGGGGATGCCAGATGTTGTTGGTCAACCTCTGATTGAGACCATGGTTGTAAAGTGCCCGGACTTTAAAATGCCTGAACTGTAATAATAAGTGTTTTATTTATTACTATTATCTATTGTTTTTGGAGTTGGGGTCTCACTCTGCCACCCAGGCTGGAGTGCAGTGGCATGATCACAGCCCACAGCAGCCTGGACTTCCAGGGCTCAGGTGATTCTCCCACCTCAGCCTCCCAAGAAGCTGGGACTGCAGGCATGTGCCACCCTGCTGGCTAATCTTTTGATTTTTTTTTTTTTTTTTGTAGAGATGAGATCTTGCTATGTTGCTCAGGCCAGTCTTGAACTCCTGGGCCCAAGTGATTCTCTCATCTTGGTCTCCCAAGGTGCTGAGATTACAGGTGTGAGCCAGCATGCTTGGCTTCCACTAAGTGTCTTTAAATAAATAACTGTAGACCGGACTCAGTGGCTCAGCCTGTCATCCCAGCCTTTGGGAGGCTGAGGTGAGTGGATTGCCAGAGCCCACGGGTTCAAGACCAGCTGGGCAACTTGGTGAGACCTCGTCTCTACACTAAATAAAAAATTAGCTGAGTATGGTAGCATGTGCTTGTAGTTCTGGCTACTTGGAAGACTGGGGTGGAAGGATCACCAGAGCTCAGCAGGTCAAGTCTGTGGTGGCCATGAGCATGCCACTGCACTCCAGCCTGGGTGACAGAGTGAGACTCCAACTCAAAAAATAAAAATAAATAAATAAATAACTGTGTTAGCAATTGTACTAGCACCAGTAGCAGTTATTAGTAGTAACCGACTTTACTGAGCGCCGTGGGTCCAGGCAATTCTAAGTGCTTTATACTCCTTAAGCAAGTTGTTTTTCTTCTATTTGTTTTGAAGGCAGGTGCCGTCAAGATCCCCATTTACCGTTAAGGAGACAGATAAACTCTGAGGTTAAGTTGTTCAGCAGGTGGAGCAAGACTCCACCCCAGGCTCTTCACCAACGCATTAGTCTGCCCCTCTAGAATTAAAAATAATAAAAAAAGAAGGAGGTTTTAGAGGAGAGGGCAAGGACAGATAGTATCAATACCTGGCATCTTGGAATGGAATAATCTGGTCCAACTGCCTCATGTTTCCAATGAGGAAATCAAGGCTCAGAGACAGAGAGAGACTGGAGTTGCCTGAGGTCTAGTGATTGGTGGAGTTGCTCCATGTCTGGTGGTTGGTGGAGTCGCCCGAGGTCTAGTCATTGGCGGAGTGGCCCAAGATCTGGTCATGGGTGGAGTGGCTTGAGGTCTGGTCATTGGTGGAGTCACCTGAGGTCTGGTCATTGGTGGAGTGGCCCGAGGTCTGGTCATTGGTGGAGTCACCTGTGGTCTGGTTATTGGTGGAGTGGCCCGAGGTCTGGTCATTGGTGGAGTCACCTGTGGTCTGGTTATTGGTGGAGTGGCTCGAGGTCTGGTCATTGGTTGAGTCGCCCGAGGTGTAGTCATTGGCAGAGTGACCCGAGAGCTGGTAATTGTGGAGTCGCCCAAAGTCTGATTGTTGGCAAACTGTTGTTCAATTCTGGAAGAAGCAGTGGGCAGGCTGGGTCAGGGCCAGGACAGGATCACACCTAGGCATTGAACATCCTCAGAACCCAGTGTTGGGGATGGAGTAGAGGGAAAGAGACTGGAAACGGACAGACGAAGGAAGAGGCTTCTGCAGGAGTCCAGGTGGTAGCAGATGAGGTCTGCACTGGGGCTGGAGCCATGAGGACGGGCACTGGGTAGCTGCGAGGGAGAGGCATATCGACAGGGGAATCGATAGCGCCAGATGACCGGCTGGATGCAGCCGCAAGAGGAGTGGGCGGGAGCTGCGGTGGCATTGATGTTTTTTTCCAGGTCATGAGAGGCATGCCCAATGCATCCCCCATATTAACCCTGATCCTCAGACGTGATCTGTGCATCTGCTCATTTATTTAGTTATCAGACATTCCACAAGCCAGGCTCTGGCACAAGGAACACAGCTCGATCCTAATGTCCAGGCCAGATGCAGTCACAGGACAGCCCCCGACTGTGTGTCAAAGCTTTTCCCATCCTGCTTGAGTCCCTTCAGTAGATTCCCTCTACCCTCAGATTGTGTCCAGACTTCCCACTCTGGCCCAAAAGGGCTTCCATGATTTGGCCACAGCTCAGACCTCTGACTTCATCTCTTCACCCACAACAGTCTCTGCATTGCTCATACCTTCAGCCACACTGGCCTCATTCTTGAAAACACTCATCTTAGCTTTGGGACTTGTACACTTTTTTTTTTTTAAGTCTGGATCTCACTCTGTCACCCAGACTGGAGGGCAATGGCACAATCACAGCTCATTGCAGACTCAACCTCCTGGGCTCAGGCAATCCTTCTGCTTCAGCCTGCCTCCCAAGTAGATGGGTCTACAGGCATGCACCACCACACCTGGCTAATTAAAAAAATTTTTTTGTAGAGACAAAGGTCTTGCTATGTTGCCCAGGTTGGTCTCTAACTCAAGTGATCCTCTCACTTTGGCCTCCCAAAGTGCTGGGATTACAAGTGTGAGTCACCATGCCCGACTTAGGACTTTCACACTTTTACCCTACTTAGAAGTCTTTCTCCTGGCCATTGCCTTGCTAGACTCTGGTGTGACCATGGGCTCTTTGAACTATGGCTGTCACCATGCTTCCTGGTTTTGGCCCCCTCCCCCACCTTAGAAAGGTGAATATTCTCTCTCTCTCTCTTTCTCTCTAATTTACTTCTAAATAAGCTATATTTTCAAAGAGAAAAAGAAAAAACAAAGTCTCTTTCTCCCAATTCTCACAGAGCTCAAAAATTTTTTCTTTATCGTTGTCTGAGAACAGCAGCTAATGTCACCTTGCCCTCTCTATGCCATCTATCACACCCCTTCTTTTATGTCTCTTTATAACATTTATCACTACTGTCATCGTATTTGTTTTCTATCCCCTTCTACCAGAATGTAAATGCCAAAAGGGCAGGGACTTTTTCTTTTCTTTTCTTTTTGAGTCAGATTCTCTCTCTGTCACCCAGGCTAGAGAGGGTAGTGGCACTCTCATGGCCACCACAACCTCAGCCTGTTGGGTTCAGGTGGTCATTCTGCCTCAGCTTTCCAAGTTACTGGAACTCAGGCGTGTGGCACCATGCCCAGCTAATTTTTTTAATTTATTGAAGAGATGAGATCTCTCCAAGTTGCCCAGGCTTGTCTTGAATCCCTGTGCTCGGCAATCCTCTCACCTTGGCCTCCCAAAGTGCTGAGATGACAGACATGAGCCACTGCGCTTATCTGGCAGAGACATTTTCAAACATATTCTCATCTTTCTCTGTGCATCTTTCTCTGTGGAGCCTAGAGGAGTTGATTGTACCAAGTACACCCTGGAATATTTGTAGAATGAGTGAGTGTAATGTAGGTGAATGACAGCCCCAGTGTTCTGGGAAAAGGCAGATGTGTTAACCTGACACATTAAGGTGGTGTTGGAGGGGAGGGAGAGGCCAGGGAGGGAAAGCTTCCAAGAAGAGGTGACCTCCAAGCTGCTGCTGAAAGGGAGAGGACATTTTTGAGTCAAGAAAGAAAAGGGTCTTGTATGGCAATAGAGTTCACAGCATGTGTGAAGGCCCTAGAGAGCATCTAAAACTGTCTGTAATTCCAGCACTTTGGAAGCCTGAGGCTGGAGGATTTCTTGAGCCCAGGAGTTTGAGACCAACCTGGGCAATATAGCAAGATCTCCTCTTTAAAAAAAATTAATTAGGCCGGATGTGGTGGTTCATGCCTATAATCACCTCAGCACTTTGGGAGGCTGAGGTGAGAGGGTTGCCTGAGCCCACAGGCTCGAGACCAGCCTGGGCAGCTTGACAAGACCTTATCTCTACAATAAATCAAAAAATTAGCCAGATGTGGTGGCACGTGCCTGTAGTTTCAGCTACTTGGAAGGCTGAGGCGGAAGGATCGCCTGAACCCAGCAGATCGAGCCAGTGGTGGTGGTGAGCGTACCATTGCACTCCAGCCTTGGCGACAGAGTGAGACTCCAACTCTAAAAATAAAAATAAGAACAAATTAATTAAAATAAAAATGATTAGCTGGGCGTGGTGGTACGCACCTGTAGTCCCAGCTACTCGGGAGACTGAGGCAGGAGGATCCCCTGAGGCCTGGAGGTCGAGGCATGATCCTGGCACTGCACACTCCGGCCTGAGCGACAGAATGAGACCTTGCCTCAAAACAAACAAAACCGAGGTAGACGCGAGAGCATCTGTCCATGGTGCTGAAGCCCAATTGTTCTCAAACTGCTCTAGCTCTATTCTGCTTGGAATGTAGGTGATTTTCGCTGACTGCGCTTTCAGCATTACGAAGCAGGTGTTGTTGAGGGTGTGGGAGGAGAGTAAGAGAGTTGGATTGCAGAGCTGGGGAGGGGGAAGGGAGGGGGAAGAAAAGAAGAGGAGAGAAGGGGAAGAGAAGGCTATTTTTGGAGACCAGAGCCGATGCACAATGGCCAGGAAGGAGAAGGAAGGACAAAAATGACTTCCTAAAAAGAAAGAAAACAAAAAAATCTCTTCCTCGGTGGACATAGTAGTTTTCTTTTCTTTTCTTTCCTTGCCCTCCCTTCTTGCCCTCCCTTCCCTCCCTCCCTCCCTCCCTCCCTCCCTCCCTCCCTCCCTCCCTCCCTCCCTCCTTTCTTTCTTTCTTTCTTTCTTTCTTTCTTTCTTTCTTTCTTTCTTTCTTTCTTTCTTTCTTTCTTTCTAATTCAGAGTCTCACTCTGTCGCCCAGGCTGGAGTGCAGTGGCAGGGCACACTCATGGCCACCGCAGCCTCGACCTGCTGGGCTCAGGCGATGCTTTTGCCTCAGCCTTCCAAGTAGCTGGAACTACGGACATGTGCCACCCCATGTTCAGCTGATTAAAAAAAAAAATTATTGTAGAGAGGATGTCTTGCCATGTTGCCCAGGCTGGTCTCAAACTCCTGAGCTCAGGCATCCTCTCGCCTCAGCCTCCATAAGTGCTGGAATTACGAGGTATTAGCCACCGTACCCAGCAGCTTCCTTTTCATCAAACCCTGGCTTATGGGTAATGTGCGCTGTTTTTGTTTGTTTGTTTGTTTGTTTTTGAGTTGGAGTCTCACTCTGTCACCCAGACTGTAGTGCAGTGGCCACTCCCGGCCACCGCAACCTCGACCTGCTGGGCTCCGGCGATCCTTCCACCTCAGCCTTCCAAGTGCTGTAACTACAGGAGCGCGCTACCACGCCCGGCTAATTTTTTGATTTTATTGTAGAGATGAGGTCTCGCCAAGTTGCCCAGGTGGGTCTCGAACCCGCGGGCTCAGGCAATCCACTCACCTCAGCCTCCCAAAGGCACAGGATTACAGGCTGAGCCACCGAGCCTGGCTTGAATGTGTGCTGTTTAGAGCGCAGGCGTGAAACTGGGGCCTTCAGTCCTGGTCTGGAGTGGGCAGGAACCTGTCACAGTGGGCCTGAAGTTGCAGAGTGAATATTTCCTCCTTCCTGGAGGCAGTGGGCAGCCAAGAAAGACTTGTGAGCAGGGAGGGTCTGCTTTGGGTTTCAGACAGGATAATGTGGATTTTGGATCAATGGTTTAGACATAGAGGATAAGTCCCAAACTGGGACGAGGCACTTGGGGAGGTAGAGAGGGCTTAGATTTGTGAGAGATTCAGGAAGTAAAATGGGCATAATTTGATTGTTCTTGAGGAACCATCCCTGATGGGTGGGAGAGGGAGAGAGAGGAATTAGACTTACTCCCTTGTACTTGAGTAGGTGCCTGAGTGACTGTGGCCTTTGGGCTTCCTGCAGTAATTCTTTCTCATAAACCTTCTCATCTTCCAAGACCAATCTCAGATGCTTTTTCACCACATAACACTTTATGATGTCTCTTGCTCTCTCTTTTCTGGAGTCGGGATCTCACTCTGTCACCCAGGCTGGAGGGCAGTGGCACCATCACAGCTCACCACAGACTCGACCTCCTGGGCTCAGGTAATCCTTCCATCTCAGCCTCCTGAGTAGCTAGGATTACAGGCATGTGCCACCCCCCCCCCCTTTTTGAGTTGGAGTCTCACTGTCACCCAAGCTGAAGTGCAGTGGCATGGTCACGGCTCAGGGCGGCCTTGATCTCCCTATACTCAAGAGATCCTCCTGCCTCAGCCTCCTGAGAAGCTGGGACTACAGATGCCACCACACCTGGCTGATTTCTCATTTTTTATTTTTTGTAGAGACAAGATTTCACTATGTCACCCAGGCGGGTCTCCAACTCCTGGTCTCAAGCAATCCTCTGACCTCAGCCTCCCAGAGTGCTGGGAATACAGGAGTGAGCCACCATGGCTGGCCCCATAGTTTTTTGGGGGACAGGCTGGAGTGCAGTGGCACACCCATAGCCACTGCAGCCTTGACCTGCTGGGCTCAGGCTATCCTTCACCTCAGCCTTCCAAGTAGCTGAAACCACAGGCATGTGCCATCATGTTCAGCTGATTTTTTGATTTATTGTAGAGAGGAGGTCTTGCCATGTTGCTCAGGCTGATCTTGAACCCCTGAGCTCAGGTAATCCTCTTGCCTCCATCTCCCAAAGTACTAGGATTACAGGCATGAGTCAACACGTCTGACTACCTGGCTAATTTTTTACTTTTTTTTTTTTTTTGGTAGAGACTAGATCTCACTGTGTTTCCCGGGCTGATCTTGAACTCCTGGGCTCAAGCGATCCTCCTACCTCAGCTTCCCATAGTGCTGGGATTGCAGGCTTGAGCCATCATGCCTGATCTCTCTTCTTCAGTCTTGAAATTATGGAATACTAGAAGTTGAAAGTGCTATGGAAGTTCAGAGCAAGGAAAGGTTATTTCTTAGAGGAGATGTAGGAATGGTGAGGTTTGGAGTGGATGGGCTTTTCTGGAAGACCCAGCTGCATGGCAAGTATATTCTTCCACTCAACCAGTATTTATTTTGTGCCTGGTATTGTGCTAGGAGTGGGATAGAAAACAAGGTGCATTCGTTTCTAGCATTATGGAGTTCCCAGCATCATAGAGAGGATGGAGGAGAGGCATAACAAAAAGTAACAAAGAGAGAAGATGATGTTAGGTTGTGACATGTGCTACAGGGAGAAACAAAGCAGGCCAGGGACAGAGAGTGATGGTGGAGGGGAGTATTATGTTTATCCCATCCACCTGAATCATCCACATTTTTAAAAAATATATTTTTGCCGGGCTCAGTGGCTCAAGCTTGTAATCCCAGCACTTTGGGAGGCTGAGGCGAGAGCATTGCCTGAGTCCAGGGGTTTGAGCCTGGCCTGGTCAACTCGGTGAGACCTCTTCTCTACAATAAATAAAAAAAATTAGCTAAGCATGGTAGCAGGTGCCTATAGTTCCAGCTACTTGGAAGGTTGAGGCAGAAGGATCACCTGAGCCCAGCAGGTTGCGACTGTGGTGGCAGTGAGTGTGTCCCTGCACTCCAGCCTGGGCAACAGAGTGCTATTCCTACTAAAAAAAAAAAAAAATGTATATATATATATATACAATTTTAAAGATGTGGCATCCACATTTAAAAAATGTCTCCCTATCTATCTATCTCTCCATCTCCTCCCCCCCTCTTTGGCACACACCACACATACATATTTTTGGCTTTATCATTTGAAAGTAAGTTGTAGTCAACCGGGTGTTGTGGCTCACACCTGTAATTCTAGCACTTTGGGAGGTCGAGGTGGGAGGATCACTTGAGCACAAGAGTTCCAGTCCAGCCTGGGCAACATAGCAAGATCCCATCTCTATTAAAAGAAAAAATATATTAAAGAAAAAAAAAAAAAGAAAGCACAAGCATGAGTCTTACATGACAGTTCCTTTTGGAGAAAATTTTAGTATTCATTGTTTAAGAATAAAGACACTCTTCTACATAGCTACAACACCCTTATCAGACCTAGAAATTTTGCAATAATTCTATTATATAATTAACTCTGTTTGTTTATTTGTTTTTTTGAACCAGAGTCTCATTCTGTTGCCCAGGCTGGAATGCAGTGGCATGTTCAAGGACAGCCTTGACCTGCTGGGCTCAGGCAGTCCTTCTGTCTCAGCTTTCCAAGTGACTGAATGACAGGAGCACACGATCAAGTCCGGCTAATTTTTGTTTGTTTGGTTGGTTTTTGTTGTTGTTGTTGTTGTTGTTGTTTTTGAGTTGGAGTCTCACTCTGTCGCCCAGACTGAAGTGCAGTGGCCGCTCCCGGTCACCGCAGCCTCGACCTGCTGGGCTCCGGCGATCCGTCCGCCTCAGCCTTCCGAGTAGCTGGAACTACAGGCGCGTGCTACCACGCCTGGCTAATTTTTTGATTTATTGTAGAGATGAGGTCTCGCCTGCCCAGGCGGGTCTCGAACCCGCGGGCTCAGGCAATCCCACTCACCTTAGCCTCCCAAAGGTGCGGGATTACAGGCTGAGCCACCGAGCCCGGCTTTGGTTGGTTTTTTGAGTGGGAGTACCACTCTGTCACCCAGGCTGGAGTGCAATGGCACACTCCTGGCCACTGCAGCCTTGACCTGCTGGGCTCAGGCGGTCCTTCCGCCTCACCCTTGCAAGTAGCTGGAGCCACAGGCATGCGCCACCATTCCTGGCTAATTTTTTATTTATTGTAGAGATGAGGTCTCACCAATTTGTCTGGGCTGATCTCGAACATGTGGGCTCAGGCAATCCTCTTACCTTGGCCTCCCAAAGTGCTGGGATTATAGGCGTGAACCACTGTGCCAGGTGCCCCCCTTTTTTAAATTGCAGAGATGAGGTAGAGGCTGGACTTGAACCCCTGGGATCAGGCAATTGTCTTGCCTCCACCACCCAAAGTGCTAGGATTACAGGTATAAGCCACTGTACCCTGCCAATTTAACCCATTTTTAAACTGTCCTGGTTGTTTTAAAAAATGTATTTTATAGCTTTCCTCTCTGCCAGTACAGGATTCAATTGAGGTCCATACATGGCATGTAGTTAATGTCTCTTTTAATCTACACTAGTTCTCTCACTATTTTTCTTTTCACAACACCAACTTTGAAAATATATCTCACTACTATGAAAAGAATCTCATTAATAAGTCCTGGAGTTTGAGACCAGCGTGGGCAACAAAGTGTGATCTTGTCTCTACCCCCCAAAAAATTAGCCGGGCGTGATGGTGTGCACCTGTAACCCAAGCTACTTGGAAGGCTGAGGCAGAAGGATCGCCTGAGCCCAGGAAGTCAAGGCTGCCGTGAGCTGTGATCATGCCACTGCACTCCAGCCTGGGTCCCTGTTCACAATAATAATAATCATCTCATTAATATAGAAAGAATAGTATAATGAAATCCACGCACCCCTCACTCAGTTTCAACAATTACCAACATATGGCCAACGTTTTTTTCTTTTTTTAGTCACATTGCCACATCCCTGCCTGCATTTCACGACATTACTTTAAAGTCAGCCTCAGACATCAACTCATTTTACCCACAAATACATCAGGATGTCTCTGAGTTATAAGGCGTCTTCTATTTAATATAACCACAATGTCATTATCAAGTCCAAGCAAATAAAAATAATTGCTTAATATCATTTCCTATCTAGTTAGTGTTTTCTCTTCCCCATCGGTCTCATAAATGCCATTTTGAACATTTCGTTTGTTGCACATCCAAATCCAAATTCCCCATGTGCATTGAGTTGATACATCTCTGAAGCCTCTTTTAATTTAAAACAATCCCTCTCCTATCTTGCCCTTTATTATTTGTTTTTTTGGGGGGGAGTCTGCCTTTTCATTGTGTAGAACTCTCAAATTCCAGAGTTTTTAAGGCATGTTCCTGTGTTGCAGTTTAATGTGTTTATCCATTCCTGGGTGTTCTCTTAAGCCGAGATCTGAAAGAAGCTTGGAGGCTTCCAGATTGGATTTTTTTTTTTTTTTTTTTGGCATAGATAGGTGGTGCTGTGTACATCCTGCTGTATGGATTGCATCAGGAGACTTAATGTCTGACTGTCTCTTTTTCTGAGCTACGAGGATTGATCACTGCCCAGTTGTTATCAGTTCAGTCCATGTCATTGTTGACCTAAAGTCTGCAGGACCAGTGCCTGGTAGATTGTCCCCCACTCTGTATCCGTTTAAATTTTCCCTCGTGGTATTTTGCAACTCATTCCTCTTCCCTTGTATTTTCTGTCACCTGGAAGTTATGTCTAGACTAGAGGCTTGATTGCATTTGGGTTAAACACTGCTGGCAAGAAAAGTGAGAGGGGCCGTCATGCACTCGGGTGACATCACTTCCGGTAGCAAATAGAGTCTGGTGGTCCCACCGTGAGCCGTAGACAATTTGAACCCTTGGTAAAGGTGGGGTCGGTCCTCCAGGGCTCTCTGTTGAAAAGGCAGGTTTTTAGACTCTAACTCAAAACAAAACAAAAAAGAAAAGGCAGGTTTTTCTTTTTTCAATGAAAAAGCAATCTCCAGGTAATGCTTGTGCAATTGAAAATAATGCTGCTTGAGAATAGTATGTTTTTTGAAGTTGGGGGTCTCACTGTGTTGCCCAGGCTGGAGTGTAGTGGCATGATCACAGCTCACCACAGCCTTGACCTCCTGGGCTCAGGCAATCCTTCCACCTCAGCCTCCCCAGTAGCTGGGGCTACAGACATGCACACACCGTGCCCGGCTAATGCTTTTTTTTCTTTTTTCTTTTTGATAGAGACAAGGTCTGGCTATGTTGCCCAGGCTGGTCCCAAACTCCTGGGCTCAAGCAATCCTCTCATTTCAGCCTCCCCAGATACTGAGATTACAGGCATGAGCCACCACGCCCAGGCTAGGGATACTTACTTTTTATTTTAAACTTTTTATTTTGGGAAAATTTCAACTACAGAAAACTTGTAAAAGTGTTACAATGAATTGTCATATCCTTCATCTAGACCAGTTTTGTTGTTGTTATTTAAACATTTTATCACATTTGCTTCTCTCTGTCTGTTTCTCTCTCTCTCCCCACATACACACACATACACACACACAAACATGTTTATTTATTTATTTTAAAAGATATCATTATGGGCCGGGTGCGATGGCTCACGTCTGTAATCCCAGTACTTTGGAAAGCTGAGGCGGGAGGATTGCTTGAGGCCAGGAGTTGGAGACCAGCCTGGGCAACATAGCAAGACCCTATCTCTAATATTTTAGAAAAAAATATATAAATGTAAGTATTTACTTTATATATAAAACATACATATACACATACGTGTACACATGCTATATATGCACTCATATACACATATGTGCTCATAAAAAATGTATATGTTGGTGGGACCACTTGCAATATACTGGACAGCCACCCCTGAGTAGCTCAGCAAGTGTCTACTAGAAGAAGAAAGGGCCTTCTCTCTCCGACCAAAGCTGCGGTCAAGTTGAGGGAGTCTAACGTGCATGCGCTTACGGGATACTGTAGCCAATGCGACGTGCTACGCTTACTCGAGACTGTAGCCAATGCAAAGACACTGTAGCCAATGCAACCTCCTGCACTTACTCGATACTCTAGCCAACGCACCTTCCCGGGTTGGCCTGATCCCGCCTCTCAGTGGTTTTCCTCCTGCCTCAGGATCCACCCCGGGCTCACGCTTCGCCCGTGGCGGCCAAGTCTCCGTAGTCTCCTTTTGATACGGTTTCTCTCACCCTTTCCACAAAGTCTTTCATGTCCACGTTTGTGAAGAGCACGGCCCGGGTTGGGGGAGCCCCACGGCGTCCTCCCGAGCGGATTCAGGTCACACATCCCCAGCAGGACCGCCGGCCGCTGAGGCGAGGTCGCGGCGGGCTCAGCCTGCGCCCTCGGGTCCGCCCCATCGCTGGCGAGGTTAGCTTCCATCGCTCGGGGTAGGCGGTACCTGCCAGGTGCTTCCCCAGGCGAGGGCAGCTTTTTATCTTTCTGGATTGAAGAGCCCGGCTGTGGGGAGGGGAGTTTTCTCGCCAGGCAACTGAGCATCCCCCCCGCCCCCAAAGATGCGTGCCTGGATCTGCTATTGCTGCAGTGGTTGCCCTGGGGTGTTTTCTAATGACTTTGTTGTTCCGTTTTTCCACCCACCTGTGTAAATTGGTAGCCCCTGGAGGGAAGAACTTTCTCTTTTCTCCTACTTATTCATTTATTTAAGTAGTTATCATTATTATGCTGGCTAACGCCTGGAATCCCAGCACTTTGTGAGGTCAAGGCGGGAGGATTGATTGAGGCTAGGAGTTTGAGACCAGCCTGGGCAACATAGCAAGACTCTATCTCTGATATTTTGGAATCTAATTTTAGATTTTAATTTAATTTTAGAATCTAATGTTTTAATAATAATTTAGTATGGACTTAAGCATTTTATTATTGTTGTTGTTGTTATTGTTATTAATTTTTGAGTCAGAGTCTCATTCTGTTGCCCAGGCTGGAGTGCAGTGGCACACTCACGGTCACCACAGCCACGACCTGCTGGGCTCAGCTGATCCTTCCTCCTCAGCCTTCCAAGTAGCCGGAACTACAGGTGTGTGCCACCACACCTGGCTAATTTTTTGATTCACTGTAGAGACAAGGTCTCACCAAGTTGCTCAGGCAAGTCTCGAATCCGTGAACTCAGGCAATCCTCTTGCCTTATCTTCCCAAGGAGCTGGGATGACAGGCAGGAGCCACTGTGCCCAACTTGGACTCATGCATTTTAAATACACATTAATTATATTAAAAATTTTAGATTCATCCCTGGGTGCAAAAGTTTAGATTCACCCCAGGTATAAGTGCATGTTTGTTCTGTGTACATATTGTATAGCGGTGGGGATTGGGTCTCAGGTGGCTCATTCCCCGGGTGGTGAACATTGTGCCCCATAGGTGGTTTCTGAATCTTGGCCTCCCGCTCCACCTTCTTCCTTATTGGTGTCCCCAGGGTCTATTCTTTCTATCTTCATGGCATTCAATGGCTCCCTCATATGAGTGAGAACCTGCGGTGTTTGGTTTTCTGTGTCTGAGTCAGTTCACTCAGGATGGTGATCTCCAACTCCATCTATGTTGCTGCAGAGGACAGGATTTCATACTTTTTGATGGCTGTGTAGTATTCCACAGTGTATACATACCACATTTTCTTTACCTAGTCAATCGTTGGTGGGCACTTAGGTTGGTTCTGTGACCTTGCTGTTGTGAACAGTGCTTCAAGGAACATCTGAGCACAGGAATCTTTTTTATATATGGATTTCTTTTCTTTTGGGTAGATCAATTTTTAGTTATTTGGGACTCATGTCATGTGTTATATGGAATTATTGCTGCTGTGCATTTCATATTTATTTATTTATTTAGAGTTGGAATCTTACTCTGTCACCCAGGCTAGAGTGCAGTGGCATGCACACTCATGGCCACCCCAGTGTCGACCTGCTGGACTTCGGTGATCCTTCTGCCTCAGCCTTCCAAGTAGCCTGAATTACAGGGATGCACTACCACACCCAGCTAATTTTTTATTTATTGTAGAGAGAAGGCCTCGCCAAGTTGCCCAGGCTGATCTCGAACCCATGGGCTCAGGCAATCCACTTGCCTCAGACTTCCAAATTGCTGGGTTTACAGGCTGAACCACTGAGTCCAGCCTCTGCTGTACATTTTAATGCTCAAATTATCCTCAGTTGATGGTCAGGAAACCCTTCAGACTCGATCCTGCTTCCTCTTTTGACATGTCCCATCATTTTTTAAGCATTTTCTTTCTTGGGGCACAATGAATCCATTTTTACAGCTCCTGCCTCAGGCTTCAAATCAGCTATTTCTTCCAGCAGCTCTAGAATCTCTTAGAAGGGGATGATATTGATTGGAGCTGGATGTGGTGGCTCATGCCTGTAATCCCAGCACTTTGGGAGGCATTGCCTGAGCCCAGGGCTTCAAGACCAGCCTGGGCAACTTGGCAAGTCCTTGTCTCTACAATAAATTAAAAAAATTAGCCAGGCTTGGTGGTGCACGCCTGTGGTTCCAGCTATTTGGAAGGCTGAGGTGGAAGGACCACCTGAGACCGGGAGATCAAGGCTGCGGTAGTCATGATTGTGCCACAGCACTCCAGCCTGGGTGACAGAGTGAGACTCTGACTCAATAAAAAGGGTGGAGTGATATTGGAGACCAAGAGCTGGGGTGCTGGGTGTGCCCAGTGCTGCTGGCATGTCCCTACTTCTAGGTGCTCTCAGGATATGAAACTGGGACATTATATATACAGTCAAATAGCAGGTGTTTAGAGTGACTCCTACACCCCAGTTTTTCTTGCCTCACTTTGTTCTGTATTTGTATTTAATTTAGTTTGTTTGCTTATTTTTTGAGTCAGGGTCTCACTCTGACACCCAGGCTGAAGTGCAGTGACAATCATGACTCACTATAGCCTCAATTCCCTGGGCCCAGGTGATCCTTCTGCCTCAGCCTTCTGAGCAGCTGGGACTACAAGTGCATGTCATCACACCCAGCAAAAAAATGTTTTTGGTAGAGATGAGGTTTCACTCTGTTTGGCTCAAGTAGTCCTCCTGTCTTGACCTCCCAAAGTGTTGGAATTTCAGGCATAAGCCACCACACCCGGCCTGTTCTGTATTTGATTTCCTTCTTTCAGAATGAGAAACTACCTCCACAAAGCATCATTATGTTTATATATTTGCTCAACCCAACAATGCACAAGAAATAACATTTATGCAATGCTATAGCTGATAAGCATACATAGGCTGTACTCAAATTTCATAAACTGGAAAAAAAAACCCTGTTAAATAAGATATCTGGATTCACTGATGCATGCCTGTAATCCCAGCTACTTGGGAGGGTGAGGCAGCAAGGACACTTAAGCCCAGAAGTTCCAATTCAGTCTGGACAACATAGCAAGACTCTGTCTCTACAAAAACAAACAAGCACACAGATAAACACCAAATAAGGTTCAAGATTTCATTGTAGATTTTTTTTTGTCTTTTGACTGAGATATATAATCACAGTCCTGAATTCAAAAGTTACTTGGGTTAGGGCTGGGTGCGGTGGCTCATGCCTGTCATCCCAGCACTTTGGGAGGCTGAGGTGGGAGGATTGCTTGTGCCCAGGAGTTGGAGACTAGCCAGGGCAACCTAGTGAGACCTCATCTCTACCACACACACAAAAAAAGTTAGTTGGATTACTGTGGTTGCGTTATTCATTTGATATAAAGTTAGATTCATTTATTTATGTTTATATTTAATTTTCATTTTTTTCTTCATCCTCATTCATTCCATATTTTGACTGTATAAAATATTAGCCTGGGTCCAAAGGTCAGAATCACACAAAAATATTCTGATGACTGGAGGTAGTGGCTCTAGCCTGTCATCCCAGCACTTTGGGAGACCAAGGTGGGAGGATGGCCTGCACCCAGGAGTTTGAGACCAGCCTGAGCAACTTGGTGAGACCTCATTCCTGCAATACATTAAAAAATTAGCCAGGTGTGGTGGTGCCTGCCTGTAGTTCCAGCTACTTGGAAGGCTGAGGCCAAAGGATCAATCACCTGAATCCAGGAAGTTGAGTCTTGGGTGGCCATGAGTACACCACTACTCTCCAGCTTGGGCAACACAGTGACACCCTAACTCGAACAAAAAACCAAAAACCTACTCTGAGGAGTAACGCCCCCTGCCCTTTCTTTTTTTCTTGTTCTTCCCTACCCCCACCCTGACCCCCAAATAATCAACTTCATCTGTTCCTGTGTCTTCCTTTGTATGTTCCTTTTTGGAAAACTAAGTACATATGTATTTTTAAATTTTTATTTATTCTTATTTTTTGAGATGCAGTCTCACTCGGTCGCCCAGACTGGAGTGCAGTGGCCGCTCCCGGCCACTGCAGCCTCGACTGCTGGGCTCCGGCGATCCTTCCGCCTCAGCCTTCCAAGTAGCTGGAATTACAGGCATGCGCTACCATGCCCGGCTGATTTTTGACTTATTGTAGAGATGAGTTCTCGCCAAGTTGTCCAGGCGGGTCTCGAACCCGCGGGCTCAGGCAATCCACTCACCTCAGCCTCCCAAGGCACGGGATTACAGGCTGAGCCACCGAGCCAGGCTTATTATTATATATTTTTAAAGTCAGGGTCTCACTCTGCCACCCAGGCTGGAGTGCAGTGGCACGATCAATGCTCACCGCAGCCTTGAACTCCGGGGCTCAAGTGAGACTCCCACTTCAGCCTCCTGAGTAGCTGGAACTACAGGTGCACACCACTACACCCAGCTACTTAAAAAAATTTTTTTTGGTAGAGATGATATCTCGCTCTGTTGCTCAGGCTGGTCTCAAACTCCTGGACTCAAATGATCCTCCCTCCACAGCCTCTGAAATCACTGGGATTACAGCATTTATCATAGTTTTCATCTGCATTTCCCATATTTTGAGTGAGGAAGCCAATTTTATTTATTTTTTGAGTTGGAGTCTCACTCTGTCACCCAGACTGCAGTGCAGTGTGTGCTCCCAGCCACCGCAGCCTCAACCTGCTAGGCTCCGGCGATCCTTCCGCCTCAGCCTTCCAAGTAGCTGGAACTACAGGCACGCGCTACCATGCCCAGCTCACTTTTATTTATTGTAGAGATGAGGTCTCACCAAGTTGCCCAGGCGGGTCCGAACTTGCGGGCTCAGGCAATCCACTCACCTCAGCCTCCCAAAGGTGCGGGATTACAGGCTAAGCCACCTAGCCTGGCTGCTAATTTTGTTTTTCGGACAGGGTCTCATTCTGTCTTCCAGGCTGGAAGTGCAGTGGCACCATCTTGGTTCACTGCAGCCTCGACCTCCTGGACTCAGGCAATCCTCCCACCTTAGCCTCCACAGGAGCTGAGACTACAGGCATGAGCCACTGCACCTGGCCTTTTTGTCTTTCTTTTTTATTCAGCTATGATCTGAAACCATCACTGAATGCCATGTCTGTTCGCAAAGAGCTTCTTTACTTTTGTTTTAGCGTCCTGTGTTATGTGGGTGTTTCAAAGTTGAATCCATCGATCCTCTGTGTAAAGACATTTGGTCACTTTTAACATCTTTCTGTGACATATCAACCTGCAGTGAAGTTGCTTGTATATTTTCCTGTCGTTGGAGGGACGCCTCCAGGGCAGATTCCTAGAAGCAGAATTGCTTGGTCAAAGGCTAGACACTTGTGAAGTGTTGTCAGGTGTTGCGCCAATCCCCCTCAGCAGGGTTGCAGAGTCTTGCATTCTTGCCAGCATCCTGTAAGAGCCTCTGTCCTGGCTGGGTGCAGTGGCCCAAGCCTGTCATCGCAGCACTTTAGGAGGTTGAGGTGAGAGGATTGCCTGAACCCAGAGGTTCGAGACCAGCCTGGGCAACTTGGCGAGACCTCATCTCTACAATAAATCAAAAGATTAGCTGGGCATGGTGGCATGCACCTGTAGTTCCGGCTACTTGGAAGGAAGGCTGAGATGGAAAGATCACCAGCAGCTGGTCGATGGTGGCCATGAGTGTGCCACTGGACTCCAGCCTGGGCCTCCGAGTGAGACTCCAACTCAAAAAAAAAAAAAAAGTCTCTGTCCTCCCAGCCCCACCCAGAGGATGTTGTGAAACTTTGTAACTTGTTGATGGAACACGGTGTTTCTCGTATTTTGAGTGAGGAAACTAATTTTATTTTTCAGACAGGGTCTCACTCTATTTTCCAGGCTGGAGTGCAGTGGCACCATCTTGGCTCACTGCAGCCTTGACCTCCTGGGCTCAGGCGATCCTCCCACATCAGCCTCCTGAGTAGCTGAAACTACAGACACATGTCACCTTGCCTGGCTAATTTTTAAAATTTGTATAGAGATGGATTGTCGCTATATTGTCCAGTTGGCTCAAACTCTAGTGATCCTCTGGTCTTGACCTTCCAGAGTGTTAGGATTATAGGCATGAGCAACTACAACCTATTCGGTGACTCTTTAAAAACAAAACAAAACAGGGAGATCCTGGGAGGCCTTTCTAAAGAGGTGTCAAATGAGGAGAGATCTTAGTATAGTGACTGAGACAGACATGGGGAAATCTGAGGGAAGAGCATTGCAGGTAGAAAGGACAGCAAGAACAAAGGCCCTGCCTGAGGCAGCAGTGAGCTTCATGAGTTCAAGGAAGAGCAAGAAAGTTAGGTGGTCTAAGCAGCAGAAGCAAGGAGAAATTGATGAGAGATGGGGTTGGCAGGGACCCAGCAAGGTAGGCAGTGTAGTCTAGGTGATCAGCAAAGTTTTCTGTAAAGAGCCAGATAAGCCTGGACAACATAGTGAGACCCTGCTTCTACGAAAGAAAGGAGGAAAGAAAGAAAGAAAGAAAGAAAGAAAGAAAGAAAGAAAGAAAGAAAGAAAGAAAATTAGTTGGAGCTGGGCATGGTGGCTCATGCCTGTCATCCCAGAACTTTGGGAAGTGGAGGCGAGACGATTGCTGAGCCTGTGGTTTCAAGAACATCCTAGGCAACATGGAGAGACCTTGTCTTTACAATAAATCAAGAAATTAGACGGGCGTGGTGGGGCGTGCCTGTGGTTCCAGCTGCTTGGAAGGCTGAGGCGGAAGGATCGTCTGAGTCCAGCAGGTTGAGGCTGTGATGGCCATGAGCATGCCACTGCACCCAAGCCTGGGTGATAGAGTGAGACTCTGACTCAAAAAAAAAAAAAAAGAAAGAAAGAAAGAAAGAAAAGAAAATAATTAATTTGGCATGGTGGTGCATGTCTGTAGTCCCAGCTATTCCGGAGGCTGAGGAGGGAGGATCACTTGAGCCCAGGAGTTCAAGGCTGCATTGAGTTATGATCACACCACTGCACTCCAGCCTGGCCAACATAGCAAGATTCTGTTTCAAAAGAAAAAAAAAGAACCAGCTAATATTTTCAGCCTTATTGGCCAACTGGTCCCTGTTGCAACTACTCAACTTTATGGTTGTGACACAATAGCAGTCATAGGCAATATGTAACCAAATGAATGTAGATGTGTTCCAATATCTTTTTTTTTTTTCGAGTTGGAGTCTCACTCCGTCGCCCAGGTTGGAGTGCAGTGGCACGCTCACAGTCACCCCAGCGTCGACCTGCTGGGCTCTGGCGATCCTTCCTCCTCAACCTTCCAGGTAGCTGGAACTACAGGCACACACTACTGAGCCCAGCTAATTTTTTTTTTTTTTTTTTTGTAGAGACAAGGTCTTGCCAAGTACCCCAGGCTGGTCTGGAAACTGCAGCCTCAGGCAATTCACTCGCCTTGGCTTCCCAAAGTGCTGGAATTACAGACTGAGCCACTGAGCCCAGCCATATCACCTTATTTATAGAGGCTGGAGTGCAGTGGCACCATTATGGCTTTCCATAGCCTCAACCTCCTGGACACAAATGATCCTTCCACTTCAGTCTCCTAAGTAGCTGGGACTCCAGGCACACACCACTGCATTTGGCTAATGCTTATATTTTTGTAGACATGTGATCTCACTATGTTGCCCAGGTTGGTCTCGAACTCCTGGACTCAAGTAGTCCTCCTGCCTCGGCCTCCCAAAGTGCTGGGATTACAGACCTGAGTCACCATGCCTGGCACATTATTTTGGTTCTTTTTTTTTTTTTTTTGAGTTGGAGTCTCATTGTCACCCAGACTGGAGTGCAGTGGCTGCTCCCGGCCACCGCAACCTCGATCTGCTGGGCTCCAGCGATCCTTCCGCCTCAGCCTTCCAAGTAGCTGGAATTACAGGTGCTACCACGCCCGGCCGATTTTTTGATTTATTGTAGAGATGAGGTCTCGCTGCCCAGGCGGGTCTCGAACCCGCCGGCTCAGGCAATCCACTCACCTCAGCCTCCCAAAGCACGGGATTACAGGCTGAGCCACCGAGCCCGGCTTATTTTGGTTCTTAAAAATCATGTAATAGGCCAGGTGCTGTGGCTCAAGCCTGTAATCCCAGCCCTTTGGGAGGCCGAGATGAGAGGATTGCCTGAGTCCAGGGGTTCAAGACCAGCCTGGCCAACTTGGTGAGACCTCGTCTGTACAATAAATCAAAAAAAATTAGCCGGACATGGTAGTGTGTGCCGGTAGTTCTGGCTACTTGGAAGGCTGAGGCAGAAGGATTGCCTGAGCCCAGCGGGTTGATGCTGGGGTGGCTGTGAGCATGCCACTGCATTCCAGAGTGAGACTCTGACTCAAAAAAAAAAAAATCGTGAAATAAAGTAAAAGTCACTCTTAAGTGGTGGGCCATACAAAAACAGGAGATGGGCTGAAGTTAGTGCATGAACTATATATAGTTTGTTGACTCTTGGTGCGGGCTGGGAACAGAAACATTGTGCACGCCGAATGTTTATTTGTAGGATTCTGGGGGAAAGATGCTGACACAAATTTGCCGGATTAATTTAGGGCAGGGGTCTACATAGCCTTGTAAGCCACTCTTGGCATGGCTGTTGTTTAAAGGAGATTTCATCTTGGGAAAGGGAGAGTCGCCTTTCAGAAACTCAGCTTGGACATCTCTTCTCCACCCTCTCCATAAACTCTGTTTCCTCAGCTGTAAATGGTGATCAAAAATGTCTACTCCCGGTCGGCCACAATGTCTCACGCCTGTAATCCCAGCACTTTGGGAGGCCGAGGTGGGAGGATTGCTGGAGCCTAGGCATTTGAGACCAGCCTGGGCAGTATAGCGAGAGCTTATCTCTACAAAAAAATAAAAAACAAAAGAATTAGCAGGCATGCTGGCAGTGCGCCCATAGTCTCAGCTACTTAAGAGGCTGAGGTGGGAGGATTGCCTGAGCCAAGCTCAGGAGGTCGAGGCTGTGGTGAGCTGTGATCCTGTCACTGCCACTCCAGCCCGAACAACAGAGTGAGAACAGAGTGAGACCCCAGCTCAAAAACAAAACAGAGAGAAGTTAGTTCAGGACAGCATGGGGAGGGGGGCAGGCAGTGAGATGGGATGGGGCTGGAAGGGGGTCCTCTTCTGCTGGACCAAGTCATCCTCTGTGCTCCCTCCTAGGCCTCTCCTTGGTGGTGGGCTTGGTTCTTTACATTTCCAGCATCAACGACGAGGTCATGAACAGACCCAGCAGCTCCGAGCAATATTTTCATTATCGCTATGGGTGGTCTTTTGCCTTCGCTGCATCCTCCTTCCTGCTCAAAGAGGTGATGTTAATGGGACCCAGGTGATGGAGTCTTGAGTGGGGGAGGGTCTGGGGTGGGGGCCTGATCCCTGAGTCTTGGAGGAAGGGGAGGCTGAGGGTGTGGATCCTAGATGATGATAGGGGTGGTAGCTTAGGGCCTAACCTGGAGGAAGAAGAATCTGAGAGCTCCCAATCTTGGGATCCTGGGTAAGGAGGGGGCTGGGGACGGGGACTCCTGGGCCTTGAGGGAGGGAAGGCCTTGAGGGTCAGGGCTAGTGTCCTGACCCTGGGGTCTGGATGAGGAGGGGACTGGGTCGGGACTCCTGGGCCTTGAGAGAGGGAAGACCTTGAGGGTCAGGGCTGGTGTCTTGACGCCGAGGCCTGGGTGAGGAGGGAGCTGGGGAAGGGTCTCCTGGGCCTTGAGGGAGGGAAGGCCTTGAGGGAGGAAGACCTTGAGGGAAGGAAGGTCTTGAGGGCCAGGACTAGAGTCCCGACCCTGGGGCCTGGGGGAGGAGCAGGCTGGGGGCTTGAACGCTTGGATCCAGGAGAGGAGAGGGCTGGGGGTCCGGACTCAAGTCCTGGAGCTAGAGGGGGCGGGGCGGGGGCGCCTCCGGGACTCTGACCTTGCCCTGCCGCAGGGGGCCGGCGTGATGTCCGTGTACCTGTTTACCAAGCGCTACGCGGAGGAGGAGATGTACCGTCCACACCCGGCCTTCTACCGCCCGCGTCTCAGCGACTGCTCCGACTACTCGGGCCAGTTTCTGCAGCCCGAGGCGTGGCGCCGCGGCCGCAGCCCGTCCGACATCTCCAGCGACGTGTCCATCCAGATGACGCAGAATTACCCCCCCGCCATCAAGTACCCGGACCATCTGCACATCTCCACTTCGCCCTGCTGAGGCCTGCCCCTCAGGGCTCCCCCCTCCTCCTCTTCCTCGAGGGTCTCCCTGCAATGCAACCCAGCTCCCTTCCTCGGGACTCCCCGCGCGCACCAGGAGGATGCTGTGCCAGCTTCAGGCCCCGCCCTCTTCCCAGTGGCTCCACCCCGTTACCGTCTCTTATTTACACGGCCCCGCCCCTTTCCAGATCTTGGTCTTCATTGGTTCCTTCCACTTCCGTGTGGTTCCTCCTTTCCCCGCTCCTTTTCTCTTGGGACCTGCCCACTACCAAGTGGCTCCTCCCCCTCATTTCTCCGCCCCTTTTCCCTTAGGGCCTGTCCACTCCAAGTGGCTCCTCCCCTCATTTCCCTGCCCCCTGCTAAGTGGACCCTCCTCCTCATTTCCCCGCCCCTTTCCCCTTAAGGCCCGCCCACTCCCAAGTGACCCCTCCCCCTCCTCTCCTCTCCCTTTCCCCCTGGGGCCCGCCCCTCTCTCCTGGCCCCTCCTCTCCCGGCCAATTAGCTCCGTCCTCTCTCGACCAGCTCCCCGGAGCGCCCCAACCTCCCGCCGCGCCGCAGGGGCGCTGGGCTGGAGAGTAGGTTCGGGCAGCCGCCAGGAATGCTGAGCATCCTCTTCTCCCCTCGCCCACCTCCGGCCCTGCGGTGGGAGGGCCTGTTCGCTGCCCCCACGGCCCCGGAGTTGAGCCCTCCCACCCCCTCTTCTCTGCTCCCCTGGGAGACCCCATTCTTTTTCACCGGCTGGGCTCTTCTCTGCCTCTCGAAGGCTCCCTGTCTCTCGGGGGTTTCTGTCTAACGCGTCTCCTGGCTTTTTCTCAGCCACCCCTGGCTTCTTTCTTCCTCCCCCTCCTCTAACTCTCCCTCCGCCCGCTTGTCCGAAACCCCAAGGTGCATCCAGCCCCGCCCGCCAAACTTCAAGGATGGGGACCCTCGGGCGAAGGGAACTCTCCCTTGCCATGTCCACGCCTGTGCCCGCCTCTCCCCCCTCGAGACCCCGTCGGGGGAGGGAGGGGCAGTAGCGGGGGTCCACACCCCCCCAAACCTCCAAGTCTTCCATTTTCTGGCTCTCCTCCTCATCGACGCCCCTCTTCCCACCTCAGAACCCCAACTCCGGCCTCTTACAAAGGGCCCGTCCGCCCCCACGGACAGATTTCGGGGGGAGGGGAGGTTACCAGAAACTCGCCCACCCCACCCCCCTGATCAGGGAGGATGGGCGAGGTAGCACAGTGTTGTACACGGAACCAGAATGGTCCCCGGGGTGGGGGGAGGGGGCGGGGGGGCGGGGGCTTTTAGTTTGCATCTTAGGGGGGAGGGGGGGGCCCGCAGCAGTTAACCCTGTCTTTACGCAGCGATTTTTAACGAGGCTGGGGGGAGGGGGGCACTGGGGGAAAGGGGTTGGGTGGGGCCTGGCTCTGTTATTTACCGTGTATCATATGTAAATACCGACAGAAACTTCAATAAACTTTATTTCAAACACGTCTCGCCTGCCCAGGAGGAGGGGACGGGATGCGGGGTCCGGGTCTCTATCCTTAGGGCTGAAGGCCGCCAGTGCCGCAGATAAGGTTAGGCGGGTCGTTGTTCAGTCACCAAAGAGTCGTCATACATATTTGCCACGAATTATCAAGGTTATAATCCAGTCCGTGTAAAGCCTGCAGGACCATACATGATAGTCACCGCTCAGGATCAATAAAAAACGATCTCTTGGTGCGGCTACGACCACTCATCGTACTGTTACTATTCCTTGTCTTCCTTGTTATTTTTTTCTTTTTACTTTTTTGAGTTGGGGTCTCACTCTTGCCCAGGCTGGAGTGCAGTGGCGGCTCACAGCTGGCGCAGCCTCGACCTCCTGGGCTCAGGGCTGGAATTACAGGTGTGAGCCACAGCACCCGGCCTGCCTTCTACACTCACTGATTCCTTTAACTTTCTCCCCAAGCCTGCATGTGGAACCTGCTAGGCTCGTTTTGCAGATGGGTCCACAGCAGTGAAGTAACTCATTCAAGATCACACCAGCTAGAAATGGGCAGAACCCGTGGCTAAACCCAAGTTCATCTGGTTCCAGAGTTGGACTTCCTCCTGCTTGCACCAGGGAGCAGTGGGTTTTTCCAGCTCTCTGTTGAGGATTAACTGCTACCCTTTATGGCTCATCTGCCATGAGCTAGACACTTTCCTTTCTTACATGAGTTCCTCAGCCATTCAGAGCAGCTCTGTATATAGGAACTATCACCTTTTTTCACAGGTGAAGGAGCTCCAAGTTCTGCTACCTCACTCACTAAACTGCCAAATGTCCAATAAACTTAATCTTTTTTTTTTTTTTTTTTGAGTCAGAGAATCACTCTGTCACCCAGGCTGGAGTGTAGGGGCACTCTCATGGCCACGGAAGCCTCAAGCTGCTGGGCTCAGACGATCCTTCCACCTCAGTCTTCCAAAGAGCTGGAACTACAGGTGTGTTGCCCAGGCTGGTCTCAAGCCTTGGACTCACTATGTTGCCCAGGCTGGTCTCAAGCCCTGGACTCAGGCAGTCCTCTCACCTCTGCCTCCCAGAGTGCTGGGATTACAAGCGTGAATCACCACACCTGGCCTGACTTTTCTTTTACTTATGTATTTATTTTATGTAGAGACAGGGTCTCACTATGTTGTCCAGGCTGATCTTGAACCTTTGGGCTCAATCCTCTCACCTCTGCCTCCCAAAGTGGTGGGATTACAGATGTGAACCACTGCGCCTGGCTTGATAAACTTATTCTTGAAGCATATTATAAACACCTTGCCAGACCCTCTGTTCTTTGCCTTGTCTTCATTTGGCCTCTTTAAAAACATTTTTTTTTTTGCTGGGAATGGTGGCTCATGCCTGCCATTCCAGCACTTTGGGAGGCCAAGACAAGAGGATTGCCTGAGTCCAGGGGTTTGAGACCAGCCTGGACAGCATGGCAATTCTTTGTCTCTGCAATAAATAAAAAAATGTGCCAAGCGTGGTGGCGCATGCCTGTGTTTTCCAGCTACTTGGAAGGCTGAGGCAGAAGGATCGCCTGAGCCCAGCAGGTTGAGGCTGTGGAGGCTGTAAGCATGCCACTGCACTCCAGCCTGGGCAACAGAGTGAGACTCTGACTCAAAAAAAATTTTTTTTTAAATTATAGAAATGAGGTCTCCCTATGTTACCCAGTCTGGTCTTAGACTCCTGTCCTCAAGTGATCCTCCCTCCACAACCTCCTAGAGTGCTGGGATGACAGGAGGAAATCACCCTGCCTGGCTAGATTTTGGCCTCTTGAGGGGAAACCAGAACAATGTTTTGAACCACTGCTGCAATGGGCCACACCCACAGCCATGTTCATTAAGCTCTCATTGAGTTTCTGACAGTGCGCTGAGTGCTTTTCATATATCCGCTCACTGGATCCTCCTGACCATCTAGTGAACTGGGCATTTCAATTAGCCCCATTTTATTTTATTTTATTTTAAAGTTGGGGTCTCACTCTGTTGCTGAGGCTGGAGTGCAGGGGCATGCTCACAGCTACCACAGCCTCGGTTTGCTGAGCTCAGACGATCCTTCCTTGTCAGCCTTCCAAGTAGCTGGAATTATAGGCACCTTCCACCACGCCTGGCTAATATTTTGATTTATTGTAGAGATGAGGTCTCACCAAGTTGCCCAGGCTGGTCTCGAACCCCTGAGCTCAAGCAATCCTCTCACCTCGGCCTCTCAAAATGCTGGGATTACAGGCTTGAGCCACCACTCTTGACATTTTATAGATGAAGAAACAGAGGTAAGATTCATCACCCAGCTCAGTGAGATGCAGTGAGGAATTCATGCCCAGGCCCATCTGACCCCAGTCTATACTCCGAGCTACTATGCATTTGGTGCAAACTCATTCCGTGAACTTGAGCAAATCTTTTAATCTCTGGGGCTTCCATTTCCTTTTCTGTAAAAAAAAATAAAAAAAAGCAAGACAGTTTAAAAACATTCCAAATCCCTCTGGAACAGATAGGTTGGTGAAGCCAGGTGAGGTTAGCAGGAAGGAATCCCAATTCAGCAGGATCAGACTCCCCAAGGGAAATGTTCTGAGTCATTTTCGATGATTTCAGGGATTTCTGGAGGTCGTGCTTGAAATGTGGGACAGCAAATAGGCTCCAGCCTCCTTGTCAAGGCCGAGTGACTCGCGGTGGCTGTTTGGAGCATCATATTAGAAGGATTCTGAGCATCTACTCAGTGGAGAAGATGGTCGTCATTGACTAGTGCTGTCTAATGTGCAGCTTGATTGGTGCTGTCTGCCTCGGCTGCAAAAAAAGCCTCAGTGACACAAGTGCTAGATCTTTACCGACTTTATGGGGAAGCCCACAAGCTCAAGTCTTGGAGTTTACATTCTTTTAAAACATTCAGGCTTGATGTGGTGGCTCATGTCTGTATTCCCAATACTTTGGGAGGCCTAGGCTTGAGTCCAGGAGTTGGAGACCAGCCTAGACAACATAGCGAGATTCCCACCCCCAAACAGAAATAATTAATTAATTTTTAAAAAGCAGATTCCTAGGCACCAAGCTGATCTACGAAATCAGATTGAGGCGCCTCCCGATTCCACATGACAATGTGCTATAGAGCTCACTTAGTGCCAGTTAGATAACGCTACCTGACTCCAAGGTCACTTCATGACAACTGTTTGCATAAGTTAACACAATTTATCAAGTGCATCTTATGTGCCAGCTACTTTGCATTTAAGTCCTATGCTTCCCATTCCACAATCCATGTTCTTACTCTCATGAGATCCTGAGGCAAAGAGAGGTTAATTAACTTTTTCCTAGTCACACAACTAGTAAGTTGGTCAAGCTAAAATTTGAATCCTGGGAGTTGCCTGTGTCCACAATGCTTATGGTACACTAAGCTGTGTATTTCTATTTATGTGAAAGTCACTTAGTTCCATTCTGTTTATTTTTTTATTTTTTATTTTTTTTGAGTTGGAGTCTCACTCTGTCGCCCAGACTGGAGTGCAGTGGCCGCTCCCAGCCACCGCAGCCTTGACCTGCTGGGCTCCGGCGATCCTTCCACCTCAGCCTTCCAAGTAGCTGGAATTACAGGCATGCGCTACCACGCCTGGCTGATTTTTTTTGATTTATTGTAGAGATGAGGTCTCGCTGCCCAGGCGGGTCTCGAACCCGCGGGCTCAGGCAATCCACTCACCTAGCCTACCAAAGGCGCGGGATTACAGGCTGAGCCACCGAGTCCGGCTCCATTCTGTTTATTGATGACCATTTTGTACACACTATTCTGTACCTGGTTTACAGAACAATGCAACTGACTAGTAATTCTCAAAGTGTGGCCAAGGGATCCTGAGACCAGTTTAAGAAATCCACAAAGTCAAAACAAATTTTTTGTTGTTGCTCTTTTAAAAAATAGAAGCCAGGCTCGGTGGCTCAGCCTGTAATCCCGCGCCTTTGGGAGGCTGAGGTGAGTGGATTGCCTGAGCCCGCGGGTTCAAGACCCACCTGGGCAACTTGGCGAGATGTCATCTCTACAATAAATCAAAAAATAAGCCGGACGTGGTAGCGCACGCCTGTAGTTCCAGCTACTTGGAAGGCTGAGGCGGAAGGATAGCCGGAGCCCAGCAGGTCGAGGCTGCGGTAGCCCGGAGCGGCCACTGCACTCCAGTCTGGGTGACAGAGTGAGACTCCAACTCAAAAAAAAAAAAAAAAATAATAAAAATAAAAAATAGAGATGGGGTCTCTCTATGTTGCCCAGGCTGGTATTGAAGTCCTGGCTTCAAGCGATCCTCCCATCTCGGCCTCCCAACGCAGGGTTACAGGCATGAGTCACCATGCTGGGCCATTTTTGTAATAACCTGAAGAGATTTTCACTCTTATTCTCTCATGAGTGAATAGAGCCTGGAACCTTCTGGAGGCTTCATGACAAGCAGGAATACAATAGCTTAAATGCAGAAGCAGATACGAGGCCTCACCTTTCTCCTAGTGAGCCAAACGTTGAATTGATTTTTGAAATTATAAACCAATACCACTCCATGTTATTTTCTTTGGGAGACTATCATTGTTTATTTTGAGTTGGAGTCTCACTCTGTCGCCCAGGCTGGAGTGCAGTGGCACACTCACGGCTACCGCAGCCTTGACCTGCTGGGCTTAGGCGATCCTTCCGCCTCAGCCTTTAAAGTAGCCAGAACTACAGTTGTGTGCTACCACTCTCAGTTAATTTTTGATTTACTGTAGAACCCCTGAACTCAGGCTCAGGCAATCTTCACATCTCTACCTCCCAAAGTGCCAGTATCACAGGCTTGAGTCACCGTGCCTGGCAATTTTTTAAATCAAAATAGGAAGTCTGGCCATTAGGTTTGTGAACCATCCTAGAAAAAGTGCTCCATACCTCATTGCTGAATATCACTACAGTCACCTCCGAAGTCCTCCCCTTGGGAAGCTTTGCACCAACTCCAGCGCCAGTCTACCCATCAAAGTCATCTTGGAACTCTTTTTTTCTAGAATGACCATCAGAGCCATCGTCATTATTTGGTGAGGACTGACAATTAAATTATCAAACTTGCCACCGTGCGCCTACGTGGGCAGACCTGTACAAATCACTGTATTGGAACACCCTCCCTGCTCACCTGATCTGGCCCCAGTGACTCTTTTCTTCACCGGAAGATAAAGGGACTATTGAAAGGAAGACATTTGAGGGCATTCAGGACATCCAGGGTAATACGACAACGGATCTGATGGCCATTCCAGAAAACGAGTTCCAAGATGGCTTTGACGGGTGGACTAGGCACTGGCGTCAGTGCAAAACTTCCCACGGGAAGGACTTTGGAGGTGACTGTAGTGAGGTTCAGCAGTGAGGTATGGAGCATTTTTTCTAGGATGAATTTGCAAACCTAGTTGTCAGGCCTTGTAATTTGCTATGTAAACATGCAATGAGTTCATTATTTTATTTTAATACATATTTCCAATTTTTTTATCAGTTTGAATTTCATATATTCAAACTATTCATAGACATAGCCCACATAAACAAAAGGTTTTGGGGTCCCCTACAACTTTTTTTTTTTTAGTTGAAGTCTCATTCTGCTGCCCAGGCTGGAGTGTAGTAGCACGCTCACAGCCACTGCATCCTCGACCTGTTGGGCTTAGGCAATCCTTCCGCCTCAGCCTTCCAAGTAGCTGGAACAACAGGAGTGTGCCACCATGGCCGGCTAATTCTTTGATTTATTGTAGAGACAAGGTCTTGCCAAGTTGCCTAGGCTGGTCTTGAACCCATGAACTCAGGCAATCCTCTCATCTCAACCTCCCAAAGTGCTAGGATTAAAGACGTGAGCCACTGCGCCCAGCTTTGCCCCATTCTTTGAATGAATGTGTAGTGATCCACTGTGTAGAGGTCATTTATTTTAACAACAAAACTTATTTTTATTATACACTTAGTATTTAGTCATGATTTAAAAGTTTGGACCAAGCCAGGTGCGGTGGTGCACACCCATAATCCCAGCACTGTGGAGGCAGAGGCAAGAGGATTGCCTGAGCCCACAGGTTTGAGACCAGCCTGGGCAACTTGGCAAGACCTCGTCTCTACAATAAATCATAATATTTGCCAGGTGTGGTGGCACATACCTGTCATTCCAGCTACTTGGAAGACTGAGGAGGAAGAATCACTGAGTCCAGCAGGTCAAGGCTGCAGTAGCCATGAGCATGCCACTGCACTCCAGCCTGGGCAACAGAGTGAGACTGTGACTCAAAAAAAAAAAAAGTTTAGGCCAGGTGTGTGGTGGCTCACGCCTGTAATGCCAGCACTTTGGAAGGCAGAGGTGACAGAATTGCCTGAGCCCAATTGTTTGAGACCAGTCTGGGCAACTTGGTGAGACCTTGTCTCTGCAATAAATCAAAAAATTAGGCATGGTGGTGCATGCCTGTAGTCCCAGCCACTCAGGAGGCTGAGGCGAAGGATCACCTGAGCCCAGCAGGTTGAGGCTGCAGTGACTGTGATGGTGACACCACACTCCAGCCTGGGCAACTTTGAGTGAGACTCTGACTCAAAAAATAATAAAGAAGATAAGCAACTTTCTCCTCATTCTTCTCAATCCCATCTAGTTTCTCAGGGAAAATGACTGTTACCAGTTTCTTCTTGTAGGCCAGCCGTGCTCACCTGGGTGTGGTTTTGCCCTGGGTTACATTGGGCAATGTCAGGAGACATCCCTGGATTCACAGCCCGGCGGTGTGGGTGCTGCTGGCATCTGGTGGGCCACCAGGAGCAAAACATTTCCCCATGCCAGGATGGTCTACAGCAAGGAGTCATCGGGGCCGAGGTGTCAGTGATATGAATATTGGAAGACGTGCCCTCCGCATTATCTGTGCCTTCATAGATTCTCCCCTGCCTTCCCCCCTTTTGGGGTCTTTATTTTTATTAACATAAATAAGACTTTACTAAGTTGATTTATAAGCAGTGATTCTGAAGTTGCAGGGGAGGAGGGATCCCTTTGAGAATCAGATAAAAGCTGTGGCCCCCAGAAAAAAATACCCCATACTCACAACTTTTTTGTTTGTTTGTTTGTTTGTTTTGAGTTGTGGTCTCACTCTGTTGTCCAGGTTGGAGTGCAGTGGCATGCTCATGGCCACCGCAGCCTCGACCTGCTGGGCTCAAGTGATTCTTCCGCCTCAGTCTTCCAAGTAGCTGGAACTACAGGTGTGCACCACCATGCCTGGGTAATTTTATCATTTATTGTAAAGACAAGGTCTTGCCAAGTTGCCCAGGCTGGCCTTGAATTCCTGGGCTCGGGCAATCCTCTCACTTCTGCCTCCCAAAGTGCTGGAATGACAGGTGTGAGTCCCCAAGTCCAGCTGTTTTTTAAATTTAATTTTATTTTATAGAGGAAGTCTCACCATGTTGCCCAGGCTGGTCTTGAACTCTTGGGTTCAGATGATCCTTTTGGCTCAGTCTCCCAAAGTGCTGGAACTACAGGCATGAGCCACCACGCTTGGCAACATTTTGTACGTAATGTCAGGGGCTTCACCACCATCCCCAAAGCTCTGCCAGAGTTCCTTGGATGTGTGATTTAGAATCACAGGCTTAGAACATCCCATTCTGGGAGAGATTAGTAACTGCTCCAACCACCGCCCCCTCCACGAGAGAATGAATATGTGCCAGAGAGAGAACGAGAGAGAGAGAGAGAGAGAGAGAGAGAGAGAGAGAGAGAGAGAGAGAGAGAGAGAGAGAACAGAGGAGAGAGAATGAGAGAGAGAGTTGGAGAGAGAAGAGAGAGAAATTGAGAGAGAGAGAGAAGGGAGAGAGAGAAAAAATCAAGAGAGAGAAAGAGAGATGGAGGGGGGGAGATGGAGAGAGAGAATAAGAGAAATAGAGAAATGGAGATAGAGAGGAGAGAGAAACAGAGAGAGATGGAGAGAGAGAACGAGGAAAAAAGAAATGGAGAGAGGGAGAGAGAGGATAGAGAGAATGAGAGATGAAGAGGGGATGAGGGAGAAGGTAGAGGAGAGAGAGAATGAGAGAGAGAGAGAGAGAGAAAGAGAGAGGAGGGTTTGGCTCTGGGTCCCTTAGGGCAGCCAAGGAAAGCCGGAATTGGAACGCAGGCCACCTGCCTCCCAGTGCTGGAATCTTCCCACTTCACCCTGAGTGAGGACGTTGAGAATCGCTGATCGCCGCTTCCTGATACAGCAGGAAGGCACGCCACCACCGCTCGGCTCCTCTTGAGAAAGCACAAAGGCCCCGCAGCTGGTGTCGACGAGCCAGTCCAGCACCTGGGAAAGCACACCCTCTGGGGTGGGGGGTGGGAGGGGGCTGGGTGGGGACGAGGGCTGGGACGGAGATGACAGATCTGCTCATCCTGACTCATTCATTCATTCATTCATCTATTCATTCAGCATCCATGAACCAGGACTCCTGTCTCCCAGGGCCCAGCTGGGCTCGGGGAGCATGGATGTGAATCTGACCTTGCCCGTCCTTGAGTGGCTCCCTCTCGGGTGGGGAAGATCCACCCCTGCATCACCCACAATGTCGCGTGACTGTGGTCTAACGGAAGCAGGACAGGGCAGGGCGGAAGCTCAAGTGTAGACCCTGACCCAGGCTTGGAAAACCAGGGAAGGCTTCCTGGAGGAAGCCGCAGGGAAGTTGAAGCTTCAAGAGTGGATGGAGGATTTGTCTATGACTGAGAGATGGTAGGGGAGTCCGGGCAAGGGAACCACCCAGGAAACCCTCAAAGCATGCAGGAACTGAGCATGGTAGGAAAAAAAAACTCCAATTTACCTCAGACAGCTATGGGAATGGCATACTATGAGGCTGGGGATCTAGGGAGAGGACATAGGCAAGGAGCCCAGGTTTTCTCCCAGGGCAATAGGGAGCCATAGCTTGGAATGTTAGGGAACCTGTAGGGGCCACATGAAAATTAGATGGGAAGGAGGCCAGAGGCATGGGCTGGGGGCACAGCCTGGGCAAGAGGAGGGCCAAGGCCAGGTAGGGTGGCTCACGCCTGTAATTCCAGCACTCTGGGAGACCAAGGTGAGAGGATTGCCTGAGTCCAAGGGTTCGAAACCAGACTGGGCAACTTTGCAAGACTTTGTCTCTACAATAAATCAAAAAATTAGCCAAGTGTGGTGGAGCGTGCATGTGGTTCCAGCTACTTGGAAGGCTGAGGTGGAAGGATCACCTGAGCCCAGCAGGTCGAGGTTGTGGTGGCCGTGAGTGTGCCCCTGCACTCCAGCCTGGGCAACATAGCGAGATCTCATCTCTATAGAAAATTTTAAAAATGAACCAGGCATGGTGGCATGCTCCTGTGATCCCAGCAACTTGGGAGGCTGAGGTAGGAGGATTACTTGAGTCCAGGAAGTTGAGGCTGTGATGAGCTGTGATCGTACCATTACACTCCAGACTGGGTGACAGAATGAGGCCCTGCCTCAAAAAAAAGTTTGTTTTAAATTAAAATATAAAATAAGCCAGGTTGGTGACTCAGCCTGTAATCCCGCACTTTGGGAGACTGAGGTGAGTGGATTGCCTGAGCCTGCAGGTTTGAGACCCGCCTGGGCAACTTGGTGAGACCTCATCTCTACAATAAATCAAAAAATTAGCCGGGCGTGGTAGCGCGTGCCTGTAATTCTGGCTACTCAGAAGGCTGAGGCAGAAGGATCGCCGGAGCCCAGCAGGTTGAGGCTGCAGTGACTGGGAGTGGCCACTGCACTCCAGTCTGGGCGACAAAGTGAGACTCCAACTTAAAAAAAAAAAAAAAAAAAAAATATATATATATATATATATTTATATAAAACAAAATAAATAAAAGAGAAATCCCCACAAACTCAACTGCTTAAAACAACACACATTCATTATGTCATAGTTTCCAGGGACCAGGAGTTCAGCTCAGCATAAACCCTCTGCTCAGGAGTCATCAGACTGAAACTGAGACCTCATTGGCTGTGTCCTTATCTGGGGGTTTGGGTCGAAAGAGACCCACTTCCAAGCTCCTGCAGGTTAAGCAGAATTTGTTTCCTGAAGATGTCTTGACTGAGGTCTGGGTGTTCTTTCTTCTTCTTTTTCTTTGAGTCAGAGTCTCACTCTGTCACCCAGGCTGGGGTGCAGTGGCACGCTCATGGCCACCACCGCCTCAATCTGCTGGACTCAGGTGATCCTTTCTCCTCAACTTTCCAAGTAGCTGGAACCACAGGCAAGCACCACCACGCCTGGATAATTTTTAAAAATTTGTTAGCTGGGCTCAGTGGCTCAGCCTGTAATCCCGCGCCTTTGGGAGGCTGAGGTGAGTGGATTGCCTGAGTCCACGGGTTCGAGACTCGCCTGGGCTGCGAGACCTCATCTCTACAATAAATCAAAAAATTAGCTGGGCGTGGTAGCGCATGCCTGTAATTCTGGCTACTCGGAAGGCTGAGGCGGAAGGATCACCGGAGCCCAGCAGGCGAGGCTGCGGTGGCCGGAAGCGGCCACTGCACTCTAGTCTGGGTGACCGAGTGAGACTCCAACTCAAAAAAAAAAAAAATTTGATGTAGCTGGGCTCGGTGGCTCAGCCTGTAACCCCATCACTTTGGGAGGCCAAGGCGAGAGGATTGCTTGGGTCCAAGGGTTCGAGACCCACCCAGGCAACTTGGCAAGACCTCATCTCTACAGTAAATCAAAAATTAGCTGGGTGTGGTAGCATGTATCCGTAGTTCCGGCTACTTGGAAGCTGAGGTGGAAGGATTGCCAGAGCCCAGCAGGTTGAGGCTGTGGTGACTGGGAGCATGCCACTGCACTCCAGTCTGGGAGACGGAGTGTGACTCCAGTTAAAAAAAAAAATTATTGTAGAGACGAGGTCTCACCAAGTTGCCAAGATTGATCTTGAACCCCTGGACTCAGGCAGTCCTCTTGTCTCTCCACCTCCCAAAGGGCTGGGATTTCAGGCGTGAGCCACTGTGCCTGGCCGAGGTCTGGGTTTTCTTGCCAATAGTTGCCTCTCACTTTCAGTTCTTTGAGACAACAAGACAGTTTGCTTTTTCAAGGTTCTCAGGAAAATCTCTTTTGCTTTGAATCTCTCTGACATCTTGATCTTCTTCTAGGAGATCACCTGATTAGGTCAGGCCTACCCATGCTACTTTAACTTTTTGATTGACTCAAGTCACCTTAGTGGGGACCTTAATTATATCTGCAAAATCCTCATGCCTCATTGTATAATGTCACCTAGACTTGGGAGTGAAATCTCCCCTACTCCCAGGTCTTGTCCACACTCAAGGGAAGGAGATTCAACCAGATGTATATGCTGGGAGAGAGAAGCTGGGAGATCATTTTATTTTATTTGTTTGATTGAGTCAGAATCTCGTTTTATTGCCCAGTTGGAGCGCAGTGGCACAAACACAGCTCACTACAGTCTCCACCTCCTGGGCTCAGATGACGCTTCTGCCTCAATCTCCTGAGTAGCTGGGACTACGGTTACACACCACCATCCCTGGCTCATTTTTTGCTGGGTGTTTTTTGTTTTTGTTTTGTTGTTGTTGTAGAGATGAGGTCTCACTATGTTGCCCAGGCTATTCTTGAACTCCTGGATTTAAATAATCCTCCTGCCGGGCTTGGTGGCTCAGCCTGTAATCCCATGTTTTGGGAGGCTGAGGTGAGTGAATTGCCTGAGGCCGCGGGTTCGAGACTCGCCTGGGCAGCTTGGCGAGACCTCATCTCCACAGTAAATCAAAAATTAGCCGGGCGTGGTAGCACACGCCTGTAGTTCCAGCTACTGGAAAGGCTGAGGCGGAAGGATCACTGGAGCCCAGCAGGTCGAGGCTGCAATGGCCAGGAGCGGCCATTGCACTCCAGTCTGGGTGACAGAGTGAGACTCCAACTCAAAAATAATAATAATAATAATAATAATAATAATCCTCCTGCCTCAGCCTCCCAAGTAACTGGGACTACAGGTGTACCCCACCATGCCTGTTTTTTTGTTTTGTTTTGGGTTTTTTTTGGTAGAGATAGGTCTTGCTATGTTGTCCAGGCTAGTCTTGAACTCCTGGAATTAAATAATCCTCCTGCCTCGGCCTTCTGAGTAGCTGGGAGTATGGATGTGCACCACCATAACCGGCTCATTTTCTTGCTTTTTTTTTTTTTTTAGAGATGAGGTCTTGCTATGTTGCCCAGGCTGGTCTTGAGCTCCTGGACTAAAATAATCCTCCTGCCTTGGCCTCCCAAGTAGCTGGGGCTATGGGTGTACACCACCATGGCTGACCAAAGTCATTTACAATTCTGCCTACCACAGGGGGAAGTGAGTGTGGGGAACTTCTCAAGGGAAGGGGGTTAGCGACTCATCTCTAAATCTACAGTTTCTGAGTCAAGGCCTTCGGAGGCCTTGACTGATGTGAGATGAGCAAGCGAGCCAATGTAGAAACGAGATCTAAAAGAGCCCATCTTTGCTTCTTCTGGAAGACCCCTTCTGAAGGTCCTTCTATGAGCCAAAGGGGGATCGGGGGCCCAACACTCCTAGCTTACAAAGCGAAGTCAAGAAAGGCTATCTCATTCCTCGAGAGGGTAAACACAGGACCCGGCCATCCCACTCCTCGGTACATGCCCAGGAGACACAAAAACATATGCCCACGCGGAAACGTGCACACGAATGTCCACAGAAGCATGATTCACAATAGCCAGACTGTGAAAATAGCCCAAGTGCCCATCAGTAGATGGATGGGTACGTAAGACGTGGTATCTTCCCCTGTAACATGGGATATTATTCAGACATAAAAAGGAATGAAGGTTGGGCACAATGGCTCATGCTGGTAATCCCAGCACTTTGGGAGAGCAAGGTGGGAGGATCACTTGAGCTCAGGAGTTCAAGAACCAGCCTGGGTGACATAGCAAGACCCTGTGTCTACACAAAAGAAACAAATAAGCCGGGTGTGGCGATGCACATCTGTAGTCCCAGCTACTCAGGAGGCTGAGGCAGGAGGATCACCTGAGCCCAGGAGGTCGAGGCTGCAGTGATCCATGATTATGCCAGCCTGGGTGACAAAGCGAAATCCTGACCCGTGGCCAGGCTTGGTGGCTCAGTCTGTCATCCCAGCACTTTTGGGAAGCCGAGGCGAATGGATTGCCTGAGCCTGTGGATTCCAGACCACCCCAGGCAACTTGGTGAGACTTCATCTCTATAATAAATAAAAAATTAGCTGGGCATGATAGCACACACCTGTAGTTCCAGCTACTTGGAAGGATGAGGCTGAAGGATCGCCTGAGCCCAGCAGGTTGACGCTGGGGTGGCCATGAGCATGCTACTGAGCTCCAGCCTGGGTGACGGAGTGAGATTCCAACTCAAAAAAAAAAAAAAAAAAATCCTGACTCATAAAACATAAAATAAAATGCTGACACTGCTACAACGTGTTGAACCTTGAAGAAATTATGCTACGTGAAGGAAGTCAGTCAATATATTTCCATGAAATGTCTGGAATGGGGAAAGCAATACAAACAGAAAGTTCATTAGTGATAGTGTCGGGCTTGGGGGGGTGGGGAGACTGGGGGTGATAGCTGAGGGGTGCACAGTATCTCCTTGGGTGGGGGACCGTGTTCTGAAATTGATCTAAAGTTGAGGGTTGCCCAACACTGTGCAATTAAACGCCACTGAATGGCATGCTTCAAGTGGGTGAGTTGTAGGATATGTGAATTCAATCTCAATAAAGCTGTGATAAAAAGAAGAAACATATCCTCTTGAGTAGTTGAAGTCAGAAATCATGATGTAATCAGGTATCGCTCCGTGTCACAAACTGAACCTACAGAAGAACTCACATTTGAGAAAGGAAGGAGGGAAAGGAGAGCTCTGTATGAATTAACTTGTTATCCATCAGAGGAAAAACAATTCATAAATAATGTATAGTGCTGATACACCCGGAAGATAATGGTTATTTAGGGATGTCAAGGCAAGTAAAAGAAGAAACAGCTAAGAATGTTAATAGGTTTTTTTCAGTAACGAACAGGATTTGAGGTGGAACAGGCTGCAATATTTTTATTATAATCTCTTGTGTACCATTTGATTCTTTTCTTTTAAAAAAACATGAACATATATTGATTTGATTAGAAAATATATTTTAATTAAAATTAAAATAAAGTAGGCTCCCTGAGTTGCTAATTAGCTTACTTTAATGGTTCTCAACCAGGGGTAATTTTGTCCCTCAAGAGACATTAGGCAACGTCTGGAGACATTTTTGGTTGTCTGAAAATGCTATTTTTATTTATTTTTAATTAAAAAAATTTTTTTTAATTTTTAGAGAGCAGATCTTGCTATGTTGCCCAGGTTGGCCTGGAACTCCTCCTGGGCTCAAGTGATTCTCCCGCCCTGGCCTCTCACATGGCTGAGATTACTACAGGTGTGAGCTATCGGACCTGGTCCCAAAATGCTATTTTTAGGGTGCTGTTTAGGGGGTGCTATTGGCATCGACAGGTTAGAGGCCAGAGATGCTGTTCAACATTCTTCAGGGCACAGGACAGGGCCCCACAACAGAGAATCACCCAGCCCAAACATCAGTAGTGGCAAACCTGAGAAACCCTAGCTTTTAAAAAATTATCTCCACAGTTGTTTCTAGTAACAGCATAGGTTCTGGAATCTTTTTTTTTTTTTTTTTTTTTTTTTGAGTTGGAGTCTCACTGTGTCACCCAGACTGGAGTGCAGTGGCCGTTTCCGGCCACCGCAGCCTCGACCTGCCGGGCTCCAGAGATCCTTCCGCCTCAGCCTTCCGAGTAGCCTTAATTACAGGCGCGCGCTACCACGCCCGGCAGATTTTTTGATTTATTGTAGAGATGAAGTCTCGCTGCCCAGGCGGGTCTCGAACCCGTGGGCTCAGGCAATCCACTTACCTCAGCCTCCCAAAGGCGTGGGATTACAGGCTGAGCCACCGAGCCCGGCTCAGGTTCTGGAATCTTATGTCTGGACTTTTTGATTGCTGCCAACACCACTTAACCTGCCAGTCTCAGTTTTCATATCTTTAAAATGGAGCTGACAACAGAACCCACTTGTTCTGAAGACCCAGTCAGTGCCTGCAAGGCGCTTTGAGTCTGTAACCATAAGTGCTTCATTTCTCTCAATTATTATCATTTGCTTCTGTATCCTTTTCCCTGGCAAAAGAGCAAGAATGAACCATTATCTTCCAAACACGTGATTCCCAGGCCCCTTCCTTTAAGGGTTTTGTTTCTTTGTTTCTAGAGCCATCTGTTGGATGCATCTCCCAACTCCTTTCCCCTACGGGCACAGTGATCATGCACGGTGATCATGACATGAACTAGCCTGGAGAAATTCCAGTGGAAATGTGAGATGCCACACTCAGAGATATGACTCCTTCCAGGGAAGAGACAAACATGGAGTCGATAGATGTAGGAAACTCAGGCTATTCCTGTCTTTGGCCAGCCCCCAGGAGGGAGCAGGAAAGGTGTGTGAAGTTCATCTATTGCTGGCTGCCTACACATACTGGGTCCTCCATTTGCTCGTCTGTGATATGGGAACATTGATGCCCACGCTAGGAGGATTCTGTAAGAGTTCCAGGGGATAACAGAGCATGCCAACTGCCTATGGGCCACGGCTCGCTCTTGAATTTTGATAATATTTGCACAAAGACACTGTCCCGAGGAAACTGCCTGCCTGGAGCCACGTGCAAGACCCTTTCTCACCCACGTGCTCATTGCATTAGAGGCAGGTTTTGTCCCCTTTAAACCAAGAGCAACTGGCTTGGAAGAGTGGAAGCAGGGTTTTTTTTCTTACTTTTTTTAAATTTTAAAGTTGTGGGGTACAATTCAGGGTTAGGTATACAAATGGTCATTGTGTAAGTAAAGTTTGGGCCTCACTTTGGTTCCTACTTCACCTGGTTTGAGAACAGGTACCCTTATTGAAGAGGTGAGTCCCCCATTTCCCTGTGATTTCCCACTACTGCCAACCCCTTTCTTATAGTATTATAATTATTCAGGGTCTGCCTATGAGTGAGAACATGTGGTGCTCAGTTCTTTTTTTCTGTGATAGATCACTGAGTATGATAGAGTCTAAATCCACCCAAGTTGCTGTGAAGTTCATAATTTTGTCCTTCTTTATTGCTGCATAATATTCCATCGTGTATATTTGCCACATTTTAAAAAAATCCAGTCCTCTTTCAATGGGCAGCACAGTTGGTTCCATGTTTTTGCTATTGTGAACAATGCTGCAATAAACATGTGTGTGCAGGTATCTTTTTATTTTTCTTTTCTTTTTTTTTTTGACTTGGAGTCTCACTGTCACGCAGGCTGGAGTGCAGTGGCATACTCATGGCCAACCCAGCTTCAACCGGCTGGGCTCCAGCGATTCTTCCACCTCAGCCTTCCAAGTAGCTGGAACTACAAGTGAGCGCTACCATGCCCAGCTATTTTTTTAAAAAAATATTTATTGTAGAGATGAGGTCTCACCAAGTTGCCTGGGCTGCTCTCAAACCCTCAGGCTAAGGCAATCCACTGGCCATGGCCTCCCAAAGTGCTGGGATTATGGGCTGAGCCACCGAGTCCAACCCCAGTTATCTTTTTCATAGAGTGATCTGAGTTCTTTCAGGTATTTTCCCAGAAGGGGGATTGAGGCATCATACGGAAGGTAGACTTTTAGATCTTTTAGGAATCACCACAGAGGTTGTACTAGTTTACACTCCCATCAACAGTGTAGACATGTCCCCCCCCATCCTCTTCAGCATCTGTTGTTTTTTGAGTTATTGATGATGGCCATCCCGACTGGAGTTAGGCGGTGGTGAGAGGAAGTATTTTGCCCAAGGTCACAAGGTGGCTGGGGGGCAGCTCTGAGATTCGAACCCAAGCCCAAACTTTCTCTCATCTCAGATTTCCCGTCTCAAGTTGCCTCACTCCCTCCCCACTAGATAGTTCTAGAACTGACAAAGCTTCTCAAAACTGTTGAATCCCACCGCCCCCCAGTCCCAAACAGACTTTTGTTTTTGTTTTTAAGGATTATTTCCACCCAAGCTTTCCATAGTCTACTCTCCATCCCAACCCCCTTTCGCTCTCGAAGGAACCTAATGTTACCCCTTCTTTCATCGAGCTTCAAACAGGGGTGGGCAGGGGGGTTCGAAGAAAAAATAAATTTGCTGGAGAAAGTCAAAGGGCTTCCTATCCTCGGGCTGAAGCCCGTTTTATTTGGGGGGTGGGCGCGGATCTTTGCCCCTTGCCACGGCGCGAGGAGCGGTGGGAAGACCCGGAGAAGTTGAGTTTTCCCTTGGATTCCGGGAAAGGGGAGCTTTCCTGGGGTCCTCTTTAAAAGGCCCTCCCCTCGTTTCCGGCCGCCGCTGCCAAGCCTTGGCTGGGCGCCTGGATCCTGTTGCTATGACGACGGGAAGAGGCGGTGGCGGCGGCAAGCGATGCTGAGGAGAGACGGAGGCTAGTGGGGGTGGGGGTGGTGGCTTTGAAATGGGGGTGGGGGTGGGGATCCGGGGCTGGGGCTGCGGGTGGGGGAGGGGGCGGGGGTGTCCTTTAGCCCTGACCTCCTTCTCGCGGAGGAGCCCGACCCCTCTCTCCTGATCCCTCTCGGTCTTCCTCTCGGGGCTTCCTCGTTCTCTACGCCTGTCTCTGGTTCTCTGGGTCTCTCTCTCTTCCTGTCTCAGCCTCTCTCCGTCTGTCTCTCTCTTGGGTCTCTTCCTTTTTTCCTGCACCTGCCTTTCCGTTTCCAGGTACCTTCTGGCATCCAGACCCTTCTACCCTAAATTTCCTTCATTCATGTACTCTCTTGTTTCTTTCCTCTCTCTCTCCCTCCCTCCCTTCCTCCTCTCTCTCTCTCAGTCTATCTCTATATCCCTCTCTCTCTCTGCGTCTTTTTCTCTCTACCCAGACCTTGCCCCCATCCCCAATTTCTTCCCTCCTCTATTTCTCTCCCTCTCCCCCCATCCTCTCTGTCTCCCTCTCTCTGTCTGTCTCTCCCCATCTGTCTCTCCTCCCCCCTCTCTGATGACTCTCTCTCTCGCTCCTCTTTCCTTCTGTTACCTAGATCCTGACCCCCCCATCCTCTCCCTTACCCCCACCCTCCCCGCCCCCATCTCTCCCGGCTTCTCTCTGGGTCTCTGTCTCCATCCCCTTCTCTCTCTGTGTGTCTGTGTCTCCAACTTCCTCCTGCTCCCAGTCGCTGCCTCCCCCAAATTTCTCCCTCCCCCATTTCTGTTTCGCGGTCTCTGGGTCTCTCTCTTTCCGCTGCTCCTCGTCTCTCTCTGTCTCTCTCCCTCCCTCCCTAGCTCTCTCTCTTCTTCCCCAGCTTCCTTCTGCCACCCAGACCCTGCCCCCCTCCCTTCCCCCCACCCATCTCTCGGTGGCTCCCCCGTCCCTCAGCGGCTCCCCTCCCCCTCCCTGGCTGCTCCCTCCCTCTCCCTGTCCTCCAGCCCTGCACTTCACCCAGCGACACGAGAACCAAATTGTCTCCTCACCTTTTTTTTAAATACGGACCCTCACTCCCTTGGGGCCCAAGCTCAGAGCTGCCCTTCAGCTCCCCCCTCACCTCAACACCCCCCTCCCCACAGGCCGCCTCCTCATCTCCGCCCCCCACCAGGTCGGACGCCTGGGTCCCTCACTGCTGGGGGAGGGGGAAACTGGAGGATTGGGAGTCAAAAGGGTTTTTCTGGGGGGTGCCGGCAGGGGGGGGCGCGAAATCCCCTCCCCAGTGCATCGGAGAGTTGACCTATCGTTAACAGAGGTGAGACAGATCTTTTTATTAATCGGAGGTGGGTGGATGTAGAATTAGGGTTCTGTGACCCCCCAAATTCTAGGGAAAAGAGCCCATCCCCTTCAGAAGGAGAAAGGATAGTGACCCCCTCATATCTGGAGGCTTTAGAATTGGGGGTCCCTTGCGCGCCTCTCCTTTGCAGCTGCTGGCAGATGGGACTCAAGGCAGAGTCCCTAAAGCTAAATAGATGGTCCCCCAAATTGACAAAATGAAAAGCTCTTCACATCTTTTTTTTTTTTTTGGACGGAGAATTTCCCTCCTTCTCCTCCTCTTCCCTTCCCGCTCATCGGGGGGGGGGCAGGGTCAGGGGCACACCCCGGGAATCCTCCGTTAAGACAGAGGAGGTGGTGGTGTTGGTGACAAGGGGGACAGATCTGGGGAGAAGAGGCCGAGAGGTCAAGAAGAGAGGAAACTCAGAGTGAGAAAGGGACCCGGCACTGGGGATAGGGAGGCCAGGGGACGTGCTGGCCGGTGGCCGAGGAAGGGCCGCGTGTGGGCAGGAAGGAGTCAGGTGGGGGAGGGAGTACGGTGTGTGTGTGGGGGGGCACCAGGCCCCGTTTCCATGGAGACACCCCCTAGACAACCTTTCCCAACAGCCCCTCTTGGAGTCAACCCCGGCTGGGGCCAGCTGATGGGGGGCGGTGGAGCCAGGAAGAGTCTGGAGGCCAAGGTCACCCTGTACTGGGACCTAGGTTTTGTTGTGGTGGTGTTTCTTTTCTTTTCTTTTCTTTTCTTCCCCTCCTCTAAGCTTTCTGGGTGAGCTCTTAACTCTAGGGGACTCAGAGGAAGAAGTCTCAGAAAGAGACTTGGTGGAAGCAAGGAGGAATAGGTGCCCAGGAGGAGAGCTGGGGTGAGGACACCCAGGCAGGATGGGGAACACCGTGGTGGGAGTCCTGTGGAAGGGAGAAATGAATGAACCGTGGCAGTGGAGGGTGGAGGGGCAGTGTCAGGATATTCTTAATCGAGAGGAGAGTTGGGGTCCTGTAGATCAAATTTTCCGAGGGGTACAGTCTATGGGGCGGATCTGCCTATGTTTGGATGAAGGGGGGGTACAATGTATGTTGCTGCAGAGGTGAAATCGGTCAAGGGAGGACTGCGGGGGGGGGGCGTTCCCAAGAAGGGAAGTCAGTGGGGGCCTGCTCAGGGGACTTCTTCTGGGTAGGAGAGATGCTGGGAGCTATAGAAGGTGCAGGAAGAGGGAAAGAGTCAAGAGGTTCCTTGTGATGGAAGATAAGTTGGGGAGGGTGGCTCCTGGTAAGTTAGAGAGACAGTGGGGTTCAGAGTGAGTTGGGGAGGCCCAGAGCTGGGACGTCTGTGTGCCAATGAGACTGTGTGGTGATGGGGGGCTGGGAGGAGGGGATTTGGAGTGAGGGGATGATGGGCAGAGGGGGAGGGTACCGTGTGCTCTCCACCATGGACGTGCAGGTCAGAGATCAGGGCATCTATGAATGGAGAGAAATCTGGGGTCTGGAGGGAGTGATTCTTGCGCGTAGCAAGCGCTGCGGCTGGGCTCACGGAGGGAATTTTTCTTAATGGAGGAGAAAAGATGGTTATGATGATGAGTTTGTCTAAGTTGTAGGGGGGGAGCAGCATCGGAAGCCGCTCTTAAGCAAGGGACAGAGAGGGGGGTTTCCTGAAGTCCGAGACAGTAGCGGAGAGAGGTGGGGGTGATGGTCTGTGGGCTGACTGGGGAGGCTGTGGGGGGAATGCGATGGAGATGGGGGTGCGTCTTTCAAACTGGTGGGTCTGACGTTGGCTGCGCGTTCGAATCCCCTGGGGAGCTTTTAAAAAACTTAGAGGCTCAGGCCACACCCCAGACCAATTACATCGGACTTTCCCAGGTGGGACTGGAGCACTCGAATCCATAAAGGTCCTCCGGTGATTTCAAGGTGCGTTGGAGGTTGGAGACCCATGTCTTGAGACATGGAGGGGGGTGGTCCTGAGGGGGGAAGGGGGCTTGCTCGCAGGAGAGACTGGCTGGGTGGGAGTATGGTGACTTAGCCCACAGAGAGGGTCAGCTGGGATTTTTATTTTTCTTTCTTTTGGAGCTGAGGAGAGGAGAGACAGATGTATTTTTCCTAAGGGGAAGAAACAGTAGGGGACCCGGACGTAGGGGTTGAATGACAGGAGTGGACAGGAGGGGCTGGGGGGGGCGATTTTCCCCGAGGGTGGTGGTACTGGGGGCTCTTAAGTTGCTGAGAGACTGAGAGCAAAGTTGGGGAGGCCAGAGAAGGGCTCTTTGGGGGAAAGTGAAGAGGTGGGGCTTGCAGGGGAAGGGGGGAGTGATGGTGAAGGGGTAGGCGTCTGTGAAGGATGAGGAGGCCGAGTGGGGCTCAGGGTGAGGCCTGGCCTCCCAAGTGGTGGAGACCGTGGGGCCCACCGGAGAGGCTCTGGGGGCCAGTGTTGCCGGTGTCCTCTGAGTGGGATCTGTGTGTGTGTGTGTGGGGGACGTTCCTGGGCAGAAGACAGTGGCCAAAGGGGATTTTTCCAGAGAAAAGAGCCAGAGTGGAAGGAGTTTCTTCAAAGGAAGCAGTTTTATTGTGGAGGGGGGGAGCTCGGGGTCGGTCCACGTGCTTGTCTAACCCATCTTCTCGCTCCTGCCCTCCACCAGCCGCCGACCATGGCCGCGCTCTGACGCCCCCCCCCGCCGCAGCCTCCTCCTCGCCGCCCCCCCAGCCGCCCCTCCCCTCAACCCCCCCCGCCCGCTTCTGCCTGCGCTGTGACCCCCCCCAGCCGCCGGCACGGCCCCGCCCCCGCTGCCCCGGTGGTGGCCCACGGCCCCCCGGCTGCCCGTGGTCAAGCTGGAGTCGCTGAAGCGCTGGAACGAGGAGCGGGGCCTCTGGTGCGAGAAGGGTGTGCAGGTGCTGCTGACCACGGTGGGCGCCTTCGCCGCCTTCGGCCTCATGACCATCGCCATCAGCACCGACTACTGGCTCTACACGCGCGCCTTCATCTGCAACACCACCAACCTCACGGCCGGCGACGACGCGCCCCCCCACCGCGGGGGCGGCGGCCCTCCCGAGAAGAAGGACCCGGGTGGCCTCACCCACTCGGGCCTCTGGCGGATCTGCTGCCTGGAAGGTAGGTGGGCAGCCCCGCCGCGCGCCCTTCCAGAAGCTTCCTCAGGTCTGCCCCTTCCCAGCCCCGGTTTCTTGCCCCCCCTCCGTGCTTCCCTTCCCCCTCAGCACCCCGTGCTCCCCAGTGCTCCTGCTGTTCCCATTCGTGGCCCCTAGCCCCCCTCCCGGCCTCCCAACTCCTATCTGCCTCATGGCCTCCGGGGGAGTCCTGCCTCAGCACCCAGGCATGCCCCCTCTCTCTGCAGGCCTGCTCCCCTCTGAATCCCCTTTTCTTATCCAGTCTTTCCCTCACTCATGCCTCCCGGCTATGGTGTGCCTCCCTCTCCCCCTCTCCAAGCCTGGCCTTCCTCCCTTCTGCCTCCTTTTGCTCCGCCTGTAACTGGACCCTCCTCCTCCCCTCAACCTGCCCCTCCTCTCCTTGGCACCCCTTCACCTCTCCTCTCTCCCAGCACAGCCCTCCTGTCAGTCCTCTGAGCTCCCTGCCCCACTCCTGCCCCTTCCCAGTCTCCATCTCTTTCCCTCCCCCTTTGCTCGAGGCTGCCTGGAACTTCACACCCGGCAGGCCTTCTCTTTCCCGTAGGAATCATGGTAGAGACCTGCCCCTGGCCTCAGGCCCTTCCAGAAGCTTCCTCCACTCTGCATCTCCCCCTCCCCCATTTCCTGGGGCTCGTGCCCCCTCCTGTGCCCCAGCAGTTCCCGTCTCTCCAGGCCTCCAACTCCTATCTGCCTCCCAGGCTCGGCCAGATTCCTGCCTCAGCACCCCAGGCATGCCCCCTCTCTCTGCAGGTCCCCAGCCTGCTCCCCTCTGAACCCCCTTTTCTTATCCTGTCTTTCCCTCACTCATGCCTCCTCCTCCCCCCTCACCCCATCCCTTCCTTCCCCGCCTCTCCAGGCCTGGCCTTCCTACCACGATGTCAGTCTCCCTCTCACCAGGACCCACGGTCTTCTCTTCGCTCCCATTTTGTTTCTTTTCTCCTGTAGATCTTTGTCAGGGACTCCTGCTTGGCTCGCACCGGGATGCCCCCCTCATCCTGCTTCACTCCCACGCCAGACCCCACTGCCTCCCCTAATCTCCACGTTGTTTCCTCTTCTTTGTTCTGTCCTTCCTCCCGAAGCCTGGTTCCTGGCTGGACCCCCAGGCCCTCATCTCCTCCCACTTCTTCAAGACTCCTACCCTCTCTTCCGCCACTCTCTTTCTCCCCCTGTCTTACCATCAATATTTCTTTCACGCACATCACCGAGGTGCTGGGCTGGGAAGCAGGAGTTCTGGGTGCCAGTCCCACTGTGTGTCTGCCCCCCTGTGTGACAGCTGCCCCTCCCCTCCCCGAGCCTCATGGTCCTCATCCAAGTACTGAAGGAGGAGGGCCAGCAGTAACACCCCCCCAACAAGCACAAGATTGAAACCTCTCCGCTTCTTTTTGATCCTCCTCATTTTCTTCCTCTTCTGCCTGATGAGCCAGGAAGTTTCACTTGCTTAGTTAACCTACGAGGTGGGTGCTGTCTTCCTGTCGGGATGAGGACACTGAGGCTCAGAGAGGCCAAGCCACTTGCCCAAGGTCGCCCAACTGCTGAAGGGGCAGAGGACCCAGGTCCAATGGGTGGATTTGCAGATGCGCTCCCTCTAGGGCGCAGAGGGTTTCAAACTGAAGCCATAATTTGAATCTGCTGCCAACATTTAAAATAGGGAGGCTTCACACTGTAGATCCGATTTCTGGCTTCTTTCGTGATACTGGAAGATCTGACTAGCCAGGCCCGCGTTCTGCACTGACCACCCCAGGACGGATGAGAGAGCAGCTGCCTCTTCCCATGAGGCCCACAGGCTCCGTTTCCCCCGCAGTCATCCACACTCCCTAACGCCCCAACTTCCCTCCTGCATTTCTCATGGTGTTACTTTCTTCCTCTGATGGACGAGTGAGTTCGTGTCTGTTCTCTAGTTTGACTGAGCACCAGGCACAGAGCCAAGAGTGGAGTTCACGTCATGAAACCCCTAGGACAGTGTGTGGCATGTAGTGAGACTGTCCTTCATTCGTTCATTCATTCATTTATGCATGTAACGACCTATTTTTGTGGATACTATACTATGTGCCAGATGTTTTTCTGAATTTTGAGGCTACAGCAGTGAACAGCAATCAGACAAAAATCCCTGTCCTCCTGTATCTTATATGCTAAGGGGGAGGGCAAATAATAATAGAGATAAATAAATAGGACATTTAGGGTGTTAGATAGAACTGGGTGCTAAGGAGGAAAAGGAGGTGGGAAGGGAGAGGGAAGTGTCAGGGGTTCCTGTAGGAAGTAGAGGAGGTAGCTGGAAGCTTCTCTCAGCAGGTGACATTTGAGTGGGGGCCTGAAGGAAGTGAGATGGGGGCTTGGGCATCTGTAGGAAGGTACTTCTGGCTGTAGGAACAACAGATACAAAGGTCCTGAGATGGGAGTGTGCCTGTGTGTCTGACCATCCCGGGAAGGGCAGTGTGGCTGGGACAGAGTGAGTGACAGGGAACATGTTAGAAGGTGCAGTCCAAGAAAAATTCACAGGGACCTGATTGCACAGGTTCTTATAGATCCCAGAAAGGACTTTGCTTTATATTCTGGGATGGGAGCCATCAAAGGGTTCTTGAGCAGTGGAGTCACATGACCTGACCTACATTTTTGAGTGTTTGAATTGGGGTCTCACTCCATTGCCCAGCCTGAAGTGCAGTGGCACGATCACGGCTCAAGGCAGCCTCGATCTCCTGAGGTCAGGCGATCCTCCCACCTCAGCCTCCTGAAATAGCTGGGACTACAGGTGCATGCCACCATCTCTGGCTAAATTTTTTATTTTATTTTCTTTTTGTAGCAACGAGGTTTCATTATGTTGCCCAGGCTGGTCTTGAACTCCTGGGCTCAAGCGATCCTTCCACTTTGGCCCCCCAAAGTGCTGGGATGACAGGTGCCAGTGAGCCACCACACCTGGCCTTGATTCTTGATTTTCACGGGGTGACTTAACAGGATACTGTGTTGACAGATGACCAAGGGAAGGCAGACGGGACAACAGGAGGTGGCTTGTTTAGGTTGGGAGCAGTGGAGTCTGGAAGGTAGTTTGAATTCATAGTATGCGCTAGAGCTGCCGTGGGCAGGAACCATGGATGGAACAGTTGTAGGAGACGAGTGGGGAGTGTCGGGGTGTCTCCCAGGCGGAGTTTCTCAACCTCGGCACGACTGACATTTGGGGCTGGATAATTCTGTGCGGTGGGGGCTGTCCCGTGTGCTGTGGGATGTGAACAGCGTCCCCGGGCTCTGCCCACCGGGTGCCAGCAGCACCCTTCCCAGTCGTGACAACCAAAATTACAAATTGTCTCAAACCTTCTCAACTGTCTCCCCGGGGGATAAAATCACCCCTGGTTGAGAATCACCGTTCTTGGGCTTTGGCCTGAGCTCCTGAGAATGGTGGAGGCGGTTAGAAGATGGAACAGTAGGTACTTTATTCCTTTTGTTTTTCTCCTTCTCTCGCTCTTTTTTTTTTTTTTTTGAGTTGGGGGTCTCACTTTGTCACCCAGGCAGGATCACGGCTCACTGCAGCCTTGACCTCCTGGGCTCCCGTGATCCTCCTGTCTCCACCTCCTGGCTAGCTCGGACTACAGGCATGTGCTACCACACCCAGCTGATTTCTTTCTTTCTTTCTTTTTTTTGGTAGAGATGAGGTCTTGCTATGGTGCCCAGGCTGGTCTCAAACTCCTAGGCTCAAGCAATCCTCTCGCCTCAGCCTCTCAAAATACTGGGATTGTAGGCGTGAGCTGCCATGCCTGGCCCCTTTTATTTTATCTTACCAAATCTATGATTATGGAGAGATATCATGGGTTCAGTTTTGGACATGTTAAATTTTTTTTTTTTTAAGAGACAGAGTCAAACTCTGCTGCCCAGGCTGGAGTGCAGTGGCATGATCACAGCTCCACACTTCTGGGCTCAGACAATCCTCCCACCTCAGCCTCCAGAGTAGCTGGGGCTACAGGCATGCTCCACCATGCCTGGCTAATTTTTTGATTTTTTTTGCAGAGACGAGGTCTTGCTATGTTGCTCAGGCTGGTTGGACATGTTAAGTTTAAGATGCCTATTAAGAAATGGGAACTAGGGCAGGGGCCAGCAGAGCAAAGGGTCTATTAAACACCACATAGTAAATATTTGTGGTACCTACAGTGTGTCCATTACTGGTGAAAACAGTCAGAGAGGATATGTGAGTGATGTGGCTGTGTTCCAAATAAGTTTCAGTTATGGACACTGAAATATGAATTTCTTTACTTTTTATGGTCTTGTTATGTTACCCAGGCTGGCCTCAAATGCCTGGCCTCAAGTGGTCCTCCTGCCTCAGTCCCCCAAAGTACTGGAATTATAGGTGTAAACCACCAGGCCCAGCCTGAAATTTGAATTTCATGTCATGTTCACATGTCACGAAGTCATCTTCTTCAATATTTTTTCAATCATGTAATAAACGTAAAAGCCACTCTTGGCTGGATTTGTTCCGTGGGCTGTGGTTTGCTCACCCCTGATCCAGAGAGATGATGTATAAGGGTAGAGTCTGGGCTGGAGATGGAGATTTGAGGGTCATCATTTTACAGATGGATGGAGTCACTTAGAAAAAAAGAAGAAAGGGTGAGTGTGGTGGCTCAAGCCTGTCATCGCAGCACCTTGGGAGGCTGAGGCGAGAGAAATGCCTGAGCCCAGGGGTTTGAGACCAGCCCGGGGAACTTGGAGAGACCTTGTGTCTACAATAAAATAAAATTAAAAATTAGCCGGCTGTGGTGGTGCACACCTGTGGTTCCAGTTACTTGGAAGGTTGATGTGGAAGGATCGCCTGAGCCCAGCAGGTCAAGGCTGCAGTGGCCATGAGCATGCCACTGTTCTCCAGCCTGGGCGACAGAGTGAGACTATGACTCAAAAAAAAAAGAAAAGAAAGCCGGGCTCGGTGGCTCAGCCTGTAATACCGTGCCTTTGGGAGGCTGAGGTGAGTGGATTGCCTGAACCCGCAGGTTTGAGATCCACCTGGGCAGCGAGACCTCATCTCTACAATAAATCAAAAAATCAGCCGGGCGAGGTGGCGCATGCCTGTAATTCTGGCTACTTGGTAGGCTGAGGCGGAAGGATCGCCGGAGCCCAGCAGGACGAGGCTGCGGTGGCCGGGAGCGGCCACTGCACTCCAGTCTGGGCGACAGAGTGAGAAAAAACTCAAAAAAAAAAAAAAAAGAAAAGAAAAGAAGACAGGGCATAGTGGCTCATGCCTGTAATCCCAGCACTTTGGGAGGCTCAAGTAGGAGGATTGCTTGAGGCCAGGAGTTTGAGACTAGCCTGGGCAACATAGCGAGACTCCATCTTTATTTAAAAGAAAGAAAAAGAAAAGAAGAGGCAGGAACCAAAAAAGAAAAGTAGTTGGAGGCCTGAAGCCTGGGCCAGTTCACTATTAAAACCTGAGGGAGGTGAGAAGAGGCCACCAAGGAGTGGCCACAGGTTTGAGAAAAACCAGGTAAGCCAGTGTCCTGGAAGCCAAAGGAAGTGTGTTTCAAGGAAGGGTAAACGAAGGCTGACTCGATTGTCCCTGTCACTGTCAGTCAGTTGTCACTGAATGTTCATGTAACCCTGTGAAGTAGGTACCATAATCACACCTGTTTTCTAAAAGGTAGAAGCGAAGTTTCAGAGATGTGCAGTGACTTGCCCAGGGTCACACAGCTCATAGGCAGCAGGGTCTGGATTTGAATCCAGGTCTGTTTTGTTTCCCAGGAGAACAAAGCAACACATCCACCTGCTTTCAGGAGTTGCAGGAGCGTAGATCTCGTACCCCAAAGCTGTTGGCCCCTGCAGTCACTGTGTCCCTGGGTGTTCTCGGGTTAAGTGCCCATCTCTCTCTGAAGCGTGTCTCAGAGATGCAGTCAAATGTGATTGCGACATAAACTCTGAGAACAAGAGCCCCTTTCCTCCTGTCTGCTATGGACAACAGTGTGACCTTGGGCCAGGTGTTTAATATTACCGGCCTTAATTCCACCACTGGAGACATGCGAGCCCTAATAACTCCTATCTCACAGGGTCTGGTTAAGAGGGGGATTCGATGAGCTAATGCAAGGAAAGTTGTTGTTTTTTGTTTTTTTTTTTTGAGTTGGAATCTCACTCTGTCACCCAGACTGGAGGGCAGTGGTTGCCCCCGGCCACTGCAGCCTTGACCTGCTGGGCTCCAGCGATCCTTCCGCCTCAGCCTTCCAAGTAGCTGGAACTACAGGCGTGCGCTACCATGCCCAGCTAATTTTTTGATTTATTGTAGAGATGAGGTCTCACCAAGTTGCCCAGGCAGGTCTCGAACCCTCAGACTCAGGCAATCTACTCACCTCAGCCTCCCAAGGTGCAGGATTACAGGCTGAGCCACCAAGCCCGGCTAAGGAAAGTTTTCAAAAGGCTGGTGGCCACAGAGGAAGGGCTTGACTGTGTTGCTTATATTTGTTTATTTTTTTAATTTTTTTATTTTTATTTTTTTTAAATTTTTTTAAATTTTTTATTATGAAGTTGTGGGGTACAGTTAAGGGTTAGGTATACAATTGCGTTTCATTCAGGCACCCTGTTGATATGGGGTGTTTCCCTATTCCCAGACAGATATTTGCTACTGTTAATCCCATCTCCCTTCCCCCACCATAGTTTCCCAGTACGGTCAGTCATTTTCATATAGTATTGCATTGGATGTTTAAGGTCCATTATATGAGTGAGAACATGTGATACTCGGATCTTTGTTTCTGTGAGAGGTCACTCAGTATTATAGACTCTAGTTCCATCCAGGTTGCTTATTTGTTTATTTTTGAGTAGGGGTCTTACTCTGTTGCCCAGGCTGCAGTGCAGTGGCACAATTGCGGCTCACAGAAGCCTCTACCTCCTGGGCTGAAGGAATCCTCTTTCTTCAGCCTTCTTAGTAGCTGGCACTAAAGGTGTACACCACCACACCCGGCTAATTTTTTTTATTTATTGTAGAGCCAAGGTCTCGGTATGTTGTCCAGGTTGGTCTTGAACTCCTGGGCTCAAGTGATCCTCCCACCTTGACCTCCCAAAGTGTTGAGATGACAGGTGTGAGCCACTGTGCACAGCTGTAGTTTATATTTGTGTTACTTCTGCTCTTCTTATTTTCATTATTATTATTATTATGAATTCTAATGTAACCAAGTCAAAACACCCTTTTCCCTAATAACCCACAAGTCCCAGCCTCTGACCCAGTACTGCCCAGTAGAAATACAACGTGAGCCTCATAAATACTTACATTTTTTTCTAGCAGCTACCTTTTTTGTTTATTCGTTTTGAGTTGGAGTCTCACTCTGTCATCCAGACAGAGTGCAGTGGCATGTTCACGGCCACCACAGCCTCAACCTGCTGGGCTCAGGCGATCCTTCCACCTCAGTCATCCAAGTAGCTGGAACTACACGTGCATGCTACCGCACCTGGCTAATTTTTTGATTTATTGTAGAGACGAAGTCTCACCGAGTTGCCCAGGCTGGTCTCAAACCCCTGGACTCAGGCAATCCTCTCAGCCTCCCAAAATGCTGGTATTGCAGGCTTGAGCCACCATGCCCAGCCTCCTGGTAGCTACCTTTAAAATAAATGAAAAGAGATAGGTGAGCTTAATATATTTTATGTATTATTAGTAAATATATTCATTTCACCCAGGAAAGCCCAAATAGTATCATTTGAACTTGTAATCAATATAAAAATTATTAATGAAATATTATACATCCTCTCTCTTTTTTTCCATTCTGAGTCTGAAATCCGGTGTGTATTTGACTCTCACAAAACCTTTCCACTGCCATGTTTTTCAGTGTTTAGGAGACACGCGGGGCATCTGCACAGCAGCCCAGTGCAGTCCTCTCTCTGGGGACTCAAGAATCTGGATCCCTGAGGGTCCATTTACTAGCGCCTTTATTAATTGGAGCCGAGCAGATAAAGCCCCTGTGCCAAGCCCTTTGCCTGCCTGGCTATCTCATTGAATCCTCACACTATGGCCTGGAAGGTATTATTAGCTGGAAGCTCATGGCCAGAAAGGGGTAGTGACTCAGCCTGGGCCACCCAGCTTGTGAGGGGCTGAGCGGGGGTGGGGGGGTTGGATCCCTTTCTCCTCCCTGGGACAAAGCAGCCGCTTAACCCTTGCCTGCCTGGTTCTGTGCTCTGGCAGACTCCAGGGAGAGACAGGGCCAGGTCTTCACCATCTGGGCACAAGGAAAGCTCCTAGTTCCTGGGGGTGGTGCAGGGTATAATTGCTGTGTATTGACATCTCACCCAAACTCTGCAAAGTCACACTACTGGTTTTTTTTTTTTGAGTCGGGGTCTCACTCTGTTGCCCAGGTTGGAGCACAGGGTCATGCTCACAGCCACCGCAGCCTCTATCTGCTGGGCTCAGGCAATCCTTCTGCCTCAGCCCCCCAAGGAGTTGGGACTACAGGCATGCACCACCACATCCAGCTAATTCTTTTAATTTTTTTTTGTAGAGATGAAGTCTTACTATGCTGTCTAGGCTGCTCTAGAACTCTTGGGCCCAAGTGATACTCCTGCCTCAGCCTCCCAAAGTGCTGGGATGACAGGCGTGAGCCACTGTGCCCAGCCGAAACTTTATAGCCTTAAATAGCTCTCAAACCAAGCTGTGATCAAACCACCTCCCCAAAGGGGAGACTGGGCAACTTTCTTCAATTCTCTGTGCCTCAGTTTCCTCATTTGTAAAGTAGGGAAGCTGTCACCACCTTCCTCCGAGGGTTTGTCTTAAGGACTTAGTTAATCAGTTAATGACTTGGCAAGTACTTGGCATAGTCCCTGGTGCATGGTTAACTCGCAATCAGCAGTAGTTACCATTCTGACTGTCACCACTAGTCTGTTGAGAGATTCCATATGGCATGTGACTTAAATGCTCAATCTCATTTAATCATCACGAATGGCTTTTGTTTTTGTTTTGGAGTTGGAGTCTCACTCTGTCATCCGGGACAGAGTGCAGTGGCATATTCACAGCTATTGCAGCCTCGACCTGTTGGGCTCAGGTGATCCTTCTGCCTCAGCCTTCCAAATAACTGGAACTACAGGCGCATGCTACCACCATGCCCAGCTAATTTTTTGATTTATTGTAGAGGTGAGCTCTCACCAAGTTCCCAGGCTGGTCTCGAACCCGTGGGCTCAGGCAATCCTCTCACCAGGGCCTCCCAAAGGACTGGGATGATAGGCGTGAGCCACCATGCCTGGCGAGACTTATTATTTATTTATTTTTTTTTGAGTTGGTGTCTCGCTCTGTCGCCCAGACTGGAGTGCAGTGGCCGCTCCCGGCCACCGCAGCCTCGACCTGCTGGGCTCCGGCGATCCTTCTGCCTCAGCCTTCCAAGTAGCTGGAATTACAGGCATGCGCTACCACGTCCGGCTGATTTTTTGATTTATTGTAGAGATGAGGTCTTGCTGCCCAGCCGGGTCTTGAGCCCGCGGGCTCAGGCAATCCACTCACCTCAGCCACCCAAGGCACAGGATTACAGGCTGAGCCACTGAGCCCGGCTGAGGCTTATTTTTTAAATTTTGTGTAGAGATGGGGTCTCACTATGTTGCCCAGGCTGGTCTCAAACCTCTGAGCTCAGACAATCCCCTTGCCTCGCTGCCCACCCCGGCTAACCCCGCCTCCCCCGCAAAGTGCTGGGATGACAGGTGTGAGCCACCGTACCTGGCCATCACGAGTGTGTTGAGGGAAGTACTATGGCCCCACTCAAGACAGGAAGAACCCTGGGTCCATAGCCTTACCTTGCACACCGTGATGGTTGTGCTGGTGGTGAGAGTTTGCACGTGGGAGTTGTGTATTTCCTCATCCATTCATTCATTCTTTTTTTACATTGTGGCAGATTATACAGCACATAAATTTACCATCTTAATCATTTGTAAGTATGCATCTCTGTAGTGCTAAGTACACTTGCACTGTTGTGAAGCCAATCTGCAGAGCTCATCTCCCCAAGTGGAAACTCTATCCATTAAACAACTCTGCCTCCCTCCCGCATTCATGGCCCTGGCAACTACAATCCTACCTTCTGTCTCTGTGATGACTCTATGTACCTCTAAGGAATGGAATCATACAGTAGCTGTCATTTTGTGACTGACTTGCTTCACTTGGTATAACGTCCTTAAGTTTTATCTGTTATAGCATGCATCATTAATTCCCTTCCTTTTGAAGGCTGAATAATATTCCACTGTGTGTATACACCACGTGTCGTTTATCCATTCATCCATCCATGAGCATTTGGGCACTTCCACTTTTTGACTGTTGTGAATAATGTTACTATGTTTTATCATTAAAAGATTTTTTTTCGAAATATAGAAATGGGGTCTCACTATGTTGCCCAGGCTGGTCTCAAACTACTGGGCTCAAACAATCTTCCTGCCTCTGTCTCCCAAAATGCTGGGATTACAGGTATGAGCCACCGCACCCAGCTATGCATGATACTGCTGTGAACACAAGTACACAAATTTCTATTTGCATTCCTGCTTTCAATTCTTTTGGGTATATCCCCAGTAGTGGGATTATTGGATCGTGGAATTCTATTTTAAATTTTTTGAGAACCCGCCACACTTTTCCATGGCCTCATGTACCATTTTACATTCTTACTAGTAGTGCACATGGATTCCAGTTTCTCCACATTCTTTCCAATACTTGTTATTTTTATTTTATTATTATTATTATTATTTTGGCCATCCTAGTGGGGATGAGACAATACTCACTGCGGTTTTGATTGCATTTTTCTAATGATGTTGAACATCTTTTCATGTGCTTCTTGGTCCTTTTTTTTTTTGGAGACAGAGTCTCATTCTGCAACCCAGGCTGGAGTGCAGTGGTGCAATCACGGCTCACCACAACCTCGGCCTCCTGGGCTCAGTATGTCCTCCCACCTCAGTCTCTCAAGTAGCTGGAACTATAGGCACATGCCACTACACCTGCCTAAGTTTTTGTAGAGATGCGTTCTCTCTATGTTGCCCAGGCTGGTCCGGAACTCCTGGCCTCAGGCAATCCTTCTGCCTCGGCCTTCTTAAGTGCTGGGATTACAGGTGAGCCACAGTGCCCAGCCCCATTTAATCATTCTTTCATTAAAAACACTTACTAAAGACTTAGGGTAGCCGGGCTGGGTGGCTCAGCCTGTAATCCCGCGCCTTTGGGAGGCTGAGGTGAGTGGATTGCCTGAGCCCAAGGGTTCGAGACCTGCCTGGGCAACTTGGCGAGCCCTCATCTCTACAATAAATCAAAAAATGAGCCAGGCGTGGTAGTACGTGCCTGTAGTTCCAGCTACTTGGAAGGCTGAGGTGAAAGGATCACTGGAACCCGGCAGGTCAAGGCTGCGGTGGCCAGGAGTGGCCACTGCACGCCAGTCTGGGTGACAGAGTGAGACTCCCACTCAAAAAAAAAAAAAAAAAAAAAGACTTAGGGTGTACTAGGCATCGTTCCACATGCTGGGAATACAGTGATGAACATCCCAGATGCTCTCACATTTGTGATGCTTTGTGTTCTGCTTTCACCACCCATCAGCTGTGAACTGAAGAACCCTTTCTGTGCCTTGGTTTTTAAATCTGGGCAATGGGCACCCCAGGTCCGTGGCTATCAACAGAGCACTTAATTTTGCTCTAGGCACAGTGCTGTCTTTACCCGGACTCAGTCCTCACATCACCCCTCGTGAGGTAGGTTCACATTGTCCCCTTTTTGTAGGCAAGGGAGCCGTAGCAAGGGGCCCATGAACACCAGCAAGAACACAATGTAAGGGAGTAGTGGAGACTCTCCAGTCCCCAGCATTTGCCCACTGCATGACACCAACCGCATTATTTGTTTCATGGGGCTCTGGGGAGCATCGAAAGAGTTAATCCAATTGGGAAGCATTTAACACGTGTTAGCACTTAGTGGTGTTACTCACTGCCTCACATTCATTCTTTCCAATTCTTTCCTTTCTTTTTCCTGTCTGGGTCTGCCTCTAATCTCCCCTTCTGCGATCCTTCCATTCATTCATTCTTCAACATCCATTTCTGGAGGCCTCCTGTGTGCTAAGACCTCGTGCCAAGCAATGCTGGACACACAGAGGACTCAGACCCCTGCGCCCTACCCCTTCCAGGAACTTCCAGCTTGCTGAGGATGAAGAAGGTCATAGGCCAACTCAATGCATATCCTAAAGGGCATCCCAAAGCAGGAAACTGACCCAACTATGGTGAAAGGAATGAGTGTATGTGTGTGTGTATAAAATAGTAACTGTTCCCAAAGATGAGAAGATAAGGATCTGAGAAGGGGGTTTTGGGATGGAGGGAGGGGGTGACATTGCATGACCCCAAGAGGCATCTCTCATTCCCTCACATGGTGCTGCGTGCTTCAGAGACAGAGACAGAGGGAGAGAGACAGAGATGAGGGAGAGAGAGGGAGGGAGAGGAGAGAGGAGGGAAAAGAGGAGACGGAGAAAGAGAGCAGAGAGCATGCAAGAGACTCAGATAAATGTGTGTCTAGGAAAAGCTTCCTCAGGAAGGCGTAACCTGAGCTGCCCACTGCAGGGTAAGTATTACATCAGCAAAGAGTGTGAGTCGAATGTTCCACGGCCTGGAGGTTGGAGGGAGCTGAATAGTTGCGAAAACTACATAGTTTATATTATATTTATTCCCCCCCCCTCTTTTTTTGAGTTGTAGTCTCACTCTGTTGCCCAGGCTGGAATGCGGTGGCACAATCAGGGCTCACCGCAGCCTCGACCTTCTGGACTCAGGCAATCCTCCTGAGTAGCTGGGACTACAGATGTGCACCACCATGCCTGGTTAATTTTTTGTAGAGACAAAATCTCACTATGTTGCCCTGGTTGGTCTCCACTTCCTAGGCTCAAGCAATCCTCCAAAGTGTTGGGATTTCAGGCGTGAGCCAAGTGCCCAGCCTATGTATTTTCTCTAGCTACATTCTCGAGGTAGTAAAACAGAAACTGTCCCCAAAGATGAGAAGATAAGTGAAGATGAAGATCTTAGGAGGATTTTGGGACGGAGGAAGGGGTGGTGAGACTGCATGACTCCTAGAGGCATCTCCCACTAATCTCCTCGTGTGGTTCTACGTTCTTCCACCACTCCCTCTCTCTCCAGAGGGTTCCAGGCTCCTTGTGGAAAGAAACTGAGGAACCGCTCTCTACGCGGTACTCAAGAGACTACATCTCCCATGATGCACTGGGGTCGCGCTCCTCACAATTGGACTCAAGACTTCGCAGGGTCTCATGGGAAATGTAGTCCTCACCCTCCGTAGCCTTTTCCCCCCACGCGTTTTCCTACTTCTCAACAAGTTTAGAGTTTGAAAGGCGCCTTGACATTGTCGAAACCAACATCCTCTTTCTTACAGAGGGGAATGCCGAAGTTCAGAGTGGTTGAGTAACGAAGCCCCGCTCGAGGGGCAAAAGTCCTCGTGATGAGTGCCTTTGGGTTTCTCTCTCTCTTAAACAGGTGGGGAAACAGACCAGAGAGGTTAAATGTTTGTCCCAGAGCACGAGACGGGCTCAGGAGCCAGGATTTCCTGTCTCCCAAGCAGCCTAGAGAAGGGGCTTGGGGGTGGGGAGGAGTCCTCTCTCACTGGGGTTGCTCTACCCCCAACTCTGAAGTCTCCACCCCTACCACCCCTCCTCCCTCCTCCAGGGTTGAAAAGAGGCGTTTGCGTGAAGATCAATCATTTCCCGGAGGACACGGACTACGATCACGACAGCGCGGAGTATCTACTCCGTACGTGGGGGTCCCCGACAGACAGTGGGGAAGAGGGGGATGTCCGGGCCCGTAAGGGGCCAGAGGAACTGGGACCCCGGCACTTGGATTGACACGCAGAGGTTCGCTTCCTAGCCAATCAGAGTCCAGATGCTGGGATCCTCTGGTTCCCGATTGGTTCAGTGATCTCCCTCCCGCCCCCTCCTCTCACCTGGGGGAGGGCTGAGGGTGGATCCTGGATGTTGATTGGCCGCCTTGCTCTCTTGGCACTCGCGGCAAATCTGCGCTGTGACAGGCTGTAGATGCCCGGGCAGGGATTGGTCACTGCGCCCCGGGCTGTGGGACAATCTGCGGCGGGGACTGGCCACTCTCAGGAACTGGCTGGGAAGCCTGTGTTGCGATTGGTAGCTACCCGGGGAACGCGGCAAATCCTAAATGATGATTGGCTGTGGCCCCAGCCAGGCTCAGAAATCGCAAAATCTAGTTGCCTGGGGTTTTAGTGGTGGGAGGAAAGGACTGCAGGGAAAGAGACCGAGACGGAGGGAGAGAGAGAGAGAGAGAGAGAGAGAGAGAGAGAGAGAGAGAGAGAGAGAGAGAGATAGATGAGAAGGAAGGAGGGAACGGAGAGAAGGGGGGAAAGAGAGGGAGAGAGGAGACAGCGCGCAGGAGACTCAAATAAATGAAGCCAGGCATGATGGGGGGGGGGAAGAGGGAGAAGAAGAGAAACCAAGATAGACGAAGACAGGCAAAAGGGGGGTGGGGAGAAGAAGAAGAGTAGAGAAACTCAAAAATAGATGAAGCCAGCCAGGCAGAAAAGGAAGAAGGAGGGCGGGAGAGAGAGAAACCTAGAAAGAGATGGAGTGAGGCAGAAAGTGGGAGGGGGTGTGGGGAGCGGTATTGAGAGATCTGGGGAAAGAAATTCGCAAAAGAGAGGAAGGGGAAGGAAGGGCGAGGAGAAAAAGAGAAAAGGAGAGGATCAACAGAGAAGCTGAGAAAAAATAGGGGGCGTGGCTTAGATAAATAAAGAGGGAAAGATGTGCCAGGAGAAGGACTAGTCCGAGGAAGAAAGAAAAAGAAAGAGGGAGACGATATATAGGGACATTTTAAAGACCTAACAGAATGGGGCAAACAAAAAACAGAACAGAGCCAGAGAGGGAGAATTAGAGAACTAGCGAGAGAGAAGAGGACCCGAAAGCAGGCAGGAGGTGCAGCGAGCCGGAGTGGGGACCGGGACACGGGCTCAGGGGCCGCGTGTGACCGCTCCCTTCCCCCTCCCCCCACCCCCGCAGGAGTTGTCCGGGCCTCCAGCATCTTCCCCATCCTTAGCGCCATCCTGCTGCTGCTCGGGGGCGTGTGCGTGGCGGCCTCCCGCGTCTACAAGTCCAAGAGGAACATCATTCTGGGCGCAGGGATCTTGTTCGTGGCAGCAGGTGAGAGGCACAGGGAGGGGGCGGCGGGCCGGGCGGCCCACCTGCGTGGGGCGCACGCTCGTGTGTGTGTGTGTGTGTGTGTCTGTGTGTGTCTGCAAAGCGACCCTGCCCCGAGCGCCCCTGGGGCCCGGAGCCATCCCAGGCTCTTCCCAAGCTCCGTCGCCACCCGCTGGGACAGGTAGGTCTAGTCTCCGCTCTCTTGGGAAGAGTCAAGCGGCACCGACAGGTGTCCGGCAGCTAAGTCGCCGGGGCGCTGAGCTTCCAAAGCCCTCAGTCCTGGAGACGGAAGGGGAGGAGCTTGGGGGAGGGGGCGGGACCTTGAGGCGGAATGGGGTGGCGTCCTGAGCAGAGAGAGGCGGGGCTGGGCATCGGAGGGCGGGCCCGGAGAGGGAGAAAGTGGTTTGGAGGCTGACGGGGAGGAGCCTACTTTGAGGGGCGGGCCGCGTAGAAACGGGTGGATCCAAGAAGGGGCTGGAGCGGGTGAAACCATCCAGGGCCGGGAAATGGAAACTAAAGGGACTGGGCCAGGGAGACCGCGTGGGCCCGTGCCCCGTTGCCATTTTGAGGAGGAGAGGCTAGAAAAGAAGAGGCGGTGCCTGAAAAAGTCAAATGGGGAGGGGTTATGTCGTTAAGGGCGCAGGGAGTCAACCTGGCTGATTCTTTTTTTTTTTTTTTTTTTTGAGTTGTAGTCTCACTCTGTCGCCCAGACTGGAGTGCCGTGGCCGCTCCCGGCCACTGCAGCCTCGACCTGCTGGGCTCCGGCGATCCTTCCGCCTCAGCCTTCCGAGTAGCCGGAATTACAGGCATGCCCTACCACGCCCGGCTGATTTTTTGTAGCGATGAGGTCTCGCCAAGTTGCCCAGGCGGGTCTCGAACCCGCGGGCTCAGGCAATTCACTCACCTCAGCCTCCCAAAGCGTGGGATTACAGGCTGAGCCACTGAGCCCGGCTAACCTGGCTGATTCAAGAGGTGGACAAGGCCAGAACCTGGGACTGACACCCAGATGGTCCCTAGAGCTAGGGTTGGAAGACTCAAGGGACAAGGGCCAGACCAAGTCACTCAGAGGGCACGTCGTTAAGGGATGAGACTTCCTACCCTAAATGAGTAGCCCTGGGAAATTCCAGGGGGCAGAGCTTTTTTGAAGGGGTGGAATAGAGAGAAGAGGGAGGACTTAGCATATTTAAAGAGCAGGGTGTGTTTTGGGGATATGGGTCTAGCTTTTCAGGGGCGGGTTTGGAGGACCTGGCCTGGGGGAAGGAGCCTGGCCAAGGCTTGCAGGATAGGGGTCTGGTAAGCAGGGGGTGAGGCCTACCGTGGAAGGAGGCAAATTTAAACCAGCAGGGGTGGGCCTAGAAAAGATACCCAGACCGGGCTTTTATCATGAAGAGAGTGTTTAGATCAGCAATGGAAAGGGCCCAGAGAATCAGAGCAGGAAGACATCATTAATGGAGTTCAAAGCAGCAGAGGGTTGGGTCCTGAGGAAAAACCAGGTTTATAACATTAAGGGTGGTGTTAAACTAACAAGAGCAGATCCTGAAAATCCAGTCTGGAACCATCTTCATCAGTGGTGAAGTTTAGACCAGTCAGGGCTAGGCCCGAGACCAGCTGGGGTGGAGCTTAGACTACTCAGGGGTAGGGTCTGGACCATCAGGGGAGGAGTTTAGATCAGATGATGAGGGGCCTGGGCTATCTTGGGGCAGGACCTAGACCATCCAACACCTTGTCTGGCCCATTTGGGTCAGGGCTTGGACCACCTGGGGATGGAGTTTAGACAATGTGAAGTGGAACTAGGCCAGCCAGGGCCTGGCCATTCAAGATGGGGTCTGGACCATTTGGGGTGGAGCCTAGACTACTTGGGATGGAGGAGCAGGGCAGGGCCTGGGTCAGCTGGGGAAGAGGTTTGACTGGGTGGATGGGGCTTAGGCCACCTAGGGGATGGAGTTTAGATCAATGTGGGAGTGGGTCGTAGACCACCTGACGTTAGAACAGCTAGGGCTGGGTTTAGACCAGCAGAAGTGGGGCCTGGGCTAGCTAGTGATAGGGCCTAGGCCATGTGGGGTGGAGCTTGAACCAGCCAGGGCAGGACCTGGGCCAGCTGGTGATGGTTTAGACTATCTCTGGTGAGACTTGGGCCAGCCAGGGCCTGGACCATCCAGGATGAAGTCTAGCCCATTCTAAATGGCACCTAGACCACCTGGGTGTGGAGCTTAGAACAGCAAGGGCAGAGCCTGGGCAAGCTGGAGGTGGAGTTCAGACATCTGAAGTAGGACTTGAACCAGCCAGGGTGTGGACCATGCAGAGCAGGGGTCTAGCCCATTTGGAGTGGGACCTGGATTATGTGGGGGCCGTGCTTACAACCCTGGGTGTCGGGGCCTGGATCAGCTGGAATGGAGTTTAGACATCTGCGGACCGACTTGAGCCAGCCAGGGATTGGACCATAAAAGTAGGGGTCTAGCTCATTTGGGGTAGGGCCTAGACCATCTGGGGGCAGAACTTAGGCCCCTGAGGGGCCGGTCCTGGGTCAGCCTGGAATGGAATTTAGACATCCTAGGAGGGACTTGAGCCAGCCCTTGGGGAGGGGAAGGCCTGGACCATCTGGGGGTGGAGCTTAGGCCGCTGGAGGGCAGGGCATGGCCCAGCTGGGAATGGAGCTTAGACATCCAAGGAGGGACTTGAGTCAGCCATTCGGGGTGGGGCCTAGACCCTCTGGGGGTGGAGCTTAGGCCCCTGCGGGGCAGGACCTGAGCTAGCTGCGAAGGAGTTTAGACATTTGAGGAGGGACTTGAGCCAGCCATTCGGGGTGTGGGGCCTAGACCATCTGGGGGTGGAGCTTTAGGCCGCTGAAGGGCAGATCCTGGGCCAGCTGGGAATGGAGATTAGTCCTCCGAGAAGGGACTTGAGCCAGCCATTCGGGGAGGGACCTAGACATCTGGGGGTGGTGCCTAGACCCCGGGGGCGGGGCCTGGGCCCGCTGGAGCGGGCGGGGCCGGGGCGGGGGCGGGGCCGGGGTGGCCTCGAGGCTCCCGTCTGACCGTCCCCGCCCAGGCCTGAGCAACATCATCGGCGTGATCGTGTACATCTCGGCCAACGCGGGCGAGCCCGGGCCCAAGCGGGACGAGGAGAAGAAGAACCACTACTCGTACGGCTGGTCCTTCTACTTCGGCGGGCTGTCGTTCATCCTGGCCGAGGTGATCGGCGTGCTCGCCGTCAACATCTACATCGAGCGCAGCCGCGAGGCGCACTGCCAGTCTCGCTCGGACCTGCTCAAGGCCGGCGGGGGCGCGGGCGGCAGTGGCGGGAGCGGCCCCTCGGCCATCCTCCGTCTGCCCAGTTACCGCTTCCGCTACCGCCGCCGCTCCCGCTCTAGCTCCCGCTCCAGCGAGCCGTCGCCGTCGCGGGACGCGTCTCCCGGCGGCCCGGGGGGCCCGGGCTTCGCCTCCACGGACATCTCCATGTACACGCTCAGCCGCGACCCGTCCAAGGGCAGCGTGGCCGCGGGGCTGGCGGGGGCCGGCGGCGGCGGCGGCGCCGCGGGCGCGTACGGCGGCGCGGCGGGGGGCGCGGGGGGCGCGGGGGGCGGCGGCGGCGGGGCGGGCGCTGAGCGGGACCGCGGGGGGGCACCCGGCTTCCTCACGCTGCACAACGCCTTCCCCAAGGAGGCGGGCGGCGGCGTCACGGTCACGGTCACCGGGCCGCCCGCCGCGCCCGCGCCGCCCGCGCCGCCCGCGCCCGCCCCCGCCCCCGGGACCCTGGCCAAGGAGGCCGCCGCCTCCAACACCAACACGCTCAACAGGAAAACCACGCCCGTGTAGGGGCGCGGCGCGGGGAGCCGAGGGGGCGTGCCCGGGGCGCGTGCGCGGGCGCGCGTGCAACGAGGCTGCCGGGGTCGGGGCGCCCCGCCCTTCCCCGTGAGCGCGCTGGAGACTGCCTGGCCTTCCCCCCGCGCCCGCGCCTCCCCCGCCGCAGGGACCCCGAGCGCGGGGGAAGGGAGGGGAGGGGACCGCCGCGAGGGAACGTCGTGTTTTATTTTTCTGTGGGATTTCGGGGGAGGGGGGCGGGCCATGGTGTTTTTTGCAGTTTTGAGATGTTTTCTTTTTAATGTTTTCGCTGTGTGCATGTGGGGGCGGGGCGGGGGGGAGGGGACTCCCAGCCCAGCCCAGCCCAGCCGCCCAACTCCTGGAGAGGGAGGGGCCCGTGACACCCGAGGATGTAGTTTCACCTACAAACCGTATGGATGCTCTGTGGAAGAGGCGGAGGGATGGAGAGAAGGCACGCGGGCATGCATTCATTCATTTTCATCCATTAGTCCACAAGCGTTTATTAGGCACCTGCTGTGTGCCGGGTGCTGGTATAGAAGAAGGCCCCGGAGAAAGGACGCCAACACTCATTCATTCACGACTGGCAGTATAAGTGTGCGCCTAAGTGGGAGGCGTTGAGCTGAATGCTAAGGGCACAGAAGGAAGAAAGCCAGGCGGGGTTCCCCACGTCCTCATAGCGTTCACACCTTGTGCATGAGACCGTCATTAATCAAAGAATCACGTACATACACAATTAATTAGGCTATAGGAGAAACCCGAGATGCTCTTAAATGCTCCACGGGGGGAGCTCTTAACCCAGTTTAGAGGAAGAGATTTTAGCTGATGCTGAAAAGATGACAAGGAGCCAGCCAGGTGTACTGGAGGGGAAGCATGCAGCGGCATGTGCAAAGGCATGTGCAAAGGGCCTGGGGCAGGAAGAAGCTTCCACAGAGAGCTGAAGTGAGAATGCAACAGGATGAGGCTGAAGACAGGGCCAGATTATGTAGGTATTTGCACGTTAGGTCAGGAGTTTAGGTTTTATTCTAAGGAGGTGCAGGGGTCGTTGAATGGGTTTAAGCAGGAGCATAACATGAAGGAAGATAGGAACTTGGAGACAAGAAAGAGTAAGAGGCAGAGATGCACGGAGACAACATCGGTCACAGGCACTGGCCCTTGAAACTCACGCTGTCATGGGAGGAAGTGGGGAGCCACACAAATACTGAAGCCCAGGTATGGCATCTGGTGTGCAGGAGGAGGCTTGGGATGTAGGGATTCATTCATTCATTCACTCATTTGTTCATTCAGCCATTCACCCAGGGACATTTTCCAGCATCTGCTAACATACCAGGTGATGTGTTGGGATCCAGATCCCCAAGGGGTGAAATAGACCCTATCCTTGTTCTTAAGGAGTTTGATAGTCATTAGAAACCACAGTTCAGGCAGGGTGGTCAGTGCTGGGACAGTGGGCACTGTGGCACCCAGTGGATGGAGCAGAGACCACCGGGGGTTCTGTGGCACCCAGAGGATGGAGTAGGAACCACTGGGGCTGCTGTGGCACCCAGGGGCAGGGCAGGGATCACTGTGGGTGCCGTGGCCACCAGGGAACAGCAGGGATGACAGTGGGTACCATGGCACTCAGAGAATGGAGCAGGGATCACTGTGGGTGCTGTGGCACCCACGGACACAGCAGGGACTACCACGGGTGCTGTGGCCCCCAGAGGACAGAGCGGGGGTCACCATGGGTACCGTGGCCCCCAGAGGATGGAGCTGGGACCACTGTGGGTGCCATGGCCCCCAAAGGATGGAGCAGGGACCTCTGCAGGAACTATGGCCCCCAAGGGACGGAGCAGGGTCCACAATGGGCACCGTGGTACCCAGAAAATGTAGCACTGCCTGGGGCAATCCTTGGGGAGGCTTCCTGGACAATGTGATGCTCAGTCTGGGTCTTAGGAGGATCAGTAGGTGGCTGTCAGGTGATGAGGAACAACTTGGGCTCTCATGCAGGGTGGGATGGAGGGGAGGCCTGGCAAACAGCTACAAGTCAACATCTAAAGGTGCCGGTTTTCTGGGCCAAGGGGTTCAGACTTTATCCTAGGGGTGGGAGGGGGAGGATTTGAAGGCCACTGAGAAGACAGAAGGGACGACGCTCAGCGGGTTTCCCTTCATTTACTCAGCAAACACTTTCAAGGACTGCCACGAGCCAGGCCCCGTGCTGGGTGGTGCTGGGAGTGTAGACCGGATTTTGATCCTGCCCTGTCCTCAAGGGCTCCGAGTCTGGCAGGAAGACAGACGCAGACAGCGTGAGGAAGATGGTGGGTAGCAGCCAGGCTCGGTGGTTCAGCCTGTAATCCTGCGCTTTGGGAGGCGGAGGTGAGTGGATTGCCTGAGCCCGCGGGTTCGAGACCCGCCTGGGCAACTTGGCGAAACCTCTCTCTACAATAAATCAAAAAATTAGCCGGGTGTGGTAGCGCGCGCCTGTAGTTCCAGCTACTTGGAAGGCTGAGGAGAAAGGATCGCCAGAGCCCAGCAGGTCAAGGCTGCAATGGGCGGGAGTGGCCGGCCACTGCACTCCAGTCTGGGTGACAGAGTGAGACTCTGATTCAAAAAAAAAAAAAAAAAAGATGGTGGGTAGCAGTGGTGCTGTGCTGCCAGGGGCTTTGCAAATTTTTATCTTGAGAGTATGGAACATCGGAGGGGCCAGACGGGACCTGAGTATTTGAAATTTCCCTTTGGGACCCATGTGGGAGGACGAGGAAGGGGGAGAGATGGGAGGTCAGGGGTTCTTGGGGGTGGGGCAGTTCTTCTTTGAGGGCAGTTTCAGGGAGAGGTGGGTGCTAGAAATGCAGAGAAAGGAATACAGATGAGAGAGAAGGAGAACTCAGTGGAGGGAGGGGCAGAGTTAAAAGGACCAGATGGGGGGGTGGGAGGGGTGTTCCTTGCTGGAGAGAGAGACAGGACTGGTTATGGGAGAGTGTATGCCAGAGCCCAAATGACAAACATAGAGCAAGAGAGACTGGCAGGAGGGAAGGGTGGAAGAGAACCAGACTAGTTGAGTCCCAGAGACAGAAAATTCCAGACACAGGAAAGGGGTGCAGAGACGACAGAAAGGAGAGACTGACAAAAAGACACATGAATCAGAGGACAGAAGTCCCAGAGATACAAACAAAAAATGGAAACAAATGGCAAAGCTGGGTAGATAAAATGCAGAGATACACAGAGAGAGAAAGACCCCAGAGAAAGATCCCGAGGTAGGCGCAGAAAGGAATGCAGAGAGTTACAGCAGGGATAGGGTCCTGCGATGATCCAGTGCTTGTTTTATTTTGTTTCTTTCAGTCTTCAAGAAATAATTGAGTGCCGGTTCATTCTAAACCCAGTCTAGGCCCAAGAAGTGTGAACAGATGGACAAGGGTCCACTCTCCTGAAACTCGCGGGAGAGACAATAAATAACAAGACCATCTTGGTCACCGAAAAGTGCTTTAAAGATTAAGCAGAGTGTGGTAACAGAAGGATGGAGCAAGATGACTTTTTTTTTTTTTGAGTTGAAGTCTCACTGTGTTGCCCAGGCTGGAGTGCAGTGGCACAATCATGGCTACTGCAGCCTCAACCTGCTGGGCTCAGGTGATCCTTCTGCCTCAACCTTCCAGATAACTGTAATGACAGACACATGCCACCATGCCCGGCTAATTTTTTTTATTTATTGTAGAGATGAGTTCTCACCAAGTTGCCTAGGTCTCAAACCCCTGGGCTCAGGCAATCCTCCCACCTCAGGCAATCCTCCCACCTCGGCCTCCCAAAGTGTTGAGATGACAGGCGTAAGCCACTGTGACTGGAAAACAAGGGCAACTTTAGATAAGATGCTTTGCTGCAGAGGTCACAGAGATGTGGCTTGTGAGAAGAGGGAGGTGACAAGATCTGGGGACAGGTATTTCACTTCCAAGAAGCAGCCTCAAAGCCCTGAGGAGTAGCAGGTTTTGGAGAAGGCCTGCATAGTGAACCAAGTCCAGGAGGGTGAGGAGTTGGGATGAGTCAGGAGTGGGGTTGGGGAACTCGTAGCTCTGGGAAGAAATCTACATTTTATTCTCGACCTAATGGGGGCCGTTGGAGGGTTTTGAGCACAGGCATGCCAGAACCACATTACTATTTTTATTTTTAGAAACAGGGTCTCACTCTATTGCCCAGGTTGGAGTGCAGTGCCAACAGAGTTTACCACAGCCTTGACCTCCTGGACTCGGGTGATCCTACAGCCTCAGCCTCCTGAGTAGCTGGGACTATAGGCACGCACCGCCATGCCTACCTATATATATATATTTTTTTGAGTTGGAGTCTCAGTCTGTCACCCAGACTGGAGTGCAGTGGCATGCTCCCGGCCACCGCAACCTTGACTTGCTGGGCTCCGGTGATCCTTCCACCTCAGCCTTCCAAGTAGCTGGAACTACAGGCGCGCACTACCATGCCCAGCTAATTTTTTGATTTATTGTAGAGTTGAGGTCTCACCAAGTTGCCCAGGTGGGTCTCAAACCCGCGGGCTCAGGCAATCCACTCACCTCAGCCTCCCAAAGTGTGGGATTACAGGCTGAGCCACCGAGCCTGGCTCCTAGCTAATTTTTTTTTTTTTGAGTTGGAGTCTCACTCTGTCACCCAGACTGGAGTGCAGTGGCCGCTCCCGGCCACCGCAGCCTCAACCTGCTGGGCTCCAGCGATCCTTCCCCCTCAGCCTTCCAAGTAGCTGGAATTACAGGCATGCACTCCCATGCCTGGCTGATTTTTAAATTTTTATTGTAGAGATGAGGTCTCACTGCCCAGGCGGGTCTCGAACCCGGGGGCTCAGGCAATCCACTCACCTCAGCCTCCCAAAGGCGCGGGATTACAGGCTGAGCCACCGAGCCCGGCTCCTAGTTAATTTTTAAAAAAATTTTTTTGTAGAGACGAGAGTCTTGCTGTGATGCCCAGGCTGGGATCAAGTGCCCTCTCACCTCAACCTCCCAAAGTGCTGGGATGACAGGCGTGAGTCATCACACCTGGCCATATTTTTATTAAAACCAAACAATGATAGCATCCCATTGTTGTGCTGAGAATACACTTCAGGAATGAAGAATGGAAGGAGCTGGGGGCTGTCGTCCTCATCCAGTTGGGGGCTGCAGGTGACCTGGACCAAGACAGAGGTCATGGGATGGGGGAAACTTGAGGACAGGCTCGACTTTTGAAGGCAGAGCCTGCAGTGGTGGTGACTTGCTTGCCATGGGGTGGGCAGGAGACACCCAGGACAGAGGAGGGGGAGCTCTTTGAATCGGGGTCACATATTTTGGGTGGGTACTGTTGCTTGTGGCTGCCAGGATGGGGGGAACTGGGGTAAGGACACAGGATTTGGGTGGGAGGAACCAAGGGTTTTCTTTTGGGTGTGTCAAGTTGGAGGTGCGTGTGAGAAACCCAAGTCGGGGTATCAAGTCGCTGGTTGATGATGATACATGATGAGGCTGCAGCTTGGGGGAGAGGTCACGGCTGGAAATGTAAGTTTTGGAAACGTCAGCATATAGGAGACAGTGAAAGCCACAGGGCTGGTAAGGTGGCTTAACAAGTAAGTTGGGACCGAGAAGTGACCCTGGAGCCTTGGGGGCACCCGCATCAGGGGGAGGCGAGAGGATGTCACCGAGGGAGGTGACATGGAGTGTCCCTGAGGGATACCGAGACCAGGAGGGTCGTGGAGGACAGAGCACAACAGTGTTTCGAGAAGAGGATACAGCCAAGTGCTGCTGAGAGCTAGAGAAAGATCCAGAGAGCAGAGTGGCCGTTAGGTTTGATAACATGGACGCGGTTGAGGCTGATGATCTTTTTTTTCTTTTATTCTAAGAGTCAGGGTCTCACTCTGTCCCCCAGGCTGGAGTACAGCAATGCTATCACTGCTCACTGCAGCCTTGAACTCCTAGGCTCAAGGGATCCTTCCTCCTCAGCCTCCCAAGTAGCTGGGACTACAGGCATGCACCACCATGCCTGCCTCATTTTTTGAATTTTTATAGAAACAAGGTCTTGCTGTGTTGCCCAGGTTGATCTCAGACTCCTGGGCTTAAGCGATCCTCCCAAACTGCTGAGATGACAAGTGTGAGCACCGTGCCTGGTCGATGATCTTGATAAGGTCATTTCCGTGCAATGGTGGAATGGAGGAGAGAGAGAATTTTGGGGGAAAGATGGGAGGAAAAGAGAATCCAGGCAACTTTTTTTTTGGTGAAAGTGTTACAGAAAAGAGAGGGAGGAAAACATGTAGACAGGGAGATGGAAGACAGAAAAATGTACTGTAGGCAGAATTGAGAATGATGAGGAGGCTGAGGGCCAGGAGAGGAAGATGGATTCACAGGTCAGGAACAGGTGATGCTTTAGAAAAGGCCCTGCTGGACTCCTAGCCAGGGCTGCTGTGCCCAGCTCTGGTCTCTTGTGGCGCCAGCACCGGGCACACACTGCGACGGCCCCCTCTGGATCCTGCTGAGACCTGGAAAGACCCAGTGAGGAGAAAAGAAGGCTCTCATCATCCATTTTCAGAAAAGAACATCTGTGTGGCCCTCAGATATCTTTCTCAAGGACTGCAATGCCAGGCCTGTGACCTCAGAGCGCCTCTGTTTTTGGAGGGGGGACAGGTAGCATGGACAGTTAGGATACAGAGGGGGTGTGCTCAGATGGGGGCATGCAGGCCTTGGAGAAAGGCAGCCCTAACTTGGGAGGGGATGTCTGTGTGTCATCATCTCACTTCATCTGATCATTCCTTTGCTCATTCATTCATTCATTCATTCATTCACTGCACGTTTTCTAAGGCTGCCTGTGTAATTGGCCTCGTGCTGGGTAGCGGTGAGGACTCCGAGATGAATTCCTCCTGTTCCCGGCTCCTGCCCCAGTCTGGTGGGAGGCCTGACACAGATAATCACATCCCAGGGAAACGTGCGTGTTAGGGAACAGTCTGGAGCAGGGGTGGACAGAGAGGCTTAGGGTGCCCCAGGACCCTGCTTGGGCCGGGAGCCAGGCCTGCCTGGAGCGGCCGGCCACCCATGGGAGAAGGAGGAGTTGGTGGAAGGTGGGTCCCACCTGGGCCGTCTGCAGAAGGGCTGAGGGAGGGGGTGAAGGGTTGAAGACCGAGCCCTGCCACCATGCCACATGGCTGTCCCCCCGTCCCTGCCCCTGGGGGAGCTGAAGCTGCATGGAAGGTCCCCCAGGGGCGCCCCGTCTAATAAACTCGATGAGGAGGACGCCTGCTCTGGTTTCTGTGCCTCTGAGGCCTGCCCTCTCCACCTTCCGGGGGCTGAGGACCCCATCATGGGAATGGGTCCTTCCATCCTTCAAGACTAAAGATTCTGGCCCTAGCCTCTCCTCCCCATGACCCAGGAGTCCAGGCCCCAGGCCCTCCTCCCTCAGACCCAGGGGTCCAGACTTGCAGCCCCTCCTTCATCAAGACCCAGGAGACTCAAGTCTCTCTTGCCTGAGAGCCAAGATTCTGGGCCCCCAGACCCCTTTCCCCACTACTCAGGAGTTCAGTTTCCGAGGCCTTTGCTTTAGAGACTCAAGACTCCAGCCGCAGCCTCCTCCCTCAGACCTGGAGTCCAGGACCACAGCACCCTCCTCCCAGCAACCCAGCAGTCTGGGTGGGCTGCCTTGCCCCTGTCCTGGGAGATCCAGGAATTGGGACTCTCGCCTTGCCCTTGCCCCTGAAGGAAATGGAGGCCCCCTCAGGTTCTGGCCTCTTGAGGACCCGGCCCCCAGCCCCTCCTCCCCGGGCGGCCTCCTCCCCCCCATTCCCTTAAAATACCCGGAATCCCTATGGCAACAGGCGCCGGGCGACAGGTGCGGGTGTTATTTACGGGTCAGGCCCGAAATAGCTAAGCAGGGCGCCGGGGCGAGGCCTGGGCGGGGAGGCCAGTCCTGTGGGCCGAGCAGCGGAGCCGGGCGCTTCGGAGTGTCGCGGAGCCGGGCCGGCGGGCGCCGAGGCAGGAGAGCGCGGGGGCCCCTGCCCAGGAGACGCGGGTGGGAGCCCCGAGGGAGGGAACCTAGTCCGCAGCTGAGTTTGGCGCGGCCTAGCCGGGCAGGCCCTGGGAGCCTGGGGGAGGGGGAGGCGCTACCCCACGGGGGCCCAGTGACCCTCTCTGGCCCCCTTGGCTTTTGAACCCAGGGGCACTTTGTCCCTGTTTTTTGAGCCGCCGTGAGGACCCCGGCTTTGGTCTGAGACCCGGTGGGGACCCCGGGTCCCCCTCCTGAGCCCTAGGGGAGCACCTCAGCCTTCTTTTCAGGCCTCCACTGGGTCCCTCAGCCTGGGTCTCTTTTCCCACCCTCCATAGGACCTTCTCTGATTTTTTCTGAATGGCTGGGGGGACCCTGACCCCTTTTATCTGAAACCCAGCCCTCCTCTGAGCCCCAGCCAGGACTCTGAATGCTGAGGGGTCCCATTGCTCCAGGGCCAGGAGGGAATTCAGACCTCCCCTCTGAGCTCCCCTTTTACTCCCCAGGGACCCCAGTTCTTTTGCTGTATCCCAGAGGGGACCCAGGTCCTCCATTCTCAAACTCGGGGTGCAAGGGAACCCAGGTCACATCTCTCAACCACACAGAGGACCTCGGGTCCCCTGCTGGGTACCCCAAATTCTGAGCCCTAGTGGGGTGCTAGGACCCTCTCCCCTTCCCCGACCAGTTTCCCTTTTGTGACTTTGTCCAGGGACGACCCCCAGCAGCCCCCTCGAAGCTGGCATTCACGTCCCCTGGGCCCCAGGTGCCTCTGCGGGGGCCCCCAGGTTCTGTCTCTGAGCCTCGGGGGACCTTGCTTTCCCCGGGCTCCCCTTCTTTGCTGAGCTCTTGAGAAGACCCCAGGCCCCCCTCTGAGCCCCACAGGCCTCCCTGGCCCAGGGACCCCGGCTCCCCCCCTCCGCTGAACCCCAGGGGCGACCTCGATTCCCCCGTCTGGGGCTCCGGGGAGGACCGGCCTCTGCCCCCCGCGCCCCGCCCCCAGGCCCGCCGCGCCCCCAGCCCCAGCGATGATGATGTGGTCCAACTTCTTCCTGCAAGAGGAGAACCGGCGGCGGGGGGCGGCGGGCCGGCGGCGGGCACAGGGGCCGGGGCTGACGCCGGAGCGCGAGGGCAAGGTCAAGCTAGCGCTGCTGCTGGCCGCCACGGGCGCCACGCTGGCCGTGCTGGCCGTGGGCACCGAGTTCTGGGCGGAGCTCAACACCTACCGGGACAACGGCAGTGCCGTGTGCGACGCGGCACACCTGGGGCTGTGGAAGGTGTGCGCCAAGCGGCTGTGGCAGGCGGACGTGCCCGCGGGCAGGGCCACCTGCGGCCCCGCGGAGCTGCCCGGAGGTGAGGGGCTGCGCGTGTTCCGCGGGCGTGGGGGGGAGGAGAATTGGGGTGCGGCTCAGACAGCCTGGCCCCGGAGGAAGGCCAAGGTTGCGTCCCCGGAGGGAGGCCGAGCCCCCGGAGGAAGGCTGAGTCCTGAAGGGAGGCCATGCGCCCGGAGGAAGACCCAGCCCTTGGAGGAAGGCCGAGCCCCTAGAAAAAGGTCGAGCCCCAAGGAGAGAGCTTGTGCCTGCAGGGTCAGCCTGTACATCAGCCTGGGCTCCAAGGAGCTGTGCTGAGAGACAGGTATGGAGACAGACATAGAGACAAAGAAGGGGGGACACACACACATAGAGACACAGAGGGAAAGTCAGGGAAAGAGAGACAGACAGAGAAGGAGAGATACACACAGAGAGACACAGAGGGAATGGAACAGAGAGACAGGCACAGAGAGAGGCAGAGACACAGCAATAGAGAGGCAGAGGCACAAAGAAAGAGAAAGAGAGAGAGACACGGAGGGAGAGACAGAGAGGGAGACACAGAGAGAGGCACAGAGGAAGAGACAGAGACATAGGCACAGAGAGACAAAGATAGACAGAGACAGAGAGAGAGATACACACACAGAGACAGAGAGACCCCCAAACATGGCCTACGTCACTAATGGACTTGCCCCAGAGAACCTGTGCCTTAGAGTTTGTTTTTCTGCTGCAGCCTGTACCCCAAGACCAGTCTGTACCCCCAGAAAACCTGCGCCTCCATATACTCTGTGTCTTAGAGCCTGGCCTCCATACCTCTGCCCGGGTATGACTGCACCCCTAGGTCAGTCCAAGCACCCAAGCCTGTGCTCCTAGACCACCAAGTACCCCAAAGAGAGCCTGTACCCCCAAGACCACCCTGCACCCTCAGCTACAGCCTCTGCCTCAGCCTAGCATGTAACCCCAACTAGCCTGTGCCCTCACATCATGCAATGACCTCCCAAAGCCCCTGTCCCCAGCACAGCCACTGTCCAAGGCCTTCCTGGTTCCCCCAATCCAAACGAGCTGATAGCTCTAGAGAAAGCCTGTGTCCCTGGAAAAACCCTGCCTGTGTCCCCAGGTCTAGCTGGTGCCCTCATCAGACAGCCTGTGCCGCCCAAGACAGCCTGTGTCCTCCGGAAATGCCAGCACCCCCAAGGCAGCCTGTGCCCCTGTGTGTGCGCCCACAGACAGCCTGTGCCCTGGAGAGACAGCCTGGTGTCGGCTTGCTCCTCCCAGCCTGGGGACAGCCTGCACTGGCATCCCATGAGCTGGGGACAGACTGCCTCCACGCCCACCCCAAAGTAGATGCTATGCCTGTTCCCCACCATCTGTTCCCACCAGATACCTTCAGACACCCCAGGGCGGGCCTTGTGCCTCTCGGGAAGCATTCTTTTTCTTTTTTCGTTCTTTTCTTTTTTCTTCCTTTCCTTCTTTCTCTCCCCACCCCTTCCTCTTTTTTTTTGGCTTGTCTCTTTCTGTCACCCAGGCCACAGTGCAGTGGCACATCACAGCTCACCACAGCCTCGACATTCTGGGCTCAGGTGACCTTTCCGCTTCAGCCTTCCAAGTACCTGGAATACAGGCATGCACCACCACATCTGGGTAATTTTAAAATTTATTTTAGAGATGAGATCTCACCATGTTGCCCAGGCTAGTCTCAAAGTCCTGGGTTCAGGCAATCCTTTCACTTCCACCTCCCAAAGTACTGGGATTACAGGCGTGAGCCACCGTGCCCAGCCATATATCTTTCTTCTTCCCTCCCTCCCTCTTTCTTTCTTTCTTTTTCTCTTTCTCTCTTTCTTTCTTTCTTTCTTTCTCTCTCTCTCTCTCTCTCTCTCTCTCTCTTCTTTCTTTCTTGTCAGGGTCTCACTTTGTCACCCAGGCTGGAGTGCAGAGGCCCAATCACAGTTCACCACAGCCTTGACCTCCTGGGTTCAGGCAGTCTTCCCACCTCAGCCTCCCAAGTACCTGGGACTATAGACTTGCACCACCAAGCCTGGCTAATTTTTGGATTTTTTGTAGAGACGAGGTCTTGCTATGTTGCCTAGGGTGATCTTAAACTCTTGGGCTTAAGCAATCAATTCTCCTGCCTCAGGCTTCCAAAGTGCTGGGATTACAGGCATAAGACAGAGCCACTGTGTCTGACTGGGAAGCGTTCTTTTTCATTTTCTCTCTGTCTCATCTCGAAATGCCCAGATTGGACATTCTACCCTTCTTTCTTACAGAACCTCCACACTCTCCACTTTCCCACACAGGGGTCCTTGTACCCCTGGCCATGCCAGAGAGCCACCCCATATCCTCTGACAAGTACATGTACTTACACCAGCAGGACATTCTATCCCCCTTGGGAACTGGGTGAAATCTCATTCTACCTCTACTGACCCAAGGAAAGTATCTGACACCCCTCAGAGCCCTTTGGGCTGTCATACATTTGATCACCCATGTGAGAGCACTAACCCTCCTTACTCTCCAAAGTATGCCCTGTCATCTCAGTGCCCCTCGAAGAAGATCCTCTTTTTCTGGGTTCTAGATGAAGTGTCCCTCATCCTTTCATTCTCTAGATGGGATCTCCTACATTGTAAGGGCCAGCACCCCTCTCTGCCTGAGCTCACCACTCAGTGTCCAGATGGGCTGGCTATCTTAAATACTTTTTTGGGGTTTTTTTTTTGAGTCGGGGTCTCACTCTGACACCCTGGCTGGAGTGCAGTGGCATGATTGTAGCTCACTGTGGCCTCAACCTTCTGGGCTCTGAAGATCCTCCTGCCTCAGCCTCTCAAGTAGCTCAGACTCCAGGCACATACCACCACACCCGGCTAATTTTTAAGAGTTATTTTTTTGGTGAGACGAGGTCTCGCTATGTTGCCCAGGCTGATCTCGAGCTTCTGGATTCAAATGATCCTCCTGCCTTGGCCTCCCAAAGTGCTGGTATGACAGTCTTGAGCCACTGTGCCTGGCCCTTAAACACTTGACTTCTGCAGATGGCTATTTTTCACCCCTCAGGATCCCAACCAGGATGATCCCAAATGTCTGCAAAATAGAATGCCCTGGTAAAACAAATATGATGTGCTTACATAGTGCTTAGTTCTTCTCTAAGTAATGTTCACACATTAACTCCTTCACCACTGTAGTAACATCTCAGACCCTTCTCTTCCCCTCAGGGTACCAGGGGGTGTCCCACACCACCTCTCTGGACTCAGAGATTTATTTGTTGTCCCTCATGAGAAACTATGATCACCCTCATTCTACAGAAGTGGAAAATAAGGTGCAGGAAGTTTCAATGATGCGGTCTGTGCCTCCAAGCTAATTATGTGGGATTTGAACCCTGGTTGCCTTTGTTCCTGGCAATTACGTTAGATCACATCTCATGGGTCCATAGGACATCCCACAAGTTCTTGCTGTGCTGAGGGCATGTCCCACCCCAACTCACTGCATCATATGGGGTCCCTCACATCCCTTGCTGTCCCTCTGCAGGTCAGAAAGGACTTCAGTCTCCTTACTGGGCCATTCCCATCATCCCACAACCCCAACCCCTCAGAGGAACAACTGACGATTGTCATGATCTCAGAGAACTGTCCCACGTGTCACACTGCCTATCAGAAGACATCCCATATCTGGCCAGGTACATTGGCTCATGCCTGTCATCCTGGCACTTTGGGAGGCCAAGGCAGGAGGATCCCATGAGCCCAGGAGCTCAAGACCAGCCTGGGTAGCATAGTGAGACCTCATCTCTACCAAAAACAAAAACAAACAACAACAACAAAAAAAAAAAAAACCGCCACAAAATTAGCTGAGCATGGGAGTGTATGCCTACAGTCCCAGCTACTTGGGAGGCTGAGGTGGGAGGATCTCCTGAGCCCAGGAGGTTGAGGCTGTGGTGAGCCATGATCAAGTGAGACCCTGACTCAAAAAGAAAGAAAAATTGCACATCTTCCTTGGCTCCTGGGAGAAGGGGGTGACAGACATCCTGTGCTTTTCCAGGTGGAATATATCATATTGGGAGGGTAAAGAGACAGGTTGTCCTAATTTATTGTGAGCCAAAATGGGGTGCTGGATGCCCCAAACTGCCCCAGAGGGATCTCACCATCTCTTGTGGATGCAGACCACGTGTCCTGCACCTACTGCTCCAGAGCTCATCCTCACCCTTCCCTGGGTGATGATATCCATCGTTCACCTCTTTTTTTTTTGGATTGAGGTCTCATTCTATCGCCCAGGCTGCAGTGCAGTGGCACAAGCATGGTTTGCCACAGCCTCAACCTCCTGGGCTCAGGCGATCCTCCCAAATTGGCTTCCAGAGTAGCTGGGACTACAGGTGCACGCCACCACACCCAGTGCACCCTTTTCCTCTTGTTGCTACAGGATAAGAGTTTACACCTCCCTCTACTCCTGGCCTGATGTCTCATGCTCTTCTCTTCCCCTCAGGTTATCAGGGGGTGTCCCACGCCACCTCTCTGGACTCAGAGATTTATTTGTTATCCCTCATCCCCTTGTTCAATTTGGAAAGTTCCTTTTTCACTTCCCCAGACTGGGCCCTCTTCTATTTCTTTTACCCCTGTTATTCTTATTCTCTACCTCTCATCTTCCTTTCTATGTCTCAGTCTCCCCATCTGTAGGACAAGAGAGCAGGTCGAGCTAGGTGAATTCTACAGGAAGTTCTGGCTCTAAAATGCAGTTTAGAAAGTACCTTAAAAAAATGTCAGGGCTTTTTTTTTATTTATCGGGTGCAGTGGTTCGTGTCTGTAATTCTACTACTTTGGGAGGCTGAGGCGGGAGGATCACTTGAGGCCAGGAGTTTGAGATTAGCCTGGGCAACATAGCAAGAACTCGTGTCTACAAAAAAATAAAATAAAACAAATTAGCTGGGTGTGGTGGCATGCCCCTGTAATCCCCACTACATGGGAGACTGAAGCAGAAGGATCATCTGAGCCCAGAGTTGGAGGCTGTGGTGAGCTGTTTAGGGTTTCTTGAACCTTAATTACACAAAATTTCATGAATTATACTCCTCAGTTAATGTCACAAAATCGTTATCAGCCTTCACAAGATCCTTCTTGTGTTGTGTTTTGCATTATTTTTTCTCATTGTTTCCTAACTCATGTCTTTTTTTTTTTTTTGAGTTGGAGTCTCGCTCTGTCGCCCAGACTGGAGTGCAGTGGCCACTCCCGGCCACCGCAGCCTCGACCTGCTGGGCTCCGGCGATCCTCCCGCCTCAGCCTTCTGAGTAGCCGGAATTACAGGCATGCACTACCACGCCTGGCTGATTTTTTGATTTATTGCAGAGATGAGGTCTCGCTGTCCAGGCGGGTCTTGAACCTGCAGGCTCAGGCAATCCACTCACCTCAGCCTCCCAAAGGTGCGGGATTACAGGCTGAGCCACCAAGCCTGGCTACTCATGTCTTTAATGTGTTTGATATACATCGTGGATATGTATTTAGACTTGGAAAATACTTCATGTTAGCTTATGTGTGTGTGTTTTACATACACGAGACCATGCTATAATAGATTTTGTTCCATTTTTGAATTTTTATTTTTAGTTATTAATTTATTATTTTCAAATGGTGTCCCACTCTGTCACCCAGGCTGGAGTGCAGTGGCCCAATCCTAGTTCACCACAGCCTCAACCTCCTGGGCTCAGGTGATCCTTCTGCCTTGGCCTCCCATATAGCTGGCTGTACAGGCTTGCACCACCAATCCTGGCTATTTTAAAAAATATTTTATAGAGACTAGGTCTCATGTGTTGCCTAGGATGGTCTTGAACTCCTGGGCTCCAGCCATCCTCTCACCTTGGCCTTCCAAAGTGTGGGGATCGTAGGCATGAGCCACTGTTCCCAGCAATTTTTTTTTTTTTTTGAGTTGGAGTCTCACTCGGTCGCCCAGACTGGAGTGCAGTGGCTGCTCCCGGCCACCGCAGCCTCAACCTGCTGGGCTCCGGCGATCCTCCCGCCTCAGCTTTCCGAGTAGCCGGAATTACAGGTATGCACTACCACGCCCGGCTGATTTTTTTGATTTATTGTAGAGATGAGGTCTCGCTGCCCAGGCGGGTCTCGAACCTGCGGGCTCAGGCAATCCACTCACCTCAGCCTCCCAAAGGCATGGGATTACAGGCTGAGCCACCGAGCCCGGCTCAGCAAATTTTTAAATGAAATTAAAAATGTGTTTTTCTCCACACTGTGTCTCTCAAAGTTCTCTGTCTTGCTTTATGGTATTCCAGTTCATGGCTACCATGTACTGGAGCGATTTCCACAGGGTACATCCATCTCACTGACTTGTCTGTTCTCCTAGAGATGGACACCTAGGTTGCTTCTGACTTCCCGTTATTTATTTAAATTCTTTATCTTTACTTTTTTTAGGTTCAAGGGGTGCCTGTTCAGGTTTGTTACACAGGCATGATGGTGAGGTTTGGGCTTCTATTGAAACTGCCCCCAGGAGGTGGGCTTGGTACTCAGTTTCAACACTTGCCACCTCCCTTCTTCCCTCCCTCCCTCCTTATCGCTCCCCCTTTAGGGATCCCCAATGTCTGTTGTTTCCTTCCTTGTGCATGTGTGCATTCCGTGTGTAGCTTCCACTTAGAAGGGAGAGCACGTGGTCTTCACTTTCTTGTTTCTGTGATAATTCGCTCAGAAGGTGGGCTCCACCTGCATCCATGTTGCAGAGGACACGATTCTTGACCGCATGCTATTTACACAGAGGGCTGCTGTAAATGTCTGTGTATGAGTTCCCATACATTGATTTTCTGGATGCAACCCCAGAAGTGAGGTTGTTGAGTCACAGGGCCTGAACATGCTTCACTTCATAAAGTATCTCAGAGTGTCTTCAGTGTACACTCCCAGCTATTTCTTCTTATCTTTTCAAACGCTTGGCATTACCCTTTTCATATCTGTCAATCTAACGGATCAAAAGTGGCCCCTCCTGTGGATGTAAGTTGTATCTCTCTGATCCCTGGGAAAGTGGCTTGTCTCTTCATGTGCTTGAGAGGGAACCAGGCTGCTCCTCCTGTGAATACCTATTCATGTCCTTTGCCCATTTTTCAATCGGGTTGACTCTCTCTTCTCACTCATCTGCAGGAGTTCTTTGTGCGCTCTAGACAGGAATCCTTTGTGAGACAGGAGTCTTTTCTGAGTCTGTTAGACTTTTGCTGCCTGTATCTTGGTGTCCTTTGTTAAATAAAGTGACTATCCATTTCTAATCCCACTTGACCCTCAACAAACCCATTTGAAGGGACTAGGAAAGAGATTATCTCCCTTTATTTATTTTTTTGAGTCAGGGTCTCACTCTGTCACCCAAGCTAGAGTGCAGTGGCATGGTCATGGTTCACCACAGTTTCGACCTCCTAGGCTCAGGTGATCCTCCTGCTTCAGCCTCCCAAGTAGCTGAGACTATAGGTGCACATCACTATGCCTGGCTAATAATAATAATAATAATAATAATAATAATAATTATTATTATTATTAGAGATGAAATCATGCTATATTGCCTATGCTGGTCTCGAACTTCTGGGCTCAAGCAATCATCCTGCCTTAGCCTCCCAAAGTGCTAGAATTACAGGTATGAGCCACCATGCCTGGGTTATCTCACTTTAAAAAGGAGAAATCAGCCGGGCTCAGTGGCTCAAGCTCTAATCCCGCGCCTTGGGAGGCTGAGGTGAGTGAATTGCCTGAGCCCACGGGTTCGAGACCTGCCTGGGCAACTTGGTGAGACCTCATCTCTATAATAAATCAAAAATTAGCTGGGCGTGGTAGAGCATGCCTATAGTTCCAGCTACTTGGAAGGCTGAGGCGGAAGGATCCCCAGAGCCCAGCAGGTCGAAGCTGTGGTGGCCAGGAGGGGCCACTGCACTCCAGTCTGGGGGACAGAGTGAGACTCCAACTCAAAAAAAAAAAAAAAGGAGAAATCAGATCTGGTGCAGTGGCTCACACCTGTACTCCCAGCATTTTGGGAAGCCAAGGCAGGAGGATCACTTGAACCCAGGAGTTCGAGACCAGCTTGGACAAAATAACAAGGCTCCTTCTTTAAAAATAAAAAAAAGAGGAGAAATCAGAGGTCCAAAGAGGCCACTGACCCACTGGAGGCCTCAGATCTGGACCTCAGAGCTCTGGACTGGAATCCCAGCTCCTGCATGGTAGTGTGGTTGCAGGTAGCTTCTATGTCTCTGATTATCATTTTTCTCCTCTGGAAATCAGAGGTGCTACTGTCCTAGCTTTAGGCTCCTGTGAGTGATGTCACATGTCCAGTCCTGAGCCTCACATGGCAGAGCTCATGCCCTCACCTCACTTCTTCTCTCCTGCTCCTACAGAAGCAAACTGTTCCTACTTTAAATTCTTCACCACGGGAGAGAATGCGCACATCTTCCAGAGAACCACAAAGAAAGGTGAGCATTCCCCGCCCCCCATCCCTCCTCCCCCTCTCCCCAGCCTCCAGGAGGCAGGCTAGGGCTGGGAAGTTCCAGACAGCATTGGCATCTCCTCTAATTTACTCCAGGATGGGCCTGGTGTTTGTAACCTGATGATGTTCCATCTCTGTGGGGTGGTGGCCACAAAGTTAACGATGAGGACTTGGTTCTTCAGAGCCCTGTCCCTGAACCTCTCACCTATAACTCTGCCTGGCCACTGCTGTGTGACTGTGGACAAGTCACAGCCCCTCTCTGTGGATGGCACTGTAACATCTCACAAGTGTGTGCCCGTTACATGCTAAGCACAACGCTGGGCGTTTCATTTATAAGCTCTCCAGTCCTTCCATAACCCTGCAGGGCAGGGGCTTTATTGCCCCCTTCCAGATTAGAAAAAAGAAGCCCAGAAATGGTTTTTGTTTATTATTTTTGTGTTTTTGAGTCAGAGTCTCACTCTGCACCCAGGCTGGACTGCAGTGGCATACTCATGACCACTGCAGCCTTAGTCTGCTGGGCTCGGGCAATTCTTCCACCTTAATCTTCCAAGTAGCTAGAACTATAGGCGCACGCCACCATGCTGGGGTAATTTTTTGATTTATTGTAGAGATGAGGTCTTGCCAAATTGCCCAGACTGGTCTCAAACCCCTGGGCTCAGGCAATCCTCTTGCCTCTGCCTCCCAAAGTGCTGGGATTACAGGTGTGAGCCTCTGCGCCCTGCTTGGTTTTCTTCTTCTTCTTCTTTTAATTTGTTTGTTTGTTTGTTTTTGTTGAGTCTCAATCTGTTGCCCAGGCTGGAGTGCAGGGGTATGCTCATGGCCACTGCAGCCTCGACCTGCTGGGCTCAGGCGATCCTTCAATCTCAACTTTCCAAGTGGCTGGAATTACAGGCGCGTGCCAACATGCCCGGCTAATTTTTTGATTTATTGTAGAGACGAGGTCTCGCCAAGTTTCCCAGGCTGGTCTCCACCCCTTGGACTCAGGCAATCCTCTCACCTCCACCTCCCAAAGTGCTGGGATTACAGGGGTGAGCCACTGCACCTGGCCTAGAAATGGTAAACATTATTATTTTTTTTTCCCCCAGAAAGTGGCAGAGACAGAAGCAGGGTGTTAACTCAAACAATTCTGACTCTAAAACAGTGTCTGTGCACATGGAAATATCCTATCTGCACTGATCTGTGCGGTCCACTGGCCGCATGCGACTGCTGAATGCTTGGAATGCGGCTGGTGTGGTGGGGAAATGGAGATTTTGGTTGTGCTTAATTGAAATCGATCAAGGATTAAGAGACCACCCGTGCCTGATGGTGACTTTGCCAGACAATGCAAATCTGAATTCGTAAAGTCCTTTCTACTCTAACTACAGTCTCTCCATCCACCCCATGCCTCAGTGTTCCTACCAGTAAAGGAGGTGTGATGATATCATGCATCTTATCTGGCCTTTGTAGAGATGTAATCAGATGGTGTTGCCGAAACATTCGCTGTGGACCTAGGCACATAGTAGGGCCTCAGAGATGGCGGTTCCTGAAAGCTCTCTGTCCTTTCTCTCAGATCTTTGTGCCCTGTGGGCTTGAATGAGCCACCGTGTGTTTCTGGGATAGCGAATTAATTCTGGTGCATGTGTAGGGAGCACCATGTGTGTGCTGAGTGCTGCACTGGGCACCCTGTATATGCGATTTCTTAGGACAGTTCCATCAGATTGGGATTTGGATCCTGATTTTCCAGAGGAGGAAAACTGAAGCCAAGAAGGATTCGGTGACTCTACCAGAATCTTCCACCTAGGAAGTGAGTGGGGAGAATTTCCAACTGGGATCTTTCTGCTATAACACACCGCTTTTGCTGTTGTCTCCACACAGCCCACTGCCTCAGTTTCCTTACCTGTGAACACATGGTGACCAAATCATAAGTGATACTTGGCCATTCCCTTCTCTTTCTAATCTTGGCTCTGTCCTCTCTTCACTCTGTGACCTTACACAAATAAATACCTGACCCTCTCTGAGTCGTAGTCCCTTCAACAATGTAAGTAACCACTCCTATTCAACATAGTACTGGGAGTCCTAGCGACAGTAATCAGGCAAAAGAAAGAAAGCATATTTAAATTGGAAAAGAAGAAATTAAACTATCTCGGTATGTTGAAGATACAATCTTATACCTGAAGAATGCTAAAGACTCCCCTAAAAGACTCTTGGACTTGATACATGAATTCAGTACCATCTCAAGATACAAAATCAACACACACAAATTAACAGTGCTGCTATACACCAACGATGACCAAGTTGAGAAATCAATTCCGTTTACACTAACAGCCAAAAAGCTAAAATACCTAGGGATATATTTAATGAAGGAGGTATAAGATCTCTACAAGGAGAGCTACAAAACACTGATGAAAGAAATGGTAGAAAACACAAGCAAATGGAAAAACATCCCATGCTCATGGATTGAAAGAGTCAACATTGTTAAAATGACCATAATACCCAAAATAATCTACAGATTGAACCCAATCCCTATTAAACTACCAACATCATTTTTCACAGAATTAGAATTTTTCCAATCCTAAAATTTATATGGAATCAATAAAGAGCCAGAATAGCCAAAGCAATTCCTGAACAAAAAGAACAAAGCTGGAGGCATCACATTATATGACTTCAAATTATGCTACAAGACTGTAGTGACCAAAACTGCATGGTACTGGTATAAGAGCAGACATCCCGGCCAGGCCCGGTGACTCACACCCATAATCCCAACACTTTGGGAAGTCGAGGTGAGAGGATTGCCTGAGCCCATGGGTTCGAGACCAACCTGGCAAGACCTCATCTCTACAATAAGTTCAAAAATTAGCTGAGTGTGGGGCATACACCTATGGTTCAAGGTTCTTGGAAGGCTGAGGTGGAAGGATCGCCTGAGCCCAGCAGATCAAAGCTGTGGTGGCCATGAGTGTGCCACTGCACTCCAGCCTGGGCAACAGAGTGAGACTCCAACTCAAAAAAAAAAGAGCAGACACATGGACCAATGAAACAAAATAGAGAATCCAGAAATAAACCCAAATACCTACAACCAACTGACCTTTGACAAAGCAAACAAAATATACCAGGGAAAAGGACACCCTTTTCAAATAATAGTGCTGGGAAAATTAAGTAGCTATATGCAGAAAAATGAAGCTTGATCCCTATCATTCCCCATATACAAAAATTAACTCAAGATGGATTGAAGACTTGAGTGTCAGACCTGAAAAATCCTAGAAGAAAGCCTAGGAAAAACTCTTCTGGACATTTCCTAGGCAAAGAAGTTATGGGTAAGAACCCAAAAGCAAATGCAACAAAGACAAAAATAAATAAATGGAACCTAATTAAACTGAAAAGGTTCTGTACAGCAAGAGAAATAATCAACAGAGCAAACAGGCAACCTACAGAATAAAGAGAAGATATTTGCAAACTATATACCTGACAAAGGACAGATAATCAGAATCTACAAAGAACCAAAAGAAATCATCAAGAAAAAAACAAGTGACCCCATTAAAATGTGGGCGAGTGACATAAACAGACATCTCTCAAAAGAAGATATACAAATGGCCAATGAGCATATGAAACAATGCTCAATATCGCTCATCATCAGGGAAATGCAAATTAATACCACAATGAGATACCACCTTATACAAGTCAGAATGACCAATATTAAAAAAATCAAAAAATAATAGAAGTTGGCATAGATGTGGTGAAAGGGAATGCTTATACCCTGTTGGTGGGAGTGTAAATTTGCACAACCTCTATGGAAATCGATTTGGAGATTTCTCAAAGAACTAAAAGTAGATCGATCATTTGACCCAGTGATCCCACTCCTAGGTATCTACCCTAAGGAACAGAGGTTGTTATACAAAAAAAGACACTTGCACTGACTTGTTCATTGCAGCATAATTTACAATGACAAAGATGTGGAATCAACCTAAATACAATTGATCAGTGGATAATGAAAATATGGTATATTTACACTATGAAATATTATTCAGCAATAATAAAGAATGAAATAGACTGAACATGGTGGCTCACTCATATAATCGCAGAACTCTGGGAGGCCCAAGGCAGGAGAATTGCTTGAGGCTAGGAGTTGAAGACCAGCCTGGGCAACATAAAGAGACCTCATCTCTACAAAAATAAAAGAATTAGCCAGGCATGGTGGTGTGTGCCTGTAGTCCTAGTTACTTAGGAGGCTGAGGTGGAAGGATTGCTTGAGCCTAGGAGGTCGAGGCTGCAGTGAGCTGTGATCGTGCCACTGCACTCCAGCCCAGGAGTGAGACCTCACCAAAAAAAAAAAAAGAAAGGAAGGTGAAAAGTAAAGTAAATAAAAGGAGGAGAGAGAGAGAGAGAGAGAGAGAGAGAGAGAGAAACAGAGAGAGACAGAGAGAGAGAGAGAGAGAGAGAGAGAGAAAGGAAATCATGTTTTTTTGTAGCAACTTGGATGGAATTGAAGAACATCTTCCTAAGTGAACTAACACAGGAACAGAAAACCAAACACCACATGTTCTCACTTGTAAGTGGAAGCTAAACTAAGGATCTGTAAAGGCATAGAGAATGGAATAATGGACACTGGAGACTCAGAATGGGGTGGGAGGAGGGATGAAAAATCACCTGCCAGGTACAGTGTGCACAGGTGGGGATGGTGGGTACACTTCAAGCCCAGACTTCTTTGCCACTATAGACAGCAGCCATGTAACCAAAAACTATTTCCACCCCCAAAACTATTGACATAAATAAAAACAAAACAAACAGAAAAAGAATAAAAGTGTAAGTTCAATTTGCCAAAAATTCTTGCAAAAAAATAAAAACTGTCTAAGTAAAATGTGAGACTGGATGATCTTCTGCTTGGAAATTCTTCTCTAGTCCTGAGTCTTAAATCTTCCTGGCCCTGGGCCCCTGTAGACGAGTCCTTCCCCTTCCCTCCATCCCACGTTCTCTGCTTCTCCCCTCTCCTTTCAGAGGTGAATGTGGCAGCTGCGGTGATAGCCGTGCTGGGCCTGGTAGTCATGGCCTTGGGGTGCCTCTGTATCATCATGGTGCTCAGTAAAGGTGCAGAGTTCCTGCTCCGAGTTGGAGCCATCTGCTTTGGCCTCTCAGGTGAGGCTTGAGAGCTTGGAGGCTGAAGGCATTGCATGCTGAGGGCATCTCCAAGCACTGTTGCATGCTGGGAGACAGGAGCTTGATTCACTGTTGCATACCAGGGGATGGGCTCTCTGCACACCACTGCATGCTGGAAGAATCTCTAAGTACTACTGCATTCTAGGAGATGGGCTCTCTACACACGGTTGCATGCTGGGAGATAGGATCTCTATGCACTGTTGCATGCTGGGAGATAAGATCTCTATGCACTGTTGTATGCTGGGAAATGGGCTCTCTACACACTGTTGCATGCTGGGAAGATCCATGTACTATTGCATGCTGGGAAATGGGTTCTCCATACTGTTGCATGCTGGGAGATAGAATCTCTATGCACTGTTGCATGTTGGGAGTTAAGATCTCTATGTGTTATTGTTTGCTGGGAGATGGGCTCTCTTCACGCTGTTGCATGCTGGGAAGATCTCCAAGTACTGTTGCATTCTGGGTGTTATGGGAAGCCCAAGGGCTATAGTAAGCTCAAAGATAGAAGAATTCCAAGCCCTATTATTGTCTGAAGTCTGGCAGGTCTCCAAATACTGTGTTATATTTGGACCTGTGGTCACCGAGGACTTTTGCATGCTAAGAGGTGAGATCTCCAAGCACCATTGCATGGTGATAGGTGGAGTCTCAAGCACTGGTGAATGGTGAGAGGTGGGGTCTTAAGTATTGTTGCATTCTGGAAGTTGGAGACAGCTCAAGGACTATAGCAAACTCAAAAATGGGAGCTCCAAGTTCTGTTGTTGGCTGGGAACTGGAGGCCCTCCATACACTTTTATATTTGGACCTGGAGTCCCCTAAAACTGTTGCATGCTGGGAGGTTTCTGAGCATTATAGCATGTTGGGAGGTCGGGGAAGCCCAAGGACTATAGAAGGTTCCAAGACGGGAGAGTTCCAAGCATTATTGTTGGCTCCAAATTGGGTGGTCTCCCATCACTCTTTTCGATTTGGGACCTGAGGTCTGCAAGAGCTATTGCATTCTTGGAGTTGAAGTTCCAGGTAAAATGTTGCATCTTGTGAGATGTAGTCCTCAAGAATCATACACACCCCAGTTGATTGTACATCCAGTTCAGATCTTAACAAGTTCTACTAGGTAGGGATTACCACCTTCCATTTTATAGATGCGAAAGTTGAGGCTCAGAGAAGTCAGATGAGTTCCTCATAGTCACACAGTCAATGAGGGCAGAGGTGGGGCTTAACACTGGGTCTTCTTATTCCACAGTGTGTCTTGTCATAGTACCTCCTAGTTGCATTGCAGGAGCTGTGTTTGTGTAGAGTCCTTGTAGGCTCAGGGCATAGTCTGATGGAATGATTGCTTAACTGGGAGTCGAGTGATTGAGGTTCCTTCCTAGGCTGTGCCCTGAGTCACCGTGTGACCTTGAGAAGGCTTCTCTAATTTTCTGGGCCTTGGTATCCTTGTTGGATCAAATGTTTTCTAAAGTGGATAGGAAAGTTTTCTAAAGTGGAGGGAGACTCTGACTCAAAAAAGAAAAAAAAAGAAGTGCTAAGTGTTGTAATAAAGGGTGTTAAGGGTACACCCTGTGGTGATGGGGGTATGTCAGAGAATCTCCCCAAGAGAGTGACATTTAAGCCGGCAGTTCTACAAGAAGTAGAAATTGTCCCAAGTATGGTGGTGACAGTTGTATTGGCAGTGGATGATGTTGGTGATGATAGTGGTGGTGATGGTGGTAATAAAATAGCATGTATTAGGTGCAACAGTTCATGCCTGTAATCCCAACACTTTAGGGGGGTGGAGGTGTGAGGGTTATTTGAGCTTGGGAGTTCGAGACCAACCCAGATGAGATCCTGCCTCTAAAAAAATTTTAAAATGGCCAGGCACGGTGGCTCAAGCTTGTAATCCCAGCGCTTTGGGAGGTCAAAGTAAGAGGATCGCTTAAGCACAGGAGTTGGAGACCAGCCTGGGCAACATAGTGAGATATCATTTCTACAAAAAAAAACTATCCAGGCATGGTGGTGGTGTATACCTGTAGTCCCAGCTACTTGGCAGGCTGAGGCAGAAGGATCACCTGAGCCCAGGAAGTTGAGGCTGCTCTCCAGCCTGGGGGACAGAGTGTGACCCTGACTCAAAAAAAAAAGTGATTTATGAAGGTCTTGGGCATGAAAATGTTTTTCAAATTGCACAGCCAAATCAAAGTGCAGGTGGGTTTGCTGTTGTAATTACTGTGGCTACATTGGGTGTCAGGGATTGGGGCAGGTTGGGCTTTTGAGGTTTCCCCAGATGAAGGGTCATGTTCAGATTATATAGCTTTCTTTTAATAGATGTATTGGGTTGAAGCATACCTACATGTGTTGGAGCTATGAGACAGACCTGTTTGCTGCACTCATGGGTTTATAGTCTAGTAGGGGAGAGAGAAATTAGATAAAGAAATAATATTAGCCGGGCTCGGTAGCTCAGCCTGTAATTCGGCACCTTGGGAGGCTGAGGTGAGTGAATTGCCTGAGCCCACTGGTTCAAGACTCGCCTGGGCAACTTGGTGAGACCTCATCTCTACAATAAATTAAAAAATTAGCCGGGAGTGGTAGCGCGTGCCTGTAGTTCCAGCTACTTGGAAGGCTGAGGCGGAAGGATCGACGGAGCCCAGCAGGCCGAGGCTGCGGTAGCTGGGAGCGGCCACTACACTCCAGTCTGGGTGACAGAGTGAGACTCCAACTCAAAAAGAAAGAAATAATATTGCTGGGTGCGGTGACTCACGCCTGTAATACCAGTACTTGGGGAGGCAGAGGTGAAAGGATTGCCTGAGCCCAGGGGTTCGAAATCAGCCTGGGCAACACAGCAAGACCTTGTCTCTATAGTTAAAAAAAATTGGCCAGGTGTGGTGGCATGTGCCTGTGGTTCTAGCTACTTGGGAGGCTGAGACAGAAGGATCACCTGAACCCAGTAGACGGAGGCTGCAGTGGAACCGTGATCATGCCACTACACTCCATCTTGGGCAACAGAGTGAGACTCTAACTCAAAAAAAGAAAAGAAAAGAAAAGAGGCAGCATTCATATGCACCAATATATATCCCTAACTACAACCGCGATGAATGCTATAAATACAAAACGAAGAGACTGAGGAAGGCTGGCGGGGGCCAGACCACGTGTGCCCTTGTGGGTCATACCCAGAAGTCAGACTGGGTCAAAGAGGAAACATCGTAGCGTGGCTGAGAAAATAGTAGCCTACAGTGTGGACCCAGCTGGGCTCAAGCCCAAACCCCACCCTCTGGGCATCAGTTTTCCCACTTGTAAAGTGGATGTTGTCATGGTACCTACCTCATCAGGTGAGGTAGAAGGGGTGATGTAAAGGCATTTGTTAGATTCCTGCCACAGAGCTAGTGTTGAGGCCAGGCCTCAGAAACTGTGGCCCGCAGGCTGAATTCCATCTGCCATTGTGTTTTGTTTTCTTTTTTTGAGTTGGAGTCTCACTCTGTTGCCCAGACTGGAGTGCAGTGGCCGCTGCCGGCCACCGCAGCCTCAACCTGCTGGGCTCCGGCAATCCTTCTGCCTCAGCCTTCCAAGTAGATGGAACTACAGGCGCGAGCTACCACACCCAGCTCATTTTGATTTATTGTAGAGATGAGGTCTCACCAAGTTGCCCAGCCGGGTCTCAAACCCACGGGCTCAGTCAATCCACTCACTTCAGTCTCCAAAAGGCACGGGATTACAGGCTGAGCCATCAAGCTCGGCTGCCATTGTTTTTATTTGACCCATGAGCTAAATGTTGGGGGAAAAAAATTCAAAGGAATCCTATTTCAGGAACGTGAAAATTACATGAAATTCACAATTCAGTGTCCGAAAATATAGTGTTCTTGGATGATAGCCATTACATTCACGTGCGTGTGGTCTGTGGCTGCCTCTCGCTACAGAGTCGGTGGCTGCCACAGAGACCATATGGTCCGGGGAGCTGTAAATATATACTCTGTGGCCTGCAGGCCACTGTGTGCTTCCTCACAGCTTAGACCAAAATCTGGAAGTCAGTCTTGTTCTTCTGTTGTTACACCTCCACAGCCATTCCGTTGGCAAACTTTCTTTTTTTTTAATTTTTAATTTCTTTTTTTTGAGTTGGAGTCTCATGCTGTCACCCAGGCTAGAGTGCAGTGGCATGCTCACGGCCACCACAGCCTCAACCTGCTGGGCTCAGGTGATCCTTCTGCCTCAGCCTCCCAAGTAGCTGAAATCACAGGTGCACGCCACCACACCTGGCTAATTTTTTGATTTATTGTAGTGATGAGGTCTCACAATGTTGTTCAGGCTAGTCTCAAATCTCCGCACTCAGGCAGTCCTCTTGCCTTGGCCTTTCACTGTGCTGAGATCACAGGCGTGAACCACCATGCCTGGGCCATTGGCATCATTTCATTTCATTTTATTTGTTAGGGTCTCACTCTGTCACCCAGCCCAGAGAGTAGTGGTGTGATCCCAGCTCACTGCAGCCTCAACCTCCTGGGCTCAGGCGATCCTTCCACCTCAGCCTCCTAAGTAGCTGGGACTACAGACATGCACCACCACACCTGGCTAATTTTTAAATTTTTTTTGTGGAGACAAGGTCTCGCTGTGTTTCCCAGACTGGTCTTGACCTCCTGGGCTCAAGCGATCCTTCTGCCTTGGCCTCCCAAAGGGTTGGGATTACAGGGTGAGCCACCACGTCCAACCTTGAGGCTTCTCTTCTTGGCTTGTAGGTGGCCGCCTTCTCCCTGTGTCTTTAGATGGTTCACCCTCTGTACCGTCAGTGTCCAAATTTCCTTCCCTTGCAAGAACACCACACTTGCTTGATTAGAGTCCACTCTGATGACCACACTTTACCTTACTTATCTATCTATCTATCATTTATCCATCTATTTATTTATTTGAGTCGGGGTCTCACTCTCACCTAGGCTGGAGTGCAGTGGCACAATCATGGTTCACCATAGCCTCTGCCTCCTAAGTTCAGACAATCCTTCCACCTCAGCTTCCCAAGTCGGTGGGACTATGGGTGCATGCCACCACGCCTGACTATTGATTTTTTTGTTGAGATGAGGTCTCACTATGTTGCCCAGGTTGATCCTGAACTCCTGGACTCACACAATCCTCCCATCTTAGCCTCCCAGAGTGCTGGAATTACAGGTGGGAGCCACCATGCCCGGCCTAATTATCTCTTTAAAAATGATGTCTTCAAATACAAATACAGTCACATTCCGAGGCACTGGAGGTCAGGACCCCAACATGTGAACTTTTGGGAGAGAAACACTCTTTCACCCACAGCACTGCAATTAACTGATTACTGTCCAGTTCTTCTTGGATGAAACTCCAGAACCACAGGGACTTTGTTAGTCTCGTTTATATTTTTTTAAATTTTTTTTTAGTCAGAGTCTCACTCTGTCACCCAGGCTGGAGTGCAGTGGCATGATCACGGCTGACCACAGCCTCGACCTCCTGAGCTAAGGTGATCCATCTGCCTCAGCCTCTGAGTAGCTGGAACTACAGGTGTGTACCACCACGCCCGGCTAATCATTTGTCGATTGTATTATATATATTTTGTAATAAGAGCTCAATGAAGAGCTGTTGGATAAAGCAAGGATGCAAGAATTAGCAAAGGAGCGAAGGGAACGCCTTGTCTAGAGATTTCTCTGTCTTCTCTTGTGGAGCAGGGGGCTGCTAAACCTCGACCCCCAGGCTGTACTCTGCAGACCCCTGGCTAAACCACAGGGAAGTCGGGGGGCAGGGAGGAAGGAGGGCCAGGAAGGGGGGTTGGGGCTGAACTCCAGGGTGTCAAAGAGGAGGCAGCTGGATCCATGACTCAGGGAAGACCCTCAGAGGGTTCCATTGACCCACTCCTCCCACCTCTGCAATTCCCTTACCACCTCTCCCCGCCCCAAGCCTCTTTGATCCGGGCCACACTGACCAAACTTCCTCCCTCCCTCCCTCCCTCCCTCCCTCCCTCCCTCTCTTTCCTTCCTTCCTTTCTCCTTCCCTCTCTCTGTCTTTCCTCCCCCCCTTCTCTCTCTCTCTTTCCTTCCTTCCTTCTTTCTTTCTTTCTGAGATGGGGTCCCTCTTTGCTCTGGTCAGGCTTCCTCTTTTTTTTCTCCTTCCTTCCTTCCTTCCTTCCTTCCTTCCTTCCTTCCTTCCTTCCTTCTTTCCTTCCCTTCTTCCTTCCTTCCTTCTTTTCCTCCCTCCCTCCTTCCCTCACTCTCTCCCTCCCTCCTCTTCTGCCTCCTTCCCTCTCTCTCTTTCTGATGGGGTCTCACTATGTTGCCTAGGCTGGTCTCAAACTCCTGGGCTCAGGCAGTCCTCCCACCTCGACCTCCTAAAGTGCTGGGATTACAGGCATGAGCCACCACACCCGATCGACCTTTTCTCTTTCCTCAAGCACAACATGCTCTGTCCTACCACAGGGCCTTTGTGTTGGTCATTCCTTCTGCTTGGAACAGTCATGGCTTAGTGTTGCATATGGCTGGCTTCTTGTCATCCTTTAAGTCTCGGTTCAAATGACTTTTCCTGATGACACCATCTAAAGTCCCCACTCCACCCCTGGGTGTCACCCTCCCTGTTTTTATTTCCCCCCTATCAGGTATCACTGTCTGAAATTACCTTGTCTACTCATTTGTTTATTTTGGAAGTTGCAACCGGGCAGCCTGCAGGCCGGTGATGGCCAGGAGATGAGCTTTGTTTGGCGAGCAGTATACAAAGATTTTTTTCTGGTCATGTACAGAGGAGGCTCACGCCTGTAACTCCAGCACCTTGGGAGGCCAAGGCAGGAGAATTGCTTGAGCTCAGGAGTTCGAGACCAGCCTGGGCAACATATCAAGAACTCATCTCCACAAAAAGTGAAAAAAAATATCAGCCGGGTGTGGTGGCACATGCCTGTAGTCCCACCTAGTTGGGGGGCAGAGACAGAAAAATCGCCTGAGCCCAGGAGGTCGAGGCGATAGTGAGCTGTTGATCGTGCCACTGCACTCCAGCCTGGGTGACAGAGGGAGACCCCAACACACAAAATTTTTTTTTCTGAGCTGACAATTAAGGGTGGGCAAATTCCATGAAAATGATCATGTAACCAATTCTGGCTAGTCTTGAAAAATCAGAAGGTCTGGCAAGTTAGGATCCCGTTTCCGAAGGGCTGAGGCTGTCTGGTGCTGGACTTGGTTTCTGTTAGTCCTTGTTCCCACCTTGCTTGCCAGCTGGTTGTGTATTTATATTTTCTCCTCAGCCCTGTGGGCATGAGAGTCCTGCAAGTCTTGGCTTATTCATTTATACCTCCCTCTTTCAAGTAGAATATAAGCTCCATTTGGGCAGGGTCTTTATCTTGTTTTGATTTTTTGTTCTCTCATTTGCCTTTTTTTTTGTGTGTGTTGGGGGTCTCACTCTCTGCCCAGGCTGGAGGGCAGTGGCACGCTCACAGGTCACTGCAGCCTCGACCTCCTGGGCTCATGCGATCCTCCCATTTCAGACTCCAGGGAAGCTGGGACCATTGGTGCTCGCCACCAAGCCTGGCTAATTTTTTAATCTTTTTGTAGAGACAAAATCTCGCTATGTTGTCCAGGCTGGTCTCAAATTCTTGGTCTCAGGTAATCCTCTCATCTCAGCCTCCCAAAGTTCTGGGATTTTAAAGCCATGAGCGATCGAGTCGGTCTTTGGTTTTGTTTTTTTATCAGATTGAATTGAACTTGACTTTAATAAAATTTTGTGAACCCCATCACTAGCACTCTTTTTTTTTTTTTTTTTTTTGAGTTGGAGTCTCACTCCATTGCCCAGGCTAGAGAGCAGTGGCATAATCAAGGCCACCCCAGCGTCGACCTGCTGGGCTCAGGCGATCCTTCCGCCTCAGCCTTCCAAGTAGCTGGAACTACAGGCACATACTACCACACCCAGCTAATTTTTTCATTTTTATTGTAGAGACAAAGTTTCACCAAGTTGCCTGGGCTGGTCTCAACTCCATGGTCTCAGGCAGTCCTCTCACCTGGGCCTCCCAAAGTGCTGGGATTACAGGCTTGAGCCACCACGCCCGGCCTTCACTCTTTTTTTAATTTTTTAATTTTTTGTTTGTTTTGTTTTGTTTTTTGAGTTGGAGTCTCACTCTGTCGCCCGGACTGGAGTGTAGTGGCTGCTCCCGGCCACCACAGCCTCAACCTGCTGGGCTCCGGTGATCCTTCCGCCTCAGCCTTCCGAGTAGCCGGAATTACAGGCATGCACTACCACGCTGGGCTGATTTTTTGATTTATTGTAGAGATGAGGTCTCGTAGCCCAGGCGGGTCTTGAACCCGCGGGCTCAGGCAATCCACTCACCTCAGCCTCCCAAAGGCGCGGGATTACAGGCTGAGCCACCAAGCCCGGCTCTCTCTTTTTTAAATTAATTTTTAGAGTTGGGGCCTTGCTCTGTCATCCAGGCTGAAACCCAGTGGTTCAATTATAGCTCATGACAACTTCAGCCTGCTGGCCTCATGTGATCCTTTTACCTTGGGCTCCTGAGTAGCTGGGACTACAGGTGCACACCGCCATGTCCAACTAATTTTTTGATTTTTTGTAGCGACAAGGTCTCGTTATGTTGCCCAGGTTGGTCTCAAGCTCCTGGGCTGAATCAATCCTCCAGCCTCAGCCTCCCAAAGTGCTGGGATTATGGGTGTGAGCCTCCACACCCGGCCTCTGCTTTCTGTCTCTGTGAATTTGTGTCTTATTTTCCTCTTTGTCTTCAGCTTCCCCAGTGGTGCCCTGCTGTACAGCAGGTGTTTAGTAAGTATTTGTGAGTGCATGCGTGGGAAGGTGTGGCATGGGGGGGGCTCCCAGGTAGGTGTCTTGGTGCAAGCATGGGACGGAGTGTCTGGGGGGCACGGAAGCCTCCGCTGGGGTCCCCGCGGGGCGGGGGAGGGGGCCTGAGCGCCGCTGTCCCCTCTCCTCTCTCTGCAGGCCTGCTTCTCCTGGTGAGCCTGGAGGTGTTCCGGCATTCCATGCGAGCCCTGCTGCAGAGGGTCAGCCCCGAGCCTCCCCCGGTCCCGCCCCTGGCCTACGAATACTCCTGGTCCTTGGGCTGCGGCGTGGGGGCCGGCCTGATCCTGCTGCTGGCGGCCGGCTGCTTTCTGCTGCTCACGCTGCCTTCCCGGCCTTGGGGGTCACTGTGTCCCAAGCGGGGGCACCAGGCCGCTTAGAGTCACCTCCAAACCCTGGCACTGTCTTCTTTCCCCCCTCCCCCAAATCTTTTGTTCTGTCTCGTAGAGCAGCAGGCCCCAACCTTTTTGGCATCAAGGACCGGTTTCGTGGAAGATATTTTTCCACGGACAGTGTGTAGGGGAGGTAGTGTGTGATCACATTCTCATGAGCGGTGGGGGCAAGCCAGATCCCGCGCATGCGCAGTTCACAGTAGGGTTCTGCGCTGACGAGACTCGAATGCCGCCGCCTCTGATCTGGCAGTAGACGGAGTCTGCTCTCGGCTGCTCACCTCCTTCTGTGCCCCGTGTTCCTAACAGGCCATGGACTGGTATTGGTCCGTGGCCCAGGGGTTTGAGACCCTTGTACCAGAGGAACCGTCGTCTCCCTGCCCCCCGCCCCCACATTGTTTCTACAACCCTGCCTTGCGTCTCCTCCTCCTCCTTTCCCTTTGTAAATATGTTTTTCTCGGTGGTGGCTGTATTCGGGTCGTTTGGGGGTGGGACGGGAAGAGGTTTTTTTTTGCAAACGAGGGTCTCCAGGGAAGGCTGGCGAGACCTGATGCGGTAACTTGGATGTGGGTGGGGAATGGGGGGGATGTCTCAGGTGGGAGTTGGGAGGAATGTTCTTCCTTTCCCAGGTCTGGATTGAGTGCCTTGCAGAGAGAGACTTGTGAGGACTCGTCTGCAGCTCAGGGTGGAGTGCGGGGGGGGGGGGTGAAGGAGGGGGATCTCAGGGTCTGACCCGACTGTGATCTGATTTGGGATTAAAGCTTTGGAACTTCAACAGCTTTGGTTTGGTGTCTGTTTGTGACATGGTCATGCACTCTGGACTAGAGAAAAGTGACTCTGTGTCGTGCCACTTACTAGCCCAGAAGTCAAATGTAAGTGAACAAAACAATTTATTATTCATTTTTTTTGAGTTGAGGGTCTTACTCTGCCCAAGCTGGAGTGCAGTGTCATGATCACAGCTCATCAATCTTGAGACCTCCTAGGCTCAAGCAACTCTCTCTCCTCAGCCTCCTGAGTAGCTGGGATCACAGGTATGCACCACCACACCAAGCTTATTTTTTCCTGTTTTTTTTTTTTGTTTGTTTGTTGTTACAGATGATTGTTATGTTGCCCAGGCTGGTCTCAAACCCCTAGTCTCAAGTAGCCTCTTGCCTCAGTCACCCAAGGCATGAGGATAGGTGTGAGCCACTATGCCCAGCCCAATACATGGTTAACTAGAGTCATCATGTTGTACAACAGTTCTCCTGAACTTATTTCTCCTCGCTGAAATTTTGACCAAAAGCATTTCTATATTCAGACACTTGGTGAGAGAGTACTTTTCCTGGGAGGGGGTTTCCAGCATGTGGGCAAAGCTTTCAATCAGGGCAAGATCTTCAAGTGAACTTCTATTGCCATTGCCTAGCTGCCTGCACCTGCCCTTCAGGAAGATGGGGGTCATTAAAGGAAACTGAACATTGAAAAAAAAGACACATATATTACTATATATTACGTTAATCATATATATAATTACATATAAAGATAAGCATCATATTTATACTACATGATATAAATATTATAGCATTTATAACACACAGTTGGTTTTTGAACAGCACAGGTTTGAACTGTGTGGGTCCACGAATAAGTGGATTTTTTTCAGCAGGAGGATCCAAGACAGTATTGTCGGTAGTGGGAATCCCATGAATATGGAGGGCGATGTTTCTCTATTTGTGGGTATCCCAGGGCGAATGCTGGACTTCCATATGTGTGGATTTTGATAAATGGGAGGGCCCAGGAACAAGTCTTCTGTGTGTACTGAAGGACAGCTGTCATTATAAGTTGTCCCAGGGCTAAAAGCTACTTCCTTGCCAAGGAGACAACTTTGTCACCTAGGAAAGGTGGAGTACCCTTTGCTATTAGCTAAGGCTTCACTCAGAGTCTCAGACTCAGATACACTCTTAGCAGGATGTATTCTCTTCATTCCTTTTTGTGCTGAGCTCGTGGGGGGAGAGAAGTGGAGATACCCATCACGCCATCATCCAACAAGTACAGGCAGCCTCCACAGGCTGATTTGGAACTCTGGTTCCACCATGTGTAGCCAGAGCAACCAACAGCTCTGTTGCCTAGGCTGGAGTGCAGTGGCACCATCATGGTTCATCGTTGCAGCCTCGACCTCCTGGGCTCAAGCGATCCTCCATCCTCAGCCTCCTAAGTAGCTGGAACCATGGGTAGTGACCCTTCTGTGTTTCAGTGGCTAGTTCCCAGGGTCATTGTGGGGGGTAAATGTGATCATAATTCCTGCTAATCTCCTAGGAGACTTCCTAGCCCATGGGTGTGACTATATTATTATTATTATTATTATTATTATTATTTGAGGCAGGGTCTTACTCTGTTACCCAGGCTAGAGTGCAGTGGCACAATCACAGCTTATTGCAGCCTCTACCTCCCGGACGCAGGCAATCCTTCCACCTCAGCCCCCTGAGTCGCTGGGACTACAGGCATAACTATGCCTGACTAATTTTTTTTGTAGAGATGACATCTTGCTATGATGCCCAGACCTATCTCAACTCCTGAGCTCAAGCAATCCCCCTGCCTTGGCCTCCCAAAGTGCTGGGATTACAGGCATGAGCCACTGCACCCAGCCATGCTGTTATTTTTTATCGAGTAGCAATCAGGGAGTAAACAAAGCCCCCAATGAACTGACAGTCTGGTGATAGAAACAGATATTAATCACACAATCACACTAATGAATGTGTAATTATAAACTGAAATAAGTGCCAGAAGAAAAGATCATTCACAATTTTTTTTCCTCGAGTCAGGGTCTCACTGTGTCGTCCAGGCTGGAGTGCAATGGCATGATCACAGCTCACCACAACCTTGACCTGCTGGGTTCAAGTGATCCTCCCCCTCAGCCTCCCAAGTAGCTGGGACTGACCACCACATCTGGCTAATTTTTTATTTTTTGTAGAGATGAAGTCTCACTGTGTTGCCCAGGCTGGTCTTGAACTCTTGGGCTCAAGCAATTCTCCCGTTTTGTCCTGTCAAAGTGCTGAGATTGGGTGTGAGCCACCACACCTGGTCATGATGATCAAGTCTATGTGTCAACTTGACTGGGCTATGGGGTGCATCGATTAAACATTATATCTGAGCATGCCTGTGAGGGTGCTTCTGGGTGAGAATGGCCTTTGTACCAGTGTGCTCAGTACTGCAGATAGCCTTTCCACTGTGGATGGCCACCATCCAGCCCATCAAGGGCATGAGTAGAATCAAGGGTGGAGGAAGAGGGAGTTTGCACCTTTGCTTCCTGCCTGCCAACTTTAGCTGGGACGTGGGGTTTCTCCTGCCCTTGGCCTGGGATTTACACCATCAGTGCAAATGGTTCTTGGGCCTTCAGACTTGGGCTGAACCAACATCACTGTCTCTCCTGGGGCACCATTTTGCAGACGAGGGATCGTGGGACTTCTCAGCCTCCATAGTTGCATGAACCAATTTCTCATAACAGATCTCTTCATACATATGAGAGGGGGACCCAAAAAATCCGAAATTTATTTATAAAAGATTTTTAATTTATTCTTACATGTTTAAACGTCAGTCACCTACAAAGTACTCTCTGTTGGATGAAACACACCTGTCCAGACACTTTTTCCATTGTTCAAAACAGTTTTTGAACTCGCCCATTTGGATGCCTTTTAGTGCTTCTGCCGTTTTTTTGTTTCACCTCTTCCACAATGACAAAACGTTTCCCTTTGAGGATTTCTTTCTTTCTTTCTTTCTTTCTTTCTTTCTTTCTTTCTTTCTTTCTTTCTTTCTTTCTTTCTTTCTTTCTTTCTTTGTTTCTCTCTTTCTTTTCTCTCTCTCTCCCTCTTTTTTTTTTTTGAGAACTTTTTTCATCGGGAAACAAACAAGGTCACTCAGGGCGACATTGGGTGAATAGGGAGGGTGGGGCACGGGGGTCATGCCAGTTTGGGTCAAAAACTGCGGAACACACAGCGTGATGTGGGCAGGTGCACTCGTAAATCACCCATGATGAAATGAGCAAACACACTGAAAGAATCACCCCAGAAAAGTCACTGATGCAATCTCTCACAACAATGCTTGCTGGTATACAGATGCTGGTGGGTTCCTAGAATACTTACCTAGCAGGGGAAGCCTGCCCTATGAGGCACAAACCCTCCAAAAGATAATTCCAGTTTTGGGGGGCCTTTCCTTGTATATATATCCCATTTGTTTTGCTTTTCTGACTAATATACCTAGTCTGGATACTGACTCTTTGAGCAATGGTTCTGAGAGGTTCATTCTGTCTATATTTAATTTAATTTATTTTATTGTAGAGTTGTGGGGTGCAAGTGAGGATTGCTACATAAGCAGGTTGCATGCAGGTGAAGGTTGGGCTTCTTGGGGCCCACTCTCCCTTGACAGTGGACCAGGTACCCTCTGTGTTGTGAGAGGCTCTTTCCCATCCCAGCCTTTCCTTGGGTCCCTCTTGGCACATTTATGCTACTTCTGCAATTGTCTTGGAGTTGTGCTTGTGTTTCTGGTGTGTGTGTGTGTGCATGCATGCACATGTGCTATTTGTGTGTACACGTGCAAGATTCTGTGTGTATACGATTTTCTGTGTAGCTGGGCGCAGTGGCTCATGCCTGTCTTCCCAGCACTTTGGGAGGCGGAGGCGAGAGGATTGCCTGAGCCCACGGGTTCGAGACCAGCCTGGGCAACTTGGTAAGACCTTGTCTCTATAGTAAATCAAAAAATTAGCCGGGTGTGTTGGTGCACACCTGTAGTTCCAGCTACTTGGAAGGTTGAGATGGAAGAATTGCCTGAGCCCAGCAGGTCGAGGCTGTGGTGGCCTTGAGCATGCCACTGCATTCCAGCATGGGTGACAGAGTGAGACTCTGACTCAAAAAGAAACAAACAAATTAAAAATTATTTTATAGGATGCTATCTTTTTAAAATTTTTTATTATAAAGATGTGGGGTACATTTCAGAGTTAGGTATATAAACATTGACCATGCAGGTACCCTTGTTGATGAGGTACGCCCCTCCCTCCCCTAGTAGTTTCCCTCAACTGCCAATCCCACCCCCCCCAGGATGCTATCTTTTATATAAACAATAACTACAAATCAATAAAATATTAACAATCTGCAGGGCACAGTGGCTTACACTTGTAATCCCAGAACTTTGGGAAGTTGAGGCGAGAGGATTGCCTGAGCCCACAGGTTGGAGACCAGCCTGGGCAACTTGGCGAGTCCTTGTCTCTACAATAAATATAAAAAATTAGCCAGGTGTGCTGACATGCACCTGTAGTCCCAGCTACTCAGGGGGCTAAGAATGGAGGATCAAGGCTGCAGTGGCTGTGAGCATGCCACTGCACTCCAGCCTGGGTGACAGAGTGAGACTCAGACTAAAAAAAAAATGTTTCTGTGTAGGCACATCTTTCCATATGTGTCTGTCTGTGTGTGTGTGTTCATGGCACACGGCTATGTTTAGGACTCTTGGTGTTTTTTCCTGTAGTTGTACTTCATGGGTTTTTGTGTCTGCTTGTGTCCATCTGTGCTTGGGCCTGCCTCTGTGCATATGCTTCTTTGTGTATATATGCATGTGTGTATTTTTTCCTCCGTGTTTCTAAGCATTTGTGGCTCAGTTCATTTGTGCTTCTGATTGTATGGCTGCATTTGTGCAGGCATATTGTGAGTAAGTACATTTGTCTGGGTGTTTATTGTCTCTGTGCCTCTGTGTTTGTGAGTGCTTTTATGAGCATTCCTATGAGGCTTTCTGTTTGCATTTGTGCTGTGTGAGACTTTTCTTTTCCTTGAGTCAGGGTCTCACTCTGTTGCCCAGGCTGGAGTACAGTGGCACGATCACTACTCACTGCAGCCTCGACCTCCTGGGCTCAAGCTGTCCTCCAGCCTCAGCCTCCTGAGTAACTGGGACTACAAGCACACACCACTAAGCCTGACTTTTTTTTTTTCCTTTTATAGAGATGAGGTCTTACTGTGTTGCTCAGTGGGCTCAAGCAATCCTCCCGCCTCGGCTTCCCAAAACATTGGGATCACAGGTGTGAGCCATTGTGCCCAAACTGTGTGCCTTTTTGCCTTTCTTCATGTCTCTGTGCCTCAGTTTCCTTATCTGTTGAATTGGGATAATAACGTTACATATTTCATAGGGTTGTTGAAAGCTTAGTGAGTTAATCTATGTGATGTTTTTAGCAGTAAGCTTTTCATATAGTACTTGCTCAACAGATAGTAGCTATTTGTGATGGTGATGCTGATGACAATGATGATGGTGATTTAAGACAGGGGTCTGTGCCTAAATGACTTGTGTGGTGTCTCTCTGGGTGCTTATGCGTATCTACTTATGCGAGGATTTGTGTTTCTTTTTTTTTTATAATTTATTTATTTTTTATTATGAAGTTGTGGGGTACAGTTAAGGGCTAGGTATACAATTGCGTTTCATTCAGGCACCCTGTTGATATGGGGTGTTTCCCCGTTCCCATACAGATATTTGCTACTGTTAATTCCATCTCCCTCCCCCCCCATAGTTTCCCAATACTGTCAGTCATTTTCGTATAGTATTGCATTGGATATTTAAGGTCCATTATATGAGTGAGAACATGTGATACTCAGATCTTGTTTCTGTGAGAGGTCACTCAGTATTATAGTGATGGATGGACTCTAGTTCCATCCAGGTTGCTGCGAAATTCATGATTTTGTTCTTTTTTATGGCTGCGTAGTATTCCATCGTGTATATATACCACATTTTAAAAATCCAGTCCTCTTTTGATGGGCAGCATGGTTGTTTCCAGGTTCTTGCTATTGTGAACAACGCTGCGATAAACATGCGTGTGCAGGTATCTTTTTTATAGAGTGACTTGTGTTCTTCAGGATATATTCCCAGTAGGGGGATTGCGGGGTCATATGGGAGGTTGGTATTTAGAGCTTTTAGGAATCGCCACACTGCTTTCCACAGAGGTTGCACTAGTTTACACTCCCACCAACAGTGTAGAAGTGTTCCCTTTTCGCCACACCCTCTCCAGCAGCTGTTATTTTTTGACTTGTTGATAATTGCCATTCTGACTGGGGTTAGGTGGTATCTCAGTGTGGTTTTGATTTGCATCTCCCTGATGATTAGTGAGGTTGAACATTTCTTCATGTGTTTGTTGGCTGCTCGGATGTCTTCCTTTGTGAAGTGTCTGTTCATATCTTTTGCCCATTTTATAATGGGGTTGTTTGTTTTTTTCTTTTCAGCATGTTTGAGTTCCTTGTAGATCCAGGATGTTAAGCCTTTGTCAGAACTGGTGTTGGCAAATATTTTTTCCTAGTCTGTAGGCTGTCTTCCTGCTCTCTTGATGGTTTCTTTGGCTTTGCAGAAGCTTGTCAGTTTAATAAGGTCCCACTTGTCTATCTTCTCTCTTATGAGCTGTGGGTTTCGGGTTTTGTTCAGTAATTGGATGTCAGTTCCGATTTCCATGAGGGTATTTCCTTCATTTTCTAAGGTTCTTATGGTTTGAGGTTTTACATTTAGGTCTCTGATCCATTTGGAGTTAACCTTTGTGCATGGGGATAGATAGGGGTCCTGTTTCAATCTCCTGCATGTGGTTAGCCAGTTTTCCCAGCACCATTTACTGACTAGGTTCTCCTCTCCCCAGTGGTAGGTGGTGGAGGCTTTGTCGAAGATGAGTTGGTTGAGAAATTGAGGTTTTGCTTCTGGAATCTCAATTCTGTTCCATTGATCTATATGCCTGTTCCTATACCAATGCCAAGCTGTTTTGATGATTGTAGCTTTATAGTAAAGTTTGAAGTCTGGTAATGTGATACCACCTGCTTTGTTTTTTTTTGGATTTGTGTTTATTTACAGAGAGACATTGAGAGAGAGGAGGGGTCTTTCCTCTTTTTTATTCTTTTCCTTTTTTTGAGCCCAAGAATTCAAGACCAGCCTGGGCAATATAGTGAGACCTCATCTCAACAAAGAAAAAAAAAATTTCAGATAAAAAAAATTAAAAATAATTCAGGATTTGGAGTCAGAAAGACCTGACTTGAATTCTGAATATTAAAAAAAAGAGCTTCCCAATGGAGAGCTAAAAAGAGAGAGAGAGTTTTAAAGCTGGTATATTATTTTCCAAATGCTGCATGATAAATGATGACAAATATAGTGGCTTGAAATAACACAAATGTATTATCACACAAAGGCCAGCAGAGTATGACTGGATTCTCTGCTCAGAGTCTCCCTAGGCATCAACCAGGGCTATGGTATTCATAAGGGGCTTATATTTCTCTTACAAGCTCACTGGCTGTTAGCAGAATTCATTTCCTCCTTGCTAAAGCCAGCGATAGTTAAGTAAATCCTCCTCCCCTTCAAACCTCCCCTTCTATACAGGCTGGTGGAAATGCTCTACTTAAGGGCTTGTGTGATTAGATCAGGTCCACAGGGTAATCTTCCTACCTTAATTGTGCTACAGAACATATCATACTGATGGGAATCGGGTCTTTCCTCTTACAGAGAGACCTTGGTGTAGCAAGAAAGGAGAAGCAGGAGAGCTTGTGGTGAGGAAAAGACAAGGAACTGCTCTCAGTCCCACGAATGAGTCACTTCCTCGCTGTGTGGTCTTGGACAAGTGTCTCCACTGCTCTGTGTCTCAGTTCCCTCATCTGTTAAACTGGGACATATTATTGCCTACTTCATAGTGTTGTTGGGAGGATCTGTGAGTTAATCCATGGGTTGTAGTAGCAGGCCTCTCCTACAGCAAGTGCTCAATACACAGTGGCTATTTATGATGGTGGTGAAGGAGATGGTGATTATGCCCAGGGCTGGGTATCGAAAGTGTTCAGGTGATCTGAATTTTCTAACCTCAGGTCACATTTCTTCTTTTCTCACCCTGTCTTCTGAGGGTTCTGACTTTATCTGGGTTTGGACAGAAGCCCCAAACTCCATGAGGTTGGAGAGCTGGAGAAGGTGCAGTGGGTTGCCTGGCAACAGAGGTGTGAGGGCAGGCAGGAGCAAGTCTCTGAGTGGTTCCCTAACAGGAGTGTGGGGAGGGCTGAGCCCAGGACACAAAAGAGGCGATGACAAGGATGCCCAGATCATCAGCTTCTGAGGAATTTCTCAGCCTTGCTCCCCCAAGCCCCCAGACACAGTCCATCTCTGTCTCTCTCTTTTTACTCCTGCGTCCCATCTTCTCCTCCTCATTTTCCTTTTCTCCCTTCCCTCCTCCTTCTCCTTCTTCTCTTATTCCTCCTTTCCCCTCTAATTTCTATTCCTCCTTGTCTTTTTTCTACTATTACCATTACCACTGATAAGAATAACAACTAGCTTTTGTGAAGTGTCACCTCTCTGCCAGGCATTGTCATAAGTATTCTGCACGAATTAATAGATTTTAGCCTCACAGTCCTACGAGATGCTGTTGCTATTATCCCATTTAGCAAATGAGGGAAACAGAGGCACAGAGAGTTCAAGTAGATTGACTGAAGCCGCTCAGCTTAGGATGGTCAGACGTGGTGGTTCACACCTCTCATCCTAGCACTTTGGGAAGCTGAAGCAGAAAGATCGCCAGGGAGACAGAGTGAGACTTCGACTCAAAAGAAAAAAAAAAGATACAAGAACTAGGTTCACTTCCCACCTCAGTCCTGAAAGCTTAGAATTCTAACAGTTCTCAGAGCCTATATCCCCTGCCGTTAGTATCTCTACTATGGGGCCATCCCTGTTTTTACTGATCAGCCCCTATGAAGGCTGCCTTTTCTGAGGCAGAAGGGGGTCCAGCCTCCATGGGTGAATGACTTGTCCAAGCTAGTTGTCACAATTCCAGCCAGGCACAGTGGCTCATGCCTGTTATCCCAGCACTTTTGGAGGCCGAGGTGAGAGGATTGCCTGAACCCAAGGGTTCAAGACCAGCCTGGGCAACTTGGCAAGACCTTGTCTCTATAAAAAAAATAAAAAATAAAATAAAATAAAATTAGCTGGGTGTGGTGGCACATGCCTATAGTTCCAGCGACTTAGAAGACTGAGATGGAAGGATCCCCTGAGCCCAGCAGGTCAAGGCTGCAGTGGCCGTGATTGTGCCACTGCACTCCAGTGTGGGTGACAGAGTGAGACTCTGACTCAAAAAAAAAAAAAAAAATTCCATTCTCTTTCAAAGTCTGGAGTGGTCTAAGAAAATGTGTTCATAACAGAACTATTCGTAATAGCCTGAAGGTGGGACTATGACAAGCGTCCCTCCCAGATGGATGGAAAACCACAATGCAGTCCATCCTCACCACAGATTGTTATTGTTCCTAAAATCACAAGGAAGTTCTGATGTAGCTCATAACATGGGTGAACCTCAGAGACACCCGGCTCAGGAAAAGATGCCAGACACAGAAGACCACAGACACAGAAGACCACATGTGGTAAGTCTCCAGTTATAGAAAATTTACAGAATAGGGAAGTCCATAGAGATGGACGGCAATGTTGTGGATTCCAGGGGCTAGGAAAGAGGGTATGGGATTTCCTTTCGGGGTGATTCAAAATTTCTGAAACGACATAGTGTTGATGGTTGCACAACTTTGTGGGTGTGCTTAGTGGCACTGAATTATACATTTTTAAATGGTTAGAGTGGGCCAGGTGTGGTGGTTCATGCCTGTAATGCCAGGAATTTGGGAGGCCGAGGCAGGAAGATCACTTGAGGCCAGAAGTTTGAGACCAGCTTGGACAACAAATTAAGACTTGGTCTCTACAACAAATTAAAAAAATTAGCTGGGCATGGTGGTGTGTGCCTATAGTCCCAGATACCTGGGAGGCTGAGGTGGAAGGATCACTTGAGCCCAGGAGTTGGAGGCTGTGGTGAGTTATGACAGCACTACTGCACTCCAGCCTGGGTGACAGAGTGAGATACCGTCTTAAAAAAAAAAAAGGCAGGGCACAGTGGCTCAAGCCTGTAATCCCAGCACTTTGGGAGGCGGAGGCAAGAGGACTGCCTGAGTCCAGGGGTTCGAGACCAGCCTGGGTAACTTGGTGAGACCTTGTCTCTACAATATATCAAAAAATTAGCTGGGCATGGTAGCACACGTCTGTAGTTCCAGCTACTTGGAAGACTGAGACGAAAGGCTCGCCGGAGCCCAGTAGATCGACGCTGGGGTGGCCATGAGCATGCCACTGCACTCCAGCCTGGACAATGGAGTGAGACTTCAACTCAAAAAATAGAAAAGGTAAAATTGTGTGTACATTTTACCACAGAAAAATAAACTCCAGGGGAACCAAGGACAGTTAGAAGCACCATGAAATAAAGAGAAGTCAGAACAAGAAAGTTCTGGGTGAACATCACTCCCTGGAAGGGAGGACAGTATCAAGGGGTGGGGCACACTATACTTTCACCTGTGAGCGTGGTGGGGTCTGGACGTGATGCATGGAGCCATCCCATGCATGATGATATCAGGAAGCAGCAGGCCAAACACTGATGCCATCAGAGTGGTAAAAGCAGAGAGCGTGATCCTTAGAGACACACTGAGATTCTGCACAAAACCTGCCTGTTGGACAACATGATGCAGCATCTTTTGTGCTGGCACTGGCATTACGTAATCAGCTCCTTGCACTGAGACCATCCTAATCCCTAAATTGCCCCGTCAAGGGACAGCATGCAGCAAGGAATCCAAGCCCGGGGCTGCAGGGGAGAACAATGCATCTGAGATGGCCTGCACTGGTCACTGTCACCCTTCGAAGGCTGAGAGTCTCATCTGAGGAGAACAGAGAATTAAGAGGGGGAAAAGGCGTGAGATGCTTCCTTTCAGTGGAGGATGCTGGAGGAGACAGATGTAGAGCTTGGGGGTTGTGGTCTCTTCAGGGCTATGTGGCTAGAGAAGGAGAGAAGAAGTAGAGGGAGGAAGGGAGAGATCGAAAGACACACAGAGAAAGAGGGAAAGAGAGAGAGAGGGAGAGAGAGAGAGAGAGAGAGAGGGAAGAGAGAGAGGACAGAGACAGAGAGACCGAGAGAAACAAAAAGAGAAAGAGGTGGAGAGAGGGCGAAACAAAGAGAAACAAAGAGAGACAGAGACAGAGAGAAAAGAGAGAGAGAAGAAACAGAGAGAGAGAGAGGAGGGAGAGAGAGAGAGAGAGAGAGAGAGAGAGAGAGAGAGAGAGAGAGATGTCCACCCACAACTCTCTCGTGCTGACTTCTCTTTATTTCATGGCACTTCTAACTGTCCTTGGTTCCCCTAGAGTTTATTTTTCTGTGGTAAAATGTACACAAAATTTTACCTTTTTTTTTTTTTTGAGTTGGAATCTCACGCCGTTGTCCAGGCTAGAGTGCAGTGGCATGCTGATGGCCATCCCAGTGTTGACCCATTGGGCTCCGGCGAGCCTTTTGCCTCAGCCTTACACCGCCCCCCCTCCACAGAGAGAGAGAGAGAGAGGAGAGAGAGAGAGAGATAGAAGAGAGAGACAGAGAAATAAGAGTGAAAGAGAGACACAGAGAAAGAGGGACAAAAAGAATGAGACACACAGAAATGAAGACAGAAAAAGAGACAGAGAAAGGAAGACAGAGAAACAGAAAGAGAGACAGAGAGGAAAAGAGAAAGAGATATGAAAGTATCTCATCAATTTTTTTGTAGGTGGAAGAAGGGAGGCAGTTTAGTAACCATTGGATCCCCTGGTTGCCAAATATTCCTCATTAGTCTCTCTTTGCCTCCCTGGACAAGAATCAAGATGGTGCCCAGAGAAAAGCGACCATCCCAGTACAGAAAGTGACCATCCCAGTACAGAAAGTGACCATCCTCAGACAGAAATAGACCATCCCAATAGAAAAAGGGGCCATCCCAAGAGAGAAAGTGATCATCCTAGGAAAGTGACCATTGCAGTCAATAAAGTGACCATCCCAGGAGAGAAAGGGACCATCACAGCAGAAAAAGTTACTAATCCATATAGTAAGTGACGCTCCCAGGAAGGAAAGTGACTATTCCAGTCAAGGATGTCCTGCCTCTCTCTTATAAGAAGCTTGGGCATACCTTGGGCCCATTTGAATTATCCAGACTAATCCTCACATCTCAAGATACTTGACTTAATCCCATATGCAGTCTCTGTTACCATTGTATGGTAATGTTCTCACAAATTCTGGTGATTAAGACATGGACGTTTTGTGGGGACCATTCTTCTGCCTGCCGCAGTTTTCTGGTCTGAATGTTATGTCCCCTCAAATTTCATATGATGAAATCCCAACCCCAAGATGGTGATATTAGAGGGGCGGCCAGCCAGGCGCGGTATTCTATGCCTGTAATCCCAGCACTTTGAGGCGGAGACAGGAGGTCTGCTTGAGACCAGGAGTTAGAGAACAGCCTAGGTTGCACTGCAAGACTTCATCTCTACAAAATAATTAGCCAGGCATACTGGTGCATGCCTGTAGTCCCAGCAACTCAGGAGGCTGAGGCAGGAGGCTCACTCTAAGTCTGGGAGGTTGAGGCTGCAGTGAGCCATGATCATGTCACCGCACTCCAGGTTGGATAATAGAGTAAGACCCTGACTTAAAAAAATTAAAAAAAGGTGAGACCTTTGGGAGATCTTGAGGGTGAACCCCTTGTGAATGGTATTAGTGCTCTTATAATGAACCCAGAGAGCCCCTTTGCCCCTTCCACCATGTGAGGACATAGTGAGAAGGTACTATGTATGAACCAGGAAACAAGCCCTCACCAGACACGGAATCTGTTAGCCCCTTGACCTTGGAATTCCCAGCCTCCAAAACTGTGAGAAATGAATTTCTGTTGTGTGTAAGTCACCCAGTCTATAATATTTTGTTACAGAAATTCGAAGAGACTAAGACACACAGGTTGTCAGGTGTTCCTCACTGAGAAGGCAACATCTGAGAAAAAATTTAAAGGAAGTTATCTATTTTTTTTAAGAGTCAGGGTCTCACTCTGTCACCCAGGCTGGAGTGCAGTGGCACAATCACGGTTCACCACAGCCTCAACCTCCTGGGCTCAGGTGATCCTCCCGCTTCAGCCTCCCAAGTAGCCAGGACTACTGGCATGTGCCACCTTGTAGAGACAAGGTCTTGCTGTGTTGTCCAGGCTGATCTCAAACTCCTAGGCTCAAGTGATCTTTCCACCTCGGCCTTCCAAAGTGCTGGGATTACAGGCAAGAGCCACTGCACCCGGTCAGCTGTACTTTTTATATGGAGATAGACACAGCTTATGAGAAAGAGGAAACGGCCTTTGCAAAGGCCCGAGGCAGAAGCACGTTGGTGTGTTTGAGGAATGTCCTGGGAGAAAGGACCTAGGAATCCACTGTGGCTGGAACAGAGGTCAGGGGACCAGCAGGAGACAAGGTTATAGCGTCAACAGTTGGGAGGGGCCTTAGTCGTTTTTTAAGGACTTTGATGTTTTTCTCTGAGTGAAGTGAAGAGTTTTTTCAGAATTTGGAGTATGGTCCGGATTAGGGTTTAAAATACAGTTACAGCCAGGTGGGATGGTTCATGCCTGTAATCCCAGCACTTTGGGAGGCAGAGGCAGGAGGATTGCCTGATCCCAGGAGTCTGAGACCAGCCTGGGCAATATAGTGAGGCCTCATCTCTACCAAAAACAAAAGTTGAAAAATGAGCCAGCTGTGGTGGCAGGCACCTGCAGTCCCAGCTACTCGGGAGGCTGAGGTAGAAGGATCACCTGAGCCCAGAAGGTCGAGGATGCAGTGAGCTGTGATTGTGCCATGGCACTCCAGCCTGGACAACAAAGTGAGGCTCTGACTCAAAAAAAAAAAAAGAAAAGAAAAGAAAAGAAAACTGGGCTCATTGGCTCAGCCTGTAATCCCAGCACTTTGGGAGGCCAAAGCGAGTGGATTGCCTGAGCCCGTGGGTTTGAGATCAGCCAGGGCAACTTAGCGAGACCTTGTCTCTACAATAAATAAAAAATTATACGATAAATCAAAAATTAGCTGGACGTAGTAGTGTGCGCCTATTGTTCCGGCTACTTGGAAGGCTGAGGTGAAAGGATCACCAGAGTCGAGCAGGTTGATGCTAGGGTGGCCGTGAGCCTGCCACTGCACTCCAGCCTGGACAACAGAGTGAGTCTCCAACTCAAAAAATGACAAATAAGTAAATAAATAAAATAAATAAAATAAAATAGGGTGCCAGGTTACATACAGGATGCCTAGTTGATTTCAAATTCAGATAATGAATAAAAAGTGGTAAGTATAAGTACAGCACCCCACTGAGTGGCATAAGATATACTTATACTAACATTTTTAAAAAACATATCTGAAATTTCAAATGTAACTGGGCATTCTGTATCTTAATTTGCTAAGTCTAGCAATTCTATTTTTAAAAGATCCCTCTGTCTGCTGCTTCCAGACCAGATGGTCAAGACAGTAAACGAAGGTAGAAACAGAGAGATCATTTAGGAAGCTGTTATGATAATCTAGGTGGGAAATCAGGGTGAGTCAGACCAGAGGATGCCAGCAAGGCTGGGGATACCCGCCATCCTCACCCTGCCACGCCTTCACCTTAGCGGATATCACACAATCTTTGTGATGGTCTGTAGACAGTTAGAGGAGGAGAATCTTTACAGAATCTGACAATATCAGCTCTAAATATTATTATTACTATTATTATTTTGTGTTGGGTTCTCCCTCTGTTGCCCTGGCTCGAGTGCAGTGGCATGATCATGGCTCACCACAGCCTCAAACTCTTGGGCTCAGGCAATCTTCCCGCCTCAGTCTCCCAAGTAGCTAGGACTAAAGACGCATACCACCATGCCTGGCTACTTTTAAAAATATTTTTGAACTGGGCTCGGTGGCTCAGCCTGTAATCCCGCGCCTTTGGGAGGCTGAGGTGAGTGGATTGCCTGAGCCCACGAGTTCGAGACCCGCCTGGGCAGGTGAGACCTCATCTCTATAATAAATAAAAAAAATTAGCCAGGCGTGATAGCATGCGCCTGTAATTCCGGCTACTCAGAAGGCTGAGGTGGAAGGAGCGCCGGAGCCTAGCAGGTTGAGGCTGCGGTGGCCGGGAGCGGCCGCTGCACTCCAGTCTGGGTGACAGGGTGAGACTCCAACTCAAAAAAAAAAATATTTTCGGCCGGGCATGGTGCCTCACACCTGTAATTCTAACACTTTGGGAGGCAGAGGTGAGAGGATTGCCTGAGCCTGGGGGGTTTGAGACCAGCCCAGACACTTGGTAAGACCTCGTCTCTACAATAAATTTTTAAAAATTAGTTGGGTGTGGTGCCCGCACCTGTGCCTAGCTAGAAGTTGCCATTTTTAAGGACACAGGTCAAGGACATTAAGGACACTCACTACGCCATGCGACTGTGACCACCATCCATCTCCAGAACATTTTGCGTTTTTCTAAGTGAAACTCTACATTCACTAACCACTAACTGTCTAGTCTTCTCTCTCCTCAGTCCCCCGGCAACCACCATCGAACTTTCTTTCTCTGTAAATCTGACTAGTCAAGGTGCCTCCCATAAGTGGAGTCATACAGTATTCATCCTTTTGTGATTGGCATATTTCACTCAGTATTATGTCTTTATTCATGTTGTGGCATGTGTCAGAATGTCCCTCCTTTTCAAGACTGAGTAATATTCCATTTAAGTGTAGACCTCATTCTCTCTCTCTCTCTCTCTCTCTCTCTCTCTCTTCTCTCTCTCTCTTTGAGTTGGAGTCTTACTGTTGCCCAGGTTGGAGCACAGTGACACACTTACCCCCACCCCAGCCTCGACCTGCTGGGCTCAGATGATCCTTCCACCTCAGCCTTCTAAGTAGCCGGAACTACAGGTGCGTGCCACCATGCCCTGCTGATTTTTTAATTTATTGGAGAGGCAAGATCTCATTAAGTTGCCTAGGCTAATCTTGAACCCTGGTCTCAGGAAGTCCTCTCCCCTCCGTCTCTCAAAGTGCTGGCATGAGCCACCATGCCTGGCCTACATTCAGAACCCAACCACTATTTTTTTGAGTTGGAGTCTCACTCTGTCGCCCAGGCTGGAGTGCAGGGGCACTCACAGCCACCCCAGCCTCGACCTGCTGGGCTCCAATGATCCTTCCGCCTCAGCATTTCAAGTAGCCAGAACTATAGGCACGCACTACTGCACCTGGCTGGTTTTTTGATCTATTGTAGAGACGATGTCTCGTCAAGCTGCCTGGGCTGGTCTCAGGCAATCCACTTGTCTCGGCCTCCCAAAGTGCTGGGATTACAGGCTGAGCCACCGAGCCCAGTCGACCCCACTCTCTTTATCCATTCATTCGTGGATGGACACTTAGGTTGTCTTCATCCTTTGGCTTTTGTGAATACTGTCGCTGTGAACTTGGGTGTGCAAGTATGTCTTTGGGAGCCTGTTCTTTATTCTTTTGGGTACCTACCCAGAAGTGCGATTGCTAGAGCAAATGGTAAGTCTGTTTTGGGAATGAGAATTTGATGATCTGGCTGGGTATCATGGCTCATGCCTGTAATTTCAGCACTTTGGGAGGCCAAGGCGGAAGGATCACTTGAGCCCAGGAGTACAAAACCAGCCTGGGCAACATAGTGAGTCTTCATCTCTATAAAAAAATAAAAAAGTTATCCAGGTGTGGTGGCATGCATCTGTAGTCCCAGCTACTCAGGAGATTGAGGTGGAAGGATCCCCTGAGATCAGGAGGTTGAGGACGCAGTGAGCCATGATCATGTCACTGCACTCCAGCCTGGGCGACAAAGTGAGATTCTGACTCAAAAGAGAAAGAGAGAGAGAGAGAGAGAGAGGAAATTTGCAGGTCTGCATTTTTGCTGTGTCAGTTGAAGACTCACAGTGAGAAAAGCCCGTAAGGGATGGCCTTTAAGAGAATCATGTTACCACATGGGGACTATTGTTTATGATGGCATGTTGTACTCTTGAAAATTGCTAAGAGGACAGATTTTAAATGTTCTCACTATGCGCACAAAAAGGGATATGAGGTAGTGTGTTTGTGAATCTGCTCTGTTTAACCCTTTCACAACATAGACTATTTTAAAGCATCATGTTGTATACCATAAATACATGCAATTTTTAATTTTTTTTTTTTTAGTGGGAGTCTCACTCTGTTGCCCAGGCTGGAGTGCAATGGCATGCTCACAGACACTGCAACCTAGACCCGTTGGGCTCAGACAATTCTTCCGCCTCAGCCTTTCAAGTAGCTGGAACCTCAGTCATGTGCCACTGCGCCCGGCTGATTTTTTTTTTTTCTATTTACTGTAGAGACCAGGTCTCACCAAGTTGCCCAGGCTGGTCTCGAACTCATGGGCTCAGGCAATCCTCTCGCTTCCACCTCCCAAAGTGATGGGATGACAGGTGTGAGCCAGTGTGCCTGGCCAAGACATTTATCATCAGATACATTTAATAGCTATAAACACTGTGTCACTCTGTTTCCTCAATTTTTTTCTTTTCTTTTTTCTTTTTTTGAATCAGAGTCTCACTCTGTTGCCCAGGCTGGAGTGCAGTGGCACGCTCATGGCCACTGCAGCCTCGACCTGCTGGGCTCAGGCAATCCTTCTGCCTCAGCCTTCCAAGTAGCTGGAACTACAGGTGCGCGCCACAATGCCTGGCTAACAATTTTAATTTAATTTATTTTTCAAAGCAAGGTCTCACTCTGTCACCCAGGCTAGAGTGCAGGGGCATGGTCACAGCTTACCGCAGCCTTGACCTCTAGGGCTGAAGCAATCCTCCCACCTCAGCCTCCCGAGTAGTTGGTACTAAGGGATGCACCACCATGCCCTACTCATTTTTATCTTTTAGTACAGATGAGGTCTCACTGTGTTGCCTGGGCTGGTCTAAAGCTCCTGACCTCAAGAGATCCTTCCACATCAGCATCCCAAAGTGCTGGGATTGCAGGTGTGAGCCACTGCACCCAGCTTGTCAACTAAAAATTAACTAATTCAGAAAATAAATCAATGATGCTAAAAAATTCAACTTAATATAATGGAGAAGAGTGTGTGATGTGACAATGAATTACATGTCATTTCCTGAAGGGCCCGTGAAAGACCAACTGCAACTATTCACAATATGAGGTTCATAAAAATAAAAAAATATATATTTTAAAGGCCAGGCCCAGTGGCTCATGCTTGTCATCCCAGCAGTTTTGGAGGCCGAGACAAGAGGATTACTTGGACCTAGGAGTTTGAGACCAGCCAGGACAACACAACAAGACCTCGTCTCTACAGAAAAAAAAAAAAAAAAATAAAAATTAGCTAGCCATGGTGGCACACACCTATAGTCCCAGCTACTTGGGAGGCTGAGGCGGGAGGATCACTTGAGCCCAGGAGGTGGAGGCTGCAATGAGCCATGACCCTAGGCGACAGAGTGAGACCCTGACTCAATAAAATAAAAAAAGACAAACCGTGGGGTGACCTCACAGCTTTCCACACACCCCTATCCCCCACTCTCTGCTCTGGGGACCTCAGGGACTTGGGCAAAAGGCTTGTGGAGGCAGCCCAGAAGGAGGTTAAGGAGACTATGAGTGCGGAGAGAGGGAGCATGAGGTTGGGATTCTGGAAGGACATTATCGTGGCTGTTTTTCTGAGGGACGTTGTATGAGCCTCTAGACTTCAGGCAACAGCCTCCGTTGAGGCCGGGGAGAGAAGCTTCGCTCTCCCTCCTCCCCATCCAGCCTCCCCCTCCAGCCTCCCGCCTGGGCTGGAAACAGCCCCCAGGCGCCACGCAGCGGCGGGAGCCGTCAGCAGCGACCCAGACCAGAGCAGGGACTGTAGGAGCAGGGGCCTTCTCATGTTGGTCCCTTCAGATGGGGACAGTCGCCTTCTCCCAGTGCAGCCCTCTGCCTTGGCTGTCTGTTGACTCACACCGAATCATCCCAAATGGTGGCACAAAAACACCCCTGCCTTTTTTTGAGTTGGAGTCTCGCTCTGTCGCCCAGGCACAAGTGGGCACAGCCACAGCCATAGCAACCTCGACCTGCTGGACTCAGGTGGTCCTCCCGCCTCAGCCTTCCGAGTAGCTGGGTCTACAGGCATGTGCCATCGTGCCTGGCTAATTTTTTGATTTATGGTAGAGGCGAGGTCTCGCCATGTTGCCCAGGAGGGTCTCGAATCCCTGGTCTCAGGTAGTCCTCTCGCCTTGGCCTCCCCAAGTGCTGGAATGACAGGCATGAGCCACTGAGCCTGGCAAGAGCTGCCATTTTACTCTGTTCGTGGAGTCTGGGGGTCAGGAATCTGGGCAGGGCACAGCGGGATGGCTCACCTCTGCCCTTTAATATCCACAGCTTCATCTGGGAAGACTGGAGAGGCTGAGCGTGCCCACTTGCGTGGTCGGTACTGGAAATATCTGGAACCCTCTGGAAGCCTCTTCACCCACATGCCTGGTTGGGATGACTCCAAAGTTGGGCTCAGCTAGGAGACAGCTGACCCGAGTGCCGAGTGCCCAGGCATGAGTGGGCACGGTCATGGCCACAGCAGCCTTAGCCCCTCTTTTATTTATTTATTTTTTTTGAGATGGAATCTCACTCGGTCGCTCAGGCTGGAGTGCAGAGACACAACCATGGCTCACCACAGCCTTGAGCTACTGGGCTCAGGTGATCCTTCTGCCTCAGCCTCCTGAGTAACTGGGACCATAGGCCTGTACCACCATGCCTGGCTGATTTTGTGTGTGTGTGTGTGTGTGTGTGTGTGTGTGTGTGTGTGTGTGTGTGTGTGTGTGTGTGGAGAGCAGGTCTTGCTATGTTGCCCACGATGGTCTTGAACTCCTGGCCCCGAGTGATCCTCGCTCCTCGGCCTCCCAAAGTGCTGGGATTACAGGTGTAAGCCATTGCAGCCTCCTGAACATGGCCCATCACTGTTGATGTTAACCTTGAAGACCTGGCTGAGGTGCAGCTGGTCAGGTTTCTTGGCTGTAATGTTACACTCCACTGTACTCTTTGAAAGTCCTTCACTATGTTTAGCCCACACTCAAGGAGTGGGAAATTATCACCTTGAGGGTAGAATACCTGCAAAAATTACTTGGAATTCTGCATTTGAGATTTGCTAATTCTCACTTACTTGCTTACTTATTCAATCATTCATTCTTTACCTGCTTCTGATACTCTAATGAAACTGATATGCCAGAGATGACAACCTTCTCCTGGTCCAAAGCTGAGCGCAAACAAATGTAGACGGTGGCATGAAAAGAAAGAATACAACTCCAACTTTTAAAAATTGGTAAGGCCAGGTGCCACGGTGGCTCACACCTGTGATTCCAGCACTTTGGGAGGCCAAGGCTAGAGGATTTCTTGAGCCCAGGAGTTCGAGGATCAGCCTGGACAACAGAGTAAGACCTAATCTCTGCAAAAAAGTAAAAAAATTAACTAGGCGTGATGGTGCGCGCCTGTAGTCACAGCTATTCAGGAGGCTGAGGAGGAAGGATCGCCTGAGTTCAGAAGTTCAAGGCTGTGGTGAGCTATGATCGCACCACTGCACTCCAGCCCGGCATCAGAGACAAACAGACAACAGAACAAAAATGGAAACCTTTGTACCTTGGTGTGTGTGTGGAGGGGAAGAGATTGGTAGTTCTGAGTTCAAGGCAAGCTGTCCAACTTTTTCTCAAGATGAGGAGAAACTGGGTTTCAAGCACAAAATAGTTTGGTTCCCAAACTCATAACTCTAGGCTACTACTTTCTGTTTTCCTTTCCAAAGGAAATTTCTTTAACAGTGGTGCCAGCAATAAAATGGATACAGAAAAGGCCCATCTCTAAAATGAATACAGAAAAGGCAATGACTCAACCATTGCAAAAGAATCAAATAAAATGATCTTTCGTGGGATGAATCGCCCCCAGCTTCCACACACTCATGCCAGTCATTAGATGCAGCATGTTCTCTCACAGTGACTGTTTTCCTGTGAGTGACAGTACATCTAAGGCCAGATTTGGTGGCTCACGCCCATCATCCCAGCACTTTGGGAGGCCGAGGCAGGAGGATCAATTGATCCCAGGAGTTCAAGAGCAGCCTGGGCAACATAGCAAGACCCTGCCTATAATTTCTTAAGAAGGGGGAGGGGGACATAGCACATCCACATAATGAAAAGAAGAATGGAATGGAAATGACACACAGTTCCGACTGCTGTCGATTTTGGTGAATGTCATCTAACCCTTATGTGTGGACCTATTCACCAGCACTTGGGTTTTTTGTTTTGTTTTGTTTTATGAAAATGGGCGACTACCACGAACGCTTCCACACCTGCTCATAGACAATATTCCCAAGGTTTTGGCACATACGAGGGGGGACCCTACCCCCCCAAGAAACAGGAATTGCCTTTTGGAGGGTGGGCTCCTTGTAGTACAGGCCTTCCCCACTAGGTGAGTGTTCTGGGAACCCATCAGCATCAGTGCACCAGCCAGTCTTGTTGTGAGGGGCTGCATTTGGCCTCGGTGAATTTTTTTTTCTTTTTTGGGTTGGAGTCTCACTCTGCCACCCACGCTGGAGTGCAGCAGCTCGCTCACGGCCACACAGCCTCGATCTGCGGGCTCAGGCGATCCTTCTGCCTCAGACTTCCAAGTGCTGGAACCACAGGCACATGCCACCACGCCCAGCTAATCTCTCCTGATTTATTGTAGTGACAAGATCTTGCCAAGTTGGCCAGGCTGTTCTTGAACCCCTGGACTCAGGCAATCTTCTTGCCTCCACCTCCCAAAGTGCTGGGATTATAGGCATGAGCCACTGTGCCCAGCTCGGTGGAAATTTTCTGGATATTCTTTCAATATGCTTGCCCATTTCATGATGGGCAATTTACGAATGCACCTGCCCACACTGTGCTGAGCGTTCAGCAGTTTTTGATCAAAAACAGCAGGACCCCTGTATCCCACCCTCCCTATTCACCCAATCTCACTCTGAGTGACCTTTTTCCCCCCTGACTGAAAAAGTCCTCAAAGGGAAACATGCTGCCGATGGGGAAGAGGTGAAACAAAAAATGACAGAAGCACTAAAAAGCGTCACAATGGATGAGCTCAAAAACTGTTTTGAGCAGTGGAAAAAGCATTTCGATAGGTGTGTTGCATCAGACGGAGAGTACTTTGAAGGTGACTGAAGTTTAAACATGTAGGAATAAATACATATTTTAAATAAATAAATTCCCCCTTTTGGAGTCGCCCTCATGTATGTAATATGAAATGTCAGAGTCTCGCCATCGCCGTCTCCGTCTCTGCTCAGGCCTGTGGGTGACAGATGCCAACGAGGTCAATCCCACCCTGGCATGGCATCCTAATGTCCCCCCACCCCGTCGCTTGTCCACCTGGTGGTATGAAAAGAGTGTTGAGGTTTGAAAGGTCATTCGTTTTGTTCCTGTGTGTTTGTCCACAAAAGCTGCGGGTCCCGTCCTGTCTCCACCAAAGGGGTGTGATGGGGTGGTGGTCCCTTCAGCCGGACCTTTCAGGGTACTTGATGTGGGGTGAGGAGCAGGGTCCAGAGAGGATGGGGTCTGGGGGGGGGAGGGGGAGGGAGAGAGGGAGAGACAGAGAGATGGAGAGAGGGAGGAAGGGAAGGAGAGGGAGAGGGACAGAAAACAGAGAGAGGAGACAGAAACAGAGGGGCAGAGAAAGAGACAGAAAGAGAGAGAAAGAGAGAAGATAGGAAGAGGCAGAAAACAGAGAGATAAGGGGAGAGACAGAGAAGGAAAGACATAGAGAAAGAGAGGAAGAGAGAGAGAGAGAGACAGAAAAAGAGGGACAAAGAGACAGAAAAAGAGAGACAGAGAGGGAGATAGAGACAGAAAGAGAGACAGAGAAAGACAGAAAGAGGAAGAGAGAGAAACAGAAAAAGAGAGACAGAAAAAGAGGGAGAGAGAAACAGCGAGAGAGAGACGAGAGAGAGAGAGACAAAAGAGAGAGACAGAGAGAGAGGAAGAGAGAGAGAGAGAGACAAAGTAAAAGAGAGACGGAAAGAAAGAGAGAGGGAGAGAAGAAGACACACAGAGAGAAAGAGATAGAAAACAGAGAAAGAAAGAGAGACAGAGAGAAAAAGCAGAAAGAGAGAGGGAGAGACAGAGACAGAGAGACAGAAAGAGACAGAGAGACCGAGAATGGGAATGGGAGCGAATGTATGGGGCGGTGTCTTCTCCTTTGCACGGGCGCCACCTGGCGGCAGGCGGGGAGGCCTATGGGCAGACGCCGGCAATGTCCCGCCGGATCCCCGGGGACGGAGGCGTCCCGGGGTGACCAGCTGGAGGAGGTGTGCACGTCCAGGCGCCGGAGGAGCTGCAGGTGAGAGATCTGCAACCTTGTGAAATAAAGAAAAAGCCGACTCCGCTCGCTCCGCAGCCGCAGGCAACCTGCCAAAAGCATTGAAATCACTCAACTTTTTTTTTCTTGCATGTGACTTAAAAAAAAAAATGGCTGGGTGCGGTGGCTCATGCCTTTCATCCTAGCACTTTGGGAGGCCGAGGCGGGAGGACTGCTTGAGCCCAGGAGTTCAAAACCAGCCTGGGCAACATAGGGAGACCTTGTCTCTGCAACAACAACAATAAAAAAGCCGGGCCTGGGGGCCTGCACCTGCAGGCCCTCTACTCGGGAGGCTGAGGCAGGAGGATCGTCTGAGCCCAGAAGTTCAAGACCATGGTGAGCCGTGATTGTGCCACTGCACTCCAGCCTGGGCGACAGAGGGAGGCCCCTGACTCAAAAAAAAAAAAAAGACTGAAAATCTGTATGACCTAAGAGGACAATCAAGTTCATGAGCTTTGCCTTAGACGTCACCCAAGGACACCGGTAAAGGATTAGACTGAGGAGGGGGCTATGATGGGGTAAGGTCGGAAAAGAAAAAGGTTGTTTTCTGACTCAATGGAATCATCACACCCACATCCTTACAACTCATGTGCTTACAACTAGGGCAGCCCGCCCGGCCCTGCTGCCCAGGATTTTCTCAGGTTTAGCCCTGAAATTTTTGTGTCCTGGGAAATCCCTCACTTCTATTTTAAAAGCTGAAAGTCCCACATCTGAGACACACACACCCACACGCACCAATCCTGGAAAAACTGGGACAGTTGGTCATGCTACCTACAACAGCCCTTTTCTAGATCTGCCTCCTTCCGACGAGAATGGACATGAAGCCCTCGAGACTTTTTTTATTTTTTATTTTAAAGACGTGGGGTACAATTCAGGGTTAGTAATACAGATGTTCATTATGTGGTACCCTTGTGGATGTGGTGTGCCCCCCTCCCCCAGCAGATTCCCACTACCGCCAATCCCTTTTTTTTAAAAAGATTTTTTTTCTTTTATTAGTTTTATTGTTTTATCTTTTATTAAAGGTACCAATTGCATTTAAAAAATTTTTAATTTTAAAGATGTGGAGTACAATTCAGGGTTATGTATACAAATGTTTATTATGCAGGCACCCTTATTGATGAAGTGTGCCCCCCTACCTCCCCTGGCAGTTTCCTGCTACTGCCAATCCCTTTCTTATAGTATTTTGGTAAATGTTCAGGGTCCGCTTGTGAGTGAGAACATGTGGTACTCTGTTCTTTGTGTCTGTGACAGATCATTCAGTATTATAGGCTCTAAGACCATTCAAAGCCCTGGAGACTTTAAGAACGGTTCCCAAGTTCACACAACCTGACCTTGTACCCAGCACCGAAAACAAAAGACGCTCCCTCCTCCACAATTCTAAGCCTGTTCCCCGCAGCATGTTCTACATGGAGTAGAAAAGCTGAGACAACAAAACGGAACAAAACCTGCCACTGCATTGGTGATTTAAAAAAAATAAACAGAGACTGGGTGCGGCGACTCATGCCTATAATCTCGGCACTTTGGGAGGTTGAGGCAGGAGGATTGTTTGAGCCCAGGAGTTCAAGACCAGTCTGGGAAACATATTCAGACCTCATCTCTACACAAATTTTAAAAAATTAGCCAGGCATGGTAGCAATGCCTGTAGTCTCAGATGCTCGGGAAGCTGAGGTGAGAGGATCACTTGAACCCAAGAGGTCAAGGCTGTGGTGAGCCATGGTCATGCCACTGCACTCCAGTCTGTGTGGGAGTGGGAACTCGACTCAAAAAATGGAAAAAATGTTTTTTAAATGAAAAGCCAGAAATTATTCAATAAAATTACCAATGCATCAAAAGGAGATTGAGTGGGTTGTTTCCGATATGCATTATTCTTTTCTTTTTTCTTTATTTTAAATCAGAGTCTCCCTCTGTTGCCCAAGCTGGAGTGCAGAGGCATGCTCACGGCTGCTGCAGCCTCAACCTGCTGGGCTCAGGCAATCCTTCCACCTCAGCCTTCCAAGTAGCTGAAACCACAGGCATGTGCCACCATGGCCGGCTAAAGTTTTGATTTATTGTGGAGACGACGTTTCGCCAGTTTGCCCAGGTTGGTCTCGAACCCCTGGGCTCAGGCTGTCCTTTCTCCTCGATCTCCCAAAGTGCTAGGATTACAAGGTGTGAGCCACTGCACCCAGCCCTGTTTCTGATACACTTTTTTTTAAACTTTTCTTTTTTTTCATCTTAAAGATGTGGGGCACAATTCAAGGTTAGGTATACAAGTGGTCATTGTACAGGTAAAGTTTGGTCCTCACTTTGGTCCCCACTTCACCTGGTTTGAGATCAAGTACCCTTACTGATGAAGTGTGCCTCCCCTCACTTGGCAATATCCCACTATTGCCAATCCCCTTCTTAGAATATTATGATAATTGTTCAGGGTCTGCTTATAAGTGAGAACATATGATACTCAGATCTTTGTTTCTGTGATAGTTCACTGAGCATGATAGACTCTAACTTCATCCAAGTTGCTGCAAAGTTCATAATTTTGTCCTTCTTTATGGCTGCTTAATATTCCATGGTGTATATGTACCACTTTTTTTTTTTAATCCAGTCTACCTTCGATGAAAATTGGGACTGGCAACCAACTCCTGATCAAAACCCCAAGTGCCCACGCCGTAAGAGACAAGATAGACAAGTGGGAGGAACCTCATCTGATATATTTTCAAAATAATGATTGCTTTGCAGCAACCCTTATTTACAAATCATGTGACTGGTTGAACAAAGGTTTCCAGAACATTTGAAATAACGAGAAGGCAAAGCAACTTTAATGTCCATAACAAAAAGTAAAATATTGGCCGGGCTCGGTGGCTCAGACTGTAATCCTGTGGTTTGGGAGGCTGAGGTAAGTGGATTGCCTGAGCCCGCGGGTTCGAGACTCGCCTGGGCAACTTGGAGAGACCTCATCTCTATGATAAATAAAAAATCAGCCGGGCATGGTAGCGCGTGCCTGTAATTCCGGCTACTCGGAAGGCTGAGTTGGAAGGATAGTCAGAGCCCAGCAGGCGAGGCTATGGTGGCCAGGAGCAGCCACTGCACTCCAATCTGGGCAGCAGAATGAGACTCCAACTCAAAAAAAAATAAAAAAAGGAAAAGTAAAATATTAAATGTACAGTGCTAGAAAATTGCTTTCTTTTTTTTTTTTGAGTTGGAGTTTCACTCAGTCACCCAGACTGGAGTGCAGTGGCCGCTACCGGCCACTGCAGCCTCGACTTGCTGGGCTCCAGTGATCCTTCTGCCTCAGCCTTCCAAGTAGCTGGAACTACAGGCGTGCACCGCCACACCAGGCTAATGTTTTGATTTATTGTGGAGATGAGGTCTCGCCAAGTTGCCCAGGCGGGTCTCGAACCCACGGGTTCAGGCAATTCACTCACCTCGGCCTCCCAAAGCATGGGATTACAGGCTGAGCCACTGACCCTGGCCGAAAATTTCTTATAATCTTCCAGAGAATACTATGATTCACCTTTGGAACATAGGATACCGTAGAGAGGAGCTATAAAAAAAATTTCCTTTGTGTTTACTTTTTTATTGATTAGCACTACAGTGTTTAAACAATGTTTACCATCTGTATTTGTTTGCTCGGAAGGCCATCAAAATACCAGCCTGGGTGGCTTATCCAACGGAAATGCTTTTTCTCACAGTTCTTGAAGCTGAAAGTCTGAGAACAAGTTGCCAGCAGGGTGGATTCTTCCTGACACCTCTCTCTTTTTCAGAGGACTGACTTCTCTCTGTGTCTTCATGGAGTCTTTCATCTGGGTGGACACATTCCTAGTGTCTTTTTTTTTTTTAGTTAGGGTCTCACGCTGGAGTGCAGTGGCACGATCACAGCTCACTGCAGCCTCCAACTCCTGGGTTTACGTGATCCTTCCACCTCAGCCTCCTGCATAGCTGAATCTACAGGCGTATACCACTACACCAGGCTGATTTATTTTTATTTTTGTAGAGATGAGGTCTCGCTATGTTGCCAGGCTAGTCTCGAACTCTTGGCTTCAAGTGAGCCTCCCACCTCAGCCTCCCAAATTGCTGGGATTACAGGTGTGAACCACCACACCCAGCCCCTAGCATCTCTTTGCATCCAAATATCCACTTCTTATAAGGACACTGATCAGGTTGTATGAGGGCCCACCCTCAACACCTCATTTTCACTTAATTCCCCCTCTGTAAAGGTTCTATTGCCTAATACGGTCACATTATGAAGGAACTGGGAGTCAGGACTTCAACGCAGGGATTTTGGGAGTGCCAGGCACAATTCAGTCCATTACACCATCCTTAGAGGGGAATCTGAGATTCCCGATGTGCTTTCTCTGAATTAAAAAGGATTTATATATTCCTTTTTGACACCAGGAGGGACACAAGTGCTCAGTAGCCCCTTTACAAAGTTGCTTTGAGTCTTGCTGCCTGAATATCTTAGTTCCCTGAGGTCATTTATGTCACCTCCACATTTTTCACCTCCTCAGCCTTTCTATCTATCTATCTATCTATCTATCTATCTATCTATCTATCTATCTATTGAATGTCTCACTCTGCCACCCAGGTTGGAGGGCAGTGGCAAGTTCATAGCTCACTGCGACCTCGACCTCCTGGACTCAGGCAATCCTTCCATCTCAGCCTCCTGAGTAGCTGGGACTACAAGTGTGTGCGACCACCCCTGGCTAATTTTTTTTTTTTAATTTCTTGTAAAGACGAGGTCTTGCTGTGTTCCCCAGGCTGGTCTGGAACTCCTGGGCTCAAGCGATCCTCCCACTTTGGCCTCTCAGAGTGCTGGGATGACAGGCGTGAGCCACTGCACCAGGGCAACAGTGAAAAAATATTAAAACAGCTCAAGGGGGAAAAAAAAGATAACGTTTAAAGAAATGGCAGTTATATAGAGTTCAGGAAAAACAAAGAAGACAGTGAGCAGGGCATTGTGACTTCAATGATCAAAAACAACTTTCCAACTTGGAATTTTGTACTCATTGAAAACAACAGCCAGGTGTGATGGCTCATGCCTGTCATCTCAGCACTTTGGAGGCTGAGGCAAGAGGATTGCCTGGGCCCACAGGTTTGAGACCAGTCTGGGCAACTTGGTGAGACCTTGTCTCTACAGTAAATAAAAAAATCAGCCAGGCATGGTGGCACGTGCCTGTGGTTCCAGCTACTTGGAAGTTTGAGGCAGAAGAATCACCTGAGCCCAGCAGGTCAAGGCTGCGGTGGCTGTGAGTGTGCCACTGTACTCCAGCCTGGGTGACAAAGTGAGAATCCAACTCAAAAAATGAAAGAAAATAACTATTATCATACTTGCTATTTAATATATAAGATACATTGTTATATAATATACTTGTTACATATATTATATGTAACCACACTTGGTTTATATGTAAACGAATGAGAGGATCAGGCTAGAAGAAACACGAGATTGAACTAAAAAAAAAATCACTTTTTTGTTTCCAAGAGGCACATTAAAAAAACATAATCCCAGCACTTTGGGAGGTCGAGGTGAGTGGATTGCCTGAGCCCGCGGGTTCGAGACCCACCTGGGCAACTTGACGAGACCTCATCTCTACAACAAATCAAAAATTAGCGGGTGTGGTAGTGCGTGCCTGTAGTTCCGGCTACTTGGAAGGCTGAGTGTAAGGTCGGAGGTACCGGAGGGCGGGGCGGGCCTCGCCTCAACAAGATGGCTCCAACTCCGGCCAGGCTGGCACTAAGACCCCAGCCGCAAAGCCAGCCAGTACCTGTTACAGTGATTCTAGCAACCCTGTTCAGCCAATCGCCAGCAGACGCGACAGCTGTCCCAACCAATGATCGCTCTCCCCAATCCCCCTCACAGCTTTCTCAGCGTGCCCTTTATAAACCCGTCGTCCATCTTGCTGGACGTGACTTCTCCGGCCCACTGCTATAAGGACCGGTGAACCTCGCCCAGGATTGTGCTAATAAATTTTTCTTGGCTCCTTTGTTGCCGTTTTGCCTGGTCTGGTTTCGTTTACCTTACACTGAGGCGGAAGGATGGCCAGAGCCCAGCAGGTCGAGGCTGCGGTGGCCGGGAGCGGCCATTGCACTCCAGTCTGGGCGACAGAGTGAGATTCCAACTCAAAAAACAAAACAAAACAAAAAACAAAACATAAAACCATAAAAAGGTTGAAAGTCAATGAACAGAGAAGATATATAATGTAAGTCCTAAGCAAAAACAAAACAAAACAAAAACCTTAGTACTTCTTACGACTTATTCGCTGGGCTTGGTGGCTCAGTCTGTAATCCCAACACTTTGGGAGGCCAGGTGAGTGAATTGCCTGAGCCCATAGGTTCGAGACCCATTCAGGCAACTTGGCGAGACCTCGTCTCTACAATAAATCAAAAATTAGCGCATCTGTAGTTCCAGCTCCTTGGAAGGCTGAGGTGGAAGGCATTAATTTCTACAATGTCTGCCAAGACACATTGATCAAAACAAAATCCACTCTCAGAGTAGCTGAAACTCAAAGGAGACCAACCCCCCCCTTTTTGACTCAAAAACGTTTGGACAAGAAAGCTGCAGGGAGCAAGGAATGCTGAGCTTTGGAAACCTTTGGAAGTCATTGGAAACAAGAAAACAAAAGCTCATTCTCCATTCCTGGCTTTTTTGCATGAAAGAAAGACCTGCTTCCTCCTCTGGTGGGACACATGGTCATCAAGAACTCCCGAGTTTTATTTTTTTATTTTATCATTTAATTTTTTATTTTTGAGTTGGAGTCTCACTCTGTCAACCAGGCTGGAGTGTGGTGGCATGCTCACAGCAGTTGCAGCCTTGACTTGCTGGGCTCAGGTGATCCTTCTGCCTCAACCTTCCAAGTAGCTGGAACCACAGGTGTGTGCCACCACACCCGGCTAATTTTTTGACTTATTGCAATGACAAGTTCTTGCCAAGTTGCCTAGGCTGGTCTCAAACCCCTGGGCTCAGGTAGTCCTTTTGCCTCTGCCTCCCAACGTGCTGGGATGACAGGCATGAGCCACCATGCTCACCTAGTCTGGTTAGTCTTTTCAAAGAGCCTATTTCTGGCTCTATGAGCTTCTCTATTGTATTTATTTCCTTTTAAAAAAAATTAATTTCCACTCTAATCTTTATTTTCCCTCTTACTTTTGGGGGGTGTATTTTGTTGTTTATTCAACTTCTTGAAATGGATGCCTAGCTCATTCATTTTCAGCTTTCTCTCTTTTTTTTTTTTTGAGTTGGAGTCTCTCTCTGTCGCCCAGGCTGGAGTGCAGTGGCATGCTCATGGCCACTGTAGCCTCAACCTGGGCTCAGGCGATCCTTCTGCCTCAGCCTTCCAAGTAGCTGGACCTACAGGCATGTGACCACGCCCTGCTTATTTTTTTATTTATTGTGGAGATGAGGTCTTGCCAAGTTGCCCAGGCTGGTCTCGAACTCATGGGCTCAGGCAATCCTCTCGCCTCTGCCTCCCAAAGTGCTGGGATGACAGGCATGAGCCACTGCACCTGAATGAACTCCTGGGTTTTAAAGAGTATTTTCTGCAGCAAGAGAGCAGAGGGACACTCCTCCCCACGTTCCCCCCACACACACGTGTCTTGGGAGCTGTCACCCCGGGGCTGTGTGGGGAGAGGAGGGGTCAGAGGTTGTGGTTTCAAGTGCGTTGTTCCCAAAAGCTTCTGGGTGAAGCCAGGATAAACCAGGGCCAGCTCTTGGGTGTTAGAGATGGAATGTTTGTGACCCCCCAAATTCACATCTTAAAACTTAAGCCCCAAGATGATGGTGCTAGGAGATCAGAGCTTTGGGAGGTGATTAGGTGATAAGAATGGAGCTCCCAGGAATGGGATTAGGGCCCTTATAGCAGAGACCCCAGGCCAGACGTGGTGGCTCACATCTGTCATCCAGCACTTTGGGAGGCCAAGGTGAGAAGATGGCTTGAGCCCCAGAGTTCAAGACCAGCCAGGGCATCATGGCAAAACTTTCGTCTGTACTAAAAACATACAAATTACTGGGCGTGGTGGTACACGCCTGTAGTCCTAGTCACTTGAGAGGCTTAGGTGGGTGAGTTGCTTGAGCCCAGGTGTTTGATGCTGCAGTGAGCTATGATTGCACCACCGCACTCCAGTCTGAGCCACAGAGTGAGATCTTGTCTCAAAAAAAAGAAAGAAAGAAAGAAGGAAAGAAAGAAAAGAAAATGGAAAAAAGAAAGACATATAGCTGGGCACAGTGGCTCATGTGTGTAATCCCAGTTCTTTGAGAGGTGGAGGTGAGAGGATTGCTGGAACCTGCGGGTTCGAGACCAGCCTGGGCAACATGGTGAGACCTCATCTCTACAAACAATGAGTTGGATGTGGTGGTGCATGCCTGTAGTTCCAGCTACTTGGAAGGCTGAGGCAGGAAGATTGTCTGAGCCCAGCAGGTCGAGGCCATGGTGGCCAAGACATATGATTAGCCTGGCTACTTCCTCCCTTTTCCCTCCTTCCCTCATCTCTTCCTTCATCTATTCCTCCCTCTCTCTTCCTTTATTTTCTGAACAGGGTCTCCCTCTGTCACCCAGGCTAGAGTGCAATGGCACAATCCCAGCTCACTGCAGCCTCCACCTCCTGGTCTCAGGATGTCCTCCCATCTCAGCCTCCTGAGTAGCTGGGACTACAGATGCACATCACCACACTAGGTTAGTTTCTAAAAACTATTTGTAAAGATGGGCGGGGGGGGTCTTGCTATATCACCCAAGCTGGTCTCAAACTCTTGGCTTCCAAGAATCTTCCTGCATCCGCCTTTCAAAGTGCTGGGATGACAGACGTGAGCCACAGGGCCTGGCCCCAATTTTCTTTCTGTATGTGGGGTCATTTAGAACTTCCTAAGAGAATATTCTGAGCATCCACAGCCTGCATATACATTTATCCTCAGCCTATATTTTAAGGCAAACAAAGTCAAACTCCAAATTTCATAAAAATCCACTCAGTAGTTTTTTAAAAATTTATTATTTTTATTAGTTGGAGTCTCACTCTGTCGCTCAGGCTGGAGTGCAGTGGCACGCTCATGGCCACCCAGCCTCAACTTACTGGGCTCAGGCGATCCTTCCACCTCAGCTTCTCAAGTAGCTGGGAGTACAGGCACACACCACCACACCCAGCTAATTTTGTGATTTATTGTAGAGACAAGGTCTCGCTATGTTGCCCAGACTGGTCTTGAACTCCTGGGCTCAGGCAATCCTCTTGCCTCAGCTTCCCAAAGTGCTGGTATTGCAGGCATGAACCACCCAGCCAAAAATTTCATATATATATACAGAGAGAGTTTTTTGTTTGTTTGTTTGTTTTCTGTTTTTTTCTCTTTTTTTGTCAGAGTCTCACTTTGTCACCCAGGTTGGAGTACAGTGTCACGCTCATGGTCACCGCAGCCTTGACATCCTGGGTTCAGGCAATTCTCCTGCCTCAGTCTTCCAAGTAGCTGAAACTACAGGCACACACCACCATGCCCAACTAATTTTGTGATTCATGGTAGAGACGAGGTCTCGCTAAGTTGCCCAGGCTGGTCTAGAACTCCTGGGCTCAGACAATCCTCTCTCCTCCGCTTTCCAAAGTTTTGTGATTACAGATGTGAGCCATCACACTCAGCCTTGTTTTTTCTTTTTAATTATTGATTTTATATTAGAGACAGGGTCTCACTATGTTGCCTAAGCTCTCCTGTTTCAGCCTCCCAAAGTGCTGGGATTACAAGCAAACTGTTGTACCCAGTCCCCATCCAGTCATTTCTGAGAGGTGGGGAAACAAAAAGACAGAAATTTGATTTTTAAAAATTTATTCAACAATTGTTTATTGAACTCCCACTACATTGAAAGCCTCTTTTGGGTCCTTGGAATACAGCAGTGAACAAAACAGGGACCCCTGCTCTCAGGACCCACATTTGCATCATTTACATCCTTAGTAAATGGAGCAAATCACCCTCGACATTTTCCGGTGCCTACATCGCTCCTTCTTTTTTTTTTTTTTTTTTTTGAGGTGAGGGTCTCACTGTGTTGCCCAGGCAGTGCAGTGGCATGATCACAACTCATCGCAGCCTTGACCTCCTGGGCTCAGATGATCCTCCTGCCGCAGCCTCCTGAGTAACTGGGATTACAGGTATGTGCCATCACACCCAGCTACTTCTTGTTATTTTTTTTGTAAAGACGAGGCCTTGCTATATTGCCCAGCCTGGTCTCAAACTCCTGGGCTCAAGCAATCCTTCCACCTTAGTCTACTAGAGTGCTGGGATTACAGGCGTAAGCCACTGAACCCAACCGATTAATTCTGCAGAAATTAATGTACAGCATTTGGTCTATGCTTTAAATCCTTTTTTATTCCCTCACAATTGAACATACTAGTTTACATTCAAAGACCATCTACTTCTGACAAAGTATTTACATTTTTGAAGCCCATATTTTTTCTTCATTTACCTAATTATCACTAATATCTGTATTTTTTTTCTATTTTCCACTCATAGGGTAAAATCAGTCATTGAATTGAACTGAATCCATTTGTCCATTTTCTCTGAGCTTGCTGTATTTCCTTGAGGGTCTTAATCATTATTTGCTGGATAGTTGATCCATAATAATTGATTATTTCCTTGAATTGTTTTGGGGGGAATTGTGGGGTAGAGACAGTGGGAAGGGATTCTCAGGCATGGCTAATCAATAAATAAGTCACACTTTTTATTTTATTTTTTTTGAGTCGGAGTCTCACTCTGTTGCCCAGACTGGAGTGTAGTGGCCGCTCCCGGCCACCGCAGCCTCGACCTGCTGGGCTCGGCAATCCTTCCGCCTCAGCCTTCTGAGTAGCCGAAATTACAGGCACGCGCTACCACGCCCGGCTGATTTTTTGATTTATTGTAGAGATGAGGTCTCGCTGCCCAGGCAGGTCTCGAACCCATGGGCTCAGGCAATCCATTCACCTCAGCCTCCCAAAGGTGCGGGATTACAGGCTGAGCCACCGAGCCTGGCTACTTTTTTTTTTTTTTTGAGTCTAGGTCTTACTCTATCACCCAAGCTGGAGTGCAGTGGCACAATCATGGCTCACCACAGCCTCGACTTCCTGGGCTAAGGCGATCCTCCCTCCTCAGCCTCCCAAGCAGCTGGGACTACAAGCACACGCCATTAAGCCCAGCTAATTTTTTGACTTTTTGTAGAGACCAGGTCTCACTATGTTGCCCAGACTGGACTCCAACTCCTGGCCTCAAGCAATCCTCCCACCTTGGCCTCCCAAGACGCTGGGAGGATTACACGCACAAGCCACTGCACCCAGCCCAGTTATACTTTTTCCATTAAGATGAGAAACTTAATTTCACTGATATAGATTAGGAGCGAGAGACACAGAGTCACCTGGGTTTTCACACGTCCGATAACCTGGCTATCTAAATTCACTCTCCTCCTGTGACTCTCGCTGTCTGTTTCTACACTTTCAGGGTTGCATAGTCACTGGATCTGGGGGGCTCCTCAGTGGGGGCGGAGGCTGCCTTGGACAGTGCGGTGGCATTTAGTTCAGTGTAGGTCACTCCCTGGGGGTCTTCAGTCTTTGGGGAAAAGAGATGGATACAGACAGGCATTTAGAGCTGAGTGGTCCTGAATGGCTGCACTATCCACAAACGGCCATTTATTTTAAGTGGATTAGAATTAAATTAGATGCGGAATTCAGGTCTTCAGTCATGCCAGATGCATTTCAAATGCACTATGGCCACTGTGGTTACTTCACTGGATCATACAGATACAGAACAGTTTCGTCATCACTGAAAGTTCTGTCCAGGCCGGGTGTGGTGGCTCACCCCTGTCATCCTAACACTTTGGAAGGCAGAGAGTGAGAGGATTGCTTGAGCCCGTGGATTCAAGACGAGCCTGGGCAATATGGCAAGACCTCATCTCTATAATAAATAAAAAAATTAGCTGGGTGTGGTGGAGCACACCTGTAGTTCCAGCTACTTGGAAGGCTAAGGCGGGAGGATCACCTAAACCCAGCAGGTCGAGGCTGCGGTGGCTGAGTGTGCCACTGCCCTCCATCCTGGGTGACAGTGGGAGACTCCAGCTCAAAAAAGAGAAAGTTTTGTCTGATAGCACTGTTCTGGAAAGGCTGTGCTTCTGTTTTTGTTTGTTTGTTTGTTTTGTGATTGTTGTTTGTTTGTTTTTTGAGTTGGAGTCTCACTCTTTCGCCCAGGTTGGAATACAGTGGCATGCTCACAGCCACTGCAGCCTCGACCTGCTGGCTCAGGTGATCCTTCCACCTCAGCCTCCTGAGTAGCTGGAACTACGGGCATGTGCCACCACACCTGACTAATTTTTTGATTTATCGTAGAGACAAGGTCTTGCCATGTTGTCTAGGCTGGGCTCGAACCTCTGGGCTCAGGCAATCCTCTCATATCTACCTCCCAAAGTGCTGGGATGACAGGCATTGAGTCACCATGCCTGGCAGGATGAGGGACTTTACTATAGGACCAATAAAATGACATCAAAATAAGTCATAATTGGCGCTTATAAAAATTAGTGCCAATGTATGGTTTTGAGATTCAAAACAACCCTCCCAGAATAGCTGATTATGTACTATTATATTATTATGATATTATTATTAACAATTTGTTAATAGACACCATAAGTTGAACACTTAAAACAGACCAGATCTTACAAGCATACAAATAGAAGGAATATAGCCCTTGTGTTCAATAGCACAGCAGGGCAATTGTAGTTAACAACAATGTATTATATACTTCAAAGTAGCTAGAAGAGAAAATTTGAAGTGCTCCAAACACAAATTAATAAGAAGAGAGATATTCTATATACCCTGACTTGATCATTACACATTGTATGCATGTATCAAAACATCACATGTGGTCAGACACAGTGGCTCACACCTAGAACCCCAGCACTTGGGAGGCCAAGGTGGGAGGATTGCTTGAGTCAGGTGTTAAAGACCAGCCTGAGCAACATAGGGAAATCTTATCTCTACACCTCTACACACACACACACACACACACACACACCACACACACACACACACACTCAAAAATATGATCCAGGCAGGGTGGCACATGCCTGTAGCCCCAGCTTTACGGAAGGCTGAGGCGGAAGGATCGCCAGAGCCCAGGAGGTCAAGGCTGTGGTGAACTGTGATTACGCCACTGCACTCCAGCCTGGGCAACAGAGTTAGACTCCAAATAAAAAACAAAACAAAACACGTGTACCCATCAATATGTATACTTATTTTGCATTAATAAAAAATAATAGACGAGAGAGAGGGGAATGATGAAAGACAGGGGCCGGAGGTAGGGAAAATGGGCACCATGATAATTTCCCAGCTAATTCAAGTCAAGCAAAATAAAGTCTGGGAGATCTGCTGTGTAACATAGACATGACAATGAACAATACCCTGTTGTATGCTTAAAATTTTGTTGAAAGACAGCTCTTCTGTTGAGTCCTCTTACCACAAGAGGGAGAGAGAAACACCAGAGGAAAAGAGGGAGCTTTTGGAGGTAGCAGATGAGTTTATGGTATTGATGGTGATGATAGTTAATGGTTTCAGGGGTGTATTCTTATCTCAAACACATCAAGCTATAACATTACAGAGGTACAGTGTTTTGTAGAAAAGAAAAAAAAGAGACATAGACCCCATCAACCATTTGTTGATGGATGCTTTGATGCCAACAATCTGATATTTAGAATTTGCCAGAGACTCTGATAAACCCGGTACGCTGATGGCATCAGTGGATTTGCACAGGCCTTTTTTTTGAGTCAGAGTTTCACTCTGTCCCCCAGGCTGGAGTGCAGTGGCACGCTGCTCACGGCCACTGCAGCCTTGACCTGCTGGGCTCAGGCAATCTTTCCGCCTCAGCCTTCCAAGTAGCTGGAACCAAAGGCACACAGCCACTACACCCGGTTAATTTTTTTACTTATGTTGAGACAAGGTCTCACTACATAGCCCAGGCTGGTCTCAAATCCCTGAGCTCAGGCAATCCTCTCGTCTCAGCCTCCCAAAGTGCTGGGATTACAGGCTTGAGCCACCTCGCCCGGCCTGCACAAGCCTTTTAAATGAACTTTTTTTTTTTTGAGTTAGAGTCTCACTTTATCGCCCAGGCTGGAGTATAGTGGCACACTCATGGCCGCCGCAGTCTCAACCTCCTGGGCTCAAGCAATCCTTCTGCCTCAGTCTCCCAAGTAGCTGGAACTACAGGCGTACGCCACTATGCCTGGCTAATCTTTTGATTTATTGTAGTGATGAGGTCTCGCCATATTGCCTAGGCTGGTCTCAAACATCTGGTTTCAAGCAATTCTCCCTCCTTGGCCTCCCAATGTGCTGTGATCACAGGCACGAGTCACTGTGCCCGGCCTCAAAGTCCATGTCTTTAAGCACCATGATAATTTCCCTGCTGAGTTAGGGACATCAATAAATCAGGGTGTGGGCTAAACCAGACATGACCAGCCTGTGGTGGTAAGGGAGCTATTAGGGAAGTCCTATGAGGAAGAACTCACCGAGAAAGATATCTTTTCCATCTTGGGTAAATCTGCATGTCAGTGAGAGGAAAAAAAAGTCAGTTCTCAGGCTACAGGAGTCAGAATTGTGCCTACCCTCCCTCCCTCCCTCTCTTCCTCCCTCCTTCCTTCCTTTTTTTTTTTGATACAGGGACTCACTCTGTTGCCCAGGCTGGAGTACTGTGGCACAATCAAGGCTCACTGCAGCCTCGACCTCCTGGGCTCAGGCGATCCTTCTGCCTCAGCCTCCTGAATGGCTGGGACTATAGCCACGTGCCTACACGCCCGACTAATATTTTTATTTTTTGTAGAGATAAAGTCTCACTATGTTGCCCAGACTGGTCTTGAACTCCTGGGCTCAAGTGATTCCCCTGCCTCGGTCTCCCAAAGTGCTGGGATTACAAGTGTGAGCCATGGCGCCCTGACAGAACTTAGTTTTTTTATCCCATGATTCTCTTAACTTCGCTGTTGACCTACCTGTAACCTCCTGCTCAGATAATTTGGAATGGCTGGTTCTGAGAGAGAGAGAAAGACACGTGAAACTTTAAGAACTGAAAATGGGAGGCAGAGGATATGGGCGTTGGAGAGGAGAGAGAGAGGGCACAGGTGGGACGGGGTGGGGGCCCAGGGCGGGGATGGCAAGACTGTCATGGATATGCAGATGGGGTCTCTGAAGATGGGGGGATAGGGGAGTAGGGATTGGGGAGGTGGAGGGAATGGGGGGTGGGAGGCACGAGCTAGGTCAGGTATGCCCACCTCCTGGTGGATTCTTCATGTGATGAACCTATAAAAAAACCACACAAGATGAATTTTTTTTGAGTCGGGCTTTCACTCTGTCACCCAGGTTGAGTGCAGTGGCATGACCACAGCTCACCGCAGCCTCGATCTCCTGGGCTCAGGTGATCCTTCCACCTCAACCTCCCAAATACGTGGGACTACAGATGCACGCCACCATACTTGGCTGATTTTTAAAAATTTTATTTTATTAGAAATTTTTTTTTTTTAGGCTGGGTCCAGAGGCTCAAGCCTGTAATTCCAACACTTTGGGAGGCCAAGGCGAAAGGATTGCCTGAGCGCAGGGGTTCAAGATCAGCCCGGGCAATTTTGGTGAGACCTCGTCTCTACAATTAAAAAAAAAATGCCGGACGTAGTAGTGTGCACCTGTTGTTCCAGCTACTTAGAAGGCTGAGGTGGAAGGATCGCCTGAGCCCAGCAGGTTGAGGTTGCGGTGGCCATGAGGGTGCCACTGCACTCCAGCCTGGCTGATAGAATGAGACGCTGACTCAAAAAAAAAAATTATTATTTTTTTGTAGAGATGACGTCTCGCTATGTTGCCCAGGCTAGTTTCGAACTCCTGGGCTCAAGCAATTCGCCTTCCTCGGCCTCCCAAAGTGTTGGGATGACAGGCGTGAGCCACCGTGCCTGGCCAACACAAGGATGAAATTCATCTACCTAGAAAATCCTTGACTCCGCCCCCTCTCTTCCCCGCTCTCTGAACTCACCCTGCTGACTGCATCTGTAGATGAAGAAAATGGAGAGGAAGAGGAGGAGGATGGAGATGCAGGTAAAGGTGGTGACGAAGATGATTCTGGTGTCTGCTGGGAGAAGGGCGGGTCAGAGAATCAGTCTGACTGTGGAGACACATGGACCAAGGTTAGCAGGACAGTGAAGAGGAATCAGATGGATGGCCCGGCTTCCAAGACTGGATCTGCTGCCTTGAACTTGAACTTCCGATGACCTTGTGGGATTTCCTTAATCTGCCTTCGATGCTTCTGTCTCCCCATCTATGGAGTGAGGATGGCAGCAGTAGCTACTTTATTGGATGATGGGGAAACTAAATGACTCCATATGTACAGAGAGGGTTAGCGCAGTGCCTTGTACGTGGGACATTCCCTGTAACTGTTTCATCCATGACATTGATATTGATCATTTATTGCGAGCCAGCTCTGGGCCGGGTGCTCCATATATATTCTTTCTTATCTTGAAATAAGCACATAAGATAGATTTACTATCCCCATATTGGAAATTCATGACTGAGCACCAGGAAATAGTAAGTCTGATATGCTTTTTTTCTTTATTGTGTTGGAGTCTAGCTTTGTTGCCCGGGCTGGAGTGCAGTGGCACGATTATGGCTCACCATAGTCTCGACTTCCTGGGCTCAGGTGATTCTTTTGCCTCAGCCTCCCAAGAGGCTGGGACTATAGGTGCATGCAACCACGCCCAGCTAATATTTTGATTTTCTGTGGAGATGAGGTCTCGCCAAGTTGCCCAGGCTGGTCTCGGACTCCTGGGTTCAAACAATCCACCCCCTCAGCCTCCCAAAGTGTTGGGATTACAGGCATGAGTCACCACACCTGGTCACTATTTTAAATTCCTGCAGCAACCCTGCGAGACTGGTATCATCATTTCCATCTCACTGATGAAGAAGATACATGTGTGTGAGTCCTGGGATTATAAGAGAATTGTATCCAAGCTCACAGCGTTGCAAAAGAGCCATGACATAAATTAAGGCTGGGTGGTAAATCCTACACAATTCCCCCTAGTCTTTGGTTTCTCGGTTCTTTAGACTAAAGATACGTACGTGGTGAAACTTGAAGGAGTGGGAAGCAGAAAAATGATTGAAGACAAAACGTAGAGTAACCGCAGAAGCACCTGGCCACGACCCTCGCTGTCTGTGTGCTTGGGTCTTACAGAGTTTCCAGGTGTGAGATGGTCCACGGTCGCACAGCAGAGCCAGGTCTGCAAGGAGCCCTTCACGGCATCTGATCCTCTGCACCAACGGAGGGACTTCAGCCTGGACCGTTCCCTGCTTGGTCCCCTCACTATCTATATGTCTACATTCTACATGTCTATACATGTAGGATTATCTATCTGCTATCTCCACCTAATTTACCTATCTATCTAACATATCTATCACATAAGTATATAGTATCTATATATTATCTATCTATCTATAGCTAATCTATCTATTCTATATACTTACTGATTATTGATCAATCTAGTCACCTAATCTATCATCTATCTAATCTACCTATTCTATTATGCTCTCTATCTCTCTATTTACTCTGCTGTACCTATTTATCCATCTATTTACCTATCATCTAATTAATTCAATCTATCAGTCATCTATTTAATCTATCGTGCAATCTCTCAATCTACCAAGCATCTATTTACCTACCTATTTTATCTATCTATCTATCTACCTATCTATCTATCTATATTTACCTACCTACCCATCTCCCTGTTCTATCTACCTACCTATCTACCTACCTACCTACCTATCCACCTACCTGTTCTATCTATCTACCTTTGTATACATCTGAAATGAGGCTCTCTCTTAACTGGTCAGCAGAGAGTAATGAAGGGAGTGGAGGGTTTGTAATGAGACACACTTGGGATCTCCCATGCACAGACTTTATAAATGTTCTCTTCTTTTTCGGGAAATGGTAATTCCTTGGTTAAATAAAAGGAGGTACAGGGAGATGCTGGTACCTCACTTGACAAGTTAGAGAATGATGAGGAATGCTGGCTTTACTGCACTCTGTCTAGAAAAGGGCTCGCTGAGTAGGATAACGAGGTCGTGGTCTTCACGACTGTCTCTCCACCCACTATTCCACCCATGGTCATCTCCTTCCATAACAGCTACTGTCAATGCTCCTCACTCATGTTCCCCACACCGCTTGGCAATTTCCATGCATTCTGGGTCACAGTTTCTTTCACTCTCCAAGGTGAATGCTTGCATTTCATCCTTGGGGGCTGCCTGGGGGAGCCCCAAATGCCTTGGAATGTGTGCACCCCCTGGCATCCTGCATTAAGGACCACTGTTGGTGGGAGTACGAGCTCCCTAGCTCCCCGGCTTCCTGCACTTTCGACCTTCTCTGTCTCCAGTTTTTTCTGCATGACTGAGCAAAAGAAACCATCGAGGGACATGGATATCCCACCTAGGTTTAGTCTGCTTCTCTCCCAGCCTTCTTCCCACTCCCCTAAAACATTACTTTCACACTTATACTAAGAGCCTGTTTCTGATAGAGCCAAATCTAAGAGACCCTCAAAAGCAACAACTCAGTGTTGAATTCTGTTCTAGTCAACAGTGCATCTCCATGAACTTTTGAAAACAGGGCAGGAACAGGACTGCCAGGGTCCCCTGATAGAAGCAGAAAAAAAACCATAACCTTGGCCGGGCACAGTGACTCACACTAATCCCCGCACCATGGGAGGCCAAGGAGGGAGGATCACTTGAGGCCGGAAGTTCAAAGACCAGCCTGGGCAACCTGGCAAGACCTTGTCTCTACAAAAAAAAAAAAAAAAAAAAAATCAGAAAATTACCCAGGTGTGGTGGCGTGTGCCTGTAGTCCTAGCTACTTGGGAGGATCACCTAAACCCAGCAGGTCGAGGCTGCAGTGGCTGTGAGTGTGCCTCTGCACTCCAGCCTGGGTAACAGACAGAGTGAGACTCCAACTCAAAAAATAAATAAATAAAAGAAAAAGGAAAAAACCTCAGCCTTGCCTCATCCTTTCAGTTCCCCACTTTTCCAGCCTATAGTTTTTCTATTTCACATAGTAATTCACTAGAAATGGGAAGTAAGTTATTGTAAAATCAACCTCTTCATATGACTTCACAACCAGCTGAACTGGGTTCACCCTGAGATGTCCACACATCCTGGCCAAATTTCACATCATGATTTACAAATCACCAACATAAATTATGAACTACTAATGCTGCTGGAATTGGACAGGGCAGTGGGACACAGCCTGATACGGCCATAAATGAAGTCACAGGCACCTGGAAAGAACGCAGGTCTTGTGTCAAAGTTAGGGAACAAAATGCATCTTCGTTTTCTATACAGCAGTTGAGCATAATGTCCCTTTGCAGTGGCTTTGAGGCATACGGTACGGGCTGTTCATTCTGTTTAGAATGGTGGCAATACAAATTTAAGCTCAGAAAGTACATTTTAAGACATTACATGATACCCACCGGGATAACTGTAATTTTTAAAAACAGAAATAAGTGTCGACAAGGATGCAAAGATGTTGAAACCCACATATGTTACTGATAGGAATAGAACATGATAACAGCCACAGTGGAAAAACAACTTGACTGTTCCTCAAAAAGTGTTTCTTTCTTCTTTTTTTAAAATTCAGGATCTCATTCCATTGCCCAGGCTGGAGTGCAGTGGCACAATCACGGCTCACCACAGCCTTGGCTTCCTGGGCTCAGACGATCCTCCCTCCTCAGCCTCCCAAGTAACTGGGATTACAGGCATGCACCACCACACCTGGCTAGTTTTTAAAAAAAAATTTGTGGAGACGCAGTCTCACTGTGTTGCCCATGGTGGTCTTGAAATTCCTGGGCTCAAGCAATCCTCCTGCCTCGGTCTCCCAAAGTGTTGGGATTACAGGTGTGAACCACTGTACCTGGCGGTTCCTCAAAAATTTGAACACAAGAGTTACTAGATATCCCAGCAATTTCACTCTTAAGTATATATCCAAGAAAATAAAAAGCAGGGCCTCAAACAAACACTTGCACAGTAATGTCCACAGGCAACATTATACACATTTGCCAAAAGGTACAGAAAACTCAAATATCCATCAACAGGAAAACAGAGAATCAAAATGTGGTACGTCCATATGATGGAATGTTTTTCGACCATGAAATGAAATGAAGCATCGACACATCCTATGATATGGCTGAACTTTGAAGACATCATGCTAAGCGAAATAAGCTACTCACAAAAGATCACATATTTTGTGAATCCACTTACACAAAATGTCCAGAAGAGGCAAAAACAACGACAACACAAACCACCCGTAGACACAACCAGCATATTAATGGCTGGTAGGACCTGGTGGGATGGGGAAACCAGGGAGGGACTGCTTAATGGGCATGGGATGTCATTCTGGGATGATGAAAAGGTTCTGGAATTGCATAATGGTGATGGTTATACAACCTCGTGAATAGACTAAATGCCACCAAATTGCACACTTTACAAGGGTGAATTTATGGAACGTGGGTTATATGAGGGGGGACCCCCCCAAAACTCAGAATGTATTTACAAAAAATTGTGTATTTATTCGTACATGTTTAAACTTCAGTCACCTTCCAAGTACTCTCTGTTTGATGCAATACACCTATTGAGACGCTTTTTCCACTGCTCAAGACAATTTTTGAGCGTGTCCATTTTAGTGCTTCTGCTGTTTTTTGCTTCATCTCTTCCACATCAGCAAAACATTTCTCTTTGAGGACTTTTTTCACCGGAGAACAACAAAAAAAAGTCCCTCAGGGTGAGATTGGGGGAATAGGGAGGGTGGTGCATGAAGGTCATGCTGTTTTGGGCCAAAAACTACTGAGTACTCAGCGTGGTGTGGACAAGTGTGCTCGTAAATCACCCATTATGAAATGGGCAAACACATTGTAAGAATTTCCAAAAAAAATTCACTGAAGCTGAACTCAGCCTCTCACCACAATGCCAGCTGGTCAATGGATGCTGACGGGTTCCTAGAACACTTACATAGCAGAGGAAGCCTGTATTACAAGGGACCCAACCCTCCAAAAGGTAATTCTGGAGGGTTTTCTTGGGTCTTCCCTTGTATAAGCAACATCAGAAAAAAGATAATTTAATATTCAGCTATTTTGAGAACTTTAGAGTCTTCCGGCCTCTGCCTCCCAAAGTGCTGAGGTTACAGGTGTGAGCCACTGCATCTGGCCAGAACTTTGGAGTTTTAGCAAGTCCTTGATCATACATATTCTCAATGTACCTCCTCTACACAGGCCCTAGTACTATTCTCCAAACTGGTCACATATAATTTACTCCCGTTATTCCCAAAGTTCTGCCTTAGTTTTTCATCATGTAGCATGGCAGAAAATGTACCTTGTGCCATTTTTAATGCCAGCTTTTTCAGAACCTGGGAGCATTTTTTTTTTTTAGACAAGATCTCACAATGTTGTCCAGGCTGGTCTCGAACTCCTGGGTTCAAGCAATCCTCCCGCCTCAGCCTCCCAAATTGCTGGGATGACAGGTGTGAACCACTGCCTCTGGCCCAGAACCTGGAAGTACTTTGGAGGTCATCCTCTCACCACCCAAAAGGCAGGTGTTTCCCCCCATGATACTGAGAAAGTGGGCAGTGAGATTGCTCTTGGGTATTTTAAGCCAAGGTGATTCCCCCATCCCACGAGGCAGATCTAACTGGGACAGACATCCCCTTTCTAAATATCTTACCCTTTTTTGTAGAAGGAGTTCTATGTTCATCATCTTCATCTAGAAAATAGGAAGTAAGAGAAGGAATCACAATGATGATTTGGAAACCTTAAGAACATAAGCCTCCACTTCCTGCTTTGGAAGCAGAAAAGAGGTGTCTCTTCCATTCCTTGGATACTCCCTGGGTCCTTAGACCAGGCACAGAGTGTTGGAATACTCTTCTTGATATTTCTGGAGTTTGATGTTACTTTATTTACATTTTTGAGTCAGTGTCTCATTTTGTCACCCAGGCTAGAATGCAGTGGCATGATCATGGCTCACTGCAGCTTAACCTCCTGGGCTTAGGTGATCCTTCCACCTCAGCCTCCCAGGTAGTCGGGACTACAGGAGCCACCACAGTCAGTTAATTTTGTGATTTTTTTTTTTGTAGAGATGAGGGCTCGCTATGTTGCCCAGGTTGCTCTTGACCTCCTAAGCTCAGGTGATCCTCCTGCCTTGGCCTACCAAAGTGTTGGGATTACAGGCGTGAGCCACTGTGCCTGGCCTGATGTTATTTTTATAACAAAAATATTTATGAATGACACCATTAATCCTGCCTCCCTCAGGTTCTTGATGGGTTTTCATACCTTAACAAAAAGTGCCACCCCTCATCCAAAATTCTAAATTCAAAACTCTAGGAGCAAAAGATGTATTTCTACCATTCCTTTAACAAAGCATTCAAGGGCAGGTGTGGTGGCTCATACCTGTAACCCCAGAGCTTTGGGAGGCTGAGGCGGTAGGATTGCTTGAATCCGGAAGTTCGAGATCAGCCTGGACAATATAGCAAGAACTTGTCTTTACAAAAAAAACCCCAAATCTAAAAGTTATCCAGGAGCTGTGGCGCATGCCCATCATAGCTACTCAGGAGGCTGAGGTGGAAGAATTGCCTGAGCCCAGGAGGTCGAAGCTGTGGTGAGCCATAATCATGCCACTGCACTACAGCCTGGGCAACACAGTGAGACTCTGACTCAAAACAACTACCACGACGATGAAAATCACAACAATGCACTCAGTCCATCACCGAGATCCAAAGATTCTATCTCAGAATATTTCTAAGAATCAATCCATATCTCTAGGTCCTCAGTGGAATCATGTAGTCTAAACTAAAATGCCCCCCAACTCCCAGCCCCTGACAACCACCATTCTGCTTTCTGTTTCTATGAGTTTGATTTTTTTCAAATTCCACATAGAAGTGAGATTATACAGCATGTATCTTTCTGTGTCCAGCTCATTCCGTGTAGCATGATGTGTGGGGGAGATGAGGACACACGTTCAGGGATGAGATGAACACATTCTGGGTGTCTGATCCCCTGCCTGGGTGGGAGCAGATATGTGAGTTCATTTGACTGAGATAAATATCACACGACTGTGCAGATTTATCAAACCATCACTTGTACACCTTGTACATATACAATCTGTATTACTTGATTAAATATTTATTTTTTAAAAATTTCATTGTATTGGGTCAGGCACGGTGGCTCACACTTGTAATCCCAGCACTTCGGGAGGCAGGGGTGAGAGGATTGCCTGAGCCCAAGGGGTTCAAGAGCACCCTGGGCAACTTTGTGAGACCTCATCTCTACAATAAATCAAAAAATTAGGCATGATGGTGCACACCTGTGGTTCCAGCTACTTGGAAGGCTGAGGCAGAAGGATCGCCTGAGCCCAGCAGGTCGAGGCTGCAGTGGCCATGAGAAAAGAAAAACAAAAAAAAGAAAGAAAACAAAACAAAAAAAGAAACAATGTTTTCATAGCAAAGAGACAGAGATAAAGAGATCTTCTGATGCTCTCTTGCTATAAAGACAGGCCGGGCACAGTGGCTCATGCCTATAATCCCAGCACTTTGGGAGGCCGAGGTGAGAGAATTGCCTGAGCTCATGGGTTTGAGATCAGCCCGAGCAACTTGGCGAGACTTTGTCTCTACAATAAATAAAAAACTAGCCGGACATGGTGGCACATGCCTGTAGTTCCAACTACCTGGGAGGATCATCTGAGCCCAGCAGGTGGAGGCTGCGGTGGTTGTGAGCATGTCACTACACTCCAGCCTGGGCAACAGAGTGAGACTCCAACTCAAAAAAAAATTATTGTATTGTAATTTGAGTTGTGAGGCGCATGTGAGCATTTACTACATAAGTAAATTGCTTCAAGGTAAGGTTTGGGCTTCCAGCTGGCCTTCTCTCCCCTGAGAGTGGACCTGGTACCCAGTGTGTGGCCATGCGCCCCCTCTCTCTTCCCATCCTCCCTCTGCTAGGAGCGTCCAGTGTCTGCTGGTCCCACCTTTGCGCTCATGTGACCAGAGATCAGGGCCCACCTATGAGTGAGACGAGTTGATTATATATTTTAAAAGTGAAAAAGACAAAATAAAATGTCCTATTGCCTGAAATGCAACAATTCCTTACTCCATCTGACCCCCAATTTTCCAAAAGCAGCCAGAGAGACCCTTAAAGCACGTAAATAAAGCCATGCCACTCTCCGGCTCCCACTCCGCCAGTGGGTGTCCATTCCTGTACTCTGAGAGCAGAATCCCTGCCCATTTCAAGCGCCACAAGACCCTGCATGCCCCAGGCCCCGTCCCCATTCCAACCTCCTTCTATGTCACTTCCTCTTCTCTGTCCTGCTTTCTGGGTCTCAGTCATTCCAGGGTCACTCCCACTTCAGGGACTTTGCTTTTGCTGTCTGTCTGGGATTTTTGCTTTGTTTTTAATTCCTGGAGGGCTCTTCTCCAGATGTCCCTGTGGTTGGGTCATGCTTCGTGCCGGTGGCGGATAGGCTAATTTTTTATTTATTGTAGAGATGAGGTCTCGCCAAGTTGCCTGGGAGGGTCTCAAACCCTCGAGCTCAGGCAATCCACTCACCTCGGCTTCCCAAAGCACTGGGATTACAGGCTGAGCCACTGAGCCCAGCCAATCCCCTTCTCTTGAGTGTGGGAACTTGTGACCTGCTTCCCACCGCAGATATGGCAAAGGTGACATGATGTCACTCCCATGATTATATTATATAAGACTCTTTAGGGCTCTCTTTCTCCCTCTCATTCTCTCTCTTTCGCTCTCTCTCTCTCCCTCTCTCCCTCCCTCCCTTCTTCCTCTCCTCTCCTCTTCTCTCTCTCTCTTTTGCCCTCTCTCTCTCCCTTGCTCTCTCTCACTTGCTCTTTCTCTCTTCCTCTCTCTCTTCCTCCCTCCCTCCTTCCTCTCTCCTCTTCTCTCCCTTCCCTTCCTCCCCTCCCTTCTCCTCCTCCCCTTCCTCCCTCCCTCCCTCGCCCCCTCCTTCCCTCTCTCTCTCTCCTTGCAGGCTCTGCAGAAGCAATCTTTAACACTTCACTAAGTATTTATTTAATCTTACTGCTGTAATGATCCACATATTACCAACAACCATGGGAGTGGAGAAGTGGAACCTTCCCCAGTCAAGCCTCCAGGGGAGAACCCAGTCCTGGCAGACATCTTGATTGCATCATTGGGCCCTAAAGCAGAAGACTCAGCTAAGCTGTGCCTGGACTCCTCCTGACCCACATAAGCTGTGAGATAATAAATGGGTGCTTTGAGTGACTATTTTTTTTAATTTAAAAATTTTAAGAATGTAAAATTTGATATGCAGTCATAGATTACTAATACAATGTCTCTCACAGTTATTCTCCATCTATAATGTGTTTCTTAAAAAATTAATCTCATATCTTGTTCTTATTTTTTTCTTCCAAATGAGAATGTAAGCTCCTGCTGGCCCAGAGACTCAGTCCATCTCAGCTAGTATTGTATGTCCAGAACACACTAAAGTATCTGTGTTTGCAGTGTTTGTAGGGTGAAAGAACAGCCATTTTGTGCCAGGTTCTTTAAATTAATTTTCTTCTGCAACAGAAACATTCCTATGCCCATTTTGTAATAAGTAAGGAATCTTATAATAAAGTGATTTGCAAAGCAGCACACAGACGATATGTGGAAGACTGACATGGAAAATGAACCACTGAAAATTGACTCTGTAACCCATCTCTTGATGTAATGGTACAACTGACATAGAGAAGAAGAAATCAGGGGAAAGTGAATGATCTGTCAGAGAACATCATTGGGATTGGCAATTTATTGCCAGGTTTATAGGGCTAAAACCTAAGTGTGGGTATGACAATTATTAAGATGTCAGAAAAAGTTATCAGGGATACAATATGAAATCAATGTCAGAATGATGAGCACATTGTTGGAGCATCAATGATTACAAGCCTTAGAAAGAGGGTAATCAGAGGTAAAATATTAAGTGCTCAGTTTCTCATTATGCACCAATGTGGGGAGCCAGCCTTGGAGGCCCACCTGATTGACAAAGTCCAGGTATGCTGAGGACCCCTGGCCCCAGGATAAGCCACTGATGCTGCTATAAGGCTATTTCTACACTGCAGTCATGACTGTGAGGCTTCTCCAGGGATTCTTCATGATACAACCAACCTGACATATTGGTTGTAAACAACTGTAATCAATTGAACGATATTGTCGAATGATTAATGGATGGATGAATAGATGAGGTAAGTGGGTAGAGAATTGGGTGGATAGATGGGTGGGTGGGTGGTTGGGTTGGTGAATGGATGGATGGATGGATGGATGGATGGATGGATGGTTGGATGGTTGGATGGAGTGAATGGGTGGATGGGTGGGTGGAAGGTTGAGTGTATGGATGGATTTGTGGATGGGATGAGTGGGTAGATGGGTGTATGGATGGATTTGTGGATGAGGTAAGTGGGTGGTTGGGTGGATGGATGGATGGGTGGATGATGGGATGGATGGATGGATGGATGGATGGATGGATGGATGAATGAATGGATGGATGGATGGGGTGAGTGAGTGGATGGATAGGTGGAGGGTTGGGTGGATGGATGGGTTGGATGGGTGAATGGATGGGTGGATGGATGGATGCAGTGAGTGGGTGGATGGGTGGGTGGAAGGTTGAGTGTATGGATGGATTTGTGGATGGGGTGAGTGGATGGATGGATGGATGGATGAATGGATGGATAGATGGAGTGAGTGGGTGGGTGGAGGACTAAATGAGTGGATGGATGGATGGATGGGGTGAGTGGGTGGTTGGGTAGATGGAGGATTGGGTAAGTGGATGGATGGATGGGTAGATGGGTGAGTGGAGGGATGGATGGATGGTTAGTGGGATGGATGGTTGGGTGAGTGGAGGGATGGATGAAAGCGATGCAGAACTATTCCTTATTCCTTTACCTTGTGATCTCAAGTCACTATATCACAATTCTCCCACGCGCATCTTCCTTCCATTGCCTTCATTATTTTTTTCAGCCCTCTGCACCATGACTGCCATGCTTTCCCACACAGTGAGTTCTCTTCGTTCCACGTTCCATTATTCACCTTCCCTACATCCCTCATAGAGTGCTGGTCACTCTTTCTGTCTCTTCTTCCCTAGCATAAAAAAGTAAATTCTGCATTTATGTCCAAACAGATGCCGTGAAACTACTTGTCTCTGTGACACCAAGAAGGTCACCTAATCTCTATAAGCACAAAGAAGTTAGGAACACAACCATCCTCAAAGAAAGTAAAGATTGAAAGAGTTCATGAAGTTCATTGTCATGGAGACTGGAACATAGAAAATGTTGGATGCCTGTTAAACATCAGTGTCATTCTCACCTGTCACCAAGATCTCCTGGTTGTTGCTGGGAAAGGGGCCCAAGTGCTGTGAGTCATTGTGGTAACATACACAGCTGTAGTTTCCACTATCATTGCTTGTCACTTTCCGGAGCATGAAATCAGTTTGGTTTTTTCCTCCTTTCTTGACTTCTGGGATCTCCGTTGTCAGGAGAACATTTATGATACATTCATTTCCGTTGTGTGGAATCAAACATTGGAGTGTCCTGGGACCTGGCAGCAACCCAGGGTCTCCGCTGATGGAAGGGAAAGGTTCTAGAAGTGACCCTAAAGAAGACAAGGCAATGAAGGTAAAGGGAAGGGCCAGGGCTTTCCATTTTCTACTGCACTTGGGGACTATGTACAAGGGGGACCCCTAAAATACCCGGAATTATTTTTTGGAGGGAGAGCCCCTTGTAATACAGGCTTTCCTCACTAGGAAAGTGTTCTAGGAACCCATCAGCATCCGTGTACCAGCTGGCATTGTTGTGAGAGGCTGCATTGTGGAAGAAACATCCCAAATTGTGGCAAACAGGTGACTGGTTCTTCCACTGTGACAACACACCTGCCCACCCTGCACGGAGTGTTCAGCAGTTTTTGACCCAAAACATCATGACCCTCACATCCCACCCTCCCTGTTCACCCGATCTTGCTCCAAGTGACTTTTTTTCTGCTTCTCACAGATGAAAAAAGGTCTTCAAAGGGAAACGTGTTGCCAATGTAGAAGAGGTGAAACAAAAAACAGCAGAAGCACTAAAAGGCATCAAAATGGCTGAGTTCAAAAACTGTTTTGAATAGTGGAAAAAATGCCTCTATAGATGTATTGCATCAAACAGAGAGTCCTTAGAAGGTGACTGAAGTTTAAACATGTAAGAGTAAATACACAATTTAATAAACAATTTCTAGTTTTGGGCGGTGACTCCCTTATATATTCTCCATCTCTCTGTATCAACCGTGTCTTTTATTTTCTGTATTTAATGCTTTGACATCTAGGGGCCTTGCTGACCTTGAAGAGACTGCCCCTCTGAGGGTTAGTTAATTTTTAGAGATAGTAAACAGCTTGCCCCTGAGCATGCCTTTCAAATGCAAACCAATCAATCCTTTTAGGGGCTCTCACATTCAGGGCCACTGTTCCTTCTTAATCACCCCAGGGCCAAGTACCAGACAATCAGGCATAGCTTCTATGCTCCAGAGTCAATTCTAAGCCTAAGCCTGTTCCTTCCCAAAAAAGCAGTGCAATAAAAGCTCCCCCCCACCCCACCCCCGTTTCTCCTTCTGCCTTTGCCTCCTGACTGACTCTGGTGCTTCCCCACAAAGTTCCCTCCACACCGTAATTTGGCATGCCTTCTCCTCTTGGGACCTGTAAGTAACAAACGATCTTTTCTTTCTTCCTCCCTCCCTTCTTCCCTCTCTTCCTTTCTTTTTTTTTTTTGAATCAAAGTCTCACTCTGTCACCCAGCCTTAAGTACAGTGGCACAATCATGGCTCACTGCAGCCTCCAACTTCTGGGTTCAGGCAATCCTTCTGCCTCAGCCTTTTGAGTAGCTGGAACTACAGACACATGCCACCATGCTTGGCTAAGTTTTTTGACTTTTTGTAGAGAAGAGGTCTAGCTATGTTGCCCAGGCTGGTCTCGAACTCCAAGCCTCAAGCGATTATCCTGCCTCTGTCTTCCAAAGTACTAGGCGTGTGCCACCATGCTCAGTCACAAACTATCTTTTGTTGGCAAATCATCTCTTGATCTGCCAACCTCACTGTACTCCAAACTTTCTACTAACTATATTCTCTAACAGTCTCCTTCATCCACATCACTGGGACCCCCCCCCAGAATCCCTGTTTACAATCTTGTCTCCATGAGGCAGGTTAGCAAGTACAGGAAAATGTGACCTCTGTTTTGTCATCCAAGAAGCACAGGAGGCCAAATTACTAAAAATCTGGAAAACACCTCTAGGGTGTTTATGGTTGGAGTCAGAAGAGCAAAGAAGTCCTCCATGATTGTCTGCAGAACAGAAGATCATCATGCAGCTCAGATGCTCAAATAAAGGCAAATCCATGGCCCTCACAACTCTCACCCCCTCCCAACCACCTCCCTGAAGGTAGAGGAGATAAAATCAAGTCTTCAAGACCCTCCTGAGGCTCTGAGACTAGTTGTACTCTCTTCCTTTGGAGTGTCCACTTTCTCGCCTTAACCAACTCTGCTTTTACTCACCGACTTGGTGATTCACTCTCAAATTTTTTCTTGCAGCAAAGTCAAGACCTCAGGCAAGAGTTGAAGCCTCCTCTCTCTCCATTAGAGAGACCTCCTCTCTGGCAACACCCACACTCGAGCCATTTCCATGGTCCCCTATTTCCTCTTTCTCTTCTTTTTCTTCCTTCCTTCCTTCTCTCTCTCTCTCTCTCTCTCTCTCTTTCTCTTTCTCTCTCTCTCACTCTCTCTCTCCCTCCCTTCCTTCTTCCTTGCTTTCTTGTTTGCTTTCTCTCATTTAGGGTCTCACTCTGTTGCCCAGGCTGGAGTGCAGTGGCACAAATCATGGCTCACCGCAGCCTCAACCTCCTGAGCTCCGGTGATCCTTCCACCTCAGCCTTCCAAGTAGCTGGGACTACAGGCATGTGCCACCATGCCCGGCTAATTAAAAAAATTTTTTTTGGAGAGATGAGGTTTCACTATATTGCCCAGGTTGGTCTCAAACACCTGGCTCAAGCAGTCCTCTCACCTTGGCCTCCCAAAGTCCTGGGATTACAGGTGTGAGCCACTGTACCCAAAATTCCCACTTTTAAGGTATTGCATCTATCTTTTTGTCCCCTGGGTTTGTTCTTTTTCCCCAGTCAGCTCCCACCACAGGAAAAGACATACGCACATCAAAGAGCAAATCTAAGGTTGCCCTTCTCACCTGTAGCCATCAACTGAAAGAGTTCATTGTTTTCTGACCACTCATGGGAGGCTGTTGTCTTGTAGGCACAAAAGTACCTCTCAGCATCCTTGGGCTTCAGGTCAATGTTGGGGAATTCAGCTTTGTTTCCTGCTGAGCTCTGCTCTTGTGGGTACTCAGAGTCGTGCAACTTCCTCAGCATGAATGTCACATTCTGCAAATGAGCCTGGCACTTCAGAGTCTTGCTTTTCCTTTCAACCACTAAGCTGGTCCTGGTGCTGAGGGAGGGCTTGAGAAGTGTCTCTGGAAAGAATTCAGAGTTAATTTGAGTCTGCCTCTTGATGACCATGAAAGCCCTCCTGGAATTCAGAGGATTAAAGAAAACAGTGGTCGAGAGCAGTGGCTCACACCGGTCATCCCAGCATTTTGGGAGGCAGAGGCAGGAGGACTGCTTGAGCCCAGGAGTTTGGGACCAGCCTGGGCAACATAGTGAGACTCATCTCTACAAAAAAAAAAAAAAAAAAAACAGAAATTTAAACAGGTGTGGTAACACACGCCTTTACGCCTGTTGTATCAGCTACTTGAGAGGCTGAGCCCAAGAAGTTAAGGCTATGCATGAGGCAGGATTGTGCCACTGTACTCCAGTCTGGGCGACAGAGTGAGACCCTGATTCAAAAGAGAGAGAAAGAGAGAGAGAGAGAATAAATAAATATATACATAGACAAATAAGGAAACATGGGATGCAGGTGTAAATAGAGTTTAAGTAGGCAAAAACTCACCCTTCTTTTTCTCATCTTCAGAGCCCAGACACAGCCCTGGAAGAGAAATCTCAGTGAGAGATAAGTGATGTGCTTGTCTCCGAGTACAGATTACGCAGAGAAAGCATGACTAGTGTGTTAAGGGTCTGTCGTATTCCTTGCAGCTATGTCTCCTGGCTTACCTTTTACTTTTTAGTTTGCTCTACTGTTTATCACTCAGGAGTTAAGCATATGCAGAAAATTCCAGCTACCTTTTCAGACTTATTGGCTTGCTTTCATGATCATTTCTTCTGTCACTGTCAAGAAGTCATTCAACATTTGTGTACGTTTTCTTCCCGTATTTTCCCTGATGGCAGTTTTTACCCTTGTTGTTTAAAAACCACGAAGGTTATTTTACTGTGGAGGGAGAGGGGTGGGTTTCCTTCCTCATTCCAACAGAGAGAATTTGCTCTCCCTTCTAGATGTTTTCTGGGGTCAAATGCTCTTGTAGCTTTGCTTCATACCTATGGTAGACCTGCCCCCTCCTCTGTGCCCTGTGCCTTATGTTCCCCTCTGGGAAGGGACCACCATAAACCTTGAGGAAATGGGACATCAGTTTCTGGGTGAAGCTAGAATTTCTCTGGGGCCACAAGAGTTTCAGGACATCTGTTTCTTAATTTTTTTTTTTTTTTGAGTCAGAGTCTCACTCTGTTGCCCAGGTGCAATCACAGCTCACTGTAGCCTCAGACTCCCGGGCTCAAGCAGTCCTCCCACCTCAGCCTCCCGAGCAGCTGGGACTACAGGCACACACCACCACATCTGGCTAATTTTAAAATTTATTATAGAGTTGATGTTTTGCTGTGTTTCCCAGGCTGGTCTCGAACTGCTAGGCTCATGCAATCCCCCTGCCTCAACCTCCCAAAGTGTTGGGATTACGAGTATGAGCCACCACACCTGGCCAACATCTTGACTTCAGGGTTCTGGTCTCCATAGCTTGAAGAGACTAAATTTTTCTTGTAAACCACCAGGCTTGAGGCATTTTGCTAGGGTAGCCACAGGGTGGAGGAGGTCATCCTACAGATTGCCCAATTAACTGCGCCCAGCAGTTGGAGGTTTGGGCATGGTGACCCACAGTCATCTCAAAGGCACAACTGTGTTTAGGGAGGCACAACTGGCCCCAAAGGGAAGGGCTGCACCAAGAAAAAGAGGAAGAAACTAGAGAGATGAAGCACATTGATGTTCACCACACCCCCCACCACACCAAGGAGGAACTGGGGGCTTGCTCCTATGGGATGGAGTCAAGATTAAGATCTAGATCTTCCTTTTTTTTTTTGAGTCAGAGTCCCACTCTGTCACCCAGGCTGGAGTATGGTGACATAATTATGGATCACCACAGCCTCGACCTCCTAGGTTCAAGCGATCCTCCTACCTCAGCCTCCCAAGTAGATGGGACTACAGGTGTGCGCCACCATGCCTAGCTAATTTTCTTTCTTTCTTTCTTTCTTTCTTTCTTTCTTTCTTTCTTTCTTTCTTTCTTTCTTTGTAGAGATGCAGTCTTGCTATGTTGCCCAGGCTGGTCTCAACCTCCTGAGCTCAAGTAATCCTCCCTCCTCGGCCTCCCAAAGTGCTGGGATGACAGGCATGAGCCACCATGCCTGGACAGATCTTCTTTTTTACAATCTGAGGTCTGTCTTTTTTTTCTATTTTGAGTAGGAGGCTCACTCTCTCGCCCAGGCTGGAGTGCAGTGGCATGCTCACAGCCACCACAGCCTTGACCTGCTCAGGTCCACCTCAGTCTTCCAAGTAGCTGGAACCACAGGCATGCACCACCAAGCCCAGCTAATTTATTTTTAATTGTAGAGACGAGGTCTTGCCAAGTTGCCCAGGGTGGTCTCAAACCCCTGGACTCAAGCAATTCTCTTGCTTCCACCTCCCAAAGTGCTGGGATGGCTGGCATGAGCCACCACACCCGGCCTGAGGTCTAGTCTAACTGCATTGGGCTCAAATGGAGGATGGTTAAACTCAGCTGAAGGATAAGTTTGACCAGAAAATTTTCCTCTTACCCCTCAGATCTGTACCCTGTAGCTCCTTCCATTCAGCCCTCCAATATTTCAAGGGAATCCCAGGGCAGATATTGTGTTTAGAGGATGCTGAGTAAATAGAGGATGTCACCAGTCTCTGCACCCCTGCCTCCTCACCATTCATAAGCGGGCACCAGAAGGAACCCTGTGACACCTGCAGACTCTGCCCTATTCCAGGACTCAATCCCTGGAAATCACCATGTCCATACTCGCTGCATTTCCCACCTTCATGTCCCCTCTCACATGAATTTTTCTTGCCCACTCACACCCGTACGTCCCTGGGCTGGAGACTCACCCAGGCAGAGCAAGACCAGAAGTTCTGTGACCATAGCGTCCTACTGCTTGAGCCCAGAGGCCTCTTCAGTCTGGCAGTTCAGAGGAGGAGCCTGAGACCCAGGGTGACTTCAGCTTCCTCCCTACCTGCAGGGTGAGGCTCTGCTCTGATGCTCTGTCCTCTGTCCCCTTGTATAGTCTCCTTCTTGCAACCAACACAGGAAGCAAGAAGTCATGAGTGACATTACTCCCCAGTCCTGTGTGGCTCCACCCACCCTGAGCTGTCCTGCCTCATTTGAAGTCCTGACCTAGGCATTTTTATAAGAATAACTTTTTTTTGGTGAGTCAGAGTCTCACTCTGTCATCCAGGCTGGGGTGCGGTGGCATGTGCTCATAGCGATCCTTCCTCCTCAGCCTTCCAAGTAGCTGGAACTACAGGCATGTACCACCACGCCCGGCTGATTTTTTTGATGAATTGTAGAGAGGAGGCTGCAGTGGCTGTGAGTGTGCCACCGCATTCCAGCCTGGGCGACAGAGTGAGACTCTTACTCAAAAAAGAAGAATTGTAGGGCAACCCCCTTGGGTTTTCTTCCACTGTGGGAGCTTTTCTGTCCTCTCAATAAATCCTCCTTTTTAAAAAAGAAAAAAGAAAATATGTACAGACTGGTCTCAAACTCGTGGGCTCAGGCAATCCTCTTGCCTCAGCCCCCCAAAGCTCTGGGATGACAGGCGTGAGCCACCGTGCTTCGCTAAGAATGACTTTTATTTTGAAACAGCTGTAGTGTCACAAAAAACAGCGGAGTCCCCGGGTGCCCCCACCAAGCTTTGAGGATAACATCGAAATACGTGGGTGTCAAAACCAGGAAGCTGGCACTGGCCATACCGTTGAGGGGCTAGAGCACCGGGTCTCTCCCCTCTTCCCGGGGTCTCTTGCCTCCTCCCTTCCCCCTCTCCGTGGTCCCCCTCCTCCTCCCACTCCCTCCTTCTTTCCCTCCTCCCACTAGTCCCCCTCCTCCACCCCTCTTCTTCCTCCCTCTTTTCCCCTTCCCCTCCCCCTCCCCCTTCGCTTCCTCTTCCTCCTCCCCCTCCCCTCCTCCCTCTCCTCCTCCTCCCCCTCCCCTCTTCCCTCTCCTCCTCCTTTCCCTCCTTCCATTCCTCTCCCTCCTTCCATTCCTCTCCCTCCTCCTCCCTTCTCCTCCTCTCCCTCCCCCTCATTTCCCTCTTTTTTCTCTTCCTTTACCTCCCCTTCCCCTCTTCCCTCCTCCTCTTCCTCCTTTTAATCTTCCTCCCTCTCCTCTTCCTCTTCCCTTTCCTCCTTCTCCCTCTTCCCCTTCCCCTCTTCCTCCTCTTCCTCCTCCTTCCTGCCCTCTCCCATGCCTCTCCCTTCCCCTTCTCTTCTCCTTCCTCCCCTGGTCCCCTCTTCCCCTCCCCCTCCTCCTTTTCTTCCTCCCACTCCTCCTCATCCCCTTCCTCCCACTCCTCCTCATCCCCTTCCTCCTTTTCCCTTCCCTCCTCCTCCCTCCCTCCCTCTCTTCCCTCCATCTCCTTTTCCTTCTCTGGTATGTCTGTGGGTATACTTCTTGACATTTTATCATCCGTACAGCTTTATAGAACCACCATCACGGTCAAGATGCAGGAGTGTCCCCCCACCACCACAGAGAAATCCCTTCTGCTGTCCCTTAATCATCCCTCTCCCTATTCTCAGTCCTGCACCGTAGCAATCACTGACCTGTTCCACATCTCTCCAACTTTGCCACTTTGAGAATTTTATACAAATGGAATCGTACACTGCCTCACCTTTTTTTTTTTTTTTTTGAGTTGGAGTCTCACTCTGTCGCCCAGGCTGGAGTGCAGTGGCCGCTCCGGCCTCCGCAGCCTCACCTGCTGGGCTCCGGCGATCCTTCCGCCTCAGCCTTAGAGTAGCCGGAATTACAGGCATGCGCTACCACGCCCGGCTGATTTTTTGATGTATTATAGAGATGAGGTCTCGCTGCCCAGGCGGGTCTCGAACCCTCAGGCTCAGGCAATCCACTCACCTCAGCCTCCCAAAGGCGCGGGATTACAGGCTGAGCCACCGAGACCGGCTTGCCTCACTTTTTGAGGTTGACCTTTCTCCTCCCATTCCTTTTTTTTTTGTAGAGATGAGTTATGACTATGCTGCCCAGACTGGTCTCAAACTCCTGGGCTCAAGCAATTTTCCTGCCTCAGCCTCCCAAAGTTGGGATTACAGGCATGAGCCACCACACCTGGTCATGGAACCAGACCTTTCTCATTCAGCATAATGTCTGGAAGATTCATCCAAACTGTTGTATGTTAAGAAGACGGATATGAAAAAAAAAGGGATGGGCTTGTTTAGTGTCTTGATTGTGGTGCAGGTATCACAGGTTCAAACACATCAAAATGTAGACATTAAATATGTGTGATTTTTTTACTCCAATTGCACCCCAATAAAGCTTTGGGAAGCACATCTGGAATTCTCTTTTTCTGACCTTTACCTTCTATGTTCCCTGCATTTCTGCTCACAGTTCTCCTGGCTGTGCTCGTTGGCACCATTTCCATCCCTAGCAATATGAGGTAAATCGTTTAAAAGAAAATATAGGCTGGGTACGGTGGCTTACGCCTGTGATCCCAGCACTTTGGGAGACTGAGACAAGAGGATGATTGCTTGAGCCCAGGGATTCAAGACCAGCCTGGGCAACTAGGCGAGACCTCGTCTCTACAATAAATCAGAAAATTAGCTGGGGTGATGGCACACACCTGTAGTCCCAGCTATTTGGAAGACTGAGGCAGAAAGATCTCCTGAATCCAGCAGGTCGAGGCTGCGGTGGCCATGAGCATGCCACTGTACTCCAGCCTGGGCAGTAGTGAGACTCCTACTCAAAAAAAAAAAAAAAAAGAGAGAGAGAGAGAGTAAATCCTCACTCTCACAGTAAATCACAGTAAATCACTGTGACAACATGGATGAACCCAGAGAACATTATGCTAAGGGAAACAAGCCAGGCACAGAAAGACAGATATTGTAAGAGCTTACTTACAGGTGCAATCTAAAATAGATAAACTTATGGATGCAAAGAACAGACTGGTGGTTGTCGGGGCAAATGGGAAGATGACGGTCACAAGGTACAGAGTTTCAGGCAGGCAAGAAGTTCAGATAAGTTCTGGAGATGTAGGGGGGCATCCAAAAGCCAGAATTTATTTTTAAAAACTTGTGTATTTATTCTTTTATGCTTAAATTTCAGTCACCTTCCAAGTACTCTTCATCTGATGCAACACACCTATCAAGATGCTTTTTCCACTGCTCAAAGCAGTTTTTTTTATGCCATTTTTTTTGCTCAGAACAAAAAAGTCATTGGGGGCCAGATCAGGTGTGGAAGGAGGGTGTTCCAATACAGTGATTTGTACAGGGCTACCCATAGAAGCACACGGTGGCAAGTTTGTGAATTGAATTATGACATCGTTGTATTACCTTTGATGTCCTGAATGTCCTCAAATGTCTTCCTTTCAATAGTTTCCTTATCTTTGGGTGAAGAAAAAAGTCATTGGGGGCCAGATCAGGTGTGGAAGGAGGGTGTTCCAATACAGTGATTTGTACAGGGCTACCCATAGAAGCACACGGTGGCAAGTTTGTGAATTGAATTATCATACCTCAACAAATAACGATGATGGCTCTGATTTAATTTTTAAGAAAACATCTCCTAAAAATCTTGCACAATCTTACCTACCATCCAGATCTCAAGACGAGTGCTGGAATCTGAGGCTCAGAAAGGGACTGCTGCCTGGTAGTACACGCATCTGTAGTTCCTGGTGTCCCTGACTGCTACATTCCGGAGGGAGAACTCCACCCCGTTCTCCTGTGAGCCCTGACACTGGATGGGTGATGGGGTCCCCGCCTTCAGTAGAGCAAACATGTGAAGCCCAATAAAATGATCTGGCCTCTGGCATTGTAGAGTCACCATCTCTCCTGGAGTCATGATACGACTCTGCTGGGCTTGGAAGTTTGGTTTAGGCACACAGGCCTTATAAGAGAAAGTAGCCTCTGAGGTCATAGGGGAAGCCTAGGACCCTTCACCTTTGTTCTGGAGTTGGAGTAAATCAAAGATCCCCAAGCTCATCCTCTCCCAACTCCAGTGTGGGGAGTTCCCTCCTATAAGTCCTGAAAAAACCCCAGTAGTCTATTCTTTTTTTTTTCTTTAGACAGGGTCTTACTCTGTCACCCAGACTGGAGTGCAGTTGCACGATCAGGGCTCACCATAGCTTCGACCACTGAGTTCAGGCAATCCTCCCACCTCAGCCTCCTGAGTAGCTGGGATTACAGGCATGTGCCACCACGCCCAGCTAATTTTTTTACTTTTATAGAGACGAAGTCTCGTTATGTTGCCTAGGCTGGTCTTGAACCCCTGGGCTCAAGCGATCCTCCTGCTTCAGCCTCCCAAAGTGCTGGAATGACAGGTCTAAGCCTCTACACCCAGCCCTGGTGATTAATTAATTAATTGTGATCCTGTCTCCATCAACCCCATTGACTACTCTGGAGATGGAATCCCATCCTCCTTCTCTTCTTCTGCTTCCTCCCTCATCCCTGTTTCCCCATATGCCATCCTAAAGCACCCTCTTCTCACCTGTCACCAGTAGTAGAAGAGCATCGCAGCTCTGTCAAGCTCTGTAGGGGACCTTCCGTGTGTGGTACTCATAGGTGTACTCACCAGCATCACTGTGTTGTATATATCAGTGCAGTAAAATTTGGCCAGGCATTTTGCAGGGCCAGATGCTTTCAAAGAACTCAGAACAAAATTTCCCTTTCCGAGAACTAAGCTCAATCCCTAGCAGGAGTCCAGCATCCCAGTGTCACGTTACCCTTGGCAGGGACCAATGAGTTGGTCCAGGTCATGAGGGAGGGCTTGGTCAGGGACCCTGCAGGGAAACAGAGTCCAGGGGCTCACTGGACTCACTCCTGGCCCTCAGGAAGCCCATTCAAGAAGGGGGAAGGGGAGAAGGGACCTTTGGGGTGAAGGATCAAGGAGGGTTTCACTGAGGGAACACTCACCATTTCCCCTCGTATCTCTTTGGCCAACACACGGCCCTGCAACAGAGTCTTCCGTGGGACAAAAGTGCCTGCCCAGGCCACGTGTCAGCCTGCCCTGATCCTGGGGACTGTCCCAGAGGTTCCTGCTGAGGACAGGCCCCAGAGGCCCCACCCCCAGGCATCCTTGCCCTCCCACCCTGGACGTGGCTTCAGCTCTCCTCCTAGCTCCTCCATAGTTTCTCAGAGTCCCCTGGACTGCTTTCTGCTGGTCTTATCTCCCACAGTCCAGGTCCTTCCTTGGTGTTACATAATTCCACAAATCCTTCTGTTCTTGTCTTCTATCCCTAATCAACTTTAGCCTTACCGTTTCTAGTAGTGTCTGTGTTATATGTGTTTTATTTGCCCCACCCAGAGAAGAGGACACTGACCACCAGGAAACCGGCAAACCCTGGGGAAAGATTGCCCTTCATTTAACCCCTGATGATACCAAGATCCTAAGTAGCCTGGAAGTTTCCTGGTAGTCGTATCTGTGACACAGTAAACTCCATAGTCAAGGCTCCTTGGTGTCTTGAGTGACATAAATTAAGACAGAAACAATTTAGTCATAAAATCTTAGAGCTTAGCAGGGTGTGGTGGCTCACGCCTGTCATCCCAGCACTTTGGGAGGCCAAAGTGAGAGGATTGCCTGAGCCCAGGGGTTTGAGAGCAGCCCAGGCCACTTGGCGAGACATCTCTACAGTAAATTAAAAAAATTAGCCAGGCATGGTGGCGTGCACCTGTAGTTCCAGCAACTTGGAAAGCTGAGTGGAAGGATCGCCTGAACCCAGCAGGTCGAGGCTACAGTGGCCATGAGCGTGCCACTGCACTCAGCCTGGGTGACAGAGTGAGACTCTGACTCACACACAAACACACACACACACACACACACACACAAATCTTATAACTTGAAACAGTCTATTTACCTCACACCCTGGGAGACACGAGATGTCACCAATTGCCAGCACCTGGAAGGAAGGTTCTCTGTGACTTTCACCTGGACACCCTGGCATTGGGACAGGCCCTGCAGTAGGACCTCAGCACAGGCTCACCGACTGTCGTGTGTTTCACAGCACAACTCCATCGGCAATGCAGGAGTGGAGCTTCCAGAACCAGGTTACTTCTTCCCCTGGAAGCATAGCCTGAAGGCCAAAAATTCCTTTCAGGATACCAGGTCGAGGTTCTAACCCCAGCGTCTTGGCCTGAGAGAAATACGGCGAAGACAGTGCTGTCACCGTGACCAAAACCAAGCCAAGATCCACACACTGGTCATGCACGAGGAGATCAGGGCTTCTTGGTGCCTACAAACAGGTCCCCTGAGACCCGTCTCAGCGCCACCCACACTCTGAACCACTTCCGACTGGGATATCCCCAGTCTGGGTCTGTTCTCCCACCCCAAGGACACTTCCCTTCCGAGGACCCCATGGGTGTCCCTCCTCATAACCCATCATGATCAAGTGGAAACGGCAATGACTCTGGGGTCTGGGTTTGAGCTTTTGGTTTTCATCTCACTCTCTGTGGGATCCTGAGCAGGAAACCTCAGCGCTCAGTCTGAGTCCTCCATCATCAATATGGGCTTAATTCCCATCCTGGAGGGCTGTTTTGAAGGACCTGAGCGGTACTTCCCACAGTATGAGATATAAACCACAGGCAATATGTGGGGTAATTTTGAATGATACTGGACACTATTCTATACCTTTTATCAGGATGCAAGAAAGACGTCACCCTTTTAAATCGCTTGAAACACTGTTGGTCACATCAAAGAGAAATTCTCTGGTTAGAAGTTGACATTACCCGGGAGCAGTGGCTCACGCCTGTCACCCCAGCACTTTGGGAAGTGGAGGCGAGAAGATTGCCTGAGCCCATGGGTTTGAGACCAGCTTGGGCAACTTGGCGAGACCTCATCCCTACAATAAATCAAAAAAATTAGCTGGGCGTGGTGGTGCATGCCTGTGGTTCCAGCTACTTAGAAGGCTGAGGAGGGAGCATCACCTGAGCCCAGAAAGTAGAGGCTGCGGTGGCCGTAAGTGTGCTACTGCACTCCAGTCTGGCTAACAGAGTGAGACTCCAACTCAAAAAAAAAAAAAAATCAATTGACCTTAGTACGTATTTTTCTCTGGCTAGTCGTGCTTTGTGGCAAGGAAGTGACTGACACGGGGTTCAGAAACTTGACCAGCAGTAACACATGGCTAGAAGGTGCTAGCATGTTCCTCCTTTTTATCCTATATTCCTTTACATTGGACTTCTAGGTCTAGTAAGTGGCCCTCGATTGTTATTTAAAGTATTGATATTAAATGTCCATCTTTTTTTTTTAACATATTTTTAATTATAAAATTGTGGGGTACCGTTAAGGGTTAGGTATACAAATATGCATCGTTCAGGCACCCTTGTTACTAAGGGGTGTCTTCCCATCCCCAGACAGATATTGACTACTGTTAGCCCCACCTCCCTTCCCCTCTCTACCCCCCCCAGAGTTTCCCACCACTATCAGTCATTTTCTTATAGTATTACGCTAGACGTTCAAGGTCCACTATATGAATGAGAACATGTGATACTCAGATCTTTGTTTCTGTGAGAGATCACTCAGTATTATAGACTCTAGTTCCATCCAGGTTGCTGTGAAGTTCATGATTTTGTTCTTTTTTATGACTGCATAGTATTCCATCGTGTATATGTACCACATTTTTTTAATCCAGTCCTCTTTTGAGGGACAGCATGGTTGGTTCCAGGTTCTTGCTATTGTGAACAATGTTGCGATAAACATTCGTGGGCAGGTATCTTTTTTTATAGAGTGATTTGAGTGCTTCAAGGTATATTCCCAGTAGAGATCTAAATGTAAAACCTCAAACCTTAAGAACCTTAGAAAATGCAGGACACACCCTTATGAAAATTGGAACTGGCATCCAATTCCTGAGCAATACCCGAAATGCACGGGCCATAAGAGATAAGATAGACAAGTGGGACCTCATTAAACTGACAAGCTTCTGCAAAGCCAAAGAAACCATCAAGAGAGCAGGGAGACAGCCCACAGACTGGGAAAAAGTATTTGCCAACTCCACGTCTGACAAGGCCTAACATCTTGGATCTACCAGGAACTCAAACGTGCTGAAAAGAAAAAAACAAACAACCCCATTATAAAGAGGGCAAAAGAGATGAACAGACACTTCTCAAAGGAAGACATCCGAGCAGCCAACAGACACATGAAGAAATGTTCAACCTCACTAATCATTAAGGAGATGCAAATTAAAACTACACTGAGATACCACCTAACTCCAGTCAGAATGGCCATTATCAATAACTCAAAAAATGTCCATCTTACAATAAATACACTTATTTAAGTAAAAATAGCATCACTAGGTCAGGCATTAAGCTCACACTTGTCATCTCAGACCTTGGGGAGGCCAAGGCAGGAGGAATGGTTGAGCCCAGGAGTTCATGATGAGACTACTTCTCTAAAAAAAATTTTAAAAATTAGCCAGGTATGGTGGTGCTTGCCTATAGTTCCAGCTACCTGGGAGGTTGAGGCAGAAGTATCACCTGAGCCCAGGAGGCCAAGGCTGAAGTGAGTTGTGATCGTGCCACTGCCTGGGTGACAAAGTGAGACCCTGACACAAACATACACACACATAAATTAACTCGAGACAACTGGGTGCGGTGGTTCATGCCCTTAATCCCAGCACTTTGGGAGGCAGAAGTGAGAGGATTACCTGAATGGGGTTCAAGACCAGTCTGGGCTAGTTGGAGAAACCTAGTCTCTACAATAAATCAGAAAATTAGCTGGGCATGGTGGCGCATGCCTATAGTCCCAGCTACTTGGGGACTGAGGCAGAAGAATCCCCTGGGCCCAGCAGATCGAGGCTGTGGTGAGTGAACTATGATCATGCCACAGCACTACAGCCTGGGGTGACAGAGTGAGACTCCAACTCAAAAAATATATATATATACACACTCATGTTGATGTAGCCATACACCAAAATCACAAATATAGTGTTTTGGGTTTTTGTTTTTTGTTTGTTTGGTTTTTTTTTTTACTATGTTACCCTCCTGTCTCAGCCTCCCAAACTGCTGGGATTACAGGCGTGAGTCACTGTGCCCAGCCTTCAAATTTCTTTTCTCCATGTAGGCAGTGAGAGGTTTTTTTTTCTTACTTTTTTTTAATAGGGCCTGTTGTTTCATTTCTCCTCCATGCTCACTCTTTTCCTGAGGCCCCCACAATTCCTCATCTCTTTGTTATCAACAGTGTCCCAACATGACTCAGACGTTTTACATGTCACCTCCCCTCACATCCTATTGACCAGAAAAGGCAGCTGTGGGAGATATACAGATAGACATAGGGTTTGTGTGTGTGTGTGTGTTTTGTTTGTTGTAATCGGGGTCCCATTCTGTCACCCAGGCTGAGTGCAATGGCACAATCACAGCTTACCCGCAGCCTTGACCTCCTGGACTCAGGCAAACCTCCCTCCTCAGCCTTCCAAGTAGCTGAGACTATAGGCACAGACCACTGTTCCTGGCTAACTTTTTTATTTTTATTTTTTTGTAGTGATGAGGTCTTGTCGTGTTGCCCACACTGGTCTCGAACTCCTGGCCTCAAGTGATCCTCCCACCTTAGCCTCTCAAAGCACTGGGATTACAGGTGTAAGCCACCATGCCTGGCCTATAGCTGTTCTTCTAGAGTGCCAAGGGTCCAGTATATCCTATCACTGTCCTGACGGGGACAAGAGTGATTGGAATTCCTCATGTCCTCTGTCCTGTGGGTGTTCTGACTTCTTTCTGGGCTACAGGCAGACTCTGTGAGTCAAGTCCATGGGAGGTTGCTTAGGGGCGTTGCAATGGTTTTCATTTCCCAATTGTGACTATAAAACAGAAACTGTGGGTGAGTTTAGAGAATTAAAAAGCTCACCAGAGCTGCCACTATATGTCCCGGAGTCAGGAGGATGCTCTGACTTCACACAAGCCTCAAAACAGAAGCAACTTCCTTGAAGGAGGCTTCAGGGGGCCACCATGACCTTCCCATTCTTGTCTCTGTTCTGCTTTGGTGAGTCTTGGGGGAGGACAGGGCCATCTGGGTGGGGTGGGTTGATGAGGCTTTGGGGTAGGTATCAGGGTGGATGAGCGAACAACACAAACTTCCATTTCCTGAACACATAGCATACTTGAGGAACAGCTTGGGTGCCCGACACACATTTTTCTCTAGGTGTTTTCTAAAATTCAGTTATTCAAAACTGAGCATGATGGTGCACACCTTTCATCTCAGCTACTCAGGAGGCTGAGGCAGGAGGATCACTTAAACCCAGGAGTTTGAGGCTGCAGTGAGCTGTGATTTTGCTGTTACTGGGAGGAAGGGTGCTGCTTCTGGCATGAGATGGCGATGACAGGCTCTTGTGTTCATGTTGGGAATGAATTGCAAACAGACACACAGAGGGGTGAAATAAGCAAGCAGCTTTTTTTTTGTTGTTTTTTTTTTGTCAGAGTCTCACTCAGTCATCCATGCTGGACCTCCTGGGTTCAGGTGATCCCTCTGCCTCAGCCTCCCAAAGTGCTGGGAATACAGGTGTGTGCCACCGTGCCCAGCTCATTTTTTTTGTTTTAGTGTTTTGTAGAGAGGCGGTCTCACTATGTTGCCCTGGCTGGTCTGGAATTCCTGGGCTCAATCAATCCATCTGCCTTCACTTCCCAAAGTGCTGGGATTACAGGCATGAGCCCCCACGCCCGGCTTCAAGTAGTTTTATTAAGCAAAGAAGAGTACACTCCCAAGACAGGGACAGGCAGAAATGGCCCTGGAATGCAGCTGTTTCAGCCTCCCGGTGATTATTGAGCTCTAACTTGTATTCTTAGGGGTATTGAGGAGTGAGATAAGGGTGCGCTTTTTCTAGAAATGGGTGTTCTCAGGGCTGCGTCTCTGTTACTTCTCCCTCACTTCGGGCGGGGGAGTTTCAGGCCTCACAGAGTCACACTGAGGCTGTCATGGCGTCAGGTGCATGATGGGAGTGGGAGGCGCCCTGGGGTAAATTTATGCTAATAGTTCTGTAATGAAGACTCATGGTTATCTCAGGTCAAACTTGGCTATTGGTGCGCATGCTCCAGGGGTCTCTGAGCCAGGTCCTGCCTCGGTGGTGGGCTCTCCCATCACAAGCATCTTCGGTAGCTGGACTGCAGTGCTGCTGGTGTCTCTGATAAGAGCCTGACCTTTACAGAGGTGTGAAGTTTCCCACAGCTCAGCCACCCACCTGCAGGTGTGGTCTGCACCAGCTAGTACGGCATCCATAAGCCTGGAATTTTCCAACAGATCCGAAGTTTTCCTTGTCTGAACTGCTTACTCTGTGAGGGCCGTTGCACTCCAGCCTGGGCAACAGAGCAAGACCTTGTCTCTGAAAAATCTAAAGATGAAAATAAAAATACATAAATAAATAACAAAATCCAACTGGGCACGGTGGCTTATGCCTGTAATCCCAGCACTTTGGGAGGCTGAGTCGAGAGGATTGCCAGAGCCCAGGAGTTCGAGACCAGCCTGGCCAACTTGGCGAGACCTCGTCTCTACAATAAAAAGGAAAAAAACTAGCTGCAGGTTGTGGCACATGCCTATAATTCCAGTTACTTGGAAGGTTGAGGCAGAAGGATCGCCTGAGCCCAGCAGGTTGAGGCTGCTGTGGCCGTGAGTGTGACACTACACTATAGTTTGGGCAACAGAGTGAGACTCTAACTCAATAAGTAAATAAATAAATAAAAATAACAAAATCTATTCATTCTTGAACTTTCCAAAGACTTTTTTACCATATGTATGTGATACCTTTACTCTCCCACATTATATTTTCCAGCAAACTGGCCCAGGATTTCAAAAATTATTTTCTTGTACTTTATTTTAAAATTAGATCTGTAAGACTTCTGAGTTTTTGTTGTTGTTTGCTTTGTTTTGTCTCCTTCTGCCACCCAGTCTGGAGTGCTGTGGTGTACTCAAGGCTCACTGCAGCCTCAACCTCCTGCCTCAGCCTCCTGAGTAGCTGGGACTACAGGCACGTACCACCATATCCAGTTAAATTCTCATTTTTACTTTTGCAGAGATGGGGGTTTCACTGTGCTGCCCAGGCTGGCCTTGAACTCCTGGCCTCAAACAATTGTACTTTGGCTTCCCAAAGTGCTGGGATTACAGGCATGAGCTACCATATCTGGCCTGTAAAACACTTCTATACATGTCAAAACAGTACTCTTGATCAAAACCAGATAAAAAAATAAATTCAATAAATAAAACAAATAAAAACAATAAATTCTTTATTCAACACAGATGCTCCTTGACTTCGGATGGAGTTATGTCTTGTTAAACCCATCATAAATTGAAAATATCATAAGTTTAAAATGCAATTAATATACCTCGCCCACTGAACACCCTAGCTTTAGTCTAACTTACCTTAAACATGCTCAGAGCATGTATATCAGCCTACAGGGGGCAAAAATCATTGAACACAAAGCCTATTTTATAATAAAGTGTTGAATAGATCACGTAATTTATTTTACTTTATTTTATTTTTTGAGTCGAGTCTCACTCTGTCACCCAGGCTGGAGTGCGGTGGCACAATCACAGCCACCACAGCCTTGACCTGCTGGGCTCAGGTGATCCTCTATCCTCGGCCTCCTGAGTAGCTAGGACTACAGGGGTGTGCTACCACACTCAGCTATTTTTTTTTTTGTAGAGATGAGGTCTCACTATGTTGCCCAGGCTGGTCTCAAATTTCTGGGCTGAAACAATCCTCCCAGCCTCAGTCTTCCAAAGTGCTGGGATTACAGGCATGGGCCACTGCACCCAGCCCAAGTATCTCCTATAATCTCTTGAATGCTGTGCTGAAGGTGAAAAACAGTATGGTTGTGTACTTGACGTGTCGTCTCTGCTGATGTGTGTTCCTTCTGCACCGTGGAGAAGTCGAACCACTGTAAGTCAGGGACCACCTCTACCATTACACTCCAGCTTGGTGCTGATGTCTGCCTACAGGCCCCCATTTCTGAGGGACACGAAAGACTGTGAGAAATGGATCGCAGGCCAGCACCTGCTGGGTTGTTCTTGGATGTGATCAGCACTGAGGGGGAGTGGAGAAGAGAATGGCTTTCTCCCACAGATTCGATGTTATTCAACCTTGTGCCACTGCACAGCCTAAAGTCATTTTGTATCTGCGATACTTGGGCTGCCGTAGCAAAGTGCTTCAGCCTGGGTGGCTTCAATAACAGAAATGTCCCTCTCACAGTTCTGGAGGGTGAGGTCCAAGATCAAGTTTAGTTTCTTTTTTTTTAAATATATAATGAGTTTTTTATTTATTTGTTTTATTTTAAAGATGTGTGGTACAATTCAGGATTAGCTATGCAAGTGGTCATTGTACAGGTGAAGTTTGGGCCTCCCTTTGGTCCCCACTTTACCTGGTTTAAGATCAGGTACCCTTACTGATGCTATGTGCATGCCCCCTCCCACCCTGGCTGTGTTTGGCTACTGCCAATCCCTTTCTTATAGTATAATGATAAATGTTCAGGGTCTGCTTATGAGCGAGAACATGTGAGAAACATAAGTCACTGTTTCTTCAAAGGCCTTGCTTCTTGGCTTGCAGACAGCCATCTTCTCCCTGTATTCTCAGGTGGTTGTCCCTAAGTGTGCGTCTGTGTCCTAACCTCTTCTTCTTATAAGGACACTGGTCACCTGGGATTAGAGTGCACCCTAAGTGACTTCATTTGACCTTAATTACCTTTTTTTGGTGCTTTTAGTCTAGTTCCCACTCTGTCACTTAGGCTGGAGTACGGTGGCATGATCACGGCTCACTGAAACTTCAAATTCCTGAGCTCAAGTGATCCTCCTGCCTCAACCTCCCAAGTACCTGGGACTACAGGTGTGTGCCACAATGTCCGGCTCTGTCAATTACTCTTTAAAAACCCTGTCTACTAATATAGTCACCTTCTGAGGTACTGGAACTTGGGACTTCAGCACATAGATTTGGAGCAGGAGAGGCACAATTAGGCTCATAACATTCCCTTAAAACAATTCAGGCAATTTGTTTCTGATTTTTTTGAACATGAGAAATCCGAGACACTAAAGTGACTTTCCAAGGCCACTCAGTAAGTGGAGAAGCTGAATTTAAACTCTGAACTGTGGTTGGGCGCGGGGGCTCACCCCTGTGAATCCCAGCTTTTAGGGAGACTGAAGCAGGAAGAGTGCTTGAGCTCCGGAGTTTGAGACCAGTCTGGACAACACACATTTTCTCTACAGAAAATAAAAAAAATTAGCCGGATGTGGTGACACGTGCTTGTAGTCCCAGCTACTCAGGAGGCTGAGGTGGGAGGATGGCCTGAGCCCAAGAGGTTGAGGCTGTGGTGTGCTGTGATCAGGCCCCTGCACTCCAGCCTGGATGACAGAGTGAGACCCTGACTCAAAAATGAATAAATAAATAAATTTTATTTATTTATTAATTCATTCATTATATATTTCAATATATGATATATTCAATACATAAAATGGATAATCCATTTAGTGTATAATATATTTAATATATGAAATAGATACCTTTAGCACATAATATATGATTATTTAATATTTAATCTATTTATGCAGTTTAAATTATTAATACATTTACTTATTCATTTTTGTGTGCAGGCCCAAAGACCATACTTTCCCACTGAGCCATTTTAGGAAATGTAAAAGGTCATGATTTGGGGACTTGGGTAGAGATGATGGGAGAGTAAATGAAGGGAGCTGTGGTTGAGAAAACCTTGAGAAGACAAGTGAGCTGTGAATCTAATGACCTCAGTAGGTGTTGGTCAACTTCTATGTGAAGGGCTGTGTCATCTGATAGGCTCAGGAGTCGCACAGTCTCTGTGGCAACGACTCAGCTCTGCCATTACAGCCCAAGAGCAGCCCCAGACAATATGTCAATGAATGGGTGTGGCTGCCTTCCAAACAAACTTTATTTGTCAAAACAGGTGGGGGGCCAGGTTGGGCTACAGTTTGGGGACCTCCGGTCTTAGGCATAAGGTTGTGGTGTGAATGGGGATTTCTGCTTCATGTGCAGATAAAGCCTTAAAGATTCTAGAACTCCAGGTGTAGAGAGTCTCACTAGGTATTTCCAGAGTCAGGGAAATATCTATCCTCAAGGGTATCTCTCTGCTCCTGTACAGGGTAGTGGACAGTGCAGGTACTTTGAAGCAGGGTGAGGGGCTGGAATCTTCATTCTTCCTTACTGTGGCTGTGTGGTGGGTGGAGGGAAGAGGTGTCAAGGAATGTTAGCAGCTTCTGGAAGCCGGAAAGGGGAGAGAAAGACCTTTTTCCTAGAGCCTGCGAGAGCGATGCAGACCTGCCAAAGCCTTTGTGTCATCCCAGTGAGACTCATTTCAAACTCCAGGTTACACAACTGCAAGATAATAAATCTGTGTTGTGATAAGCTACTCAGTGTGTGGCAATTGGTTTTGTTCTGAGTTGGAGTCTCACCTGGGCTGGAGTGCAATGGCATGATCAGGGCTCACCACAGCCTTGATCTCCCGGGCTCAGGAGATCCTCCAACCTCAGCTTCCTAAGTAACTGGGACTATAGGCTTGCACCACCACACCTAGCTAATTTTTAAAAAATTTTTAGAGACAAGGTCTTGCTGTGTTGCCCAGGCTGGTCTTGAACTCCTGGACTCCTCCCTCGGCCTCCTAAAATGCTGGGATCACAAGCATTGGTCACTGTGCCCAGCCAAGTGTGTGGCAATTTGTTATAGCAGCCACAGGACACAAACGTGAGCTGCAAACAGACACTGATGCCAGGTGGGTTCTTAGAGAAGAGTCTGGGATTGTGGGGAACCCCACAACAAGAGGTCTATCCTCAATAGGATCCTCTGGGACGGTCCCCAAGGTCAGGGCAGGGTGTCACATGCCCCAAGCAGGTACTTCTGTCTTACGGAAGACTCTCTTGCAGGGCTGTGTGTTGGCCAAGGAGGCGTGCGGGGAGACGGTGAGTGTTCCTTCAACAAAACCCTCCTTGATCCTTCACCCCAAATATCCCTTCCTTTTTTTTTTGGTAGAGACATGGTCTTGCTATGTTGCCCAGGCTGGTCTTGAACTCCTTGGCTCAAGCAATCTTCCTGCCTCAGCCTCCCAGATAGCTGGGATGACAGGTGTGAGCCACCATGCCTGGCACTCCTCGTCTTTCCTGAGGATCAGGAGTGAGTCCAGTGAGCCCCGGGCTCTGCTTCCCTGCAGGGTCCATGTCCAAACCCTCCCTCGTGGCCTGGCCCAGCTCGGTGGTCCCTGCCAAGAGCAACGTGATTCTGCGATGCCAGACTTCTGCCAGGGATGTAAGCTTTGTTCTCAGAAAGAGAAATCTTATTTTGAGTTCTTTGAAAGCATCTGTTTCTGTGGAGGGCCTGGCTGAATTTCACCTTACTGATGTACAACACAGTGATGCTGGCGAGTATACCTGTGACTACCGCACACGGACGGTCCCCTACAGAGCATCACAGAGTAGTAATGTCCTTCTACTGCTGGTGGCAGGTGAGAAGAGGGTACTTTAGGATGGCACATGGGGAGGGGCAGGGATGAGGGAGGAAGCAGAGGAAGAGAAGGAGGAAGGGATCCCTTCTCCAGTGTAGTCAGTGGGGCGGATGGAGAGAGAATGGATCAGAATTGAATGTCTGGGTCAGGTGTGGTGACTTAGGCCTATAATCCCTGTCCTTTGGGAGGCCGAGGTTGGGAGACCACTTGAGCCCAGGGGTTCGAGACCAGCTTAGACAACATAGCAAGACCTCATTTCTCCAAAAAAATCAAAAAAGTTAGCTGGGTGTGGTGGCGCATGCCTGTAGTCCCAGCTACTTGAGAGACTGAGGCAGGAGGATCGCCTGAATCCAGGAGGTGGAGACTGTGGTGAGCCGTGATCATGCCACTGCACTTCAGTCTGGGCAAGAGAGTGAAATTCTGACTATAAAAAAAAAAGAATCGACTGCCTGGGTTTTTTCCAGGCCTTGTAGGAGGGAACTCCCCACCTTGGAGTTGGCAAAGAGTGAGCTCGGGGGTCTTTGATTTACTCCATCTCCAGGAAAACAAGGGTGAGGGGTGCCCAGGCTTCCCCCATGACCTCAGACACTACTTTCTCTTATAGGGATTATGCCTAAACCTACCTTCCAAGCCCACCAGAGTCGTATCATGACCCCAGGAGAGACGGTGACTCTGCAGTGCCAGAGGACAGACCATTTCGTTGGGTTTCACATGTTCGCTCTACTGAAGGCGGGGACCCCTTCGCCTATCCAGTATTGGGGCTCAGAGGAGAATGGGGTGGAGTTCTCCCTCCAGAACGTGACATTCAGGGACACCGGGAACTACAGCTGTGTATATCACCTGGCAACAGCCCCTGTCTGGGCCTCAGATCTCAGTGATTCTCTTGAGATCTGGGTGACAGGTAAGGTTCTGGAAGATTTTTAGGAGACATTTTCTTAAAACGAAATCAGAGTTCATTTAATTCTTCCCTCAATCTCATTTGCCCGTCAGGGGAACGCTCATCTCTTTATAAATCTTCCTCTCATGATTTCTTCTCCCTTGTTTTTTTTCTGTCCTGAATTCTTGGATAATTTCCCATGTTGTTCTTCAATATGATAAATCCCACTGTCACCTAAATTCAGCATCTCCTGATTCATCAAGGGAGTCCAGGAAGAGGAATTGTGGGAAGATGGAAATGAGACAGAGCAAATCAGTGAAGGAGGAGAGATAAGGCCGAGAAGATAAAGGAACACAAAATAACCCAAATAAATACATCCTCACATTTATTTTTCAGTAATTAACACTTTGATGAAGGTATAAGTGACCACTGACTGGGAAATATAAGTGGGCATGTGTATCACAGGAGTCCCAAATCAGACAAGGTGATCAGGTAATATTCACCTAGTCAGAAGAAATCACCTGGAGGTTGATTGGCAATGACATGGGGGGACCGGTGGTAGCCAGTCTGTACAAAGCTCTCCACATCCCAATAGATGTTGGGAAAGGTTATTCCAGGGGGAATTGTCCCCCCCAAAACCCATAATTTATTTATAAATAATTGTGTATTTATTCTTACATGGTTTTTTTTTGTTGTTTTTTTTTTGAGTTGGAGTCTCACTCTGTCGCCCAGACTGGAGTGCAGTGGCTGCTCCCAGCCACCGCAACCTCAACTGCTGGGCTCTGGCGATCCTTCCGCCTCAGCCTTCCGAGTAGCTGGAACTACAGGCGTGCACTACCACGCCCGGCTCATTTTTTGATTTATTATAGAGATGAGGTCTCACCCAGTTGCCCAGGCGGGTCTCGAACCCGTGGGCTCAGGCAATCCACTCACCTCAGCCTCCCAAGGCGCGGGATTACGGGCTGAGCCACCGAGCCCGGCTTATTCTTACATGTTTAAACTTCAGTCACCTTCAAAGGACTCTCTGTTTGATGCAATACACCTATGGAGATGCTTTTTCCACTGGTCAAAACAGTTTGTAAACTTGTCAGTTCTGACACCTTTTAGTGCTTCTGCTATTTTTTTGTTTCGCCTCTTCCACATCAGCAAAACATTTCCCTTTAAGGACTTTTCTCATCCAAGGGAAACAACAAAAAAAAAATAGCTTGGGATAAGATCATGTTAATAGGGAGGGTGGGGCACAGGGGTCATGCCATTTTAAGCCAAAAATCGATGAACACTCAGCACAGCATGGGCAGGTGCACTCATAAATCACCCATCAAGAAATGGCAAAATACTTTGAAAAAAATCTCCAAAAAAATTCACTGAAGTCTCTCAATAACACTGACTTGTACATTGATGCCAATGGGTTCCTAGAACACTTACCTAGTGAGAGAAGCCTGTACTACAAGGGTCTTGCCCTCCAAAAGATAATTCTGGGTTTTTTTGGGTATACCTGCAGTGGGGAGGAGTGAGACACAGACAATAGCATTAAGTGAACAGAAGCAGGAACAAGGATGTTTACCCTCTTAGCAACCGCCTTGAGTATGCTAGTGTGCATGTCTCCAAAAACATCTTGATCAGGTGCACATGGCCTTGGCCAGGGGTCATCCTCCCGGTCCTCAGTAGGGAGAGGGAGCAGGACAGATGTCCTGTATTTACCCCCCAGTGTGTGAGGGTCAGATATGAAGGCACCATTGAGAAGGAGGGATACCCTCTACGGCTGTGCTGAGCCTTTCTCTCCCTCAGTTTCCCCAGGTACTCCGTCGAGAAATTATACCACCAGCAACCTCGTCCGCCTGGGGCTGGCCGCCGTAATTGTGGTTATGATGGGTGCCTTCCTGGTTGAAGCCTGCTGTAGCCAGAAAGCATCTCCACGTGGAACAATGTAAAAAAATTCAGGATTTCTCTTTCTGAAAATTTTATTTTATTATAGAGATGTGAGGCATAAGTGTTAACTATACACGTTGGCTGTGTGCAGCTGAAGTTTGGGCCTCCAACTGGCCTTCATTGCCTCTAATTTAGGACCAGGTACTCTTTTTGTTGTCATGTACCACCCCTCTTTCCTCTCCTGGCAGTGCCCAATGACTAACAATCCCTCCCTTGACGCAAGAAACACTCTTAAGCACATTGGAGTAAGCAACCAATTCTTGATCAAATTCCCAAAAGCAAATGCTAAAAAAGATAAGATAGACAAGTGGACCTCATCAAACTGAAAAGCTTCTGAACAGAAAAAAAAAACCATCAGGAGAACTGGGAGACAGCCCACAGAATGGGACAAATTATTTGCTAATTGTTTATCTGACAAAGGCCTATCATCCAGGATCTACCAGGAACTCAAGCCGAAAGAAAAAACAAAACAAAACAAAACAAAAGCAACAGCCCTATTAAAAATGTGCAAAAGACATGAATAGATACTTCTCAAAAGAAGACATATGAGCAGCCAACAGATACATGAAAAAATGCTCAGCTTCAGTACTTATGTTATTCATGGGCTGTTGTAGTGATAAGATTCTCTAAACACCAGACTCTGCCATGGGGATTTCTTTTCTTTTTTCTTTTTCTTGATCCTGCGCCTTCTGTGATATCATGGGAATTTCTAAGTTTCTCAACATGGGCCAAGTGGAGTTTTAGGTGGGACATTTTTTTACAATGTGAGATTGCCCTGTTCATCTAGAGAATATTGGCATCCCTTTCCCTCACCTATCAAACATCGACAGCAGCGCATATCATACTGGAAGAAGAAAAATAGCATCCACATTCAGACCCTTTCAAACATTGCTGGTTAGGAGAGCAGAAGGCAGGAGTGGGGCTCCCTCTAGTTTGGAACCTGTGAATGAAGTTCAGGAGAAACAGAAGAGTGTGGTGGCTCGCACCTGTAATCTAGCACTTTGGGAGGCTGAGGCATGAGGATTGCTCAAGTCCAGGAGTTTGAAACCTGCCTGGGCAACTTAGCAGGACCCCATTTTTACACAAAAGTCACAGAAATTTTTGGACGTGGTTGTGCACACCCGTAGTCCCAGCTACTCAGGAGGCTGAGGCAGGAGGATCGCTTGAGCCCAGGAGGTTGAAGTTGTGATGAGCCATCCTCCTGCCACTGCACTCCATCCTGGGTGGCAGAGAGAGAGACCCCAATTGAAAAAACAAAGAAAAAACAACAAGACAAAAAAAAATTAAAGAAAAAAAAGAGGAGAAACAGTATTTCTCCTCTCCCTTCTCCCTCACCTCAGGTCTGTCCCTTCTGTCCGTGGGCGGAAGAGCTGCTGCAGGAAAGATGAGTGAGACCAGCTGACCTGCAGAGCTTCCCCCTCCCCCGGAGTGAACCTTGCATATCCAGCTCCTCAGAGCCACTCCTGGGCAGGACGATGGCCCCTTCTTCCCGTGGTCCTCGCCTGGGACAGAGGCCAGGGCTGGGCATAAAGACGTGTTCGCAATGATTATTTTTACCATTATGATAAAAGTTCAATCTCTCTCTCTCTTTTTTTTTTTTTTTGAGTTGGAGTCTCACTCTGTCACCCAGACTGGAGTGCAGTGGCCGCTCCCGGCCACTGCAGCCTCGGCCTGCTGGGCTCCGGCGATCCTTCCGCCTCAGCCTTCCAAGTAGCTGGAACTACAGGCGCGCACTACCACGCCCGGCTAGTTTTTGATTTATTGTGGAGATGAGGTCTCGCCAAGTTGCCCAGGCGGGTCTCGAACCCGCGGGCTCAGGCAACCCACTCACCTCAGCCTCCCAAAGGCACGGGATTACAGGCTGAGCCACCGAGCCCGGCTCAATCTCTCTTTTTCTTACTGACACAGTATAGCCCCTGGACCATAAACCAGAGTCAAGTACGTATGGATCTGTTTCTGTGATTCCCCTCCCCTCCACCTCCCTTCCCCCTCCCCATCTCCCTCCTCCTCCCCTTTGCCTTTCCTCCTCTTCTTCCTTCTTTTTGGAGTCTCACTCTGTCACCCAGGCTGGAGTGCAGTGACATGATCATGACTCACTGCAGCCTCAACCTCTTGGGCTCAGGGGATCCTTCTGCCTCAGCCTCCCGAGTAACTAGGGTTATAAATTATGCCACCACACCTGGCTAATTTTTAATTTTTTTTTGTAGAGATGAGGTCTCGCTATGTTGCCCAGGCTGGTCCCAAACTCCTGAGCTAAGGCAATCCTCTTGCCTTGGCCTCCAAAGTGCTAGGATTTCAGGCATGAACCACCACCACGCCTGGCCTAAAGTTTGTTTTCATTTCAACAATTGATATCACATTTCAGTTTTCAGCTAAATATACTCATTTAAATAAACATGTTGAGCAAACAAAAATAGAATTTTAAATCAATGAAGGAAAGGTGAATATAGGACATACAACTCTTGAACATGGACTTTATATGTTTGTATATTGAAAATCACTGGATGAGCTGGGCTCGGTGGCTCAGCCTGCAATTCTGCACTTTGGGAGGCTGAGGTGAGTGGATTGCCTGAGCCCGTGGGTTCAAGACCCACCTGGGCAACTTGGCGAGACCTCATCTCTACAATAAATCAAAAAAATTAGCCAGGCATGGTAGCACGCGCCTGTAGTTCCAGCTACTTGGAAGGCTAAGGTGGAAGGATCACCGGAGCCCAGCAGGTTGAGGCTGCAGTGACTGGGAGCGTGCCACTGCACTCCAGTTTGGGTGACAGAGTGAGACTCCAACTCAAAAAAAAGAAAATCACTGGATGAGTAAAATGTACCTATGGTTTCCGGCAAGACTCCAATACATGTGAAACAATCAATAAAGACAGGTTGATGTTACCGTTTCTCTTTACTGTCTTCACTCAATCCACCCTTGTCTCCAATCCCAATATACAGGCCCAAGAAACCTGCCAAAGCAGAGAAGAGAATCCTGTCATGAGGACGCTTCTAGAATTGTCAACCATGGGAGGGAGGACAGTTCATGATGGCAGCAATGCTTCTGCTCAGGCCCTTTCTTCCTTCCTCTTATGTGACCTACAAGTCTTGTGTCACAACTACACTCAGGAAGTGAAATGTCAGAAAACCCTTCACAAGGTGTTAATTTGTGCCAAATCTTTATCTGAACAGAGTCAAATCCAGGCCTCCAATTCTAACACATCAAGACCAGTGGTCATCAACTTTTTGGCATCAGGGACCAGTTTCGTGGAAGACAACTTTTTCATGAATCGGGGGGTGTGGTGGATGGTTTCAGGATGATTCAACTGCATTACATTTATTGTGAAGTTTATTTCTCTTATTATTGCATTGCAAAATATTATGAAATAATGATACAACTCATCATGATTTATTTAACCACACACAATAGGGTTTGCACTCATGAGAATCGAATGCCACCATTAATCTGATGGAAGGTGGAGCTCAGGTGGTGATATGAGCAATGATAAGTGGTTATAAATACAGATGAAGTTTTGCTCACTTGCCTGCCGCTCACCTCTTGCTGTGCAGCTCGGTTCCTAACAGTTCATTGGTCCATGGTCTGGGGATGGGGAACCCCTGATCTAAAGGGTACTGAAATCCCTAAAGTCAGGGTCTGAAGGATTCTGCTGAGGTGGCAGTAGATTGATACAGATATACAGTAAGTCCTCTACATATAAGCAAGTTCCATTCTGAGAGTGCGTTCATAAACCCAGCTTGTTCGTAAGTCCAACAAAGTCAGCCTAGGTATTCAACTAACATGATTGGCTATACAGTACCAGCCACATCACTGCTGCTTTTACGCTGGCTTCTGGACATCCTGGGCTTAAAATAAAAATACTGTATTACTGTCCTCTATACAGTACAGTACAATGAAGTACACAAAAGCACAACCACTTGTAGAGGAGGCACACACCTGAAAATGTACACCACACGTAAACTAACTTGCATGACTGGACATGCGAATACATGCGGACATCTTTGAAAGTTCTCAACTTGAAGGTTCATATGTAGGGCACTTTTGTATAGAGAAATTTGGGGATTCCCTGGCTGATAGAAAAGATGCTGGACATTGGTATGGAATGAATAAATCAATTATTCAAGGGCTGTTGTTGATGGGGTACTTTTCTAAGGTAAATGTGCAGAGTATGAGCAAGACCATGGTTCATGCATTTAAAAACAAATTCAGCTTGGGGTTACATTCTTGTCAAGTTTTGTTTTAAGTGGGAAAATAAGGCATTCACATTAGCAAATCAGGCATAAATATTGCTACCAATAAGGCGATCACTAAAGGGATAATACAAAAAACAAAGCAGAGGTAAAAAAAATAGAGGATTTAAAATTACATATGAGTCGGGCTCGGTGGCTCAGCCTGTAATCCCATGCCTTTGGGAGGCTGAGGTGAATGGATTGCCTGAGCCCGCGGGTTTGTGACCCACCTGGGCAACTTGGTGAGACCTCATCTCTACAATAAATCAAAAAATTAGCCTGGTGTGGTAGTGCATGCCTGTAGTTCCAGCTACTTGGAAGGCTGAGGGGGAAGGATCGCCAGAGCCCAGCAGGTTGAGGCTGCGGTGGCCGGGAGCGGCCACTGCACTCCAGTCTGGGTGACAGAGTGAGACTCCAACTCAAAAAAAAAAATTACATATGAAAAATAACAAATAATTGTTTTAAACAAATAAATTGGGAGTAAGAAAACATTAAAAAGGTCAGGGGTGGTGGCTCATGTTTATAATCCTAACACTTTGGGAGGCTGAGGCGGGAGGATTACTTGAGCTCAGTAGTTCGAGACAGTCTAGGCAACATAGTGAGACCTTGTCTCTAAAAAAAAAATGAAAAACAATTAACCAGACATTGTGATACATGCCTGTAGTTCCAGCTACTTGTGAGGCTGAGACAGAAGGATAGCCTGAATACAGTAGGTTGAGGCTGCGGTGAGCCTTGATCACATCACTGTACTTTAACCTGGATGTCAGAGTGAGACCTCAACTTGAAAGAAAGGAAGGAAGGAAAGAAGGAAGGGAGGGAGGGAGGGAGAGAGGGGAAGAAAGGAACAAGAAACCATAAAAGAGCTGGACAAATAGAAAGAATAGCAAGGTGGTGGATATTGCAATCCTACAATATCATCAATTACATTACATGTAAATGGATCAAAAATTCAATAAAAAGACTAGATTTTTTTAAAAAGCCTAAATGTATATTATTTTATTTTCAAGACAAATAAACACCTTAAGTATAAACATATATGAGCTGAAAGCTAAATGACATAAAATATATGCCACACAAACACCAGTCAAAGAGAACTGGCATGACTATATTATTCTCACAGTAAGTAGATTTTAAGGCAAGGAAATCTTTTTTTTTTTTTTTTTGAGTTGGAGTCTCACTCTGTCACCCAGACTGGAGTGTAGTGGCCACTCCCGGTCACTGCAGCCTCGACCTGCTGGGCTCAGGCAATCCTATTGCCTCCGCCTCCCAAAGTGCTGGGATGACAGATGTGAGCTACCGTGCATGGTAGAGCTCCTCGTTTTTAACTAAATAATATTCTGTTGTATGAATGTACCACTTTTTCTTTGTCACACAGGTTGTTTCTATAGCTTAGATGTGATAAAAACTGCAATGAACATGGGAGTACAGGTATCCCTTTGAACTGCTGATTTCAATTAAGAAGGTAAGGCCTTTTTTTTGAGCTGGAGTCTCACTCTGTTGTCCAGGCTGGAGTGCAGTGGCATACTCACAGCCACCATAGTCTTGACCTGCTGGGTTCAGGCAATCCTTTCACCTCAGCCTTCCAAGAAGCTGGAATCACAGGTGCATGCCACCATACCTGGCTAATTTTTTGATTTATTGTGGAGTTGTCTAGGCTGGTCTCAAACCCTCAGACTCAGACAATCCTCTCATCTTGGCCTCCCAAAGTGCTGGGAGTATAGGTAAGAGCCACTGTGCCTGACCAGGTAAGGTTTTTAAAATGAAGATCTCTTATTTTAAAAACATGTTTTGCTGAGCACAGCAGTGGGTTCAGGTATGAAGGTAAAGAGGTCACTTGCTAAATGATCTGAGAGGTCTGCATAAACATGACTTAATAGGCCTACGCAGTGGCTCACACCTACAATCCCAGCACTTTGGGAGGCTGAGGCGGGAGGATTACTTGAGTCCAGGAGTTCAAGACCAGCCTGGACAACATATGAGACTGTCTCTACAAAAAAATTTTAAAAATTATCCAGGCATAGTGGTATGTGCCTATAGTCCCAGCTACTCAGAACACTGAGGCAGAAGGATCACCTGAGCTCAGCAGGTCAAGACTGCAGTGGCCGTGAGTTTTTTTTGAGTTGGAGTTTTACTCTGTCACCCAGGTTGGAATACAGTGGCATACTCATGGCCACCCCAGCATTGAACTGCTAGGCTCCGGTGATCATTCCACCTCAGATTTCCAAGTAGCTGGAACTACAGGCATGCGCTATCATGCCCTACTAATTTTTTGATTAATAGTAGAGACAAAGTCTCACCAAGTTGCCCGGGCGAGTCTCGAACCTGCGGGCTCAGGTAACCCACGCACCTTGGCCTCCCAAAGTGCTGGGATTATAGGCTGAGCCACTGAGCCCGGCCTCTTAGCAAATTTTCAGCTACAGTAGTCTTATTAGCTGAGGACACCATAGTATACGGTATGAAGGAGGACTTAAAAAAATGGAATTATCTTTTGGAGGACAGGCCCCATGTAGTACTCCAACCTGGGCAACAGAGTGAGACCTCAACTCAAAAAAAAAAAAATCACTAGATCCTGGATTTAAAGCCTGATACTATTACTGGATAAAAACGTTTGGGGGCTCTGATTTGGGTGAGGATATTTTATACATGGATGGATAGGAATAACTGGAGCCCAAGAAGGCAATAGTTATGCACCAACAGCCCTTTTCATTTGGTTCAGCCATGTTATTTGCTTTGGTTAATAGGATGAGGTGCACATGACAGTGTTTTAGTACCAAACTAGTCTTCAGAGGCCTGTTTTACTCACTCTCTCGTGCAACTTTTTTTTAAAGTCAGAGTCTCGCTCTGTCACCCAGGCTGGAGTACAGTGGCACTTACTGTAGCCTCAACCTCTTGGGCTCAGGCGATCCTTTTACCTCAGCCTCTCCAGTAGCTGGGACTGCAGGTAGGCACCACCACGCCTGACTAGTTACTTTATTTGTTGTAGAGATGAGGTCTCCCTCTGTTGCTCAGGCTGATTTTGAACCCCTGGGCTCAGGCAATCCTCTCAACTTGTCCTCCCAAAGTGCTGGGATGACAGGCGTGAGCCACCATGCCTCAGCCTACTGTGCTTTTCATGAGAACAGCATGCGAGGGTTAGCACACTGTTCCCAGGAAAGTGAGGGACATGTGAACAAGAGCCATGTCACCCCATCTGAATGCAGACAGAGCTAAGTAGAAATAAGCTGAGAGACGTATCATGTATGTATATGTGCTTTCACACACATTACCAGTTAGGACTGGGCTTTGTAATTTCAAATCTAAATAAAAATTAGAACTTACTTTCCATTGGCGATTCACTGGAAATTTAACTCTTGAGAAATTGCACTTAAAAAAAAAAGGTCAAGGCTGGGCATGGTGGCTCATTCCTGTAATCCTAGCACTTTGGGAGGCTGAAGCAGAAGAATCACTTGAGCTCAGGAGTTCGAAACCATCCTGGGCAACATAGCAAGACCTTATCTCTATAAAGCAGTTAGTCAGGGGTGGTGATGAATGTCTGTAGTCCCAGCTACTTGGGAGACTGAAGAGGATGGATCGCCTGAGCCTAGCAGGCCCAGGCTGAAGTTAGCTTTGATTGTGCCATTGCACTTCAGCCTGGGAGACAGAGTGTGAACCCCAACTCAAAAATGTAAAAAAAAAAATTGTTTAAGTCAATTCCGGCACAGTTAAAGTTAAATCAGCGGGCGATGAGCCTATCTGAGCTTCAGACAAGGTGTCTTTTAGAGGCATGGGGTGGCCCAGAATTGGAGCGTTTCTCCACCTATGTTGTCCAACCTTAATCCCTCCAAGAATTTCAATCCAGTCAGGGGGACTTGATTTCTTCTGCCTTCTCAACAAATAACGAGGCCAGCTCTGATGGCCATTCCAGAAAAAGAGTTCCAAAATTGCTTTGACGGGTGAACTAGGCGCTGGCGTCAGTGCATAGCTTCCCAAAGGGAGGACTTCAAATGTGACTATAGTAATATTTAGTAATGAGGTATGAAGCACTTTTTCTAGGATGATTTATGATCCTAATTGTCAGGTCTCATTCATTAAATATATACAGCTTTTTTTTGAGTTGGAGTCTCACTCTGTCATCCTGGTTGGAGTGCTGTGGAACATTCACAGCCACTCCAGCATTGAACTGTTGGGCTCCAGTGAGCATTCTGCCTCAGCCTTCCAAGTAGCCGGAACTACAGGTGCACACTACCACACCCGGTTAATTTTTTTATTTATTGTGGAGATGAAGTCTTGCCAAGTTGCCTGGGCTGGTCTTGAACCTGCAGGTTCAGGCAATTCACTTGCTTTGGCCTTCCAAAGTGGATTACAGACTGAGCCACCAAGCCCGACCTATATATAGCTTTTTACATGTCAATCATACCTTACTAAAGTGGTATAACATTTGTTTTATGCTAAACTTTCTTACAAATATTTGGAAGGGCTTAAACAAGAAAAAATTCCTGAGAGATACATGGTCTCCTGTCACAAGTCATATTCTATCTCCTATATTGCTATCATATGTTGCCACATACCAATACATTTCAAATAGTGTTTTATACCAATTAGTGCTTTTCCACAGCATGGTTATAAATTGCTTCCAAAATGTTTTAAGTTGATGCATAGTATTCCTCTCTATGGAAATGACTTAACTAATATTCTCCTTAATTAATATTGCACATTAATATTGTTTCCAATGTATTTGCTAGGAATGACCTGTAAATCTTTGGATACCCTTAATCTTTCCTTAGAGTAAACTACTACAGGTTAAATTCCCAGGCAGAAGGCTATAAACATTTGGGGGAGGCGGCTGCTCTTTATAACCTAGTTGCCATTTAGTAACTAGCATTGATTTATCATCTTAAAGACTGATTATGCATGGGTTATTTTCCAAAATTCTATCCAATATTAGATTTTAGCATTTAAAAGTTTTTCTCACATTGATGGAGTTAAATGGTATTTTATTTGCCTTGTCTGAGTTTTATTTCTTGGAATAATAAAATGGTGGGTTTTTTCCTCCTTTTGGGGGGCTTGTTTTTTCATGTCTAATGCAGTTACTGAGAGAAATGTGTTAAAATTCAAAATAGCCAGGCTCGGTGGCTCAGCCTGTAATCCCGCGCCTTTGGGAGGCTGAGGTGAGTGGATTGCCTGAGCCTGTGGGTTCGAGACCCGCCTGGGCAGCGAGACCTCATGTCTACAATAAATCAAAAAATCAGCCGGGCGTGGTAGCGCATGCCTGTAATTCCGGTTACTTGGAAGGCTGAGGCAGAAGGATCGCTGGAGCCCAGCAGGTCGAGGCTGTGGTGGCCGGGAGCGGCCACTGCACTCCAGTCTGGGCGACAGAGTAAGACTCCAACTCAAAAAAAAAACAAAAAAAAAATCCAAGATATAACTATAGGTTGGTTTAATTCCTTTATAATTCTTAATTTAAAAATATATACTGTACTCATAGTCTCAGGTGCATACAAAGTTATGGTTATTATGTATTTCTCTTGAATTGACCATTTTATCACTAAGAAATACTCCTCTCCAAATATAATAGTACTTCTCACCTTCAAGTCTACTTAATGTGATAATAATACAGGCAGGCCCACTCTCTGGCTGGTGTTTGTATGGCATATATTTGGTACCTTTCAGCTTTCAGCTTATATGTGCTTATACGTAAAGTGTTTATCTTGAAAATAAAATAATACATATTTAGGCTTTATTTTTTAAAATCTAACCTTTTAATTGGATTTTTGATCAATTTGGATGTAATGTAATTACTGATATTGTAGGATTGTATTGTCCACCATCTTGCTGTTCTTTTTATTTGTTCATCTCTTTTATGTTTTCCTTTTCTTTTTTTTTTGAGTCAAGGTCTCACTCTGTCAATCAGGTTGGAGTGCAGTGGCACGATCAATGCTCATTGCACCCTCAACCTCCTGGGGTCAGGCAATTCTTCCACCTCAGCCTCCCAATTAGCTGGGACTACAGGTACACACCACCATGCCTGGTTACTTTTAAAAAATTATTTGTAGAGATGAGGTCTCACTATGTTGCCTAGGCTGGTCTTAAACTTCTGGACTCAAGCAATCCTCCCATCTCAGTCTCCTGAAGTGTTAGGTTTACGGGTGAGAGACACCTTTTTAATGTTTTCTTATTCCCAATTTCTTTGCTTATTGAGTTATTTTTCATATGTCATCTTAACTCGGCTATTTTTTCCCTTTGCTTAACTTTTTGTACAATCCCTTTAGTGGTTGCCCTGTTGATAACAATATTTATGCTTGATTTACTAATGTCTATGCCATATTTTCCCACTTATAACAAAAACTTCATGAGAATGTAACCCCAAGCTGAATTTGGTTTTTTTGTGTGTGTGATGCTTATTTATTTATTTATTTCAGTTGGAATCTTACTTTGTCACCCGGGCCGGAGTGCAATGGAACACTAACAGTCACCACAGCTTTGACCTGCTGGTCTTAGGCAATCCTTCAACCCCAGCCTTCCAAGTAGCTGTAACTACAGATGCATGCCACCACGCCTGGTTAGTTTTTGTGATTTAGTGTAGAGATGAGATCTAACCAAGTTGCCCAGGTTGGTCTCGAACCCCCAGGCTCAGACAGTCCTCTTGCCTTGGCCTCCCAAAGTACTGGGATAACAGGCTGAGCTACCACGCCCAGCCTGAATTTGTTTTTAAATGCATAAACCATGGTCTTGCTCATTTTCTGCACCTTTATCTTAAACACCTCATCAACAGCAACCATTTGAAAATATTCACCTACATTGATTTATTCATTCAATACCAATGTCCAGCATCTTTTCTGTGAGCTGAGGAATCCCCAAATTTCTCTATACAAAAGTCCCCTACATACGAACCTTCAAGTTGCAAACTTTCAAATAGGCAAACCTGTGTTCGCACATCCAGTCACATAAGTTAGTTCATGTATCTGGCATATATTGTCACGTGTGTGCATTTTCTACAAGTAATTGTGGTTTTGTGCAATTTACTGTTCAGTACTGTATAGAGTACAGTATTACAGTATCTTTATTTCAAGCCCAGAATGTTCAGAAGCAAGCATAAAAGCATCAGTGATGCAGCTGGTATTGTATAGCCAATTGTTTTAGTTGGGTACCTAGGCTAACTTTGTGGGACTAACAAACTGGACTTATGAATGTAATCTCAGAATGGAACTCGTTTGTATTTAGGAGACATACTGTATATCCATATCAATCTATTGCCATCTCAGCAGAATCTTTCAAATCCTGGCTTTGGGAATTTCTGGTTCCTCTGGATCAGGTGTCCTTAATCCCCAGACCACGGACCAATGAACTATTATAAACTGGACCACACAGCAAGAGGTGAGTGGTGGGCAAGAGAGAGAAGCTTCATCTGTATTTACAGCCACTCTTCATAGCTCACATCACTGCCTGAGCTCCATCTTCTGTCAGATCAGTGGCGGCATTCAATTCTCATATAGGAACACGAACACTATTGTATGTGGTAAAATAAATTATAATGAGTTGTATCATTATTTCATTATATCTTGCAATGCAATAATAAGAGAAATAAACTTCACAATAAATGTAATGCAGGTGAATCATCCTGAAACCATCCTCCACACCCCTCCGATTCATGGAAAAATTGTCTTCCACAAAACTGGTCCCTGATGCCAAAAGGTTGGGGACTGCTGGTCTCAATGTGTTAGAATTGGAGGCCTGGATTTGAATGTGTTCAGATCAAGATTTGGCACAAATTAAAACCTTATAGAGCTTTCTGACGTCTCACTTCCTGAATGTAGTTGTGCCACATAAGAGGAAGGAAGAAGGGGCCTGAGCAAAGGCATTGCTGCCATCGTAAGCTGTCCTCCCTCCTGTGGTTGACATTTCAAGAAGCATCCTCACAACAGGTTGCAGGGCCAGGATGATCCCCGAATTCCTTTCTCTTCTCTGCTTTGGCAGGTTTCTTAGGCCTATATATTGGGATTGGAGGCAAGGGCAGATTGAGTGAAGACAGTAAAGAGAAACTCTAACATCAGCCTGTCTTTGTTGATTGCTTCACATGTGTTGGAGCCTTGCTGGAGGCCATAGGTACATTTTACTCATCCAGTGATTTTCAATATACAAACATGTAGAGTCCACGTTCAAGAGTTGTATGTCCTATATGCACCTTTCCTTCATTGATTTAAAATTTTATTTTTGCTTGCGCAAAATGTTGATTTAAATGAGTATATTTAGCCGAAAACTAAAATGTGATATCAATTGTTGACATGAAAAATTTTAGACCAGGCATGGTGGTTCATGCCTGGAATCCCAGCATTCTGGAAGGCTCAGACAGGAACATTGTTTGAGCCCAGCAATTCAAGTCCAGCCTGGACAACACAGCAAAACTTCTACAAAAAAAAAATTAAAAATCCAGGTGTGATGGCGAATGCCTGTAGTCCCAGCTACTCGGGAGGCTGAGATAGATCACCTGAGCCCAGGAGGTCGAAGCTATGGTAAGTCATGATTGTATCACTGTACTCTAGCCTGGGCAACAGAGTGAGACCCTGAAGAGATGGAGGAGGAGGAGGAGGAGGAGGAGGAGGAGGAGGAGGAGGAGGAGGAGGAAGGGGAGAGGGAGGGGGAGGATGGGGAGAAGGATGTGGAAGAGAGGGAGGAGGAGGGGGAAGATGAAGAAGAAGAAAAGAAGAAGTCATCTATTCACTGTTCAAGGTGACCAAGCAGAGCTGGGCTGTCCAAACCCTGGAAGTCACCCTCTTCTCTATAAAGTGGGAAGAGGAGAATTAGAAAACTTCTTAAAAATAGAAGCGGGTGTGTGCCTCACGAAAATTAGGGCATAAGTCAAGAAAGGAACACACACATGTTGAGTTGCAAAGATCGCTTCATGACAGATGTGTATGTATGAGGGATGAGAATGGCATCAAGGTTAACCAGATAAAAATAGAAGTTAAATGAATAAATTCAGGAGAAACCGTGTAGGTCAGTCAGGTCTTGGGGAGGAAGAAATGGGACAAACAGGGAGAGTAAACAGGCTGCGGAATGGAAGGGTTTGCGTTATTTTTACTACAGCTGTGAGGCCAGCCAAGAGCACAGTGGGACACAGACCAAGTAGTCGCCAGCAGCGGCCAAAGCTATACTGCGCATGCTCTACTTTCTGTTACCCTGGCAACGGACGCCACCGCTTTCTCCCAAAGACGGTTCAAGGACAACGGGCGGGGGGGCGGGGGAGGATGTCACAGAAACAGGTCCATGATTTTGGTCTGTGATCCAGGGACCCTGCCATGTTAGTGGGGAAAAGATAGATTAAACTTTTACCATAATAATGATAAAAATAATCATTGTGGACACGTCTTTATGCCCAGCCCTGGTCTTGGTCCCAGGGCGAGGACCATGGGAAGAAGGGGCCATAGGACCACATGGGAGAGACTCTGGGAGACGGGAATGCAGGCTGCACAGGGCCTCTGCAGGTCAGCTGGTCTCACTCATCATTCCCACAGCAGCTGTGCCGCCCATGGACAGAGGACAGGCCTGAGGTCAGGGAGGAGGGAGAGGAGGAATATTGTTTCTCCTCCTTTTTTTAGTTCCTTTGTGTTGTTGTTTTTTGTTTGTTTATTTTTTTAGTCTGTCTCACTCTGTCACCCAGACTGGAGTACAGTGACAGGACCATGGCTCACCACAGCCTTGACCTCCTGGACTCAAGCAATCCTTCCACCTCAGCCTGTTGAGTATTTGGGCTACAGGTGTGTGTCACCACACTTGGTAATTTTTGTGATTTTGTAGAGGTAAAGTCTCACTGTTGCCCAGGCTGGTCTCAAACTCCTAGGCTCAAACAGTCCTCCCATCTCAGCCTCCCAAAGTGCTGAGATCACAGGCATGAACTACAACACCATCCTGTTTCTCCTGAATTTCATTCACTGGTTCCCAACACGGGGGAGGCCTACTCCTGTTTCCCGCCTTCTCCATCTGGGGATGTTTGAAAGGGTCTGACTATGTGCTGTTTTTCTTCGTCCAGAGTGATATGGCTGCCATTGATGTTTAATGGATGAGGGAAAGGGATGCTAATATTCCCAAGATGAACAGAGCAGTCCCACATTGTAAAGAAATGTCCCACCCAAAACACCATTTGGCCCATGTTGAGAAACAGAAATCCCCATGGAACAGGATCAAGAACAAGAAAAAGAAAAAGAAAAGAGGTCCCTCTGGTAAAGTCTGGTGTTTAGAGAGCCCCTCATCATTGCAATAGCCCATGAATAAGAGAAGTACTGAGGCTGAGAAATTTTTCATGTATCTGTTGGCTGCTTGTATGTCTTCTTTTGAGAAGTGTCTATTCATGTCTTTTGCCCATTTTTTAACAGGGCTTTTTTTTTCCTTTCAGCTTATTTGAGTTCCTTGTAGATCCTGGATGTTAGGCCCTTGTCAGATACACAGTTGGTAAATCTTTTTTCCCATTCTGTGGGCTGTCTCCCTGCTCTCCTGATGGTTTCTTTTGCTGTTCAGAAACTTTACCGTTTGATGAGGTCCCACTTGTCTATCTTATCTTTTATGGTATTCGCTTTTGGGAATTTGTTCAAGAATTGGTTGCCTACTCCAATGTGCATAAGAGTGTTTCCTGCGTCAAGGGAGGGGTTGTCAGTCACTGGGCACTACCATGGGAGGAGGGGGTGGGGTGGGGGAAATGTGATGACACAAAGGGTACCTGGTCCTAAACCAGGGGCAGTGAGGGCCAGTTGGAGGCCCAAACTTCACCTGCACACAGCCAATTTGTGTAGTTAGCACTTACTTGTGCCCCACATCTCTATAATAAAATAGAAATTTATAAAAGAGGAGTACTGTGTTGTTGTTGTTTTTTTACATTATTCAATGTGGAGATGCTTTCTGGCTACAGCAGGCTTCAACCAGGAAGGCACCCATCATAACCACAATTATGGCGGCCAGACCCAGGCGGATGAGGTTGATGGTGGTATAATATCTCGATGGAGTACCTGGGGAAACCGAGGGAGAGGAGGGCTCAGTATGGCCGTAAGAGGGTATCCTTCCTTCCTAATAGGGTCTCCAAACCTGACCCTCACATGCTGGGGGCTAAATGCAGGACCTCTGTCCCACTGCCCCTCCTTGCTGAGGACTGTGGGGATGACCCCTGGCCAAGAACGTGTGCACCTGGTCAAGATGTTTTTGGAGACATGCACACCTGCATACTCAAGGTAGTTGCTGAGAGGGTAAACATCCCTGTTCCTGTTTCTGTGCACATAATGCTTTTGTGTGTCTTACTCCTTCTTCCCACTGGAGATATGCAAGGAGGGACCCCCCAAAAAGCTGGAATTATCTTTCGGCAAACAGGACCCTTGTTGTACAGGCTTCCCTCAAAACCTGTCTAGGTTGCTCAGGTTTATATCAAAATCCTGGGCTCAAGCAATCCTCCAGCCTCAGGCTCCCAAAGTGTGGGATTACAGGCATGAGCCCCTGTACCTGGCCCCCCTTATTTCTAACTATAGAACACTGAGAGTTTGATTTGGGGAGTATCAATAGCAGTATTGGAAATTGACAGCACAGAGGAAGTAGAGTAAATCACATCTAACGAAAAACAGAATAAGAGGGCAATTTTAGAAAAATTCTGACAGTAAGTACCACGAGACAGGCGTAGACACTCCATCTTTAATACGAAAGCAAAACGCTATGGAAACACTACATTGTCGGAATAAGAAAAAGTTACTGGGGGTAAAACCTCTAATGCCAAGATAAACGAACATTTTAAGAGAAGCAGAAAATAGTGAAGGAAATCTATAGATGGTTGGAGTAATAATTTTGAAGGACAACATGGGAAGTTATCCAGGAATACAGAACAGAAAAGGCAAAGGATGGGAATTAGGCAGGGAAAGATTCTTAAAGATCATCATGCAAGTAATAATAAAAATAAGACTAGAATAGCAGAACAAATACTATCTGCGTAAAGAAAAAGAATTCTAAAATCAGCCGGGCGTGGTAGCGCATGCCTGTAATTCCGGCTACTTGGAAGGCTGAGGTGGAAAGATCGCCGGAACCCAGCAGGTCGAGGCTGCGGTGGCCGAGAGCGGCCACTGCACTCCAGTCTGGGGACTGAATGAGACTCCAACTCAAAAAAAAAAGAAAAGAAAAGAAAAGAAAAAGAATTCTTAGCCTGAGCAACATAGTGAGACCTTGTCTCTACAAAAATAAAATAAAATAAAACTAAAAAATTAGCTGAGCAGGTGGCATGCACCTGTAGTCCCAGCTACTTGACAGGCTGAGGCAGGAAGATTGCTTCACCTCTAGAGTTTGAAACCAGCCTAGGCAACATAGTAAGACCTCGTCACTACAAAAATTAAAATTAAAATATAGCTCGGTATAGTGGCATGTGCCTGTAGTCCCAGCTACTTGGAAGCTGAGGCAGGAGGTTTGCTTCAGCTCAGGAGGTTGAGGCTGTGGTGAGCTGTGATCATGCCACTGCATTTCAGCCTGGACAACAGAGTGAGACCCCGATGAGAAAGAGAGAGAAATTCTAAAAATAAAAAAGACCTTACCTGTCACGAAGATCTCAAGGAGATCACTGGGGCGTGAGGCCCGGAAGGGAGCCCCTGTCTGGTGGTACACACAGCTGTAGTTCCCCGTGTCGCTGACTGTCATGTTCTCGAGGGAGAACTCCATCCTGGCTCCTTCTGAAGGCTTTTGCTGGATGGGCGACGGAGTTCCCGCCTTCAGTAGCGTGAAGAGGATAGACTCTGTCGAATGGTCTGGCCGTTGGCACTGCAGAATCACCTTTTCTCCAGCGGTCACCATACCCCTTTGGTGGGCTTGGAGGGAAGGTTTCGGCAAATATTCTGGAAGAGAAGGAAGGTTCCCAGGTCATGGGGAGAAGCATGGGGTCCCCTTTCGGCTAGGTCTCCTGGCAAGAAAAGTCACCAGCAGCAATGGGAAGATGGGGAGTGGAGCGGATCTCATGGAAAGAAGCAGAATTTTAGCAGGAAACAGAAGTGACTGTGGAGGGAGCCGTGAGACATCAGGAGAGACTGCTCCATGACACAGAGGCAGCAACCTATGTCTGAGAACAGAACTCATGGCTGGGAATAAAATAACTAATACAATTTTTTTTGAGTTAGGGTCTTGCTGTGCTGCCCAGGCTGGAGTGCAGTGGCATGATCACGACTCACTGCAGGCTTGACGTCTTAAGCTCAGCTGGTCCTCCTACTTCAGCCTCCTGAGTAGCTGAGACTATAGGTGGGCGCCACCATGCCTAGCTAATTTTTCTTTTCTTTTTCTCTTTGTAAACACAAGGTCTTGCCGGGCGCAGGGGGTCACGTCTGCCATCCCAACACTTGGGGAGGTGGAGGCGAGAGGATTGTCTGAGTCCAGGGGTTTGAAACCAGCCCGGGCAACTTGGCAAGACCTTGTCTCTACATTAAATTAAAAAATTAGTCGAGTGTGGTGGTGCGTGCCTGTGGTTCTGGCTACTTGGAAGGCTGAGGAGGAAGGATCGCCTGAGCCCTGCAAGTTGAGACTGTGGTGGCATGAGCGTGCCACTGCGCTGCAGCCTGGCGACAGAGTGAGACTCTGATTTAAAAAAAAAAAGAGTCTCACTCTGTTGCCCAGGCTGGTCTACAACTCCTGGGCTCAAGTAATCCTCCAGCCTCAGCCTCTCAAAGCGGTGGGATTACAAGCATGAGCCACCAAGCCCCCGGCCAACTAATACTAAGATTAACCAGAATTTTAACAGATCCACCGGGGAGCAGAGGGAATTTAGGTGATAGTGGGATTATTAATGTTGAACAACATGGGAATTTATCTAAGAATTCAGGAAACAAAAAATTAAGAGAGTAGAAATCATGAAAAGGGAGATTTATAGAGAGATGAAAGTGCACGTGACAGGCAAATGAGACTGAAGGAATAATTAAATGAGCTCTGATTTAATTTAATTTTTTTAGCATTCAAAGAATATTTTTATTAGATGGTAATTAATATTCTCTATTACTTTGAATGACTATGTTACTTGAGTATACCAACTAATTTTCTTTTTTTTTTTTTTTGAGTCAGAGTCTCACTCTGTCACCCAGGCTGTAGTGCAGGGGCACACTCATGGCCACCGCAGCCTCAACCTGCTGGGCTCAGGAGATCCTTCCACCTCAGCCTTCCAAGCAGCTGGAATTACAAGCACAAGCCACCATGCCTGGCTAATTTTTTTTTTTAATTGTAGAGATGAGGTCTTACCAAGTTGCCCAGGCTAGTCTCCAACCCGTGAATTCAGGCAATCCTCTCACCTCAGCCTCCCAAAGTGCTGGGATTATTTTCTTTAAGAGACATTTCATACATTAATGCATAGTAAATATTTTGGGGTTTTTTACTTGTCAATATAGTTAAAATGGTGTTGAAAAACAGGTTGAGGTTTATTTATTAAGCCTGACACTTAAACTATCTTAACTTAAAGTAGTCAATTATTTAATATTTCTTATTTTCAGATTTCTTTTAATTCTGAAGATGTGGGATACAATTCAGGATTTCATTGTAAGAAAACATCTCCTGCCAGGCATGTTGGTTCATGCCTATAATCCCAGCACTTTGGCTGACCAAGGCTGGAGGATCACTTGAGCCCAGGAGTTTGAGACCAGCCTGGGCAACATAGCGAGACCTTCTTTCAACAAAAATAAAAGTAAAAAATTATCTGGGCATGGCAGTGTGCACCTGTACTCTCAGCTACTCGGGAAGCTGAGACAGAAGGATCACCTGAGCCCAGGAGGTTGAGGCTGTGATGAGCCGTGAGCATGCCACTGCACTCTAGCCTGGGTGACAGAGTGAGACCCTGACTCCAAAGAAAAAAAAAAAGGAAAGGAAAAAAATATCTCCTAAAAATCATGCACAGCCTTACCTGTCACCAAGACCTCAAGGTGATTGCTGGGGTCTGAGGCCCAGAAGGGAGGCCTTGTATGGTAGTACACACAACTGTATTTCCCAGTGTCACGGACGGTCACATTTTCAAGGGAGAAGTCCGTCTCCTTCCCTGTGGGACTCTGCAGCTGTATGGGTGACGAGGTTCCCGCCTTCAGGAGAGCGAACATTATAGGTGCAAAGGCATTGTGGTCTGGCTTCTGGCACTGCAGAGTTACCTTTCCTCCTGCGGCCACTGCACCCCCTTGGTAGGTCTGGAGGGAAGGTTTAGGTAAATTGCCTATAAGAGAAGTTGGGCCCTGAGGTCATGAGGGAAGCCTTGGGTCCCCCACTACCCCTTGTTCTCCTGTCAGGGGCCCTCATGGAGTGTGAGAAGTTACAGATATCTGATGTCTCCCACTTTCTCTCTTCCTTTCTATTTTTATTTTTTAGAGATAAGGTCTTGCTCCATCAGCCAGGCTGGAACGCAGTGGTACAATCATGGCTCACCAGCCTCAACCTGCTGGACTCAGGCCTAAGGAGCTGGGACTACAGGTGCATGCCATCACACCTGGCTAATTGTTTTAATTTTTTATAGAGATGGAGTCTTGCTATGTTGCCCAGGCTGGAGTGCAGTGGCAGGATCATGGCTCACAACAGCCTCGACCTGTTGGGTTTAGGCGATCCTCCTGCCTCAACATCCCAAGGAGCTGGAACTACAGACACATCACCATGCCCGGCTAATGGTTTTAATTTTTTTATGGAGATGGGATCTCACTATGTTGCCCAGGCTGATCCCCAACTTCTGGTCTCAAGCGGATCCCACCTTGGCCTCCCAAAGTGCCAGGATTACAAGTGTGAGCCATGGTGCCTGGCCAATCCATCTCTCTCTCTCTCTTTTCTTTTCTTTTCTTTCCTTTCTTTCTTCCTTCCTTCCTTCCTTCCTTCCCTCCCTCCCTCCCTCCCCTTTCTTTCTTTCTTTCTTTCCTTCCTTCTTTCTGAGTTAGTCTTTTTTGCCCAGGCTGTAGTGCAGCGGCATGCTCACAGCCACCGCAGCCTTGACCTGCAGAGCTCAACTTTCCAAGTAGCTGGATCCTTCAGTCTCAACTTTCCAAGTAGCTGGAACAACAGACATGCACCCCTACACCCGGCTAATTTTATGATTTATTGTAGAGACAAGGTCTCGCCATGTTGCTCAGGCTGGTCTCAAACCCCTGGGCTCAGGCAATCTTCCCGCCTCAGCCTTCCAAAGTGCTGGGATGACAGGTGTGAGCCACTGCACCCAGCCTGTCTCACTTTCTACTCTGACTCCAGGGCAGAGGATTTCCCTCCAAGACCTGGATGAAACCAAGCTGTTCAATTCCGCTCTTGACTCTCTCCACCTCCTCCTATGCCCAGCTACCTCGGAGACCGGGCCCCTCTTCTCCCTCTGCTTCCTCCCCCATCCCTTGCCCCATGATCACCACATGTCATTCAGGGATGCCCCTCCTCACCTGTAACCAACAGTAGAAGGACATCACTGCGCTGTGAGCTTGTGTGGGGGGACGCTTTACTGTGGTATTCGCAGGTGTATTCCCCAGCGTCACGGGTTTTTAGATCCTTAAGGTGAAATTCAGCCAGGCCCTCCACAGGACCAGATGCTTTCAAAGAACTCAAAATAGAATTTCCCTTTCTGAGAACAAAGCTCACATCCCTGGCAGGAGTCCAGCATCTCAGAATCACGTTGCTCTTGGCAGGGACCACCGAGCTGGGCCAGGCCACAAGGGAGGGCTTGGGCAGAGACCCTGCAGGGAAGCAGAGCCCAGGGGCTCACTGGACTCATTCCTGGCACTCAAAAAGCCCATTCGAGAAGGGGAAGGGGGACCGGGCACAGAGGCTCATGCCTGCAATCACAAATGCTATAGGATGCCGAGGCGGGAGGATTGCTTGAGCCCAGGAGTTCGAGACCAGCCTGGGCAACATAGCAAGACCTCGTCTCTACAAAAAAAAGGGAGAGAGGAGGAAGGGGTCTTTAAGGTGAAGGATCAAGGAGAGTTTTGTTGAAGAAACACTCACCGTCTCCCATTGTGTCTCCTTGGCCAACACAAAACCCTGCAAGAGAGTCTTCTGTGAGACCAAAGTCCCTGCCCGGGCCACAGGTCAGCCTGCCCTGACCCTGGGAATCATCCCGGAGGCTTCTGCTCAGGGCAGACCCGGGAGGCCCTGCAGACAGGCGTCCTCACCCTCCCACGCTAGACGTGGCTTCAGCTCTCCTCCTAGGTCCTCCGTCGTTTCTCAGAGTCCTCTGGACCGTCTCCTGCTGGCCTCACCTCACCTCACAGACCAGGTCCTTCTTGGTGCCATATAATTGCACAAATTCTTCTATTCTCATTTTTTATTCCAAATGGCACACATTTTTACCCTCTTTTTTAGTCAGGGTCTCACTCTGTCGTCCAGGCTGAAGTACAGTGACACAATCACGACTCACCCATCCTCGACCTCCTGGTCTCCAGCTATCCTCCCACCTCAGCCTCCCGAGTAGCTGGAACTACAGGCGTGTGCCACCACACTCAGCTAATTTTTTAAAACATTTTTTGGAGAGATGTCGTCTTGCTGTGTTGCCCAGGCTGGTCTCAAACTCCTGGCCTCAAGTGATTCTCCCACCTTGGGCTCCCAAAGTGTTGGGATGACAGGTGTGAGCCACCACACCTGGCCTGTTTTTACCTTTTCTCGGACAGCCTGTGTTACATTGTCTCTGTTTCCCCACCACAATTATTATTATTATTATTCATAGAGATGAGGTCTTGCTATGTTGCCCAGACTGGTTTCAAACTCCTGGGCTCAAGCCTCAGATCCTCCCACCTTGGCCTCCCAAAGGGCTGAGATTACAGGCGTGAGCCATTGTATCTGGCCTCATAATTTATTTATTTTTTTTAACTTATTTAATTAATTAATTTATTTTAATATATATTTTTATTTTAAAGTTGTGGGTTACAGTTAAGGAGTTTTCATAAGTGTATGTACCTCATGTCATGGGAGACCCAGGTGTCATGACTTGGAGTCCCTGGGAGGCAGGGACTCTGGGCTTCCCCCTGTGAACCCAGGTCTAGCACATAGCATATCATCAACAAATGCACATTGAATGGCTGATGACGTGGCCCAGTTTAAGCACGAACCCGGGAGGATTTTATAAGGATGTGAGCAGAGAGGCAGCCTCACCCTCTCTCCCATCTTCCTCCTACCTGGTTTACTCAGCCTCTGATGTCTCACCACAAGCACCAACATCCGTTTGGTGGGATAAGAATTTGGCTCAAAGATGGAACAAATCCCTACCACTGGAAAAGGTTAGTTGAGCGACATTAACTTTTTTTTTTCCCTCTCCCCTCTGCCCCATCCTGTGTGCCATGCCCTACCCCTGCCTTGCGCTCATCGACATTAACTTTTATTTTTATTTTTATTTTTGAGTTGGAGTCTCACTCTTATTGTCCAGGTTGGAGTGCAGTGACACACTAACTACTACTGTAGCCTTGATGTGCTGGCCTCAGGCGATCCTTCCACCTCAGCCTTCCAAGTAGCTGGAACTACAGGTGTGTACTAACACGCTTGGCTGAGTTTTCTGATTTATTGTAGAGATGAGGTCTCATCAAGTGGCCCAGGCTGGTCTCGAGCCCCTGGGGTAAGGCAGTCCTCTTGCCTCGGCCTCCCAAAGTGCTGGGATTCCAGGCTGAGCCACCGCACCCAGCCGACATTAATTTTTAATCTGAAAGGCTTGGAGTCCAATATTTGCTGTTATCTCTTTTCCTTCCTCAATACTCCAAACAGGACAAAGTTCATTGTCTGGTGCCTCAAAACATCCAAGTGGTTATACCAGAGAGGGAGAAACCTGCATTCCTCCCCGTCCCACATACAGGTGCACCTGTAGGACACTCCAACTCAGCTATTTTTCAACTTGGCCACACGATGGGCTCTCCTGGGAGCTGGTAAAAATACCAACACACAGAACCAACCACCAAGCCATTGAGTCAGAATCACTTGGGAAGGGGCCTGTAATCCCTGCACGCTGGGAGGCTGAGGCAGGAGGATTGCCTGAGTCTGGGAGTTCGAGACCAGCCTGGACAATTTGTCAAGACCTAGCCAGGTGTGGTGGTGTGTGGCTGTGCTTCCAGCTACTTGGAAGGCTGGGGCAGAAGGATCGCCTGAACCCAGCAGGTTGAGGCTGCTGTGACCATAATTGTGCCACTGTGGCCGGGCATGGTGGATCACACCTATAATCCCAGCACTTTGGGAGGCTGAGGTGAGAGAATTGCCTGAGCTCACCGGTTCAAGACTAACCTGGGCAATTTGGCAAGACCTCATCTCTACAATAAAAATTAAAAAATTAGCCAGGTGTGGTGGCACATGCCTGTAGTTTCAGCTATTTGAAAGGCTGAGGTGGAAGAAAAAAAGAAAAAAATTGTGCCATTGTACTCCAGCCTGGGCAACAAAGTGAAACTCTGACCCGCCCCCACCCCCCAAAAAAATTCCAGTACATAGAACCAACCACAGAAGCATTGAGTAAGAATCACTTGGGAAGGGGCTGGGTGTGGTGGCTCATGCCTGTAATCCCAGCACTTTGGGAGGCTGAAGTAGGAGGATTGCCTGAGTTTAGGGGTTCGAGACTAGCCTGGGCAACTTGGCAAGACCTCGTCTCTACAATAAATTTAAAAAATTAGCCAAGTGTGGTGGCATGTGCCAGTAATCCTGGCTACTTGGGAGACTGAAGTGGGAGCATCACCTGAGCCTAGCAGGTCGAGGCTGTGGTGGCCGTGAACGTGCCTCTGCACTCCAGCCTGGATGACAGAGTAAGACTTCGACTCAAAAAAAAAAAAGAAAAAAAATTCCAGCATACAGAACCTACCAGAGGCACTGAGTCAGACTCACTTGGGAAGGAGCTCAGAGATCAGCATTTTCCCAAGTTCCCAGACAACGCAAGTATGTAGCCAAGATGGAGAACACAACTCTAGATGAACTTGAACAAACATCTCTCAAGATAGCAACACATACACTCAAAATCAATGGTTTAGAAATGAACTTTTACCATACTAAAGAGATTGCTCTAGCTGGACTCAGTGGCTCACGCCTGTCATCCCGTGGGCTCAGGCAACTCACTCACCTCAGCCTCCCAAAGTGCAGGATTACAGGCTGAGCCACCGAGGCTGGCTCTTTTTTTTTTTTTTAAGTTGGAGTCTCACTCCATTGCCCAGGTTGGAATGCAGTGGCACGCTCGCGGCCACCACAGCCTCGGCCTGCTGGGCTTAGACCATCCTTGCACCTCAGCCTTCCAAGCAGTTGGAACAACAGGAGCATGGCACCATGCCTGGCTAATTATTGTGATTTATTGTAAAGAAAAGGTCTCACCAAGTTGCCCAGGCTGTTCTCGAACCTCTGGACTCAGGCAATCCTCTCACCTCTGCCTCCCAAAGTGCTGGGATTACAGGTGTGAGCTACCGTGCCTGGCAGAATCTCTTTAAAAAATTAACATCACATTGGGCACAGTGGCTCAAGCCTGTAATCCCAGCACTTTAAGAGGCTGACACAGGAGGAATGCTTGATCCCAGGAGTTCGAGGCCGACCTAGGCAACATAGAGAAAACTTGCTGCTACAAAAAATATTTTTTAAAAAGTAGGCATGGTGGTGCCTGCCTGTAGTCCCAGCTACCTGGGAGGCTGAGGCAGGAGGATCACTTGAGCCCAGGAGACCGAGGCTGTGGTGAGCTGTGATCATGCCACTGCACTCCAGCCTAGGCAACATAGCAAGATCTTGTGTCTACAAAAAAAAATTGAAAAAAAAAAATAGCTGACATGTGGCATACACCTGTAGTCCCAACTACTCAGGAGGCTGAGGTGAGAGGATTGATTGAACCCAGAGAGTCAAGGGTGCAGTGAGTTGTGATCGTGCCACTGCACTCTGGTCTGGTTGACAGAGTGGGAGCCAGACTCAAAAATAGACAAATAAATAAAGTAAAATCAACGTCAAGCCTGTTTACGAAAACTACCATACTAAAGAGATTGCTCTAACTGGACACAGTGGCTCATGCCTGTCATCCCAGTACTGTGGGAAGCAGAGGTGAGAGAATTTCCTGAGCCCATGGGTTTGATATCAACCTGGGCAACTTGGTGAGACCTCATTTCTACAATAAATCAAAAGATTAACTGGGTGTGGTGGTGCGCGCGCCTGTAGTTCCAGTTATTTGAAGGCTGAGGTGGAAGGATCACCTGAGTCCAGCAGGTCGAGGTTGCAGTGGTCCTGAGCATACCACTGTCCTCCAGCCTAGGTGACAGAGTGAGTCCCCAACTCAAAATTTTTTTTAAGTTTGTAATTTCTTTTTTATTTTAAAGATGTGGGGTACAATTCAGGCTTAGGTATACAAATGTTGATTATGCAGGTACCCTTGTTGATGAGGTGTGCTCCTCCCTCCTTTAGCAGTTTCCCTCAACTGCCAATTCCACCCTCCTCCCCTGACAGTTTCCCACTACTGCCAGTCCCTTTCTTATAGTATTATAATTGTTCAGGGTCCGCCTATGAGTGAGAACATATGGTACTCTGTTCTTTGTTTCTGTGATAGATCACTGAGTATGATCCATCCAAGTTGCTGTGAAGTCCGTGTGTTTGTCCTTCTTTATGGCTGCATAATATTCCATTGTATATATGTTCCACATTTTTTAATCCAGTCCGGCTTCGATGAACAACATGGTTGGTTCCATGTTTTTGCTATTGTGAATAGAGCTGCAACAAACATGCATGGGCAGGTATCTTTTTTGTAGAATAATTTGAGTTCTTCGAAAATTTTTTAATGAAATCTAAATATATTTAAATCTTAATCCATAAGAAAAATGCAAATTGAAATTGCCATGAAATCTTGTTTTTAGTTGTCACTTTATATATATTTTATATAATTAAATATATAAATAGACGAGCCCGTGGGTTCGAGACCGGCCTGGGAAACATGGGAAGACCTTGTCTCTACAACAAATCAAAAAATTAGCTGGGTGTGGTTGTGTGCACCTATGGTCCCAGCTACTTGGAAGGCTGAGGCCGAAAGATTGTCTGAGCCCAGCTGGTTGAGACTGTGGTGGCTGTGATCGTGTCACTGCACTCCAGCCTGGGCAACAGAGTGAGACACTGACTCAAAAAAAAAAGAGATTGCTTTAACTTAAAGAAGGTTGGTTAGACCTGTGTTTCTAAGATAGTTCCTCTTTGTTCCCTGGATGGAGCAACTGTTTTGTACCTTGGCAGTAAAAGGGGAAGTCACCAGGCCTTTGTGCTGATAGGACACCTAGGAGCTGATGCCAAGAATGAGAGTTCATGTTTTGAGAAAGGAAATAATGAATAGTCAAAGGGTGGAAACCACCCAAGTGTCCATCACTGGTTGAAAGGGTAAACAAAACGTGTTCTATGTATACAACGAGACCAAAAAAGGAAGGAAATTCTGCCAGGCATGGTGGCTCACGCCCATAATCCCAGCACTTTGGGAGGCCGAGGTGGGAGGATTGCTTGAGCCCAGGAGTTTGAGACCAGCCTGGGCAACTTGGCAAGACTTTGTCTTTTTGATAAATGAAAAAATTAGCTGTGTGTGGTGGCACACACCTGTGATTCCAGCTACTTGGAAGGCTGAGGCCAAAAGATTGCCTGAGCCTAGCCGGTTGAGACTGTGTTATCTATGATTGTGTCACTGCATTCCAGGCTGTGCAACAGAGTGAGAACCCTACCTCCCCCCCAAAAAAAAATTCTAACATATGCTACAATATGGATGGACCTTGAGGATACTATGCTAAATAAAATAAACCAGACACAAAATGATAAATTATTGTTATGATTCCATTCATACGAGGTACTTAGAATAGGCAAATTCACAGAGCTAGAAATGAGAATAGAAGTTACCATGGGCTAGGAGAAAAGGGGGAAAGGAAGAGTTGTAAGTTAGTGGGTATAGAATTCATGTTGTGGATTGTGATTGTTAATTTTTTTTTTTTTGAGACAGCATCTCCCTCTGTCACTCAGACTAGAGTGCAGTGGCACCATCATAGCTCACTGCAGCCTCGACCCACTGGGCTGAAGTGACCCTCCCTCCTCAACCTCCCAAGTGGCTGGGACTACAGGTGTGTGCCACGCCTGGTAAATTTTTTGGTTTTTGTAAAGACAGGAACTCACTACATTGTCCAGGCTGGTCTCAAACTCTGGGCCACAAGTGATTCTCCCGTCCAGCCATGCAGGCGGCTGGGACTACAGGTATGTGCCACCACACTTGGCTAATTTTTTATTTTTTGCAGGGACAGGGTCTCACTATGTTGTGCAGGCCAAGTCTCCAACTCCTGGCCTCAAGCGATCCTCCCATCTTGACCTCCCAAAGCACTGGGATGACAGGCATGAGCCACTGTGCCCAACTGCAATTGCTAATTTTATGTGTCAAGTTGACTGGGCCACGGGATTCCCAGATGTCTGGTTAGACATTATTTCTGGGCGTGTCTGTGGGGGTCTTTTTAGAGAGACGAGCCCTTGAATGGGTGAACTGAGTAAAGCTGATTGCTCTCCCTGACATAGGTGGGTGCTCTGGTGAGGGCCGGAACAGAACAAAAAGCTGGAGGAAGGTTGAATTCTCACTCTCAGCCTGACTGCTTGAGCCGAGACATTGGTCATCTACCCTTGGGCTGGAACCGACACCCCTGGCTTTTCTAGGTCTTGACCTTCCAGATGGCAGATTGTAGGGCTCCAACCTCTGTCACTGTATGAACCAATTCCTTAGAATAAATCTCATTTGAGACATATGTCTATATCTGTAGCTACATATCTATATGTATAATATATAGATGTATACATTATATGTTTTATTGGTTTTGTCTCTGGAGGACCCCATCTAACACAGGAAAGGCTTTGAGGAACCCCCCAAAACCCCATAGGTATCTGTGTACCAGCGAGTGTTGTTGTGAGAGGCTGCATTTAGCTAGTGATTTTTTTGGGGGGGGAGGAGATTTATAAGGGCACCTACCCACACTATGCTGCATGTTCTGCAGTTTTTGACCCAAAATGGCATGACTCCCATGCCCCACCCTTCCTATTCACCCGGTTTTGCCTCAAGTGACATCTTTTTTGTTTCCCCCATGAAAAAAGTCCTCAAAGGAAAACACTTTGTCGATGTGGAAGAGGTGAAACAAAAATGGCAGAAGCACTAAAAGGCAGCAAAATGGACGAGTTCAAAAAACTGTTTTGAGCAGTGGGAAAAGCATTTCAATAGGTTATTGCCTCAGAGAGTACTTTGAAGGAGACTGAAATTTAAACATGTAACAATAAATACACAACTTTTAAAAAGTAAATTCTGGGATTTGGGGGGTCCCACCCATGTAGATAAGGGTGATGATTATACAACATTATGAACATACTTAATACCACTGAACTGTATACTTACAAATAATTAAAATGAAAACTAGTACTTTACATACATTTTACTACAATAAAAAAGAAGAGTAATGAGTGTATTTAGAGATATTGAAATGAAAACTCCAGGTCGGGCAGCGACTCACACCTGTAATCCCAGCACTTTGGGAGGCAGAGGTGAGAGGATTGCCTGAGCCCAGGAGTTTGAGACCAGCTTGAGCAAGTTGGCGAGACCTCATCTCTACAATACGTCAAAAAATTAGCCAGGCATGGTGGTGTGCACTTGTGGTTCCGGTGCTTGGAAGGCTGAAGTGGAAGGATCCCCTGAATCCAGCAGGTCGAGGCTGCAGTGGCTGTGAGCTTGCCGCTGCACTCCAGCCTGGGTGACAGAGTGAGACACCAACTCAAAAAGCAAACAAACAAATGAGCATAAAATTACCCTAGGGGTGTCTCCCATCACACCTGATGCCATGACAGCTCCAGTGTGACCCTGTGAGGACTGAAACTCCCCGCCTGACATGAGGGTGGAGTAACAGAGACCCAGCCCTGAGACCACCCATTTCTAGGAAAAGCCCACCCCTAACCTCACTCCTCAATATCCCTAAGAATAAAAGTCAGAACTCAACAATCACAGAGGGGCAGAAGCAAAGCTTTCTAAAGGCTGTTTCTGCCACTCTCCTGTCTTGGGAGCATACTTTTCCGTTCTTTTTTGTTTGTTTTGAGTCGGAGTCTCCCAGTGTCACCCAGGCTAGAGTGCAGTGGCATGATCACGGCCACTGCAGCCTGAACCTGCTGGGCTCAGGCAATCCTCCCAGCCTCAGCCTTCCAAGTAGCTGGGACTACAGGTGTGCACCATCATGGCTGGCTGATTTTTAAATTTATTATAGAGACAAGGTCTTGCTATGTTGCCCAGACTGATCTCGAACCCCTGGGCTCAGGCAATCTTCTTGCCTCTACCTCCCAAAGTGCTGGGATGACAGGCATGAGCCCCCTGTCCAGAGGTGTGTGCTTTTCTCTGCTTAATAAAACAACTTGGTAAACCGGGCTTGGTGGCTCAGCCTGTAATCCTGCGCTTTGGGAGGCTGAGGTGAGTGGATTGTCTGAGCCCGCGAGTTTGAGACCCGCCTGGGCAACTTGGCGAGACCTCATCGCTACAATAAATCAAAAAAATTAGCCAGGCGTGGTAGTGCACGCCTGTAGTTCCAGCAACTTGGAAGGCTGAGGTGGAAGGATCACCGGAGCCCAGCAGGTCGAGGCTGCGATGGCCGGGAGCGGCCACCGCACTCCAGTCTGGGCGACAGAGTGAGACTCCAACTAAAAAAAAAAAAAAAGAAACGATTTGGCAATCCTACTTCTCTTGGGTGTCTGTTTGTAAATTCATCCCTAGGGTGAGCACAAGAACCATCTCCCACCAGAAGGAGCACCTCTCCTCCTCTCCCGACTCAAGAGGCATTCTCAGACCTGCAGAGACTCAGAGTCTTCATTATCCTGGTCCCTTCTCTGTCAGTTCCACCAGTCTCCCCAAGGCACTGAGATCCCAACACTTTGAGAGACTCTGGCATCTCTTCAACAGCCACCATGCTGTCAGTCCTGAGGGGCTTGAGGACTGTGGCAGGCTTGGCAGGAGGTGGGAAGGTGGACAGTGGTCTGACACAGCCTTGGGCAATGTGGGATTTATGATACACTCTCAGGCGGTGAATGTCTTATCTAATCTCATCCTTCTTCAGTAGGACATACCTGTGTGACACTGTTCAGAGTCCTCTTTGTATGTGGGAGCCACAGGGAGTTTATTAAGATATATTCCCGGCCTCTCATGGACAGAAGGAGCCGGGCGCCTCATGCCTGTAATCTTAGCCCTTTCGGAGACCGAGGCAGGAGGACTACCGGAGCCCAAGTGTTCGAGACCAGCCTGAGCAGCACAGCAATACCTTGTTACTACAAAAAAAAATTTTTTTTGAGTCAGAATCTCACTGTCACCCAGGCTGGAGTGCATTGGCATAATCACGGCTACTGCAGCCTCAACCTGCTGGGCTCAGGCGATCCTTCCACCTTTGCCTTCCAAGTAGCTGGAACTATAGGCATGTGCTACCACATTAGGCTAATTTTTTTGCAGAGATAAGGTCTTGCTGTGCTGCCCAGGCTGGTCTCAGACTCTTGAACTCAAGCAATCCTCCTTCCTCAGCCTCTCAAATTCCTGGGATTACAAGCCTGAGCCACAGTAACTGGCCCATACTTTTACTTAAGCAAAAAAAAAAAAAAAAAAAAAAAAAAGCTGAGTTGATACCAAGAAAAGCATAAAACTCAGAAAGTCCAGAAGGTAAAGGCATCCAGCAAAAATCACAAAGTTGAAACAAGAGAAGGTAAGGTTTATAAAGCACTGGTTTCGAGGTAGTGTCTACACAGCACTGAAGTAGTGTCTACACAGGACTCAGCAAATTTTCTCCCTTATCCTATGCGCTTGGTAAGCCAACGTTAATGTTATTATTTCTCTTTCCATCCCCAATCCAAATATATTCCCACTTCTATGACTTTCTGGGGTCCCAACGGATAACCCTAGGAGACTTACTGAAACAGAGGAAAGAAATTAGCTTAGGGATCATCACGGCCGGTCAGCAGGGCCAAGAGTTCTTCTCAGGCTGAGCAGTCCACAGAAGAGAGAAAGGCTGGAGTGTCACCGCCCCTCCTGGCTCCAGAGTGTGGGCAGTGATAGCTCCTCCCTGGCTTTTGGTTGCCTCCTCCCACATCCATGTTCAGGAAATGTGCTGGTGCCACTAATTACGACACGTTCCTCACCCCTCGTTTTCAAAAGCTTGCTTGACTCACAGGAAATCCTCTTCTGCCTCAAATTTGAGGCACCAAACAGGTACCCCTCGAGATACTTCAGACATACTGAGCAGATGAAATCACTTCACTCTTTTTATTTTATTTTATTGTTACTTAGAGTTGTAGGGTCTCTGTAAGTATTTACTATGTAAGTCAATAGCAGGCAGGTGAGGTTTGGGCTTCTCGCAGGCACTCTCTCCCCATACTGGACCTGGTACCCAGTGTGTGGTTATGTGTCCCTCCTCCCTCCTCCCTCCCCTCCCATAGCAGCATCCAGCATCTGTTATCCCCATCTTTGTGCCCATGTGACCAGTGATCAGGGCCCGTTTATGAGTGAGAACATGCGGTATTGTTTTTTGTTTCTGGGATGGTTCACTTAGCATGCTGCAAAGGAAATGATTTTGTCCTTTTTTATGACTGTGTGATATTCCATCATGTATATGTACCACACCTTCTTTATCCAATCCACTTTCTATTTTTTATTTTATATTTTGAGTTAGAGTCTCACTCTATCGCCCAGGTTTGAGTGCAGTGGCATGCTCAAAGCCACCCCAGTGTCGACCTGCTGGTCTCAGGTGATCCTTCCACCTCAACCTTCCAAGTAGCTCGAACTACAGGCATGCGCCACCATGCCCAGCTAATTTTCTGATTTATCATAGAGACGAGGTCTTGCCATGCTGCCAAGCCTGCTCTTAAACCCTTGGGCTCAGGCAATCCTCTCACCTCTGCCTCCAAAAGTGCTGGGATTACAGGTATGAGCCACTGCACCCAGCCTCAGTCCACTTTTGATGGGCATCTGGGTTGGTCCTGCATTTTTGCTATTGGAAAGCACTTCACTCTTGAGAACACCGGAAGTTCCTGGACAAACATTGAGGTTATGAGACATTGGTCAAACAGTCCTTGCAGCCCGGATTTCATTGCTGGGAAAGGCTCATAGACCCCAAAATGACCTTTCAACCACAGTCTACATCAGCCAGTACAGAAGACAAAGATTAAATGTGGTTTGGGTTTGGGTGATTTTTTTTAAGTATATTCACTTGAAATTTTGCTTGAAAAGCTGCTTTGAAATGATGAAAGGGTTATCTCTGAAGTCGGAATAAAGGTGTACCGGTGATTCCCAAGATTATTCCTCAACCTGCCTTCCATTCTGCTTTTTAAAATTTTTCCCTTGACAAGGTTACAGGGTATTTCTTCCACTTTTCCTTGGAGCTGACTGCCTTTTTGCTTAAATAGAAAAATCTCTTCTCCTGAACAGTCTAGGGAGAAAAAAAAATTTAATTAAAAAAAGCTTAAAAAGAAAAAAATCATCCCTCAACATTACATTTAGTATATTCTCTCTCTTTTGCTTTTTCTTTCTTTCTTTTTTTTTTTTTTTGAGTTGGAGTCTCATTCTGTCGCCTAGACTGGAGTGCAGTGGCCACTCCCGGCCACCGCAGCCTCACCTGCTGGGCTCCGGCGATCCTTCCGCCTCAGCCTTCCAAGTAGCCGGAACTACAGGCGCGCACTACCACACCCCAGCTCATTTTGATTTATTGTAAGATGAGGTCTCGCCAAGTTGCCCAGGCGGGTCTCGAGCCCGCAGGCTCAGGCAATCCACTCACCTTAGCCTCCCAAAGGCGCGGGATTACAGGCTGAGCCACTGAGCCCGGCTTGCTTTTTCTTTCTTTCCATTTTTTTTTTTTCTTTTTTGAGTTGGAATCTCACCCTGTCGCTCAGGCTGGAGGGCAGTGGCACGCTCATGGCCACCACAGACTTGACCTGTTGGGTTCAAGTGATCCTTCCTTCTCAACCTCCCAGTAACTGGAACTACAAGCACATGCCATGATGCCTGGCTAATTATTTGATTTATTGTAGAGAGGAGATCTCACTATGTTGCCCAGGCTGGTTAGTATATTTTCTTGATAAGGGAGGCAGACAATGGAATAGGTCAAATCTACATAGTGCCCCATTTTTAGTAACTGACTTGAAAGCCTCCAAAATATTTGTTTTTTGGGTAACATGTTCATATTTTAATGTAGAATCATTCATTTTGCATGAAACAAGAAAAAGAAAGGTGTTTATGTACAGGTTTAAGAAAAACATTCTTCAAAAAAATAAATTCCTGAGTATTTTATAATTTAGAAATAACATATATCATCAGATCAGACCACAGTAGGCAGGCATGGTGGCTCATGCCTGTAATCCCAGCACTTTGGGAGGCAGAAGTGAAAGGATTACCTGAGCCCAGGTGTTTACGACCAGCCTGGGCAACTTGGCGAGGCCTTGTCTCTACAATAAATCAAAAAATTAGCCTGGCATGCTGGTGCGTGCCTGTAGTCCCAGCTACTTGGGAGGCTGAGGCAGAAGGATCACCTGAACCCAGCAGGTGGAGGCTGCAGTGGCCGGGAGTGTGCCACTGCCCTCCAGCCTGGGCAACAGAGTGAGACTGACTCAAAAAAGAAAAAAAAATAGCATGTGTCATTAGATCAGACCACAATGGTTTTGTGCTACAATCAAAGTACCTTCATATTTAAGTTGAGAAGCATCTACAGGGAAGTGAGTATAGGAACCTAAATTATAAACTTAAATAGTTTTTTGTGAGCCTTAGTAAAAAAATCACAATCTCTTTCTAAGCTAGTTAATGCATATTCATACGATGAGCCAAAGCTTGTGAAACACCCATTAAAGTGACGTTTTCTAAGTAAATTCCTAAAAAACAAAATGATTAATGAAACTGGAAAGTGAGTATTTAACCAATACTAGCATGAAAGCTAACAAACTTTTCTATTTTATTTTAGAGTTGTAGGGTACATGTGAGGCTTTACTTCATAAGTAAATTGCATGCAGGCGAGGTCTAGGCTTCTAACAAGGCCTCTCTCCCTTGAGTAGTGAAACTGGTGCCCAGTGTTTGGCTGTGCAAACTTTTCTAACTTCAAAAATCACTTTCTAATCGCTTTTTACAAATAACTCATGGCATGTAAAGTGAAAATGACTTTTACCTGCCTACTCAAAGAGAAAGAAAAATAGGTTGAGTGTACTACTACTTGACCTGAAATAATTCAAGATTCAAAGCATTCAAAGAGGCCAGGTGCACTGGCATATGCCCGAAACCTCAGTACTTTGGAAGACCAAGGTAGAAGGATCACTTGAGGCCAAGAGTTCAAGACCAGCCTGGGCTGGGACCCTGTCTCTCTAAAAAAAAAAAAATAAAAATAAAATAGGCAGGGATGGTGGCACACACCTTTAGTTCTAGCTGTTTGGGAGGAGCTCTTGAGCCCAGGATTTAGAGGCTGCAGTGATCTATGATAGGACCACTGTACTCCAGCCTGGTTGACAGAGCAAGATACTCTCTTAAAAAACAACAAACAAAGAAACAAACAAACAAAAAACAAGCTGGGTGCAGTGGCTCATGCTTGTCATCTCAGCACTTTGGGAGGCAGAGGCGAGAAGATTGCCCAAGCCCAGGGATTCGAGTCCAGACTGGGCAACTTCGTGAGACCTCATCTCTACAAAAAATTAAAAAATCACCCAGGCATGGTGGCACGTGTCTGTGGTTCTAGCTACTTGGAAGGATGAGGCTGAAGGATCGCTTGAGCCCAGCAGGTCGAGGCTGCAGTGACTATGGGCATGCCACTGCACTCCAGCCTGGGTGATGGAGTGAAACTCCTACTCAAAAAAACAAAAACAAAAAACCTCAAAGATGCCAATAAAAACAAACCTAAAATGTCAATGCTGACAAATCTAAAATGTATTGCAAGAAAATAATTCAGCACAGCAAGCAGCCACACAACACTCAAATAAGGAGGCATTCTAGCCAAAAGTGATCTCAAGACATCAAGAATGTGCCACTTCCCACTTTCAGTGCTGCATGTTTTTCTCTTTTTAGTAACAATCAAGCATGTGCACAGAACATTTCAGAATCCGGAAGTGCAACGTGAATTCTTGGCTGTGAATTCTTGGCTGGAGTTCCTTAAACTGTGATGGTCACGTTGACATTTTTCTTGCTACATTACCTGTTGGGATATCAGAGCCCTTTGGGGGTTTCACAAGACCAAGTATAAATTTTCACTCTCACTATTACCAGTAAACAAAGCTAACAGGTTGGTGCAAACCTGTCCTGGAATTGGTTACAAAGCAATCAGTATGTTTCATTCCATGACCCAAGTCAGTATCACCTGAGTACCTTGTTAATGTCAGCAAAATATCTTAGACCAATTCCCTCTGGAACCAACCCTCACACCACAGTTCTTGAATAGCTATCCTGCACGGTACTAAACCAAATTCCTTAGGATTTACAGTGACTTAGTGAGGCCATGGTCCGTACTTAAGGCCATTTTAGATTCCTTGAAATTTTTTGTGTGTCTCATAAGCTCTTAGTCAGTGGGTCTCAAAAGTCGCAAATCTGCAAGCTTCTATTTCTTTTTCCTCTACACAGGGAGACCCCAAACAATGGAATTTTATTTTGGAGGGCAGACCCCCTTGTAATACAGGTTTCCCTTGCTAGGTAAGTGTTCTAGGAACCCATCAGCACCAGTGTACCAGCTAGCATGCTTGTGAAAGGCTGCATTGTAGAAGACATGTTCTGAGTTGTGGCAAACAGGTGACTGGTTCATCCACCGTGACAACACACGTGCCCACACCTCGCTGAGTGTTGAGCAGTTTTTTACCCCAAATGTATGATCCCCATGTCCCACCCTCTCTATTCTCCTGATCTCACCCCAGTGACTTTTTTTCATTTCCCTGGGTGGAAAAAAGTCCTCAAAAGGAAATGTTTTGCCAGTGTGGAAGAGGTGAAACAAAAGACAACAGAAGCACTAAAAGGCATCCAAATGGACCAGTTCAAAAACTGTTTTGAGCAGTGGAAAAAGTATCTTGGTAGGTGTATTGCATCAGACAGAGCGTACTTGGAAGATGACTGAATTTTAAATGTGTAAGAATAAATACACAGGCCGGGCTCAGTGGCTCAGCCTGTAATCCCAGTACTTTGGGAGGCCGAGGCAAGAGGATTGCCTGAGCCCAGGGGTTCAAGACCAACCTGAGCAACTTGGTGAGACCTTGTCTCTGTAATAAATCAAAAAATTAGCCAGGCATGGTAGCATGTGTTTGTAGTTCCAACTACTTGGAAGTCTGAGGCAGAAGGATCGACTGAGCCCAGCAGGTTGAGGTTGCGGTGGCCATGAGCGTGCCACTGTACTCCAGCCTGGGTGATAGAGTGAGACTCCGGCTCCAAAGAAAAAGGGGGGTGGGGTGGGAGTGGGATTGGCAGTTGAGGGAGACTGCTAGGAGAAGGAGGGGCATACCTCATCAACAAGGGTACCTACATAATCAACGTTTGTATACCTAACCTTGAGTTGTACCCCACATCTTTATAGTAAAAAAAAAGAATAAATACACAATTTTTTATAAAGTCTGAGTTTTCTTGGAACCTCTCTTGAATATCAGGTTTCTGAATCACTCTAATTTTTTTCTCTAGGAAGGCAAATATTTACATCTCTGAAATGTAAATTTACCTACATATTGACCACTTGCCAGCTTCACCATCCAAGTAAACAGGTGTGCTTCCTGACAGATTGCATTTGGTAAAGATTTTGGGGGGCAACTAACTTGGCCATACAGATAGAATCCCCTGGAAGTCCAAAAGAGACATTTTAGGCTTATTTGATATGGTAAAATTATGCAGGGAGCCCTGGCAAACAACTGGTGTTTAACCCTCTTTGTGTTCTGTTTGTATAAATGTGTTATTTATATGGATCCCAAACTTACATAAACTTTTAAAAATTCTGAAATGTCTTGGTATATGCTATGAGTCATCATTACGATGACTACGTTAACTTGTCGTATGCCACAGAAATAACTAAGTTTCTTTGTCAATTGCATCTTTAATCTTGACTAATCTAAGTCTTCTGCCATTTTTTAAAAAAGATCTATGTGGGCAAAGTTAGCAGGGGCTATGCAAGTCAAGGCCCTGCAAAGTAGGCTTCCTTGCTGAGGGACACAGAAAGAGGAGAAGGTGCAGAAACTGAAACTCAGCTCTGGCTCAAAAGGTCATTCTCTTTCCAGAGAATCCCTGCACTCTCTCTCGATCTCACGCTTCAGTGGGAAAGGTGTTTTTTCTTGCCTCAGACATCATTCTAAAGAAAGGTGCACAAGAGGCCAGGTGCAGTAGCTCGTGTCTATAATTCTAGCACTTTGGGAGGTGGAGGGGGGAGGATTGCTCGAGCCCAGGAGGAGTTCGAGACCAGTCTGGGCAACATAGCAAGATCTCATCTCTAAAAAAAAAATAAAAATAAAAAAATTAGCCAGACATGATGGCATACACCTGTAGCCCCAGCTACTTGGGAGGTTGAGATGGGAGGATCACTTGAACCCAGGAGGTCGAGGCTGCAGTGAGCCATGATTATGCCACTGCACTTCCACCTGGGTGACAGAGTGAGACTCCGACCAAAAAAAAAAAAAAAAAATGCCAGGTTTAGCGGTCATGCCTGTAATCCCAGCACTTCGGGAGGAGGAGGGTGGGAGGATTGCTTGAGCCCAGGAACTCGAGGCCAGCCTAGGCAACATAGCAAGACCTCATCTTTACCAAAAAAAAAAAAAAAAAAAAAAAGAAAAGAAAAGAAAAGAAAGGAAAAGAAAAGAAAAATGAGTCAGGCATGGTGGGGTGCACCTGAAGTCCCAGTTACTTGAGAGGCTGAGATGGGAGAATCACTCGAACCCAGGAGGTTGAGGCTGCAGTGAGCCATGATTCTGCCACTGCACTTCAGCCTGGGTGACAGTGAGACTCTGACTAAAAAAAAAAGGCCAAACTTAGTGGCCTTTAATCCCAGCATTTTGGGAGGCAGAGGTGGGAGGATTGTTTGAGTCCAGGAGCTTGAAACCAGACTGGGCAACATAGCAAGACCTCATCTCATCTCTAAAAAAAAAAAAAAAAAAAAAAAAAAATCAAAAAATGAGTCAGGCGTGGTGGTGTGTACCTGTAGTCCCAGCTACTTGGGAGGCTGAGATGGGAGAATCGCTTGAACCTAGGAGGTCGAGGCTGCAGTGAGCCATGATTATGCCACTGCACTTCAGCCTGGGTGATAGAGTGAGGCTCTGACCCCTCCCCCCCAAAAAAAGGCCAAACTTAGTGGCTCACTCCTGTAATCCCAGCACTTTGGGAGGTGGAGGTGGGAGGATTGCTTGAGGCCAGGCGTACGAGACCACTCTGGGCAACACAGCAAGACCTCATCTCTATAAAAATAAAAAAAATTTAGCCAGGAGTGGTGGCATAAGCCTGTAGTCCCAGCTACTTGGGAGGCTGAGATGGGAGGATCACTTAATCCTAGGAAGTCGAGGCTGCAGTGAGCTGTGATTATGCCACTGCACTTCAGCCTGGGTGACAGAGTGAGACTCCGACAAAAAAAAAAAAAAAAGCAATCAGGCCAGGCTTGGTGGTCATCCTGTAATCCCAGCACTTTGGGAGGCAGAGGCAGGAGGATTGCTTGAGGCCAGGAGTTCGAGACCAGCCTGGGCAACACAGCAAGACCTCATCTCTATAATAAATTTAAAAAATGAGTCAGGGGTGGTGTATACACCTGAAGTCCCAACTTCTTGGGAAGCTGAGATGGAGGATCACTTGAACCCAGGAGGTTGAGGCTGCAGTGAGCTGTGATTATGTCACTGCACTTCAGCCTGGATGGCAGAGTGAGACTCTGACAAAAAGAAAAAAAAAAGCCTAGCTTTGTGGCTCATGCCTGTAATCCCAGCATTTTGGGAGGAGGAGGCAGGAGGATTGCTTGAGCCCAGGAGTTCAAGACCAGTCTGGGCAACATAGCAAGACATCATCTCTACCAAAAAAAAAAAAAAAAAAATCAAAAAATTAGTCAGGAATAGTGGCATGAGCCTGTAGCCCCAGCCACTTGGGAGGCTGACATTGGAGGATCATTTGAATCCAGGAGGTCAAGGCTGCGGTGAGCCGTGATAATGCCACTGAATTTCAGCCTGGGTGACAGAGTAAGACTCTGACAAAAAAATTAAAAATAAAAAACAGACCGGGCTTAGTGGCTCACACCTATAATCCCAGCACTTTGGGAGGCCAAGGTGGGAGGATTCCTTGAGCTCAGGAGGTTGAGGCTATGGTGAGCTGTGATTGTACCACTGCACTCCAGCCTGGACATCTGAGTGAGACTCTGACAAGAAGAAAGGTGCACAAGAGAGTCTGAGTGAATATATGAATTATCTATTGCTCTCTATTACACAAGTTTAGTGGCTTAAGCAACACACATTTATTTATCTCAGAGCCTCTGTACGCTAGGAGCCCAAGTATGGACTAGCAGGAGCTTTTACGAGCTGCAATCAAGGCGTTGGCCAGAGTTGGAGTCTAATCTGAAAAGACACCTGGGGAAGAATCCACTTCCACACGGCAATGTGATTCTGGCACTGACTGTCTGGAGTTAGCATAGACTTCACAGGTTAAGTGAAGACTCATGAGACTGCCCTCACTTCAGATGTTAGCAACAAACTCCGTTGTTCCCAAGTCACCTGCGCTTCTGACAAACTGCCTAAAAATTCAGAGGTTCTTATTGCCCACTCAGGCTCAATCATTTGCTAGGATGACTCAAAGAACTCAAGAAAGCACCGAACTTTTGATTATGATTTTATTATAAAGGAGACCAGGTTAAAGAAGAGACACAGCACCGTTTCTAAGAGGTCCCCAAATGCAGAGATTTTGTGCCCATAAGATGCACCATGGGCAGGGTGTACCCTGTGGCTCACACTTATAATCCCAGCACTTTGGGAGGCCAAGATAAGAGGATTGCCTGAGCCCAGGGTTTTGAGACCAACCTGGGCAACTTGGTGAGACCTTGTCTCTACAATAAATCAAAAAATTAGCCAGGCGAGGTAGTGCACGGCTGTAGTTCTGACTATTTGAAAGGCTGAGGCAGAAGGATCCCCTGAGCCTAGCAGGTCAATGCTGCGGTGGCCGTGAATAACAAAGTGAGATTCCAATTTTTTAAAAAATGCATCATCGCCAAGTGTGGTGGCTTATACCCATAATCCCAGCACTTTGGGAGACTGAGGTGGGAGGATTAGTTGAGGTCAAGTGTTTGCAAGCAGCCTGGGCAACATAGCAAGACCTCTTCTCTATGGAAAAAAAAAATGTTTTTAATTAGCCAGACATGGTGACATGTGCCTGTAGTTCCAGCTACTCAAGAGGCTGAGGTGGTAGGATTGCTTGAGCAATCAAGGCTGTGGTGAGCCACGAACATGCCACTGCACTCTAGCCTGGGTGACCAAGCTAGACCTCAGCTCAAAAACAAAAAAAAGTGCATCATCAATCAGGATGCTCCTCGGAGTCTTGGTGTCCAGAAATTTTATTGGGGCTTAATTACACAGGCACAGTTGATTGAATAATTGGCCCGTGACTGAATCCATCTCCAGCTTCCCTCTCTTTCCCAGAGATTGGGAAGCTCGAACCCCCAACCTTCTAATCACATGGTTGGTGTTTCTGATTTGGCTAGCACCCATCCTGGGGTCACCTCATTAGCATAAACTCAGGTTTGGTCCAAGGGACACACCATGAATAACAAAGACACTCCTGCTGTTAGGAAATTCCAAGAATTTAGAGGTTACCTCCCAGGAATCAGGGACAAAGGCCTGCCAAATCCTCTGTTATTATTTTATTTTTTAAAATTTTGTTTGTTTATTTATTTATTTATTTATTTTAAGGATGTGGGGTACAAGTCAGGATTAGGTATTCAAGTGGACATCATACAGGTAAAGTTTGGACCTCCTTTTTGGTCTCCACTTTGGCTGGTTTCAGATCAAATCCTTTATTATTCAACACAAGCCCACACAGTGGTTGGCAGAAGTCAACTCCTTGAGTCCTATTGGACTGAGGGCTCAGCTTCCCCCTGGCTGGAGGCCACCCTTAGTTCCTTGCCTTGTGGGCTTCTCCAACATGGTATCTCACTTTATGCAGCTCACCATCCAAGAAGGCAATCAAGAGGGTCTGCTAAAATGGTGGAAGTCACCATCTCATTTTATTTTCATTCATTTATTTATTGAGTCAGGGTCTTGCTCTGTCTCCCAGGCTGGAGTGCAGTGGCATGATCATGGCTCATTATGGCCTCAACCTCCTGAGCTCAGGTGATCCTTCCATCTCAGTCTTCTGAGTAGCTGGGACCACAGATGCACGCCACCACGCCCGGCTAATATTTTTATTTTTTGTAGAGATGAGGTCTCTCCATATTGCTCAAGCTGGTCTCAAACTGCTTGGCTCAATCGATCCTCCCACCTCAGCCTCCCAAAGTGCTGGGATGACAAGTGTGAGCCACTGCACCTGGCTGCTGTCTTATGTAACATAGTCTCTAAAGAGACATCCAATCTCCTTTGCGATATTCTGTAGGTGAGAAGTCAATCACCAAAATCAAGCAGAGGGATTCCCAAGAGGCAGGAATACAAGGAATGAGGACCACTGGAGGACATTTGAGGGTCTGTTTGCCACAGTGAATGCTCACTCAGCCTCTTGATCCCCAGCCCACAAGCTTGTGTGAGGTCATGGGGAAGTTTTATCTTATTTCATTTTTAAATTGTATTATAAAGGATACAGTCAGAACCATCTTAATGAAGAGACACACAGTACAGGGTCTAAGAGGATGGCAAAGGTAGAGATTTCGTGTTCATAAAATGCACCATGGCCAGGCGTGGTGACTCATGCCTGCCATCCCAGCACTTTGGGAGGCTGAGATGGGAGGATTGCTTGAGGCCAGGTGTTCGAGATCAGCCTAAGCAACATAGCAAGAACTCTTCTCTTTGAAAATTAAAAAAAAAATTAGCTAGGTGTGGTGTCAGGCATGATTTGTTTTGGTGATGGCCTTTGTGGAGAAAAGGACGTAGAAACAAGATTGGCAGTAAAGAAAGGCACTGAGACCAGGCACAATGGTTCATGCCTGTAATCCCAGCACTTTGGGAGACAGAGGCGAGAGGATTACCTGAGCCCATGGGTTTGAGACTAGCCTGGGTAACTTGGTGAGACCTTGTCTCTACAGTAAATCAAAAAATTAGCTGGGCATGGTAGCACACACCTGTAGTTCCAGCTACTTGGAAGGCTGAGGCGCAAGGATCGCCTGAGCCCAGCAGGTAGAGGCTGCGGTGGCTGTGAGTATACCACTGAACTCCAGCCTGGGCGACAGAGTGAGACTCTGACTCACAAAAAAAAAAAAAGGCACTGAACACGTATCAAGAAGGTAACAAGAAATGGTACAACCTCTTTGGAAGCTGTAAAGCTCCAGTGCTGGTCAGTAGTGGGATCGCGCCTGTGAACAGCTGCTGCACTCTAGCCTAGGCAGCATAGTGAGACCCTGTCTCTGAGAGAAAGAGAGAAAAAATAGAATAGTGCCTGTGGTATAATTATATTTGTATAAAGTTTAAGAACAGGCAAAACTCATCTGTGATAAAAACCAGAAAAGAAAGAAGTGGAAATTGACTGAAGAGAGTCACAAAGGAACTTTATGAAGTGCTTGTGAGATTCTATATTTTTAGCACGATGGTGGTTATACTAAGTGAGCGAGATAGATAGATAGATAGATATATAGATAGATAGATAGATAGATAGATAGATAGATAGATACAGATGAGAGATGATAGTAGATAACAGGTACTAGATAGATGATAAATGATGATAATGATAGATAAATGATGTTAGGTAAGATAGATATATAGATGATGATGATGATAGATACAGACAGATGATAGATGATAGACAATAGGCACATAAATAGATGATAGATGATGATGATGATAGATAGATGATAGGTAAATAGATGATGATGATGATAGATAATAGAGACATGATAGAGAATAGATGATAGATAATAGATGATGATGATAGATAGATAGATGATAGATAAATTGATGATAGATAATAGATGATTATAATGATGATATTTTATATATATAAATAAATACATGATATGTAAATTGATGATAGATAGATATATGATAGATAATAGATGATATTATATATAGATAGATGATAGGCAGATAGATAGATGATAGATAATAGATGATGATAGATAAATTGATGATAGATAATAGATGATGATGACAGATAGATAGATAAATTGATGATATATAGATAGACAGATGATAGATAATAGAAGATAATGACAGATGATAGATAATCGATGATGATGCTAGATAGATGATAGATAAATAGATGATTATAGATAGATAATAGATGATGATGATGACAGATAGATGACAGATAAATTGATGATAGATAAATAGATGATGATAGATAATAGATAATGATGAGGAGGAGGAAGAAAGATAGATAGATAGATAGAGACAGACAATGGATGATAAATAGAGAATAAGTACATAAACAGATGATGATGTTAGATAGATTAAATAGGTAGGCAGATGATGAAAGATAGGTGATAGATAGATGACAATGATGATAGAAGCAGATGATACATAGATGATAGACAATAGGTACATAGATAGATGATCTATGATGATGCTAAATTCATGATGTTAGATAGAGAAGATAGATAGGTGATGGAAAGAGTGGAGACCGAGCTATAGCATGTCACTGAGTTGTGCACTACAGATTTGTGCATTTTATTCGATGTAAATCATACTTCTCATTTTAAGAAATTTTTTTTAAAGAAAAAGACAAGTTCTCAGTGGGATTTGAGGAAAGGAGTCCCCATTTGCCTAGTCCCCCATGTGGCCTCTGCCCCATCCCCTCATCCCTCATCAAAAGTCCTTCCTTCCCAGGCTCCGGGTCTTCTTCTGGCTATGTCTTCAGGACCGAGTATACACAGGTTTCCAGAGGTTGCTTTGTCTGGCTGGAAGGGACCTCAGTTAGGGCTCTGGTGTCCAACTCGGCATAAGTCACTCCATGGTTTTCCTCAGCGCTTGAGACCTGAGATCCTTCATCCTGGAGGTAAAGAAGAAAAGGATACAGTCTATGGAGGAGTATTTGATTGCAAAGATTTACCATAACAATGCCACCAGAGGCAATCCCCTCAGGTTCCCTCCCACTCTGGGATCTTTTCTGTCCTCTCCATAAATCCTGCTTTTAAAAAAAAGAACAGAAAAGAGAACAATGTGGCTGGGTGCAGTGGCTCATGCCTATGATCCCAGCACTTTGGGAGGCCTAGGCTGGAGCATTGTTTGAGCCCAGAAGGTCAAGATCAGCCTGGACAACATAGCAAGGCCTCATCTCTACAAAAAAATTTTTTTTAATGATCCAGATGTGATGACATGCACCATAATCCCAATTTAGGAGGCTGAGGCAGGAGGATCACTTGATCCCAAGAGTTCAAGACCAGCCTGGGCAGCATAGTGAAACCTCATTTCTCCAAAAAAAAAGAAAAGAAAAAAATGCTGAGCATGATGGCGCACACTTGTGGTCCCAGCTACTCGAAAAGCTGAGAATTGCTTGAGCCAAGGAGGTCAAGTCTGTGGTGAGCTGTGATCATGCAAGTTCACTCCAGCCTGGGAGACGGAGTGAGACTCTGACTCTAAACAAACAAACAAACAAACAAAACAATGTGGTTGATGGCTTTCCAAGATGGTTCCCATGAGCCTCCTGCTATTAAAGTCCCTGTGTGGTCCCAGCCACTGAGTGTCACCTGGACCTAGTGACTTTTTTCTAATGAAAAGAACACAGCAGCCGGCTCGGTGGCTCAGCCTGTAATCCTGTGCCTTTGGGAGGTTGAGGTGAGTGGATTGCCTGAGCCCGCGGGTTCGAGACCCGCCTGGGCAGCGAGACCTCATCTCTACAATAAATCAAAAAATCAGCCGGGCGTAGTAGCACATGCCTGTAATTCCGGCAACTTGGAAGGCTGAGGCGGAAGGATTGCCGGAGCCCAGCAGGTCGAGGTTGTGGTGGCCGGAAGTGGTGGCCACTGCACTCCAGTCTGGGTGACAGAGTGAGACTCCAACTCAAAAAAAAAAAAAAAGAACACAGCAAGAGATGGGAAGTCCTGTCCAAGACTGATTGACAGAGGACTGTCACCTCCCTTTTGCTGGTACTTCTCAGTTTTGCCCTCGTTTCCTCACACAGATGAAGCCAGCAGCCCTGCTATGGGCTTCCCTGTGGAGGGGCTCATGTGGCAGGGTACTGAGGGTAGTCGCCAGGCAACAGCCTGCAAAGAACCAAATCCTGCCAAGGGTACCCTGAGTGAATGTGGAGACAAGTTGTCCCCTGGGGGAGCCTTAACATGACTGCAGTCCTGGCCCACACCTTTGTCATTTCTGGGAGACCCAGAGACAAAGGACTCAGCTAAGCCACACCCCAATTCCTGACTTACAGATACTTAGAGATGATCAGTGCCGTTGCGTTAAGCCACTAAGGTTTGGGGTCACTTGTTACGCAGTGACAGATAATACATAAGAACAGCTATCAAATTAAATTTTAATATGAAAATGCCACCGGGCACGGTGGCTCACACCTGTCATTCCAGCGCTTTGGAAGGCAAAGTGAGAGGATTGCCTGAGTACAGGGCTTCGAGACCAGCCTGGGCAACTTGGCGAGACCTCGGCTCTACAATAAATAAAAAAGTTAGCTGGGCGTAGTGGCAATTGCCTGTGGTTCCAGCTATTTGGAAAACTGAGGTGGAAGGATTTTCTGAGCCCAGCAGGTCAAGGCTGCAGTGGCCTTGTGCATGTCACTGCACTCCAGCCTGGGCGACAGAGTGACACTCCGACTGAAAAAATAAAATATGAACATGTCCAGAATAGACAAATCCAGAGAGACGAAAAGCCGATTGGTGGTTGCCAGGGGCTGGGTGGGGGAAGGAGCAAATGGGGAATGACTGCTCAAACAGTGTGGAGTTTCCTTTGGGGATGATGAAAGTGTTCTGGAACTGGATAATGGTGATCTTTGCACAATGTTGTGAATATGCTAGATATCACTGACGTGCACATGTTGAAATGATGAATTTCATGTTTCGTGAATTTTTTTTTCTGAGTTAGAGTCTCACTCTGTTGCCCAGACTGGAGTGTAATGGCACGCTCACAGCCACCACAGTTTCCACCTGCTGGGCTCAGGCAATCTTTTCACCTCAGCCTTCCAAGTAGCTGGAACTACAGGCATGTGCCACCACGCCCAGCTAATTTTTTGATTTGTGGTAGAGATGACGTCTCACCATGTTGTCCAGGCTGGTCTCGAACCCTTGGGCTCAGGTAATCCTCTCACCTCTGCCTCCCAAAGCACTGGGATCATAGGCGTGAGCCACCATGCCTGGCCATGTTAAGTGAATTTTACTGCAATTAAAAAAATAGAATTGCAAGGAAAAAAATGAGTGTTAATATTAATAACTACTTCTAATAATGTATGTAGGACCTACTTTGTGGTGCACATTGGGGTAGGTTCTTTGTAGAAGGATCCTACCATATTTCACACTAGCACCCAGAGGTGGGGTGTATCATCCCCATTGCACAGATGAAGAAGGTGAGGTTCAGGGTGGGAAAGTCACTTGTCTGAGGTTACACAGGGAGTTTTAGTAACAGTAGCTACAAGGTGAGTGGCCACTCTGTGGCTGTCAGCGCATTAAGCCAGCCCGTGAACCATTCATCCTTCCCAGCCAACGCAAAAGGTGTTGTTCGTCCAGTGTTTCAAATGGGGACATGTCCTCAGAAGGAGGAGTCATGGGCTGAAGGTGCCTGGTCAGTCATGGGCTGAAAAAGATGTCAAAGAGTTCAGATCCCAGAGAAAGGGTTGGGGAAATATGAAAGCCACTGGCAAACCTAGAGGCGGGGCGACAGAGAGCCTGGAATGAGAAGGGGCTCACAACTGATGGGAACTCACCGAGGCAGGCGACCAGCTTTTCAGGGCTGCAAGTGCGTCTGGAGGGAGGAGAGTCTGCCATTACTTCGTCCCAGGCACCAGGGCAAGGTCTATACACACACACACACACATACACACACGTGCACACACACGTGCACTCATACCTGCACACATAACACTTTACACACACACGTGCATTGTCATATACACACACACAAACATGCATAGACACTCACACATGCATACACATATGCACAGAAACACACAAGCACACATGCATGCTCACTCACACAGAAACACACAAGCACACATGCTTGCATAGACACACATGTATATTCACCACACACATGCACACACCTATACACATGAAAACACACAAGAACACATGCATGCTTGCATATGCATCCATGCACACTCACACATGAACACTCACACAGATAACACTTTGCACACACATGCATAGTCACATATACACACATAAACACACACATGCATACTCACACCTATACACATAAACAAACATACACACATATTCACACATGAATACACGCACACTCACAATACACACAAAAATACTCATGCACACATATGCATATAACACTTTGCAAACACACACATGCACAGTCACAAATACATGTATGCATTCTTGCAGATGCATGCATGCATGCTTACTCACACAGAAACCCAAAAGCATACATGGTTGCTTGCATATGCACACATGCATATTTACAATATACACACACACCTATACACATACAGACACACAACCACACATGCATGCTTGCACATGCATACATGCACACTCACACACATAACATTTTGCAAACACATACATGCATAGTAACACATGTACACATAAACACACACACGCACACTCACACCTATACACATAAACACACAAGCACACTCATACACTTGCACATGCATAGATGCACACTCACACATACACACAGAAACACGCATGCACACTCATACACAGATAACACTTCGCAAACACGCGCATGCATAGTCACACATACACATATGAATGCTTGCACATAGATGCATGCATGCTCACACAGAAACACACAAGCACATATGGTTGCTTTGCATATGCACACATGTATATTTACAACACACACATACACACATCTATACACATGCAGACACACAGGCACATATGCATGCTTGCACATGCATACATGCACACTCACACAAACACTTTGCAAACACACACATGCATAGTCACACATGCACACATAAACACACACATGCACAGTCATACTATACACATAGACACACAGGCACATTCATATACACACTTGCACATGCATACATGCATACTCACACAGAAACAGAAGCACACATGCACACTCATACGCAGATAACACTTTGCAAAGACGCACATGCATAGTCACACATACACACATATGCATACCACACACACATACTCATACCTACATACATAACACTTTGCATACACACACATGCATAGCCACTCCCACACACATAAGCACACAGGCACACACCTAAACACACATATACACATAAACACACAAGCACATACCCATGCTTGCACGTATACACAGAAACACACATACACACTCACACACACAACACTTTGCAAACACACACATGCATAGTCACATATACACACATAAACACACTACACACTCACACACATGCACACTCACACACACACAAATATACATATACACAGGCAAGCTTACGCACATATGCATTGCACACATGCATGCATGTGTTGTGTGTGCATGTTCTTGTGTACACACACATGAACACACCATGTACATTTGTTCCTATACACACCCTCAAACACACATGCAACACACAAAGAGCATACATATGTGCACCCCATGCATGCGAAACATGCTCCAATACACACTCACCACACACGCACAAGCATCCACGCATGTGTGTCCACACCACCTGCTCTTCCAGTTGGTTACCTGTTCCTTCTTCTTCTGGTCCCTTGGAAGAGGGGGAGCTGAGAGAGAGAAGCAGAGTGAATTGAAGCATGGGACAGGAAGGAAACTGGAGAGAGAAACCGAGGCCATGGTGGGTGGCGGTGGGGGGGACGCGGGATGCAAAACAAGGTCACGGCACATGCCTCAGTAAATCAGAGTCCCTCCGCCCACTCCAGCTCGTGTGGCCTTCCCAGGCTCTCCACGAAACTCAGATACTTGGGCAGGTCTCAAGAACTGAGGGGGAGGAGGGGTCGGGGCAGTGTGGATCATGGGGAAGAATTCAAGGAGAATCGGTGAGATGTGCAGGATGGTCATGAGAGCATGGCACCCCGAAAGAGACCTGGAGGCGGGGTTGGGAGCTGGCCAGGGACATGTGGAAGGATGAGGTGGGAAAGTGGCCTTGGGTGGTCAAGAAAATGGTGGAGGGAGTGTCAAGTACAAGCTGACGAGATGGTCTGAGAAACTCTACCTTTCGGTCATTTTGTCAGGAGCCGCTCCTAGGGATAAGAAAAGAAGGAGAGAGGATTAGCCCCGAGAAGTTAGCTTCCTCGTTCTTTCACCCATGTCCCCAAAAGGCTTAGCCACTGTCTTTCTGAACTTACTACACCGGGCGTATTTGTAGATGAGAAAGGCTGAGAGGAAGAAGATTAAGGCCAGGATGACAACGATGATGATCCCAGGGGTTCCTGGTGTTGAGATAGCAAATGAGAGCCAGTTGGTTTCCTTAAGCATGCTCTTTCTTTATTTATGTTTTATTTTTGTGAGTCAGAATCTTACTCTGTCACGTTCATGGCAGTGGCACGTTCATGGCCACAGCCTCGCCCTCCTGGGCTCAGGCGATCCTTCTGCCTCAACCTTCCATGTAGCTGGAACTATAGGCACACCCCACCACAACTGGCTATTTTTTGATTTATTGTAAAGACGTGGTCTCACTGTGTTGCCCAGGTTGGTCTCAAACTCCTGGGCTCAGGCAATCCTCTGGCCTTTGCCTCCCAAAGATGAGAGGCATGAGCCACCACACTTAGCCATTTTTGTTTTGTTTTGTTTTTAATTTTGTAGAACAGAGTCTCACTACATTTCCCAGGCTGATCTCAAACCCCTGGACTCAAGCAATCCTCTTGCCTCAGCCTCCAAAGTGCTGGGATTACAGGCGTGAGTCACCACGCCCGGCTCTTAAGCATGTTCAGATGCTTAAACATGTCTACCATTGACTGAGTTAGTATTATGTGCTAGAGACCTTGGTACATCTTTCTCATACCAATAAGTTGCCTGGCAGAGAGAGGCTCATATTACAGATAAGGAACCCAAGATTCAAGAGTTGAAGTAAGATTTCCAGTCACACAACTCCCGAGCAGACAGAGCTGTGACTGCAACCCTACCCACCACTCAAGACCTTGTTTTTAACCACACTCTTCAGGCATCTCCAAAATATAGATAAACATCCTCAAGAAATGTCTGTGTCATTGCTTCACGAGGACAACTCATCTCATGTCTGAATGACTCTATGTCCTGAGAAGTATTATTCTTCTCTTACCTAATCTTGCTCCTTCTGTCTGAGAAGAATTCGTTTCTTTAGTTTTATCTAGAAGGCAGAAGTCTCGAGTTAAAAAAATCAATTTGCAAAACAAAAATCACAATATTATGGCATCCATGTATAATTTTAAAATTATATATTGTTTATAAAGTCACACCTAGACAGGACAAGTACAAAAACACACACGAAATTGACAACATAACAACTTTAAGATAGAAGTTTCTACCAGGGAGACAAAATAATGCAAATCGTTTGAGAGAAAAAGAGGATTTTTGTTTTATTTGTGTGTGTGTGTAGAAAAAAACAACTTGGAACAAATATGACTAAGTGTGAACAATTGTAACTCTGGCTGGTGGATGCAAGATTGTGTTTTTATTATTTCTATTTTGAGATATTTTTCTTGTCTTTCTTTCTTTCTTTTTTGAGTCAGGGTCTCACTCTGTCACCTAGGCTGAAGTACAGTGACATAACCACAGCTCACTGCAGCCTGGACCTCAGGATATTTTTCATATTTCTCAAAAGAGAGAAAATTTGTATCAATTCCTTTGCTTATCGTAGAAGGAAAGTTTTCTGAGTTTTGGTTATTTCTTTAAATGTATATTTTATTTTGAAGATATGGGATGCAATTCAGGATTAGGTATACAAGTGTACATTGTACAGGTAAAGTTTGGGCCTCCCTTTGGTCCCCACTTTGCCTGGTTTGAAATCAGGTATCCTTATTGATGTTGTGTCCCCCCGTCCCCCACTTCCAGAGTTTTAGTTCTGTCTAGGAAAGGGAATGAAATAAAATGGGACACAGGAAAAAGACAAGGGGCTCCAAAAATGTCTGATTCCATTCAAGGACCCAAGACTCTGTTGTGGGCTGGTGTGATGGTTAATGTTATGTCAATTTGTCTACACTACAGCGCCTGATTTGTGTAGTCAAACACCAGTCTCGGTGTTGCCAAGAAGGTATCTTTTAGATATGAGAGAGCAAGAGAGCAAGAGCACTACTTTCTGTGTGTGTGTGTGTGTGTGTGTGTGTGTGTGTGTGTTTGAATTGGAGTTTCACTCCGTCACCCAGGCTGGAGTGCAGAGGCCTATTCACAGCCACCCCAGTGTCGACCTGCTGGGCTCAGGCAATCCTTCCACCTCAGTCTTCCAAATAACTGGAACTACAGGCGACCGCTACCATGCCTGGCTAATTTTTGATTCTCAATTGTAGAGACGAGGTCTCGCCAACTTGCCCGGGCTGGTCTCGAACCCGTGGACTCAGGCAATCCACTCGCCTCAGCCTCCCAAAGTGCGGGGATTACAGACTGAGCCACCAAGCCCGACCAAGCATTGCTTTCTTTAGCAGATGAGCTAACGAGAGCTCAAGTAGGCTCCATGACGTGCTCATGGCAACACAGCCAGGGAGTCGCAGAGCCAGGGCTGGGGCACACAGGCCTTGTGCAGCTCTGTGGATGGGACTCCCGGACTCAGCCCTCACTGCCTTGAGCACTCACAGCTGTGTGGGCTTCACCTCCTGGAGCTGATCAAAGCCTAAGAACCGAATACCTCGGGCCTCTGAAGGCCCTTCCTTCAACTCTGCTGCAGAGAAGGCAGAAGGACTGACAGGGTCCCTACCCTGTATTTCCTCTGTCCCCTGTGGTTTTACTTCAGTTCTTCACTCCTCTGTCCTGCCAGTCGGAGCTTCTACCTCACAGCTACCAGCAGGAAGTGGGATGCTGGCCAGGCGCAGTGGCTCATGCCTACAATCCCAACACTTCAGGAGGATCACTTGAGCTCAAGAGCTCAAGACCAGTCTGGGTAATATAGTGAGACCCCCGTCTCTACAAAAAATCAAAAGTGGCACAGTGGCACACGCCTATAATCCCAGGACTTTGGAAGACAGAGACAAGAAGACTGAGCCCACAGGTTGGAGACCAGTCTGGGAAATATGGCAAGACCTCGTCTCTACAATAAATCAAAAAAAGTAGCTGGGTGTGGTGGCACACTTTCCTGTAGTTCCAGTTACTTGGAAGGCTGAGGTAGAAGGATCACCTGAGCCCAGCAGGTCGACACTGCTGTGGCCGTGAGCAGTATGCCACTACACTCCAGCCTGGGTGACATAGTGAGACTCCAACTCAAAAAAATGAAAATAAAAAAAGTAACCAAGCACGGGGATGCATACCTTTAGTCCCAGCTACTCGGAAGGCTAAGGCTGGAAGATCACAGCTCAGAAGCTGTGAATAAACCCCATGAACCGTCAGATGCCTGGCTCTGAAGAAATCAGATGGGGAAACTAGAGGGAAATTGAACTTGGGAATACAGGGGGGAAATAGACCCACAAGTGACCTTAAAGGAAGACAGATGACGACAGGTGAGGTAACTAGTATCACAACTAGATATACAAGATCTGACAACTAGGTTCACGAACTCATCCTAGAAAAAGTACTCCAGCCAGGCTCGGTGGCTCAGCCTGTAATCCTGTGCCTTGGGAGGCTGAGTTGAGTGGATTGCCTGAGGCTGCGGGTTCAAGACCCGCCTGGGCAACTGGGTGAGACCTCATCTCTACAATAAATCAAAAAAAAAATTAGCCGATGTGGTAGCGCGTGCCTGTAGTTCCAGTTACTTGGAAGGCTGAGGCGGAAGGATTGCCGGAGCCCAGCAGGTCGAGGCTGTGGTGGTCGGGAGCGGCCACTGCACTCCAGTCTGGGCGACAAAGTGAGACTCCAACTCAAAAAAAAAAAAAAAGAAAAGAAAAAGTACTCCATACCTCATTGCTGACCATCACTATGGTCACCCTCGAAGTCCTTCCCTTGGGAAGCTGTGCACCAACACCAGCACCTAATCCACCCATCAAAGCAATTTTGGAACTCTTCTTTTCTGGAATGGCCATCAGACCCATTGTCATATTACCCTGAATGTCCTTGACCAGGAATGCATCACATGTCTTCCTTTCAATATTTCCTTTATCTTTGGGCAAAGAAAAAAAGTCATTGAGGGCCAGATCAGGTGAGGAGGGAGAGTGCTTCAATACAGTGATTTTTACAGGGCTACCCACATAAGTCCACTGTGACAAGTTTGCGAACTTAATTGTCAGACCTCAACAAGTAATGACAACAACTCTGATGGCCACCCTCAGAAAAAAGAGTTCCAAAACTGCTTTGACAGGTGGACTAGGCACTGGCATGGCTGCATAGCTTCCCAGGAGGAGGACTTCGAAGGTGACTGTAGTGGTATTCAGCAATGAGGTATGGAGCACATTTTCTAGGATGGTTCACGAACCTAATTGTCAGACCTCGTATCTCAAATGACTGTTGGTTTGGGGACATAGCTGGGATGGGAGGAAGTATGATGCCCAACTGGAAAATAGACAGTGGGTCTAAATCAGGGCTTCTCAACTTTGACGCTACTGACATTTGGGACTGGAGAGTTCTTTGGGGGAGTGATCTCCAAATCAGCAACAGGACCCTGATGTTTCCCACCTTTGGTTTTCAGTCCATGACTCTGCAGCAAACACCTCTGCTGACCACACCTTTTCCTGGTCCAAGAATAACACCCCTGCTTCTTCTAGAAACCGCTCATTTCCTCCTCTACATTCATGTAACCCTAGATAGAGCTGGGTTTTCTTGCAGGGAACCTTCCTCATCACTGATCCAGAGGCCAAGTCACCCAGAAACAATCCCAATCTTCCCTAGCATTTGTTTGCTTGTCCATTTGTTTGTCTTGTAACAAGACAAGTCTGAAAAAGATGAGGCCGGGCGTGATGGCCCAGGCCTGTAATCCCAGCACTTTGGGAGGTGGAGGCAAGAGGATTGCCTGCCTCAACCCCCGGGGTTCGAGACCAGCCTAGGTAACTTGTCAAGACCTCGCCTCTACAATAAATTAAAAAATTAGCCAGTAATGGTGATGCTAGCCTGTGTTTCCAGTTACTTGGAAGGCTGAGGTGGAAAGATCGCCTGAGCCCAGCAGGTCAAGGCTGCGGTGGCCATGAGTGTGTCATTGCACTCCAGCATAGGTGACAGAGGGAAACTCTGACTCAAAAAAAAAAACCAAAACAAAACAGGGTGGGTCACTCTCCAGGAGTAGAATTCATGAGCCTCCACACTTAGTTCTTGAAAGCCATGTTCCCTGCCGAGTAGAGGAAGAGAGTGGAACTGACAACACCACAAACAGGTGTCAGACTGGAAGAGAGTGGAACTGACAACACCACAAACAGGTGTCATAGAGGAAATGCATCGGGCAGAATTTCGGTCTCTGGTTCCATTTTTTCAATTTCAATCTTTTTGTTTTTGTAGAGGCAGGGTCTCATTATGTTGTCCAGGCTGGTCTCAAACTCTTGGCCTCAAGTGATCCTCCCACCTCAGCCTCCCGAGTAGGTAGAACTACAGGTGCACAACACAACACCTGGCTAATTTATTATTGTTTTTTTGTAGAGACCAAGTCTCACTATGTTGCCCAGGCTGGACTCAAACTCCTGGCCTCCTCCTTCTCAGCCTCCTGAGTAGCTGGGACTATAGGTACACACTGCCACATCCTGCTAATTTTGCTATTTATTTTTTCTAGAAACAGAGTCTCACAGTGTTCCCTAGGCTGATCTCACATTCTTGGCCTCAAGTGATCCTCCTGTCTCAGCCTCCCGAGTAGCTAGGATTGCAAGTATGAGCCACCATGCTTGGTCAATTCTGGTTCTAGTTTTTGGAGTCAGAGTCCTGTGCTCAAAATTCAGCTCTCTCTCTCTCTCTCTCTCTCGAGTTGGAGTCTCACTTTGTTGCCCAGGATGGAGTGCAGAAGCATGCTCATGGTCACCTCAGCCTTCCAAATGGTTGGAACTACAGGCACGCATCACCACGCCTGGCTAATTTTTTTTGTATTATCTACTGTAGAGATGATGTCTCACCAAGTTGCCCAGGCTGATCTAGAACCTGTTGATTCAGGCAGTCCTCTCACCTTGACCTCCTAAAGTGCTGGGATTATAGGCGTGAACCATTGCACCTGGTCTGGTTCTAGATTTTGAAGCTAAGTAGCAGCCATGCACTTCCCATATTTGCTTTTCCGCTCTCCAGTGGCTCCCAGCCAGACATGACCTTGCTTCCCACACAGACATTCGGCAATGTCTGGCTGCATTTTGGGTCATTACAACTGGAAGGGAAGACATACTGAGTAAAGGCCAGGGATGCTGAAAACATCCTACAATGCCCCCAAAAAGAATGAACCAGTTCAAAATCCCAACAATATCAGGTTGGAAAACTCCTGGAATTATTTCTTTAACTCCATGGTCTGACAGATTTCATTTTTCTTGGGCTATTTTAAGGGTTTTGTCACTTGTAATTAATCCTGACTAATGCAGACACCTACAGCAAAGCCAGTGATGATAGTTGATTATCTATGTTCCCTTAATTTTTACAGAAGTTGTATGGGTCATATGTCTGCATTGTCATGTTCGGATTACTAATAAGAAAATCATATACAAGGAAATGACTTGCCTAATATCTCACAGACAGCAGATGTCAGAATGACAGTTTTAATTTGGCTCCACCTGACTTCAAAACTTGTTTTCTTAATTTTAAAGAATTATCTTTTTTTTTTTTTGTAGAGATGAGTCTTGCTATATTGCCCAGGCTGGTCTCAAACTCCTAGGCTCATGCAATCCTCCTCTCAAAGTGCTAGGATTACAGGCATGAGCCACCATGCCCAGCCAAAAAAAAAGAAAAGTTTTTTATAGATAGGGTCTTGGTCTCTTGCCCAGGCTAGAGTGCAGTGATGCTCACTGAAGCCTTGAACATCTGGGCTCAAGCAACCCTCCTGCCTCCTAAGTAGCTGGGACTACAGGCCCATACCAACACACATGGCTAAGTTTTATTTTTGGTTATTTTTTATAGAGACAAGAATCTCACTATGTTGCCCAGGCTGGTCTCAAACTCCTGGCCTCAGGCAATCCTCCCACCTCTACTTTCTGAAACACTAGGATTTTAGGCGTGAGCCACCATACCTGGCCCAAAACTTTTATAAACTTTTTATACTGCTTTAAAGATCATGGGGGTCACAGGGGCCCTGGAAACACACCACCAGTTCCCCACCATGTGCTTTTTAGAAATTCTAGGCTTTTTGGTTACTGCCCTGTGGAGTTGGTTGGTCTTCTCTTTGATGCTGGGTTATTTAGCACCATGAGGAAGGTACCTGGTTCCTACTTCTCTTCCACCACCTTGTCCCCGTATAAACCCAGTCCTCAAAACAACCCTCACAGAAGGGTTAAAAACAGCTCTTAGCTGGGCACAATGACTCATGCCTGTAATCCCAGCACTTTGGGAGGCTGAGGTGAGAAGACTGCCTGAGTCCAAGGGTTTGAGACTAGCCTGGGCAACATGGCAAGACCTCATCTCTACACTCCAGCCTGGATGACAGAGTGAGACTCCGACTCAAAAACAAAAGAAAACAAAAGAAAGCCAGCCCTTTCCAAAACAAACAGGCCTGGTATGGTGGCTCACGCCTGGAATCCCAGCACTTTGGGAGGCAGAGGCTAGATGATTGCCTGAGACCAAGGGTTTGAGACTAGCCTGGGCAACATGGCAAGACCTCGACTCTACAATAAATCAAAAAATTAGTTGGGCATGGTGGTGCACACCTGTGGTTCCAGCTACTTGGAAGGCTGAGGCAGAAGGATCACCTGAGCCCAGCAGGTCGAGGCTGTGTTGACTGTGAGCATGCCACTGCACTCCAACTTGGGCGACAGAGTAAGACTCCGACTCAAAAAAAAAAAAAAAGATTAGGTCAAGCAATGGTAGTGGGGTATTATTAAAAATGAAAGGGCTGGGTGCAGCGGCTCATGCCTGTAATCCCAGCACTTTGGGAAGCCAAGGTAGGAGGATGGCTTGAGACCGGGAGTTCAAGACCAGCCCGGGCAACATAGTGAGACCTTGTCTCTACAAAAAAATAAAATAAAAAAGGTTAGCCAGGCATGGTGGCATGTGCCTGTAGTTTAAGCTACTTGGGAGGCTGAGGTGGGAGGATCTCTTGAGCCCAGTAGGTCGAGGCTGTGGTGAGCTCTGATCGTGCCACTGCACTTCAGCCTGGGCAGTAAAGTGAGACCTTGACTCAAAAAAAAAAAAAAGAGTTCTTTCTAGAAGTCTCCAAGTCAGAGAAAGCTACCCCCTGGGCCCTTTGAATTCTTCCTCTTCCTTCTGTGTGAATCTCCTTCTGAACCACTCCAGGGGGTGTCATTCACACTTTAGTCTAAATGAATGGTTCCTCACCCCTGAGATGTGCAAAGACTTTGTGGTTGTACCTTCTTTCCCTCAGCAGGATCAGGAATTACAGACCCCATCCCCCACTGTAACTCCTTCAGAGAACATCTGGTCGTCTGTGGTGGGAAGGTCCCAGCCTCCTTTTAAGCGATTCCCTACCTCCCACACCACCCGTCTGAGAAGATTTGCCCCACAATTCCACAGAATCCTGGCCCTAACTCGGTCCTTCCCAAATGATTTTTCCAGTCCCTAGTGGGGGAGACAGACCCTCCCTGTAGGTCACAGGGTTGGCAGGTAATCCAGATGTCATCCTCCTGAGGGCAAAACCTTACCTGTCACCCAGATCTCAAGAGTGCTGAGATCTGAGGTCCAGAAAGGGGCTGTTGCCAGGTGATATACACAGCTGTAGTTCCCAGTGTCCCTGAATGTCACGTTCTGGAGGGAGAACTCCACTCTGTTCTTCTCTGAGCCCCAATACTGGATAGGCGAAGGGGTCCCTGCCTTCAGTAGAGCGAACATGTGAAATCCAATGAAATGGCCTGGCCTCTGGCACTGCAGAGTCACCGTCTCTCCTGGGGTCATGATACGACTCTGGTGGGCTTGGAAGGTAGGTTTAGGCATAATCCCTATAAGAGAAGGTAGTGTCTGAGGTCATGGGGGAAGCCTGGGCACCCCTCACCCTTGTTTTCCTGGAGTTGGAGTAAATCAAAGACCCCCGAGCTCACTCTTTGCCACCTCCAAGGTGGGGAGTTCCCTCCTACAAGGCCTGGAAAAAACCCAGGCAGTCGATTCTTTTTTTTTTTTTTTTTGAGTTGGAGTCTCACTCTGTCACCCAGACTGGAGTGCAGTGGCCGCTCCCGGCCACCGCAGCCTTGACCTGCTGGGCTCCAGCGATCCTTCCGCCTCAGACTTCCGAGCCGGAACTACAGGCGCGTGCTACCATGCCCGGTTAATTTTTTATTTATTGTAGAGATGAGGTCTCACCTGCCCAGGCGGGTCTCGAACCCGTGGGCTCAGGCAATCCACTCACCTCAGCCTCCCAAAGGTGCGGGATTACAGGCCGAGCCTCTGAGCCCGGCTCTTTTTTTTTTTTTTTTATAGTCAGAATTTCACTCTCTTGCCCAGACTGAAGTGCAGTGGCATGATCACAACTCATCATAGTCTCGAACTCCTGGATTCAGGCGATCCTCCTGCCTCAGTCTCTCAAGTAGCTGGGACTACAGGCATGCACCACCACACCCAGCTAACTTTTTTGATTTTTTTTGGAGAGACGAGGTCTTGCTATGTTGCCTAGGCTGGTCTCGAGACCCTGGGCTCAAGTGGTCTCCCAACCTCGGCCTCCCAAAGGACAGGGATTACAGGCCTAAGTCACCACACCTGGCCCAGGTATTCAATTCTGATCCATTCTCTCTCCATCCACTGACTACACTGGAGAAGGGATCCCTTCCTCCTTCTCTTCCTCTGCTTCCTCCCTCATCCCTGGTGCCCCATATGCCATCCTAAAGAACCCTCTTCTCACCTGCCACCAGCAGTAGAAGGACATCACTGCCCTGTGATGTTCTGTAGGGCACCGTCCGTGTGCGGTACTCACAGGTGTACTTGCCAGCATCACTGTCTCGTATATCAGTGAGGTAAAATTCAGCCAGGCCCTCCGCAGACACAGATGCTTTCAAAGAACTCAAAATAAAATTTCCCTTTCTGAGAACAAAGTTCACATCCCTGGCAGGAGTCTGGCATTGCAGAATCACGTTGCTCTTGGGAGGGACCACCGAGCTGGGCCAGGCCACGAGGGAGGGCTTGGGCAGAGACCCTGCAGGGAAGCAGAGCCCAGACCTCACTACACTCACTCCTGACCCTCAGGAAGCCCATCTGAGAAGGAGGAGGAGGGTCAGGCATGGTGGCTCACACCTGTCATCCCAGTACTCTGGGAGGCCAAGGCGGGAAGATTGCTCGAGCCCAGGAGTTCGAGACCAGCCTGGGCAACATAGCAAGACCATGTGTCTACAAAAAAAAAAAAAAAAAAAAAAGGGAGGAGGGAAGGGGTCTTTGGGGTGAGGATCAAGGAAGTTTTCATTGAAGAAACACTCACCATCTCCCCTCATGTCTCCTTGGCCAATACGTAGCCCTGCAAGAGAGTCTTCTGTGAGACAAAGTACCTGCCCCGTCCACGTGTCATCCTGCCCTGACCCTGGGAGCCATCCCAGAGGCTCCTGTTGAGGATGGGTCTCTTGTTGTGGGACTCCCCACAATCCCAGCCTTTTCCCTAAGAACCTACCTGGCATCAACGTTTGTGTGCAACTTGTGTTAGTGTCCTGTGCCACACACTTAGGCTGGGCGCAGTGGCCGATGCCTGTAATCCTTACACTTTGGAAGCCTGAGGCAGGAGGGTCGCTTGAGTCCAGGAGTTCGGGACCAGCCTGGGAAACATAGCGAGATCCCATCTCTACAAAATATCAAAAAAATTAGTTGGGCGTGGGGGCGAATGCCTGTAGTCCCAGCTACACAGGAGACTGAGGTGGGAGGATCACTTGAGCCCTGGAGGTCGAGACCGTGGTGAGTTCTGATCATGCCATTGCACTCCAGCCTGGGTGACAGAGTGAGACCCTAACTCAGAATAAAACCAATTGCCACACACTTTCTTAGTACCGGGCAGGTACTTTGTCTCACAGAAGACTCTCTTGCAGGGCTGTGTGTTGGCCAAGGAGACATGAGAGGAGATGGTGAGTGTTTCTTCAATGAAATCTTCCTTGATCCTTCACCCCAAAGACCACTTCCCTCCCCCACCTTTTTTTTTTTTTGGTAGAGACATGGTTTTGCTATGTTGCCCAGGCTGGTCTTATGGCAACACAGATTATCTTGCAGTTATACGATCAGGAGTCTGAAATGGGTCTCACTGGGATTAACATAAAGGCATTGGCAGGCCTGCATTCCTTTTGCAGGCTCTAGGAAAGAGTCCATCTCTTCCTTTCTGGCTTCTAGAAGCCACCGACATTCCCCGACCCCCCCCCACCACACAGCCACAGTGTGAAAGAGTGAAGATTACAGCCCCTTACCCTGCTCCAAAACACCTGCACTGTCCACTACCCCATACGGGAGCAGAGAGACACCATTGAGGACCGACATTTCCCCGATTCTGGAAATACCAGGCGAGACACTCTACACCTGGAGTTCTGGAATCTTGAGGCTTTATCTGCACATGAAGCAGAAATCCCTATTCACACCACAACCTTATGTCTAAGACTGGAGTTTCCCAAACTGCAGCCCAACCCGGCCCCTCATCTGTTTTGACAAATAAAGTTTTATTGGAACTCAGCAATACCCATTCATTGACATATCGTCTGGGGCTGCTCTTGGGCTGTGATGGAGGAGTTGAGTAGTTGCCACAGAGACTGTGCAACTCGTGAGCCTATCAGATGACCCAGCCCTTCACATAGAAGTTGGTCAACACCTACCGAGGTCATTGGATTCACAGCTCACTTGTCTTCTCAAGGTTTTCTCAACCACAGCTCCCTTCATTTACTCTCCTAACCCATCTCTACCCAAGTCCCCAAATCATAACCTTTTACATTTCCTAATATGGCTAAGTGGGAAAGTATGCACACCAAAATGAGTATGTAAATGCATTAATAATTTAAATTGCATAAATAGATTAAATATTAAGTAATCATATATTAAATATATACTAAATATATTGCCTATTTTATATATTAAATATAATCATATTATCCACTAAATATGTTATTTATTTTATGTATTAAGTATATAATATATTAAATATATTATATATTAAAATACATAATGAATTAAGTATTACATAAATTAAATTTATTTATTTTTGAGTCAGGTTCTCACTCTGTCCCCCGGGCTGGAGTGCAGTAGCATGATCATGGTTCACTGAGGCCTCAAACTCCTGGGCTTGAGTGATCCTCCTGCCTCAGCTTCCTGAGTAGCTGGGACTACAGGACCACCTTGCCAGGCTCCCTCAGTTACTCTTAAAAAACCCTAACTCAGCCGGGCTCGGGGGCTCAGCCTGTAATCCCTCGCCTTTGGGAGGCTGTGAGTGGATTGCCTGAGCCCGTGGGTTCGAGACCCACCTGGGTAGCGAGACCTCATCTCTACAATAAATCAAAAAATCAGCCAGGCTTGGTAGCGCACCCCTGTAGTTTTGGCTACTCGGAAGGCTGAGGCGGAAGGATCGCCGAAGCCCAGCAGGTTGAGGCTTCGGTGGTCGGGAGTGGCCACTGCACTCCAGTCTGGGTGACAGAGTGAGACTCCAACTCAAAAAATAAAAAAAAACCCTATCTCCTGATACAGTCACCTTCTAGGTCCCGGGGTTAGGATTTCAGCACATAGATAGATTTGAGAAAGGGGAGGTACAATTTGGTTTATAACATTCCTTTAAAACAATTTGGTTTTATATTTCCACATGAGAAATCTGAGACACTGAAGCGGTTTTCCAGGATCACTCAGTAAGTGGAGAAGCTAAATTTAAATCCTGGCCTGTGGTTGGGCATGGTGGCTCGCCCCTGAGAATCCCACACCTGTAATCCCAGAACTTTGGGAGGCCGAGGCAGGAGGATTGCTTGAGTCCAGGCGTTCAAGACCAGCCGGGGCAACTTGGCAAGACATTGTCTCCACAATAAATTAAAAAATTAGCTAGGTGTGGTGGTGCATGCTTGGAACTCTAGCTACTTGGATGACTGAGGTGGAAGGATCACCTAAGCCCAGCAGGTCGAGGCAGCAGAGGACATGAGTGTGCCACTACACTCCAGCCTGGGCAACAGAGTGAGATTCCAATTAAAAAAAAAAAGAGTAATTAAAGTAAAATGAAGTCACTTAGGGTGGGCTGTAATCTAAGGTAACTGGTGTCCCTTATAAAAAGAGATTAAGGTCAGGCTCTGTGACTCAGTGTGTAATCCTAGCACTTTGGGGGGCCAAGGTGAGTAGATTGCCTGAACCCGCGGGTTCGAGACCTACCTGGGCAACTTGGCAAGACCTCATTTCTACAATAAATCAAAAAATAGCTCGCGATGGTAGCACATGTCTATAGTTCCGGCTACATGGAAGGTTGAGGCGGAAGGATCACCGGAGCCCAGCAGGTCGAGGCTACGGTGGCCAGGAGTGTGCCACTGAACTCCAGTTTGGGTGACAGAGTGAGACCCCAACTCAAAAAAAAAAAAAGGAAAAAGAAAAAGAGATTAGGACACAGACCCACACAGAGGGACGACCCCATGTGAGAACACAGGGAGAAAATGGTCGTCTGCAAGTCAAAAAGAGGCCTCTGAAGAAACTAACCTTGATCTTGAACCTCAGCCTTCAGAACTGTGAGAAGATACATTTCTGTTGTTGAAGCCACCCAGGCTGAAGCACTTTGCTAGGCAGCCCAGGTATCACAAGGATACAAAATCACTTTAGGCCGTGCAGCGACAAAAGGTTGAATAACATCAAATCTGTGGGACAAAGCTGTTCTCTTCTCCACTCCCTCTCAGTGCTGATCACATCCAAGAACACCCCAGTGGGTGCTGCCCTGCAATCCATTTCCCAAATTCTCTCGTATCCCTCAGAAACAGGGCAGGGGAGAAATGTGGCCCCGTGCCTGCAGGCAGACATCAACACCAAGCTGGAACATAATGTTATAGGTGGTCCCTGACTTACAGTGATTCAATTTCACCACAGTGCAGAAGTGACACACGTCAGTAGAGACAGCATGTCAAGTACACAACCATACTGTTTTTCTCCTTTGGCACAACATTCAAGAGATTACAGGAGAAATTCGGGCTGAGCATGGTGACTCATGCCTGTAATTCCGCACTTTGGAAGGCTGAGGCTGGGAGGATTGCCTGAACCCAGAAATTAGAGACCAGCTGGGCAACATAATGAGACCTCGTCTCTACAAAAAATAAAAAAGATAGCTGGGTGTGGTGAGCAAACCTGTTGTCCTCGCTACTCAGGAGGCTGAGGATGGAGGATCGCCTGAGCTGGGTTTGAGGCTGTGGTAAACCGTGATTGTGCCACTGCACTCCAGCCTGGGCAACAGAGTGAAACTTGACTCAAAAAAGAAAATAAAGTAAAATAAGTTATATGATCTATTGAACACTTTATTATAAAATAGACTTTGTGTTGTGCTCACTTCGGCAGCACATACACTAAAATTGTAACAATACATTAAATTAATGGAAAGTAAATAAATAAAAGTGGATTTGTGTTCTTGTAAAAAAAAACTAAAATAAAAATAAAAGAGACTGTGTTCTATGATTTTACCCCCCATAGGCTAATATAAGTGCTCCAAGCACATTTAAGGTAAGTAAGGCTAAGCTAAGGTGTTCAGTGGGCTAGGTGTTTAAATGCATTTTAAGCATTATTTTCCAAGTCATGATAGGTTTAACAAGACATAATTCCATCCCAAGTCAAGGAGCATCTGTATTGTTTTATTTCCCCACTCTGTGCTGATAATTATCCTCTGTTTTTGATAAAAAATAATGTTTTGACACATATAGAAGTGTTTTACAGGCCAGACATGGTGGCTCATGCCTGTAATCCCAGCACTTTGGGAAGCCAAGGTAGAATTGCTTGAGGCCAGGGGCTCGAGACCAGCCTAGGCAGCATAGTGAAACAAAATTTAACTGGATGTGGTGGTACATGCCTGTAGTTCCAGCTACCAGGAGGCTGAGAGAGGAGCATCACCTGAATCCAGGAAGTCGAGGCTGCAGTGAGCCTTGATTGCACCACTGCACTCCAGTCTAGGTGACAGAGGGAGACTCTGTCTAAAACAAAACAAAACAAAACAAAACAAAAACCAAAACAATAACAACAACAAAAAAAACCCAGAAGTGTCTTACAAATCTACTTTTAAAATAAAGTATAAGAAAATAATTTTTAAAAACCTGGGCCAGTTTGAAGAAAAATATCACATGGGAGAGAGTACAGGTATTACATACATATGTCTTTGGGAAGTTCAAGAATGAATGACTTTTATAGTATTATTATTATTTGTTTGAGTCAGAGTTCCACTCTGCCGCTCAGGCTGGAGTGCAGTGGCATGCTCACGGTCACTGCAGCTTTGACCTGCTAAGCTCAGGTTTCCTTCTGTTTCAGCCTTCCAAGTAGTTGTAACTAAAGGCCCATGCCACCATTTCCAGCTAGATTTTTTTTTTAAATTGTAGAGACAAGGTCTCCTCAAGTTGCCCAGGCTAGTCTCAAACCCCTGGGCTCAGGCAATCCTCTTGCTTCTGCCTCCCAAAGAGCTGGGATTACAATTTAGAGCCACTGCACCAGCTGGATTTTATTACTTGCTTATGTGTTTTTATTTTCATTTTTTGATTTTTTTTCTAGAGACAAGTTATCACTCTGTCACCCAGGCTGGGGTGCAGTGGCCCGGACAGAGTAGGCAGGCCAGACTAGGAAAACTTTGAGCTGTCGGAAAGTTCCAGGCTCATGGATGCTTGTGGCAGCTGGTGCAGACCACTCCTGCAAGTGGGTAGCAAGCTATGGAAAACTTCACACCACTGTAAAGGTCAGGCTCTTATCAGAGACATCAGCAGTGCTGTGGTCCATCTACCCAGCATGCTTGTGTTGGGAGAGCTGATCACTGAGGCAGGAACTGGCTCAGAGACCCCCAGAGCATGCACACCGATAGCCAATCTTGAGCTGAGATAACCATGAGTCTTCATTGTAATACTATTAGTATAAAATTACCCTGGGGCACCTCCCACTCCCATCACACGCCTGATGCATGACAGCCCCGTGTGACCCTGCAAGGTCTGAAACTCCCGCACCTGACACAAGGGAGAAGTAACAGAGACTCAGCCCTGAGTCCACCCACTTCTAGGAAAAGTCCACCACTAACCTCACTCTTCAGTACCCCTAAGAATAAAAGTTAAAGTCCAACAATTGCTGGGGGCAGAAGCAGCAACTTTCCAAGGCCATTTCGGCCTGTCCCCTCTTTTGGGAGTGTAGTCTTCATTGCTTAGTAAAGCTACTTGAGGCCGGGCGCGGCCCTCATGCCTGTAATCCCAGCACTTTGGGAGGCAGAGGTGAGAGGATTGCCTGATTCCAAAGGTTCGAGACCAGCCTGGGAAACACAGCAAGACCGTGTCTCTGCAATAAATCAAAAATTAGCTGGGTGTGTTGGCGCATGCCTGCGGTTCCAGCTCATTGGAAGGCTGAGGTGGAAGGATTGCTTGAGCCCAGCTGGTCGAGGCTGCAGTGGCCCTGAGCATGCCACTGCACTCCAGCCTGGGTGACAAAGTAAGACTCCTGCTCAAAAAAATAAAAAAATAAAACACTTAGAGGAAAATGTGTCAAGCACCCAACGCATTCCTCACATATGATATGTTCAGGAAATGGAAGTTTGTATTGTTCGCTCATCCACCGACCCCGGTACCTACCACAAGACCTCACCAATGCCACCTTAACGCACCCCACCCAAATGGCCCTGTCCTCCCCCAAGACTCACCAAAGCAGAACAGAGTCAGGAATGGGAAGGTCATGGTAGCCCCCGTAAGCCAGGTCGCTTCCCTTTCGAGGCTTGGGTGAAGTCAGAGCGTCCTCCTGACTCCAGGACATGCAATGATAGCTTAGTTCCAGCTTCTTAATTCTCTAAACTCACCCACAGTTTCTGTTTTATAGCCACAATCAGGAAATGACAACTATTGCAACATCCTCAAGCAACCTCTTATAGGGCAGAACACCCACTTTGAGGGCACATCCATGAACCAGAACAGAGGACATGAGAAATTGGCAGTCACAGGAATCCCAATCCTTCTTGTCCCCATCTACGTGGTGACAGAACATACTGAACCCATGGCAATCCAGAAGAACAGCTATGGGCCAAGTATGGTGGCTTACGCCTGTAATGCCAGCACTTTGGGAGGCCGAGATGGGAGGATCGCTTGACTCCAAGAGTTGGAGATCAGCCTGGGCAACATGGTGAGATCTCGTCTCTACAAAAAAAAATTTTAAAAATTAGTCAGTCATAGTGGTTTGTGTCTGTAGTTCCAGCTACTCGGGAGGCTGAGGTGGGAGGAGTGTCTGAACCCAGGAGGTTAAGGTTGTGGTAAGCTGTGATAGTGCCACTGTGCTCCAGCCTGGGTGACAGAGTGAAACTTTCTCCACCACCCCCCCCAAAAAAAACAGAAAAAGACCTGGGCTCGGTGGCTCAGCCTGTAATCCCACGCCTTTGGGAGGCTGAGGTGAGTGGATTGCCAGAACCCGCGGGTTCGAGACCCGCCTGGGCAGCGAGACCTCATCTCTACGATAAGTCAAAAAAAAAAAAAAAAAAATCAGCAGGGCGTGGTAGCGCATGCCTGTAATTCTGGCTACTCGGAAGGCTGAGGAGAAAGGATCGCCAGAGTCCAGCAGGCGAGGCTGCGGTGGCTGGGAGCGGCCCATGCACTCCAGTTTGGGCGACCGAGTGAGACTCCAACTCAAAAAAAAAAAAAAAAAAAAACAGAAAAAGAAAAAAAGTGCCTATCTATATATCTATATCTCTCATAGCTGTCTTTTCTGGTTAATAGGATGTCAGGGGAAGTGATGTGTAAAATGTCTGAGTCCTGCTGGGATACAGCTGATAACAAAGAGATAAGGAATTGTAAGGGACCTCAGGGAAAGAGTGAGCTTCTAGGAGAAATGAGACAACAGACCCTATAAAGAAAAGGTAAGAAAGAAAACTCTCATTGCCAACATGACAGAAAAGAAATTTGAACGCCGGGTGCAGAGTGGTTCATGCCTGGAAGCCCAGCAGTTTGGGAGGCTGAGGCAGGAGGATCACCTGAGGCCAGGAGTTCGAGAACAGCCTGGGCAACATAGCATGACCTCATCTCTACAAAAAAATCAAACCAGATGAGATGGTGCATGCCTGTAGTCCCAGCTACTGGGGAGACTGAGGCAGAAGGATCAACTGAGCCCAAGATGCTGAGACTGTGGTGAACTTTGATCATCGTGATCATGCCACTGCACTCCAGCCTGGGTGACAGAGTAAGACCCCGACTCAAAAAAAAAAAAATCATCATGGGGCAGGATTGTTGCATCCTCTAAAAAGAATAGAACACTTGTAGTCCCAGCTGCTGGGGAGACTGAGATGGGAGAATGGCCTGAATCTTGGAGGTCAAGGCTACGGTGAGTCGGGGCTTGGGCACCCCTGAGTCCAGTCAAGTGGACACCTAATATTAACCATCATAAGAAGGTAACTTTGAGAAGTGTCGTCTGCACTGGCTGCCAGAGCTTACACAATACTGAGTAGTAAGCCGTGTCAAGCTCGGTGGCAGCTGGCTTGAGATTGTCTATCCTCCCTGCCGGCGTTTCCTTCATGTCTCAGATAAACAACTCGACTCAAATTCTTGTTTTCGGGTCTGATTCGGAGGGAACCCAAACTAAGACCCCAAAATGTCTGAAAAGCTGACCCCAGATCCAATTCTGCAGCACCACGCTCACATATGAACTTAGATCAGGCTGTGGTGGGCTTCAGGGGTAGAGAGACAGGAATTAGGGCTGTGTTTTGGCCTGATATACCATATTATAATGGCAGTTATAAAAGTAAAACTTTTTTAGTCAGTGACTTCTCTTATGAGTTTTTTGTTTTTGTTTTTTTTGAGTCAGGATCTCCTTCTGTCACCTAGGCTGGAGTGCACTGGCACACTCACAGCCACCACAGGCTTGACCTGCTGAACTCAGGCCATCCTTCTGCCTCAACCTTCCAAGTAGCTGGAACCACAGGCGCATGCCATCACGCCCAGCTAACTTTTTGATTTACTGTAGAGACAGGTCTCGCCAAGTTGCCCAGGTGGTATGAGCTCATTTTTTAATCTCAAAATATTTCAGGACGTATTTATCTTTATCAGATAAGACTCTTTTTGCTGTTATCATCACCATTTTACAAAGAATCTTTCTTTTTGAGTCAGGGTCTCACTCTCACTCAGGATGAAGTGCAGCGGCATGATCATGAATCACCGCAGTCTCAACTTTCTGGGCTCAGGTGGTCCTCCTACCTCAGTTTCTGGAGTAGCTGGGACTACAGGCACCTGCTAATTTTTTTATTTTTTTGTAGAGACAAGGTCTCGCTATGTTGCCTAGGCTGATCTCGAGCTCCTGGGCTTAAGCGATCCTCCTGCCTCAGCCTCCCAAAGTGCTGGGATTATAAGCATGAGTTTTCACACCTTGCCATAAAGAATCATTTTTTTTCCTTGAGCTAGAGTCTCACTCCGATGCCCAGGCTTGAGTGCAGTGGCACGTTCATGGTCGTCCCAGCATTGACCTGCTGGGTTCCAGCGATCCTTCCACCTCAGCCTTCCAAGTAGCCAGAACTACAGGTGTGCGCTACCACACCCAACTGATTTTTTATTTTTATTGTAGAGACGAGGTCTCACCAAGTTGCCTGGGCTGGTCTCCAACCCACAGGCTCAGGCAATCCACTCACCTCAGCCTCCCAAAGTGCTGGGATGATAGGCTGAGCTACTGAGCTCGGTCCAAAAAATCATTTAAAAAAATCATATAATCACCACAGCAAAATCACACCAGGAAAATTGCCAATACTTCCTTGACACCAGCTAATATTCAGTCAGGACTCAAATTTCCTTGATGGGCTCAAAAACGACCTTTTTATCAGTTTCTGAGGATCAGGATCTAAATAAAGCCTACAGATTGCATTTGATTTAAATAAGACAGAATTTTCAATTTCTTTGTTAGAATAAGAATCAAGCAAGTAATAGGTTTCAATTTTTTTTCATCATGTATTTGTAAGAACAACATGACCTTGAGGCTTTTCTGTCCTGATAGTGTCCTCGTCTTAGTGTTTGGGGACGCATAAAAATCAACAGGGCAAAAAATTATCAAGGAGTAAAACCGATTATGATTGCAGATGTTTCTTTGAATGTTATTTTAATGTTGGGCACAGTGGCTCACACCTGTCATCCCAGTACTTTGAGAGGTGGAGGTGAGAGGATTGCGAGTTCAGGGGTTCAAGATCAGCCTGAGCAATATTATGAGACCTCATCTCTACAATAAATCAAAATGTTAGCCAGGCGTGGTGGCGCATGCCTGTGGTTCCAACTACTTGAGAGGCTGAGGCAGAAGGATCACCGGAACCCAGCAGGTCAAGGCTGTGGTGGCTGTGATCATGCTACTGCCTTCCAGCCTGGGCAACAGAGTGAGACTCTGACTAAAAAAAAAAAACCCCAAAAAACAAAAAAACAGGCTGGGCACAGTGGCTCAGTCTGCAATCCCAGCACTTTGGGAGACTGAGGCGAGAGGATTGCCTGAGCCCAGGGGTTTGAAACTAGCCTGGGCAACTTGGTGAGATCTCTTCTCTACAATAATTCACAAAAAAACTAGCCAGACATGGTGGTGTGCATCTGTAGTTCTGGCTACTTGGAAGGGTGAGGAGGAAGGATGACCTAAGTGAGGCTGCGATGACTGGGAGCATGCCACTGCCCTCCAACCTGGGTGACACAGAGTAAGACTCCGACTCAAAAAAAAAAAAACCAGAAAGAAAGAAAGTTATTTTCACAAATGTGACAATGATTTCTGAAGGCTGGCGGCTCTTACAAGACCCTTTTGTTCAAGTAACTGATCTGTGTGTAGATATATTTCAACATTGAAGAGAACGATTTGGGAACAGTCATGAATATTCACATTTTCTTCATCTTGTACCAGAAAACAAGATTGATATTCTTGAGAATATTTTCTTTTTTCTTTTTTTTTTTTGAGTTGGAGTCTCACTCTGTCACCCAGACTGGAGCGCAGTGGCCACTCTCGGCCACCGCAACCTCGACCTGCCGGGCTCTGGCTATCCCTCTGCCTCAGCCTTCCAAGTAGCTGGAACTACAGGCATGCGCTACCATGCCTGGCTAATTTTTTTGATTTATTGTAGAGATGAGGTCTTGCCAACTTGCCCAGACGGGTTTCGAACCCGCGGGCTCAGGCAATCCACTCACTTCAGTCTCCCAAAGCACGGGATTACAGGCTGAGCCACCGAGCCCGGCTGAGAATATTTTCAATTCAACACTTTATACAATCAGATTCCTTAAATTATTTTTATGACTCAGAAAAAATATTTCTCCTTATGTAGTATCAGGAAAAACAGGCCCTCTCCTGTATCTTTTATTAGCATCTCTTTTGCTAACTATGAAGATGTGCATTTTATTTTTATTTATTTATTTACTTATTTGAACTTCAAAGAGTTTCTGTTAATTATGAATTGATACTGCATTTCTAGAAACACTGGTGATCCTGAAAAACACACCAATAGACATAACCAACATGATCCTGGCAAAATGCATACCTCGCTGGTAAAGCACAAATATTTCTTCTTACAAATGTTTTAAGGAACGATGCTTAAAATTAACCAAGAGTTGAAAAATATAATTTTAATAAAGTGTAAGTGAAAAGGGGGAATACCAAAGCTGGTAAAAGTCTTTTTGCTTTCTTACAAGTGGTATCCTTATAACTCCCCAACTATCAGAGGATGAATTATTTTTCTAGAAAAAAATTAAGTGATTGCAAATTGTATTTTCTACAATGCTTTATGCATCAGAGTCACTTGCAGATTCTGGTCTGCTGTCATCTGGTCCATCACTTTCCTTGTCCCAGTCTTTCATAGATTCTCCCATCATGAAATCATCACGTAGGATTTTCCAATCCGGGCCCTCTTCTGATTTCACTTCAGTCCGTTTGGCTTTTGGACTCTTTGCAGTAGAACTTGTCTCATTTGTACTTCCATCCATTCCTCTCAAAACGCTAATGAAATCTTTCTTAGAAAAGTTGATATCAACTTAGCACGCTTTCTAATCGAGCTTCCAGTTTCTTTAACTTTTTCATCAACGTTCTTTTGATGTTTCTGAACAGCATTAAATAATTGTACCACACTCCTCGTTGCAATTCTCTGAAGATTTCTCTCTGTCTCTTTCTCTGTCTCTTTGTCTTGGACAACATCTGGCTTTACTCTGTGCATCATTTCCCACTCCAGCCTCTTATCACGCTGTTTTCTTTTCTCTATTCTTTCTTGTTTTAACTTTTATTTTTCCTTCTCCAGCTCTTTATTTTTTACCAGAACGGTGGATTTACTTTCAGGAGTTTTTTTGTTAAGGATTTTAGCCATGGCATCTGCCCAGCCTGTATTAGTCCCAACACTTGATTCTGCGGCATTTTTATTTTCTTTGTCACAGGGCTCAGCATCATCTTCATTGTCAGCCTCTATTGCTTCATCATCAGAAGAAAAGTAATCCTTTTCCAATCCACAGCTCCCTATAGAACCTTCGCTGTCTGAAGCGTCTTTGGCCTCGTCTTCCAGCTCCGATGATACGGCTCTTGCTACCATTTTCATCTTCTTCTTTGGGGGCTTTTTCAGCTTTTTCCCTGCACTCACATGGGAGTCCTGGACAGCCGCAACCATTTTTCCTGAAGATGTGCATTTTAAAACTAGGCTCTGGAATTTCATCGGCCAAACAGAAAAGGACTGTTAAATTTCTACTTCCCTGGTAGAAATGGAGGAAGGACCAGCATGGTGACGCATGCCTGTAATCCCAGCACTTTGGGAGGTCGAGATGGGAGGATTGCTAGAGCCCAGGTGTTAGAAATCAGCCTGGGCAATATGGCAAGACCTCGTCTCTACACAAAGTTAAAAAATTAGCTGGGCATAGTGGCATGTGCCTGTAGTCCCAGCTATTCAGGAAGCTGAGCAGGGAGGATCAGGAGGTCAAGGCTTTGGGGAGCTGTGAATGTGTCACTGCACTCCAACCTGGGCAATAGAGTAAAACCCCACTGAAAGAAAGAAAGGGAGAGGGAGAGGGAGGGAGAGAAAGAAAGAAAAAGAAAAAAAGAGAAAGAAGGAATGAAGGGAGGCAGAGAGGAAGGGAGGAAAGGAAGGAGAAAGGAAAGGAAGGAACAAAGAAAGAAAGAAGTGGAGGACTAAATAGAATTTAATATAATGGCAATGAAATATGGAATGAATAGCAATCATCTTCTCTCCATTCCCCAAGTCCTCGTTCTATGCGTCTTCAGGCATTCACTCATTTTGTCATAAGAACCAGAGGTACCTGCTATCAAGCTCACCCATTGTATCTATGAGGAAACTGAGACTTACCATATAATTATGCTTTGTAATTACATATTGGGCTGGGTGTGGTGGCATGCACCTATAGTCCCACCTACTTGGGAGGCTGAGGCAGGAGGATCGCCTGAGCCCAGGAGATCGAGGCTGTGGTGAGCTGTGATCGTGCCACTGTAGTCTAGCCTGGGTGACAGAGTGAGATTCCAACTAAGAAATAAAATAAAATAGAAGGCAGAAGCTGTTAGTCCTTTTAAAGGGTAAGTCTGGGACTGGCATGGTGTCCCTTCTTCTGCAGTCACAAGGTAAGGCTGGATCCAAGAGTAACAACAATAAGTTCTAACTCCGAGCAGAGAGTCATGAGGGATTAGAAGTCATCTTTAATCAGTCACATGTTATATTTGATAGAAATACACACACACACACACGTTATGTTACAGAACACCTGAATCCCATGCCTAGAGATTTTAATTTTTATAACAGGCATAGGATAAGGCCTGGGGGGGGATCTCATTCTATGTGTGTGTATGTGTGTATTTTTTTTGTCCCCAGGCTGGAGTGCAGTGGTAGAATCTTGGCTCACTGCTGTCTCGACCTCCTGGGCTCAGGCAATTCTCTTGTCTCAGTCTCCCAAGTAGCTGGGACTATAGGTGTCCTCCACCATGCCTGACTAATTTTTTGAGACTAGGTTTTGATATATTGCCCAGGCTGGTCTTGAACCCCTGGGCCCAACTGATCCTCCTGCCTTGGCCTCCCAAAGTGTTGGGATTACAGGCATGAGCCACCAGCCTCATTTTATATTTTAAATATGCCTGGAAGATTCCCATGCACAGCAAAGTTTGAGAAACACTAGGTTGGAACCACGTAACCTCCTTCCCCTCTCAGGACCTGCCACTTGCTGTTTGCTCTACCTAGAGTTTTTTCCTTTTTTAAAAATTTTTTAATGTTTTTTTTTTGAGTTAGAGTCTCACTCTGTCTCCCAGACTGGAGTGCTGTGGCATGCTCACAGCCACTGCAGCCTAGACCCGTTGGGCTTAGGCGATCCTTCCACTTCAGCCTTCCAAGTAGCAGGAACCATAGGCACGTGCCACCACACTTGGCTGATTTTTTGAGACGAGGTCTCACCATGTTTTTCAGGCTGATCTCAGGCAATCCTCTTGCTTCTGCCTCCCAAAGTGCTGGGATTACAGGTGGAAGCCACCATTTCTGGCTTTTTTCCTTTTATTTTTTTGCTCTGTCACCCAGGCTGTAGTGCAGTGATGTGATCGTAGCTCACTATAGCCTTGACTTCCTGGGCTCTACTGACCCTCCTGCCTCAGCCTCCTGAGTGACTGGGACTACAAGTGTGCACCACCACTCTGGATATTTTCTTTTTCTTTTTAGAGACAGGGTCTCGCTGTGTTGCCCAGGCTGATCTTAAATTGCTGGGCTCAAAAATTTTTTACTATTCCCTCAGAAACCAACATAAGGACTATTCTTCAGAAAAGATATCCCTAAATGTTCCTCAGTACTTTTTTTTTTTGAGTTGGAGTCTCACTCTGTCACCCAGACTGGAGTGCAGTGGCCGCTCCCAGCCACCACAACCTCGACCGGCTGGGCTCCGGCGATCCTTCTGCCTCAGCCTTCCAAGTAGCTGGAATTACAGGTGCACGCTATCACACCTGGCTCATTTTTTGATTTATTGTAGAGATGAGGTCTCACCAAGTTGCCCAGGCGGGTCTCGAACCTGCGGGCTCAGGCAATCCACTCACCTCAGCCTCCCAAAGCGCGGAATTACAGGCTGAGCCACTGAGTCCAGCATTCCTCAGTACTTTAACAGCACTTATCTTAGCTGCAACAAATTAATTATTGTGCATCTTTTCATGTCTTTTCTTTCTATTTTTCATAACAGCCCAAGTCAGGGGGATAACTCTTTTCTCAGATGAAACTATTAATAGATTCTGTAGCTGAAATGAAACAAGGCTCTAAGACTCATATTAAGGTAAAAAAAAAAAAAAAAAAAAGGCTGGGCATGGTGACTCAAACCTGTAATCCCAGCACTTTGGGAGGCCAAGGTGAGAGGATTGCCTGAGCCCATGGGTTCGAGACCCGCCTGGGCATCTTGACGAGACCTCATCTCTACAATAAATCAAAAAATTAGCCAGGTGATGTGGCACGTGCCTGTAGTTCCAGCTACTTGGAAGGCTGAGGTGGAAAGATCACCTGAGCCCAGCAGGTGTGCCACTGCACTCCAGACTGAGCCGCGAGTGTGCCACTGCACTCCAGACTGAGCAAGAGAGTGAGACTCCGATTCAAAAAAAAGAAAGAAAGAAAAGAAAAAGAAAAACTGGCAGAGTCTTGAGCTTTAAATTTTTTCCTCATCGTAGATGTGGGAGAAAAACAATCTAATATGCTTCTATGATTTGAACATTTGTCCCCTCTAAAATTCAGGTTGAAATTTAATTCTGTCTGGATATGGTGACTCACACCAATAAACCCAACACTTTGGGAGGCAGAGGCAGGAGGATTGCTTAAGGCTAGGAGTTTGACAACAGTCTGGGCAACATAGCAAGATCCCATCTCTACCAAAAAAAAAAATTAGCTGGGCGTGGTGGCTGGCACCTGTAGTCCCAGCTACTCAGAATACTCAGCAGGAAGATCACTTGAATCCAAAAGTTTGAGGATGCAGTGAGCTATGATTATGCCCCTGCACTCCAGCCTTTATGACAGAGAGAGACCTTGTCTCAAAAGAAGGAGGAGAAGGAGGAAGAGGAGGAGGAGAAAGAAATGTAATCCCAAAGGAGGCAGTATTGAGGGACTCAGAAGTGAAACTTTTTTGTTTGGGGCTTTTTTTTTTTTTTTTAGTTGGGGGTGTCACTCTGTCACCTAAGCTGGAGCAAAGTAGCACAATCACGGCCCATTGCAGCCCCAACCTCCTGGGCTCAAGCAGACTTTCCACCTCAGCCCCCCAAGTAACTGGTGCTACTAGCACTCACCATCACACACAGCTAATTTTTTTTTTGTAGAGATGAGATTTCACCATATTGTCCATGCTGTTCTCCAACTCCCAGCCTCAAGCGATCCTCCCATCTCCACCTCCCAAAGCACTGAGATTACAGGCATGAGTCACCACACCCAGTCTGAGAGGTAGAGCCCATAAGAGGTGATTAGGTCATGAGGTATCTGACCTTGTGAATGATTAATCCATGGATGAATTCATTCATGGATGAATGGTTTACTGTGAGAGTGGGGCCGATGGCTTTATTAGAGGAGGAAGAGACTTGAGCTGAGGCACTTGGCCTCCTCGCCATGTGACGCTCCACTCAGCCTCTTTCTGTTCCCTCCAGTAAGAAGGCTCCTACCAGGAGAGCCTCCCCACTCACCTTGGACTTCTCAGCCTCCAAACCTGTAAGAAATAGTTTCCCTTTCTTGATAAATTACCCAGTTTGAAGCATTCTGTTATACGCAACAGAAAACAAACTGAGACGGGTGCCAAGGAGCAGCTTCTGATGGAACAGAACTGTTTTTTTTTTTTTTTACAAACATTTACTCTGCCTGGGAATTCAGATGTCAGTTATAACATTGTTACCAGGGCAACAAGATATCAAGTGCGACCACCACACAGGCACCCAGGTTTCTCCTTGGAAATGATTATGGCAAGACTGGCAGTAATTTCTAATGTCTTTGGACTCCTACAAGGTTATTTTGTGTGCATTTACACTTCAAAGGACAGATTTATGGAACCGGGAGTGGAACACACTGGCAACTGTAACAAATATCTGATCTCCACAGAGTGCAAGACTATAAAACACATTTACGGTCTCTTGAATATTCTCGGTTTATCACCTTATCAAACTACACGCTTGAATTAGTTTTATGGCCCAGAATAATATTTCCTTCTCCTCTCTTATACCTCTGTCTCTCTCCTCTCTCTTCCCTCTCTCCTCTCCTCTCTCTCTTCCCTTTCTCACTCTCTCTCTCTCTCTCTCACTCTCTTTCCTGTTTCTCTTTCTCCCCCTCTCGTCTCTCTTTCTCTCACTCTTCTCTCTTGCATTATCTCTCCTCTTCTCTCTCCTCCCTCTCTCCTGTCTTCTTTTTCTCACTCTCTTTTCTCTCGCTACTCTCTCTGTCTCTTCCCCTTTCTCGTCTTTCTTTCTCTCACTCCTCTCCCTTCCCTGTTTCTAACTCTCTCACTCTCTCTTCTGTCTCTCTCTCACTCCTCTCTCTTCCCTGTTTCTCTCTCTCTTTCTCTCCTCTCTCTTCTGTCTTTTTTTTTTTTTTTTTTGAGTTGGAGTCTCACTCTGTCACCCAGACTGGAGTGCAGTGACATGCTCCCACTCCCGGCCACTGCAGCCAGGACCTGCTGGGCTCCAGCGATCCTTCCTCCTCAGCCTTCCAGAACTACAGGCGCATGCTGCCATGCCCAGCTAATTTTTTTGATTTATTGTAGAGATGAGGTCTCGCCAAGTTGCCCGGGTGGGTCTCGAACCCGAAGGCTCAGGCAATCCACTCACCTCGGCCTCCCAAAGTGCTGAGATTACATGCTGAGCCACCGAGCCATCCTCTCTTCTGTCTTTCTTTTTCACTCTTCTTTCTCTCACTCCTCTCTCTCTTCCCTGTTTCTCTCTCTTCTCTTTCTTTCTCCCTCTCTTCTCTCTCTCTCTCACTCCTCTCTCTCTTCCCTGTTTCTTTCTATTTCTCTCTCTATCTCTCTCTCTGCCTCTGTCTCTCTCTCTGTCTCTCTGTTTCTCTGTGTGTGTGTCTGTCTGTCTGTCTCTAACTCTCTTCTTCCTCTTCCCTAAAGCTGCAAAGAAGACATCCTAGTTTTATCCTTAACTCCTTTTGTTTAATTATAAAGACTTAAAATTTTAAGGCTAAACTCTGAAATGTCATTAGTTAGCCTTCAGGCACAAGGCAGGCCTGAAAAGTAAAGTTGATTTTGCTGGTAAAAAGCAAGAAATGGAATTTTTTTTTTTTTTTGAGTTGGCATCTCACTCTTGTCGCCCAGGCTGGAGTGCAGTGGCACGCTCACAGCCACTGCAGCTTTGACCTGCTAGGCTTAGGTAATCCTTCTGCCTCAGCCTTCCAAGTAGCTGGCATTACAGATGTACACCACCACGCCCAGCTAGTTTTTGTGGTTTATTGTAGAGATGAGGTCTCACCAAGTTGCCCAGGCTAGTCTTGAACCCCTGGGCTCAGGCAATCCTCTCGCCTTGGCCTCCCAAAGTGCTGTGATTACAGGCTGAGCCACTGCACCCAGCCAAGAGATGGATTATTAAGATATGGTTGATAACAGTGCATTAAGGGCATATACCCTCTCATGCTCACACATACAAGACGAGTCAAGGCCGTGGTTGACTGATTCAACCAGAAAAGAGAAAGCCAGCACTTTTTATTTTATGTTTGAGACATACTCTTGTCCACTCCAACCTGGGTGACAGATTGAGGCATCGACTCAAAAATAAAAAATAAAATAAGTCCAAGTCCAGAGTAGGGGGCAGGGCTGTGTTCCCTCTGAAATCTCTGGGGACACTCTAATGTCTTGCCCTTCCCAGCTTTCAGAAACCCACATGTGTTCCCTGGCTGCTGGTCTGGCACCACTCTGACCTCTACTTCCATAGTTGCATTACTTTATCTGATTCTGACCCTCCTTCCTCCTTTTTTAAAAGATCCTTGTAATCACATTGGACACACCCGAATAATCCAGAATAATCTCTGCATATCATGATTCTTTTTTGTTTGTTACTTTGGTTTTTGAGTTGGAGTCTCACTCTGTTGCCCAGGCTGGAGTGCAGTGGCACGCTCACTGCCACCCCAGTATCAACCTGCTGGGCTCCGGTGATCCTTTCACCTCAGCCTGTAGCTGGAACTACAGGCATGCACTACCACATACGGCTAATTTTTTATTTATTGTAGAGACGAAGTCTTGCCAAGTTACCTGGGCTGGGCTCGAACCTGTGGGCTCAGGCAATCCACTTGCCTCGGCCTCCCAAAGTGCTGGTATTACAGGCTGAGTCACCGAGCCCGGCCATGATTCTTAACTTACATATCTGACATTCCTTTTGCTGTGTAAGAGACCATATTTACAGGTTCCAGGAATTAGGATATCACAAGTTTGGGGAATTAGTATTATTATTAAGTCTGATCTCATTCTGTTCCCAGGCTGGAATTCAGTGGCACGATCATGGCTCACTGCAGCCTTGACCTCCTGGGCTCAAGTGATCCTCTCCCCCCAGTCTCCTGAGTAGTTGAAACTACAGGGGTATACCACCACGCCCAGCTAATTTTTTAATTTTTTGTAGAGGCAAGATCTTCCTGTGTTGCCCAGGCTGGTCTCGAACTCCTGGGCTCAAGCAATCCTCCCTCCTTGGCCTGCAAAAGTGCTGGGATTCCAGGTATGAGCGACCATGCCCAGCTGGGCATTATTATCTGGCACACCATCAGAGGGTAAAACTGTGACTCCTGCTTGTGTGACCTTTGGTGTGCAGAACTCATCCAGTCAGACTGTTGAGTGTTTCCTAATACCTCCAGGCCCTGAAGCATAGAGATGAAACTGCAGCCTCATGAGAGTAGCCCGTGGTCTAGACTGAGAGAGAATCCTAACTCAGCATGAGAAGAACTTCAGTCAGGGTATGCTGAGGCTCTCTTGAAGCACAAGAGGGTCGGACAGGATTCTTCAGGGGAAATGATCTCTAATCTAAGACATGAAGGACGAGTAGAGTTGACCAGGCAAGAGGGGACAGGCAGGAGACAATGCACCAGACACATCACAGTCTCATTACAATTGTCTCAGAAACTCTGAGCATTTATGGGCAACAAATAAAAAGAACCACGGCCTCCAAAACCAGAAACCACTTTGATAAATGCAAAATATGATAATGTTCCCATTTAGGTTCCTCATTTAAAAAGTGAAAATGAAAGGCCAGGCATGGTGGCTTGCACCTATAATCCCAGCACTTTGGGAGGCGGAGGCAGGAGGATTGCCTGAGCTCAGCTGTTCAAGACCAGCCAAGCAACATCTGAGCAACATGGCGAGACCTTGTTTTTACAGTTAATCAAAAACTTAGCTGGGCATGGTGGTACATGCCTGTGGTTCCAGCTACTTGGAAGGCTGAGGTGGAAGGATCACTTGAGCCCAGCAGGTCGAGGCTGCGATGGCTGTGAGCATGCCACTGCACTCCATTCTGGGCGAGAGAGTGAGACTCCAATTCAAAAAAATTTTTAAAAGTGAAAATGAAAAAGGAGATTGAAGGCTGGGAATGGTGGCTCAGGCCTGTAATCCCAGCACTTTGGGAAACTGGGGCAGGAGGATCCCTTGAGCCCAGGAGTTCAACACCAGTTTGGGCAACATATTGAGACCTCATCTCTACAAAAAAAGTTAAAAATTAGCTGATCATGATGGCCCACACCTTCCCAGCTACTCAGGAGGCTGAGGCGGAAGGATCGCTTGTGTCTAGGAGTTCAAGGCAACAGAGTGAAACCCTGCCTAAAGAAGAGAAAAGAGGGCCGGCAGTGGCTCATGTCTGCAATCTCAGCACTTTGGGAGACTCAGGCAAGAGGATTGCCTGAGTCCAGGGGTTCATGACCAGTCTGGGTAACTTGGCAAAACTTCATCTGTGCAATTAAAAAATAAAGAAATAAAAATTTTAAAATTAGTATTTCCAGCTATTTGCAAGGCTGAGGCAAGAGGATTGCCTGAACCCAGCAGGTCAAGGCTGTGGTGGACATGATGTGCCACTGCATTCTAGCCTAGGCGACAGAGAATCTGATAAAAAAGAAGGTAGAGGAGGAGGGGAGGGAGGAGGGAGAGGAGGAGGGAGGAAGAAGAAGGAGGGAGGAGGAGGGGGGGAAGAGGGAAGGAAAGGAGAAGAAGAGGAGGTGGAGGAGGAGGTAGAGGAAGAAGGAGAAGGGGTAGGGGAAGGGGAAGGAGGAGGGGGAGGAGGAGGAGGAAGTTGTCAGTTCACTGCTCTAGGTGACTAAGCAGAACTGGGCTGTCCTAACCCTGGAAGTCACCCTCTTCTCTATAAAGTGGGAAGAGGAGAGTTAGAAAACTTCATAAAAATAGAAGCGGGTGTGTGCCTCACGAAAACTAGGGCATAAGTCAAGAAAGGAACACACACATGTCGAGTGGCAAGGATCGTTTCATGACAGGTGTGTGTATGAGGATGAGAATGGACATCAAGGTTAGCCGGATAACAAACAGAAGTTAAATGAATAAATTCAGGAGAAACCGTGTAGGTCAGCCAAGCCTTGGGGAGGAGGAAGCAGGACAAACAGGGAGAGCAAACAGGCTGCGGAATGGAAGGGCTTGCGTTATTTTTACTACAGCTGTGAGGCCAGCCAAGGGAACAGTGGGTCACAGACCAAGTAGTCACCAGCGGCCGGCCAAAGCTCTACTGCGCATGCGCCACTTCCTGTTGCCCTGGCAACGGACGCCACCGCTTCCTGCAGAAGACGGTTCAAGGAAAAGAGCGGCGTGCAAATAAAGCCGTCATTAGGGACAGAGATCTACTTGGTGTGGTCTTGGTCTAGCTTAGGGGAGGTCTGAGGAGGAGTCTGGCACAGGTTTGCTTGATGTTATGAAGGGAATGACGAAGAGTTGCTTACACCTTGAACTGGTGCACGCAGTGATGGAAAGAAGACAAGAACTTCCTTCCGGCCCTGTGACTCTGGCAGAAATGGGTGGTATACAGTAGTTAACGTTTACTGAGCATTTATTACAGGTCGGGCACTGTTTTAAACGCCTTATGAGTAGTATCCATTTATTCCTACAACAATCCTGTGAAGTAGTTATTATCAGTGCACCCGTTTTACAGTGAAGGCATCGAGGCTTGGGAAAAGTCGCTTTCCAAAGGTCCCAGTGAGTGAGTGGCAGCGCTGGGATTCGAACCCAGGTCTTCTTGAAAGCCTTAATCACTGACAGCATCTTCTGCTCAGCTGGGAGGCCCTGGGGAAGACCCAGAAGGAAGCTACAGTGCAGACCATGGGGTTGAAGGGTGGCTAAGGTGGGCTCCGTCAGCAGGGCTGCCGGGAGTGGGAGTCGGGGGCAAGTGGGCTCCGGTAGAAGGCAGTCTGACCCCGGAGACCCCAGCTTCTCCTCCACCACTCCCCAGGAAGTCTCCTCAGGTTGCAGGCATGCACATCCAGTCCCCTCGGGGCTCAGGGTTGGACACCACCAGGGGAGCGGTTCTGGCTGCGCCAGTCCAAAGCGACCAGCGTGCCCAGGGCGATGAGGACTAGGCCGGCCAGCCCCAAGCGGACGAGGTTCCCCTGGGTGTAGTCGGAGGAGCCAGAGTCTGGGGGGCGGGAGGAGAGAGATTGTCAGTGCCCGGACCTCAGAGTCTGGGCCCAAACTCTGGGTTTCCAAACCCTGTGGGGATCCGAAGGCCCAGTCTCAAAGTTGAGGGAAAGTTGATTGGGCTCAACTTTTGGGTCTGAGGGAGGAGGCCTGGACTCCTGGGTCTGAGAGAGGAGGCAGGGGGCCTGGACTCCTGGTCTGAGGGAGGAGGGGCTAGGGGCCCGGGGTCTGAGGAAGGAGGCTCGGGCCTGGACCCCTGGGTCCGAGGGGGGAGGGGCTGGGGCCCGGACTCCCGGGTCTGCGGGAGGAGGCTGGGGGCTGGCCTCCTAGTCTGACGGGGAGGGCTGGGCCGCGCGCAAGGCCCTCACCGTCCCAGCTGATGACCAGCGGCTCGCTGCGCGGCGACAGCACGTAGGGCGCCGACGGCGTGTGGCAGTAGCAGCTGTAAGTGCCGGGGGCGCGGGCGCCCAGCAGCGGGAAGTCAGCCCAGGGCTGCGCGGAGTCGCGGTACTGCAGCGGGGCCGCCGCGCCCACGCGGTACAACGCGAAGCTCATGCCCCGCACGCGGCCGGCGCAGCGCAGGCTCACGTTGGCGCCGCGCGCCACCACCGGCCCGGGCAGCGCCACCAGCGACGGTCGCGGCAGCTCGCCTGCGCGGGGACGGGGGCCTCAGCGCCTCTCCCGGCTCTGAGGGCGTCGCCCCTGCCGCCGGCCACCCCCGCCTCCCCGCCTCCATCCTCCTTCCCGTCCTTTCCCTCTTGCTCCCTTCCGCCCCCTTCTCCCTCGGCCTCTGCCTTCCCTCGGTCTCGCTCCGGTCTCCGGTCACCTTCCTCTGTGTCTGTCTCTCCTCTCTGCCTCCATCCCACCTCTTTCTCTCTCCTTCCTCTCTCTTTCTTTGTCCCTCTCTCCCCCTTCTGTCTCTCCTTCCTCCTCCCCCCTCCTGGTCTGGGTCTCTCACTCTGCACCTACTTGCTTCTCCTCTCCCGGTCTGCCTTTCTTTCTCCCTCTCGCTCCCTCCCTTCTTCCTTCTCTCTCTCTCCCTCCCTCCCTCTCTCTCTCTCTCTCTCTCTCTCTCTCACTCAGTCGCTCCGCCTCTCCTCCGTCTTGCTCTCCTCTGTCTCTCTTCTCCTCGCTGTCTCCAGTCACTCTCCGTCTCTCTCTCTCCTGTCTTTCCTGTCTCCCTCCCTTCCCACCCTCCTTCCCATCTTCCTCCCTTCCTCTCCCTTCCCCCTCTGTGTGTCTCTCCTCTCTCTCTCCTGTCTCTCTTGTCCCTCTCTCCGCTCTGACTTTTCTGTCTCTGTGTCTCCCTCCCATCTCTTTCTCTCTCCTCCTTCTCTCTGTCTCTCTCTCTCCTCTGTCTCTACTTCCTCCTCCCCCCTCCTGGTCTCTGCCTTTCACTCTGCATCTTTCTCCTCCTCTCTCAGTCTGCCCCTCTCTCTTTCTCTCGTGGTCTCTCCTCTCTCTCTTTGTCTCTCCTCCTCCCCCTCTCCTGGTCTCTCACTCACACCTTTCTCCTTCTCCTCTCTCAGTCCGTGTCTCTGTCTTGTGCCATCTCTGTGCCTTGGTGCACTTATGCATATCCCCGTGTGCCTGTCTCCACCTCTGGTTCTCTGCATCTCTGCTCCTCCATCTGCCTGTCTCTTTCCCTCCGTCTCCGTGCACCGTTTCTGTGACTCTTCCTGAGAGGTGTCACTGCCCGGGTCTCAGACGTCGCGTCTCTTTCTGGTCCTCTTCTTATGTGTTTTTAAGCCTCTGCTGGGATTTCTCAGACGTGGCGCTAGTGACATCGTGGGGCAGTCTGAGGTCTTTGCAGTGTGGGCAGGCACTGTCCTGTGTGCGTAGGGTGCTGAGCAGCATCGCTGGCTCCACCCGCTGGATGCTCGGAGCACCCCCGTCCCCAGCTGTGATGACCGAAAGTGTCTTGCAAAGTGACAAGGACCACCTTGAGGGGGGTACAATTGCCCACTGAGGACTACTCCTGTTCCTCTGGGAGTCTCCCCTTCTCTCTGCAGTGTTTTTCTATTCCCCCCCCCCGTCATTGTATAAGAGTCTCTCTCCCCCCCCTCATCTCCTCTCTCTTTTCCTCTGTTCTCTCTCTCATCTCTTTTTTCTTTCTCTCTCTCTTTCTGCCCCCTCCTCTTTCTCCCTCTCCGTTCTCTCTCTCCCTCTCTCTATTCTTTCTCCTCTCTCTCCCTCCTCTCCCTCTCTCTTTCTTCTCTGTCTCTCTTCCCCCTTCTCCGTCTGTCTCCCTTTCTCCCTCTCCCCCCATCTCTCTCTTTCTGCCCTTGTGTCTGTGACTCTATCAGCCTCCCTGGCTCTGTCTCTCTCCTGTATCTCTCTGTAGCGACAGCCCGCCCTGCCCCCCACCTTCTCCGCCACTCTGTGTGAAATCTCTTCAGCTCTGCAGCGTTCTCTCTTGCTCACTCCCTGTCCCCCCACTCCATCTCTCGACCTCTCCTCTCCTCTCCCCTCCCTTCTCCTCCTCCGCCCAGGACCTCACTTGTCACCAGCAGCTCCAGGGCATCGCTGGGCTGGGACCAGACACCAGGTGCCCAGTCTGGCCTCCGGTAGGAGCAGCAATAACTGCCCCCTTGGGCCGGAGTCACCTCCTCCAGGAAGAACTCTGCCAGCTCTGAGGACACGTCCCGGAAGAGTAGGGGGGCGATTTCTCCAGGCTTGAAAAGTGCAAATCTCCAGGCGGCTTGGGGTGCCCGGCACTTCAAGGTTACATTGACCCCAGGAGTCACGACTGCAGCTGGCTGAGCTCCCAGCCAAGGCTTGGGGTATGAAGCTGGGGGGACTGAATAAACAGGGCTGCCTGGGTTCTCGAGTCTCCTCCGGTAGCCCCAGAAGATGAAGAGGACGTCGAGGAAGGAGGAACATCACCTTGGACAATTGCTGCCCGTTTCTCAGCCTCAGTTCTTAGTTCCCTTCTTGTAAAATCAGGGAGGTCTGAACTGCAGTCGAAGGTTGTTAAAACTAGCTGCAGGCTAGGCGTGGTGGCTTATGCCTATAATCCCAGCACTTTGGGAGGCCAAGGCAGGAGGATTGCTTGAGCCCAGGAGTTCGAGACCAGCCTGGGCAACATAGTGAGACCTTGTCTCTTAAAAAAAAAATCAAATGAATTAGCTGGGCATGGTGGTATGCATCTGTAGTCCCAGATATTCGGGAGACTGAGGCAGGAGGTCCTGAGCCCAGGTGGTCAAGGCTGTGGTAAGCTGTGATTGTGCCCCTGTGTTCCAGCCTAGGCAACAAGGTGAGACCCTCCCCAACTAAAAAAAACAAAACAACAACACAAAAAACTAGCTGGAATCAGAGGAGCAAGACAGAAATTTCTGAGTATTACTCCACAGCCTTTTTTTCCCTTTTCCTTTTTCTTTTTTGAGTCAGAGTCTCACATTGTTGCCCAGGCTGGAGTGCAGTGGCACTCTCACAGCCATTGCAGCCTCGACCTGCTGGGCTCAGGCAATCCTCCCTCCTCAGCCTTCCAAGTAGCGGGAACTGCAGGCCTATACCACTACACCCAGCTGATTTTTTAATTTATTGTAGAGACAAGGTCGTGCCAAATTGCTCAGGCTGGTCTTGAAACCCTAGGTTCAGGCACTCCTCTCACCTCTGGCCTCCCAAAGTGCAGGGATTATGGGTGTGAGCCAGTGTGCCCAGTTACTACACAGATTTTAATCATGCCCAGATCTCTGTAATTCTAAATAACTTTCCAGAATATTTGCAATGTATTTAGCATTTCAAGAGTTGCCAAAACTTGATATTTGGGGAAAAAATCATGTTGGATCTCATCCTCACACTATTCCCCCAAACGACTTCCAGAATAAAGACCTACACGTGTTTTGTTTTGTTTTCTTACTATAAAAGTACTTTAAAAAAAACCTATAAGAAACATTTGTTTTGGAGTATGAAAGGATTCTTAAAATATAAAGAAGATTAATTTTTTTTAGTCAGTTCTCACTCTGTAACCCAGGCTGGAGGGCAGTGGCATGATCATGGCCCACCTAGCCTCAACCTTCTGGACTCAGACGATTCTTCTACCTCAGCCTCCTGAGTAGCTGGAACTATAGACACACACCACCACACCCGGTTAATTTGTTTTATTTTTTTTGGAGATGAGGTCTCACTATATTGTCCAGGCTGTTCTTGAACTCCTGGGCTCAAGCAATTCTCCTGCCTCAGCCTCCCAAAGTACTGGGATGACAGATGTGAGCCATCGTGCCTGGCCAGAAGATTAATTCATTTGACTATTTCCGTTTTTAAAAATGGCACATGCTGGCTGGGCTCGGTGGCTCAGCCTGTAATCCCAGCACTTTGGGAGGCTGAGGCGAGAGTATTGCCTGAGACCCACCCAGGCAACTCGGTGAGGCCTCGTCTCAACAATAAATCAAAAATTAGCCAGGCATGGTAGTGCATGCCTGTAGTTCCGGCTACTTGGAAGGCTGAGGTGAAAGAATCGCTGGAGCGGCCGGGAGCATGCCACTGCACTCCAGCCTGGGTGACAGAGTGAGACTCCAACTCAACAACAACAACAAAAAACGGCACATGCTAAACGGCAAGCAAATGAAAATGGAAGACAAGTGACAGTACCTGCAGACATCACTTATTCATAAATCACGTGGACTGAAAGTATAGAAAGAAATCTTAGAACCAACTCAATTGAGGGTTGGGCAGATTGTGAACAGGCAAGTTCAGCTGACCAAAACATATCTGGGGGGGGAAGAGTTGCTTAATATAGCAGAAATCGTTAAAAAGAAATAAAACAACACTAAGATACTTTTGCCTATCAGGGTATCAGAGATTAAAACAATGGGTAGCCAGGTGTGGTGGCTCACACCTATAATCCCAGCACTTTGGGAGCCAGAGGAAAGAAGATTGCCTGAACCCAAGAGTTCGAGACCAACCTGGCAACTTAGTGAGACCTCATCTCTACAATACATTTTTAAAAAAATTAGCTGGGTGTGGTGGCATGCACCTGTAGTTCCAGCAACTTGGAAGGCTGAAATGGAAGGGTCGCCTAAACCCAGCAGGTCGAGTCTGTGGTGGCTGTGAGCATGCCACTGCACTCCAGCCTAGGTGACAGAGTGAGTGACACTCTGACTCAAAAAAAAGTGGGGGGAGTTTGACTGATGGGAAAGTGTTGAAACAAAAAATGGCAGAAGCACTAAAAGGCATCAAAATGGACAAGTTCAAAAACTGTTTTGAGCAGTGGAAAAGTGCCTGGATAGGTGTACTGCATCAAACGGAAAGGACTTTGAAGGTGGCTGAAGTTTAAACGTGTAAGAATAAATACACAATTTTTTATAAACCTGTTTTTTGGGGGGTCCCCTAGTATATGTGTATGAGGACCTCATACAGGAGTGCTCTTTGCAGAACTGATTGGGAGGGTGAGAAATTGAAAATAACTTAAATATATGTCAAGAGAGGACTGGTCAAACAAACTAGAATCCAGCCACACAATAGCAAATGCTAGTCAGCAGTTCTGTGGATCTTTTTTGTTTGTTTTTGTTTTAGTCAGTCTCACTCTGTCACCCAAGCTAGAGTGAAGTGACATGCTGCTCATGGCCACTGCAGCCTCGACCTTCTACCTCAGCCCTCCAAGTAGCTGAAACTACAGGTATGTGCCACCACATCTGGCTAATTTTTTGATTTATTGTAGAGACAAGGTCTCACCAAGTTGCCCAGGCTGGTGTTGAACTCCTGGTCTCAGGCAATCCTCTCACCTCCACTTCTCAAAGTGCTGGGATGACAGGTGTGAGCCACTGCCCCTGGCTTTTTTTTTTTTTAAGAGGTGGAGCTAGCTATAGGACATTGAAATATCTCCAAGAGTGATTTCAAAGTAAGAAATGCAAGATGCGGAAAAGCGTGAGTCCCAAAATTATCAATTTTGCTTTGGCAAGAAAAAAAGTATATAAATACATATATGTGTGTGAATGCATGAACATTTTTGTAAGAATTCAGAAGATTATTTTAGGAAAGTGGGGAAGAGGAAGAGGCAAACTGTTATACATTCTTTGGTAATGATTGAATTTTTTAAACCATGAATATATTAGCTTTATCATTCAAAAACCAATTTAAAATAAAGGGATAGCCAGGCATGGTGGCTCACACCTATAATTCCAGCACTTTAGGAGGCAGAAGTGAGAGGATTGTTTGAGTCCAGGGGTTTGAGACCAGTCTGGGCAACTTGGTGAGACCTCATCTCTACAATAAATCAAAAAATTAGCTGGGCATGGTGGTATGCACCTGTAATCCCTGCTCCTTAGAAGGCTGAGGCAGGAGAATCACTTGGGCCCAGCAGGTCGAGGTTGCAGTGGCCATGACTGTGCTACTGCACTCCAGCCTGGATGACAGAATGAGAGTCTGACTCAAAAAATAAAATAAAATAAAATAAAATAAATTGATAGTTAAGGAATTAATGGTTCCTCGGATGATTCTTATTTGAATTTGGAGTATAGTGGGAGGAGGTTTACAAGAAAGGAGAGGTCCTGTTGGAAAACCTAGGAATTGGGGGCCAGGCTCGGTGGCTCAGCCTGTAATCTCAGCACTTTGAGAGCCAAGGCAAGTGGACTGCCTGAGCCCACAGGTTCAAGACCAGTCCAGGCATCTTGGTGAGACCTTGTCTCTACAATAAATTGAAAATTAGCGGGGCATGGTAGTGCATGCCTGTAGTTCTGGCTGAGGTAGAAGGATTGGTGGAGCCCAGCAGACTGATGCTGGGGTGGCCATGAGCATGTCACTGCACTCCAGCCTGGGTGACAGAGTGAGACTCTGACTCAAGAAAAAAGAAGAAAAAAAAGAAAACCTAGGAAGAAAACCTCGAGCTGTCCCAGGGTGGGGGACCCTACTTTTGTGGAAAGGGGATTCCAAGTGGAGGAAGCCAGGGGAATAACTGCCATTGCAGGAGATCCTATTCCTTAAGTCCTGCACTGTGCTACACTCAGTGCTTTACACGTGTGACTTTATTAAATCCTCATGACAGCCCATGTCACAGAGAAAAAGCGTCTTAGCAAGCTGTGGTTTGCTCAAGGTCATGTAATGGAGAAGATGGTGGAACTGAGGTTCTAGTTTAGCTCTCTTTAGTTCCAAAGTTCATGGCCATCATTACTCACCTATCATAGTAAAGGAACTGAGAAAGGAAGGAGAAAAGGAAAGAGGGAGGGAAGGAAGGAAAGAGAAAATAATGAGAGGGAAATAGGAAAGAGGGAGGGAAGGAAGGGAGGGAGGGAGGGAGAGAAGAGGGTAGAGAGAGAGGGAGGGAAGGTAGAAGGAAAAGAAGGGAGAGAGAGAGGGAAGGAGGGAGGAAGGAATGGAGGGAGGGAAGGAGGAAGGGAGGAAAAGGGAAAGAGAGGAGGGAGGGGGAGGGAGGAAGGAAGGAAAAAATGGAAGGAAGGAGGAAGGTTGGAGGAAGAAGGGGAGGGAAGGAGGGAGAGAGGAAGAAAGGGAAATAAAAACATCTGGGATGGGATTGGGCACTAAAATAAAGTCTGAGTAGTTGGAGAAGGAGCGTCAGGAACAGATGGGGACTGTTACTCACCAGATGGCACGAGGACTGCGTGACACAGAGGGCCTGTGGGGGTCGAAGGGCTAGTTCCTTTCAATGCCCTTTAAGGCTGCCCAGCCCCATCTCTCTGAGTCCCCAGTTCGTCCTTCCTCTGGGAAACAAGAATCCTATCCCTACTCCTCCTGCCTCAGTAGCCAGAAATCCAGACTCCATCCCCACCTGCTTAAGAAACTGGAAATCTGAACCCAGCTCCCTGGAATCCATCTTTCCAGGGGACAACAGTCATAGGTCACACAGTTTCTCTTCCTGGGGTTCAGGAGCTTGGGCTTCCAGCCCTTTTTTCCCAGGGACTCAGGTATCCTGGCTTCCATTCCCCTCCACATGAGAATCTAGGAATCTATACTCCTGTTCCCAGGAATTCAGGCTCCTACCTCCTTCTGGCTCAAGATCTAGAGAAATCTGCCCCAACTTCTTCCTCTTCCAGAAATCTCTCTTCTCTTGCTTTAGGACCCAGGGGTCTGAGGACTCAGTCCTGTCATCTTATTTGGACCTAGATTTCCAAATCCTCTGTTAGTGCTGCCTGGTCACCAACAGGATACCTGGGTTCTTAAAGTCTCTCTCTACCTCTGCCCCCCACCCCCAGCCCAGCTGAGAACCCAGGGAGAGGAAGGGGCAGCTCACAGAGGGTCAGCAACTGCAGGCTCAGCATCAGGGCCATGGTGGGCAGGACTCCGCTGCAGCTGGAGCTGGTGTTAGCCGGCACTCTCCCTTCTCAGGAAATGAGACATCAAGTCAGAGCCAGAGCCCTGTTTAAGAAGAGAGGAGTGAGGTGAGACCCTGGGTGATTGTCTCATAGACCCATGGTGCAGTGGAAAAAGTTGAGAGAGGGGGAAGTCATATCTTGTGATATTCATTAGTTCAACTTAAAAAAAAACTACTCTGGAGCCTGAGGCAGGAGGATTGCTTGAACCTAGGAGTTCAAGACCAGCCTGGACAACATAGCCAGACCCTATTTTACAAATCATGCCATTGCACTCCAGCCTGGATGACAGAGCAAGACCCTGTCTTTAAAAATAGATAGGTGGCCGGGCTCGGTGGCTCAGCCTGTAATCCCGTGCCTTTGGGAGGCTGAGGTGTGGTTTGCCTGAGCCCGCGGGTTCGAGACCCGCCTGGGCAGCAAGACCTCATCTCTACAATAAATCAAAAAAATCAGCCGGGCGTGGTAGCGCATGCCTGTAATTCCGGCTACTCAGAAGGCTGAGTCGGAAGGATCGCGGGAGCTCAGCAGGTTGAGGCAGTGGTGGCCGGGAGCGGCCACTGCACTCCAGTCTGGGTGACAGAATGAGACTCCAACTCAAAAAAAAAAAAAAAAAAAAATAGGCGAGCCAGGTGTGCTGGCTCATGCCAGCATTTTGGGAGGGCGAGGCAAGAGGATTGTCTGAGCCCCGGGGGTTTGAGACCAGCCTGGGCAACTTGGCAAAACTCCGTGTGTACAATAAATCAAAAAATTAGGCTCAGTCTGTCATCCCAGCACGTTGGGAGGCCAAGGCGAGAGGATTGCCTAAGTTCAGGGGTTGGAAACCAGCCTGGGCAACTTGGTGAGACCTCGTCTCTACAATAAATCTCCCACACACACACACACACACACACCACACACACACACACACACACACACACACACAAACCTACAGGCATGCACCTGTAGTTCCAGCTACTTGGAAGACAGAAGTGGAAGGATCACCTAAGCCCAACAGGTCGAGATTGTGGTGACTGTGAGCATGCTGCTGCACTCTAGCCTGAGTGACAAGAGTGAGACTCCAACTCAAAAAAAGTTAGACATGGTGGTGCACGCCTGTGGTTCCAGCTACTTGGAAGGCTGAGGTGGAAGGATCGCCTGAGCCCAGTAGGTCAAGGCTGCGGTGGCCGTGAGTGTACCAATGCACTCCAGTCTGAGCAACAGAGTGAGACTCCAACTTTAAAAAAAAAGATGATAGATAGATAAAAGTTAGCAACAATTATGTACCAGACTTGCTGTGTGATGCTTGAGGTACGGAGAGGATTTAGACTCTGCAACTGCCCTCAAGCAGCTACCAGTCGGACTGTGAGACAGACCCAGACTAGGTCACTCCTAAAAAAAAGCGGCCGGGCTCGGTGACTCAGCCTGTAATCCCGTGCCTTGGGAGGCTGAGGTGAGTGGATTGCCTGAGCCCGCGGGTTCGAGACAATTTGGCGAGACCTCATCTCTACAATTAATAAAAAATCAGCCGGGCGTGGTAGTGCGCGTAGTTCCAGCTACTTGGAAGGCTGAGGGGGAAGGATCGCCGGAGCCCAGCGGGTCGAGGCTGCGGTGGCCGGGAGTGGCCACTGCACTCCAGTCTGGGCGACAGAGTGACACTTCAACTCAAAAAAAAAAAAAAAAAAAAGCGATCTGAGCTATAACGTCAGTAACTAACATAAGGTATAAGGCACTGTGAGGGCCCACAGCAGGCTTCTAATCCACGTGGGATGAGAGCCAGCGGTTCCGGGATGAGCTGATGTTCAGCTGCGACCTCAAATTACAAGTTAGCCCCCTTCGCCTTCTCGGGGCCTCGGTGTCTTCATCTGTAAAAGGAACTTTCATAAATAAACAGGAAAATGGGAACAATTTTGTTCTGCCTTAAGCGAGTCAAGGCAGGAGGACTAGAAGTCACTCCTCCTGGGCGACTTCCACACTGAAAGAGAAAGTAAAGCCCAGGCAGGTGTGCAAAGCCAGGCTTGCACCCGGGAACCACCTCCTTTGCAGCCCCAGGCTCCGACTTCTGTGCTGCACCAGTGCGCACGTGCGGAACCAGACAACAGGGCCTCGCGCGGAACCACAGTTCCCAGAATGCTCTGCGCCCTCGCTTCCGCCTCTACCTTCCTGCTTCAAAGCGCACGCGCATTCTTAGGGCGCGGACCCTCGTACACAGGGACCACAGCTCCCAGAGTGCTCCGCGCCCTCGCTTCCGCCTCTACCTTCCTGCTCCAAGGTGCACGCGCGATCCAGAGTGCGGACCCTCGCACGCAGGGACCACAACTCCCAGAGTGCTCCGCGTCCTCGCCGCCGCCGCCGCCGTCGAGACCAAGATGGCCGCGAGTAAGTGTGGGCGCCGTCGGCGCGCGGGTCTCAGGTCACCCCGGGAGGTCCTGGGGCTAAGGCGTGGCGATGCACTCGTGGAGGCAGTGGGGTCCGTGCTAGAAGGGGGTGCAGAAGTCACGAAGGGAGCTCCTCCGGGGCGGGGGTGGTCCAAGAGGGCTCGAGGTCACCAGGGCAGCCCCTGCAGCGGTGACCCTTCTCGCTCACCCCTCCAGGACTCGCCGCTTTTCTCAAGGACGCCTGGGCCAAGGAGCCGGTGCTGGTCGTGTCCTTCACGGTCGCGGGTCTCGGTGCGTGAGTTCCCCCGGGCGCGAGCTTGCGTCGCCCGCCCCCCGCCCCGGCTCCATCTCTACCCTCGAAGCCCCGTCGCCGCCCTCGACGTTCTGAATCCCCACCAGGGTGTCAGCACCCCCATGACGTCCCCCTGCCTTGTCCCGTCCCCAGCATCATAGCCCCTCCGCTCCCCGTCCCTCCCACCCCATGCACACCTACCCGAGACGCCTTGATCCCTTTAGAGGAGACGCTGTCAACTCGGGTCATGCGTTGACCTGAGTACTAGCATCAATAATGTCCGGATCCCGCTCCCTTTCATCTACCCTTCCCCCCGCCCCCCGTTCTGAATTGAGTTGGTCGGGTTGGAACAGGGGCTAGGGAGTCCGTACCTTGTGGGCACCACCATCCCTCCCAGACCCCCCTGTGATTCCAGCCTGTCTCCCTGATTAAGAACCTCTGCTCTGGAAGCTGTTCCTCAAACTTTAATGCGCATCGGAGTTCCTTGATTCCTCCCATGAGGGAGAGTCTTGTTAAAATGCAGGCTCCGATTCTGTGAGTCGGGTGTGAGACCTGGGATTCTGCCCACTCTTGCCACCCAGGCTGGCGTGCAGAGGCCCGCTCACAGCCACCGCTGCCTCTACCTGCTGGGCTCCGCGATCCTTCCGCCTCAGCCTTCCAAGTAACTGGGACTACAGGTGCGCGCCACCACACCTGGCTAACTTTTTGATTTATTGTAGAGATGAGGTCTTGCCAAGTAGCCCAAGCTGGTCTGGAACCCCTGGACTCAGGCAATCCTCTCACCTCCGCCTCCCAAAGTGCTGGGATTACAGGCACGAGCCACTGCGCCCAACAAGGGATTCTGCATTTCTAACAGGTTCCCAAGTCTTGTCAGTACTGCTGGTGCACCAGCCATGCGCTGGGTAAGGTTCTAGAACATTGTTGGCCAGCCACTGCGGCAGCCACTGAGCGCTTGGAGTGGGGCTAGCACAGATGGAAGAGATAGAAGACACACTATTTCCAAGACTTAATGTGACAAAAAGTGGGTAAACTACCAATATTTTTTGCTGATTATATGTGGAAGTGATAATACAGGCCAGGCACAGTGGTTCACACCTGTAATCCCAGCACTTTGGGAAGCAAAGGTGAGAGGATTGCATGAGCCCAGGGGTTGGAGATCAGCTGGGGCAACTTGGTGAGACTTCGTCTCTACAATTAAAAAAAAAAAAAGAAAAAAAAAGTGGGGTGGGGGGGATTAATGGTGGCCCATGCCTATAGTTCCAGCTACTTGAAAGGCTGAGATGGAAGGATGGCTGGTAGGCTGAGGCTGCAGTGATCATAGTTGTGCCACTGCATTCCAGCCTGGGCAACAGTGACTCTGACTCAAAAAAAAGGATAATATAAGGTTCGATACACTTCTTTTTTTTTTTTTTTTTGAGTTGGAGTCTCACTCTGTTGCCCAGACTGGAGTGCAGTGCCCCACTCCCGGCCACCGCAGCCTCGACCTGCTGGGCTCCAGTGATCCTTCTGCCTTGGCCTTCCACGTAGCTGGAACTACAGGCGCACGCTACCACGCCCGGCTGATTTTTTGATTTATTGTAGAGATGAGGTCTCGCTGCCCAGGAGGGTCTCGAACCCGCGGGCTCAGGCAATCCAATCACCTCAGCCTCCCAAAGGCGCGGTATTACAGGCTGAGCTGCAGAGCCTGGCTGAAACATTTCTTAAAACTAGTTATGCTTGTATCATTTAGCTTTATTTTTATTCTTTTGTATCTTTTCTTTGAGATAACATCTCCCTCTGTCACCCAGGCTGAAATGCAGTTGTGCAATCACAGCTCACTGCAACCTTGAACTTCTGGGCTCCAGAGATCCTTCTGCCTCAGCCTCCCAAGTAGCTGGGACTACAGGCAAGTCCCACCACACCCAGCTAATCTTTTTTTTTTTTTTTTATTTTTTGAGTTGGAAGTCTCACTCTGTTGCCCAGGCCGGGGTGCAGTGGCACACTCATGGCCACTGCTGCCGTGACCTGCTGGACTCAGGCGATTCTTCCGCCTCTGCCTTCCAAGTGGCTGGAAACACACACACACACACACACACACACACACAGACACACACACACACACACACACACACACACCACACACACACACACACACACACACACACACACTACTACTACTACTACTACTACTACTACTACTACTACTACTACTACTACTACGCCTGGCTAATTTTTACATTTATTTTAGAGATGCGGTCTCGCCAAGTTGCCCAGGCTAGTCTCTAACCCCTGGACTCAGGCAGTTCTCTCACTTTGGCCTTCCAAAGTGCTGAGATTACAGGCATGAGCCACCACACCTGGCCTTTTTTTCTTACATTTTTTTGTAGCTATGGGGTCTCAAACTCCTAGGCTTAAGTGATCCTCCCACCTTGGTCTCCCAAAGTGCTGGGATTACAGGCGTGAGCCTGTGCCCAGCAAACTTTATTTTTAATGTGGCTACTAGAAAATATAATTACATATATAGCTCTTACCACTTTTCTTTCAGACAGTGCTAGCCTAGAACATTCCTTTCATGCACCCTACCCCATTACCCAGGACTCCTGACTGCCACCCTAGGTGGACTGACTGTAAGGACAGTCACTGAAGAGTCTCTGTCTTTTCAATGACTGTCCTTGGGCAACCCTCTCCCCTAGATTGCAAAGGTCCTGATTCCTCTGGAACATTCCCAAGAACCCCCAAGGATGCTCCATAATGACTCATTCCTCTGTCACCACCCCCACCTGCTCTCTCCCCTCTCCATCTAGGCTTATGTTAGGCTCCTGCCCTACCTCCCCTAAGGAGAGGATCCCAAAGCACCAAGGAGCCCACAGATCATGGGTCCTCCTGGGGGTGCTGGTCCTCTCTGCTCCCCTCTTCCTCCCACCTTCCCAAGCTCACCCTTGTGTCTTTCCACAGCTATAATCTTGCCCCCACTCAGCCCCTATACCAAGTATGCCGCCATGATCAACAAGGTTACGCCCTACAACTACCCAGGTGAGTGGGGGCCAGGCAGAGACTGCAGGGACAGGGTAGCCTTCCAGTCAGTGCTGGGACAAGGGCAGTTACAGACGGGTCTTCCCTAAGAAGGGACCAGAGATTCAGCAGTGGCATCTGGACTCTTTCCCTGTCCAACTTTTTAAACACTGAGATATAATTCATATACCTTTCTGTTTTTCTGTGTTGAGTTTCTATCCCTTGCTAAGTTCTCATTTCTGAGCTTAATGGGTCTCCAGCTTTCCAGGTTTCTGTTATGCTTTCCCATCTCTGTTGGATATCTCACTCCCCTTCCCTTTCTCCCTCCCATGTCTGATTCCCTGACCCTTACTCTCCTCTCTCATCGCACCCCTGGGGTCCTGTTTCCCTCTCTGAATAGAAACTCTTCTGCACAGGGCCCTAGAGACCTGCTGGTCTTTGTCTCAGTGGCCTGCCTTCCTGTCCCACAGTGCCCCTCCGAGATGATGGGAACATGCCGGACGTGCCCAGCCACCCACAGGACCCCCAGGGCCCAAGCCTGGAGTGGCTGAAGAAACTGTGAGCTCCTCCCCTGGCAGGGAGAGGCCCATCCCCCAGGGCTCCCAATAAACTTGTGACAACCAACCCCAGCAAATGAGTGTGTGTGTGACTAGAGGTGGGAACAGCAGACAGTGGCCAAGGTGTGTGTGGGGTCAGTTTATTGGGGTGGGTCAGTCAAAGGGCGGGCTGGCAAGGGTCGGGTAGGGCAGCAGCTTATCTGGACCCCGAGAAACCCAGCTCGAGTCCAGGGCCTCATCTGCTTCAAAGCCAAAGTCTTCTTCCACCTTAATCTGGAGGAGATAAAGAACAAGGCACGAGTGGGGTTGGGAGTCTAGAAGATGCCACCAGCCCCACTATCCTGTCTTCCCAGGCCAGATAACTTCCTTTGCCCCCCTCAGAGGGGCCCCAACATTCCTCCAGCTGCTCTCCCCTCCGCATCTCCCTTACCCTCTGATCTCCTCCTCCTTTATCCCCAGCTCACTCGTTATTTTTGTCTCCAGGTCTTCTTCCATCCCTTCCCAGCTCCTTTTCTACCCAAGCCTTTGCCCAACTCCTCTCTGCCCAGTCCCAGGCATCCCCAGCCCTTCCAGCTCCACATCCTTCTTCTCTCCCCAGCCCCTAGGTAGCCCTGATCTGGCCTTGGCCCCCTCCCCTCCCATCCCCTTTCACCTGCACTGGAGTCAGCTCTGGAGTCAGCGCAGCTCCCGCTCGCCGTCCATCCCGTGGTGCTCGCCGCCTCTTCCGCCCACTGGGCCCCTCGCCAGGGGCTGGACTGCTGGGTTCTGGGGGTGCGGGAGTCCTCCTGGGCGGGGATAGTCCCTCTTTCTCTGGAGGCTCATTCTCAGCATTGCCGGGAGTGGGGGCATCTGTGCCCTGGCTGCCCTCGTCCTAGGTGGGGGGAGTAGGGCAGGTGATGGGTATGTCCCACAGCCATGTCCCAAGCCACAGTTCCCTACCGACTTGGAGACTTGTGCTCACCTCCAGCACAATGGTGAACTGGCTGGCCCGATAGTCATCGCCATAGGAGTCCAGCACCCTCATGAGGAACCTGCTCGGGAGAGAAGGAAGCCCCAGGGGATGAGTCACCTTCCAGCTGCTGAGGAGAGGAATGATGACAAGGCTCAGCTCTCACTCCACTCGAGGCCACAACTGCCCTTGACCCAGAAAGTTCAGAGTTCTGGAATCTACAAGGCCTGGGAGCCAAGCACTTGACCAGCCAGTGGGACCTTGGTCAAGACAAAGTGACCTTTCTGAGCCTGAGTTTCTTCTGTAAATGAGATGACAACCTTGACTGAGCTGGTTGCTGCAGTGGTGATACTTCAACTAGACTTCTCTGCTAGATTTCTCTGCAGTATGTAATGTGATATCAGAAGTTAGCACACATTCAAATGTGAGTTATAGGCCAGGTACAGTGGCTCATGCTTGTGATCCCAGCACTCTGGGAGGCCAAGGTGGGAGGATCGCACAAGGCCAGGAGTTCAAGACCAGCTTGGGCAACATAGTGAGACCTTGGCTCCACAAAAAATTAAAAAGCAAAGCAACATAAATGTGAATTACAATTTTCATTGATAATAGAAAGGTGAGAGGGAGGGGTGTGTAGAACACCCCTGCTGGTAGGCTCACCTCTTACCAACACTACTGTCTTCTGCCCAGTCCCTGCTTCTAAGGTTTCTTTTTTCTTTCTTTCTCTCTTTTTTTTTTTTTTTTTAGTTGGTGTCTCACTCTGTCGCCCAGGCTGGAGTGCAATGGCACGCACAGGCCACCTGCAGCCTCGGCCTGCTGGGCTCAGGCGATCCTTCCGCCTCCGCCTTCCAAGCAGCTGGAACTACAGGTGCACACTAACACATCCACCTATTTTTTGATTTATTATAGAGACGAGGTCTCACCAAGTTGCCCAGGCTGGTCTCAAACCTGTGAGATTAGGCAATCCTCTTACCTCAGTCTTCCAAAGTGCTGGGATTACAGGCTTGAGCCACAAATTTCGTTTTTTGGGGGGTTTTTTGAGTTGGAATCACTCTGTTGCCCAGGCTAGAGTGCAGTGGCATGCTCATGGCCACTCCAGCACTGACCTGCTGGTCTGGTGGTCCCTCTGCCTCAGCCTTCCAAGTAGCTGGAACTACAGGCGTGTGCTACCATGCCTGGCTAATTTTTTTTTAAAATTTATTTTGGAGATGAGGTCTCGTCAATTTGCCCGGGCTGGTCTAGAACCTGCAGGCTCAGGCAATCCACTCACCTCAGCCTCCCAAAGTGCTGGGGTTATAGGCTGAGCCACTGAGCCTGGCCAAGTTTCATTTTTTTAAAGTTCTTTTTTTTTGAGTCAGAGTCTCACTCTGTCGTCCAGGCTGGAGGGCAGTGGTGCACGCTCATGGCCACTGCAGCCTCAACTTGCTGATCTCAGGTGGTCTTTCTTCCTCAGGCTCCTAAGTAGCTGGAACTACAGGCGTGTGCCACCATGCCCAGCTAATTTTTTGATTGATTGATTGATTTTTTGAGTTGGAGTCTCATTCTGTTGCCCAGACTGGAGTGCAGTGGCACGCTCCCAGCCACCGCAGCCTTGACCTGCTGGGCTCTGGCGATCTTTCCGCCTCAGCCTTCCAAGTAGCCAGAGCTACAGGTGTACACTACCATGCCTGGCTAATTTTTTATTTATTGTAGAGATGAGGTCTCACCAAGTTGCCTAGCTGGTCTTGAACCCACGGGCTCGGCAATCCACTCACCTTGGCCTCCCAAAGTGCTAGGATTACAGGCTAAGCCACCGAGCCTGGCCATTTTTTCATTTATTTTAGAGATGAGGTCTTGCCAAGTTGCCCAGGCTGATCTCGAACCCCTGGACTCAGGCAATCCTCTCGCCTCTGCCTCCCAAACTGCTGGGATTACAGGCATGAGCCACCACGCATGGGCTTTTTAAAAGTTCTAACTGAGCGAAAGCATCCTCTGTACCAGCACCTGGTGGAGCATCTCCCATGCCTGATCCCTTTCACACCTCACGTGCATCCTGAGCACCTGCTCTGTCCCCAGCACTGTTCCAGGTGCTGGGATACTTGAGGGGACAAAACCAAGACCCCTGTGCTACAGAATGCAGGTGGCAGGGGATACAGACAATAAACACAGCAGGTCAGAAAGCAGGAGGGAGATGGACAGTACCTGGATTGGAACTTCAGTACAGTGGTAGAGGCCTCACGAGGAGGCTGGGAGTGGCAGAAGGCACAGTTAGTGCAAATGCCCTGAGTGCTTATGTCCTTAATGGCACAAGGAGGTGGCATCACAGCCGGCTGACGCAGGGCCTCATGATGTCGGCCATTGTAAGGACACTTTTACTCTGGTCAAATGGGAGCCACCACAGAGAAGAGAGGATTTGGCCTGTCTCACACTCAACAAGAACCAGTCCCGCATTTCACACACAGCAGGTCTGGGGGCCTGAGAATGTGCGTCGGCACCATGCTCCAGCAGAGCACACTCTGAGGAGCCTGTGGTGCGGCTTGGGTGGAGTCCAGGACTACAGTCATGCTACCTTGGCCTGTAGGACGTTGCCAGGGGAGTTCAGCCTGCGTAGCTCTCTTAGCCCTGATGTTCTAACCACAAAGGCCACGGATCTTTTTCACAAATGCTTCTGATCTTGAGGTCTTGGCTAAAGGTCCAAGTAGGAAAAAAGGTGGGGGCCTCACCCAGACTGTTTTAAGAAGAGACTTGGAGAGGGGAAGGAAGAGGCAGGAGGCTGGTCAAAGCAGTAATACAGACGAGAGGCTGTGGCCCTCGGTCGAGTTGGTGGCAGTGCAGATGTGAGACGACATGGGGTTCTGGGTCTACTCTGGGGGCAGAGGCGCCAGGAGTTTGCTGGATTTGATGTGGGTAGGAGTCCACCACTGATGTGGAGCAGAGATGGGGAAGCTCAGGGCTGGCTTCAGGGGCCTGTCACCAGAGTCACAGTCTAGTGGGTGGGTGACAGGGTGCACAGAGTTCAGAGGAGGGCTGTGGTGAGAATCCAGTAGTCAGCTGCACTCAGGTGATCTAGAGAACTGGGACTCGACAGATCAGTCAGCATCATCCAGGGGGATGTGCTGTGAGGATGGACATATCCTGTCTAAGTCAGCAGCTGCTGGCCACTGTGGTGATTGCCAGGCACTTGACATGTGGTAAGAGGGACAGACAGACTGGGTTCTTCATTTAATTTGTTTTAAGTTAAATGTGAGTTGTCACTTGGGGCTACTGAGCATGAGATGTGGCCAGTGGGCCTCTAGAAACTGAATTTTTAACTTCACTTTAATGAATCCCAGTATAAATCACCACCTGAGATTAACTGAGCCCTCGTGTGGCAAGGGCCACTTAGGAACCAAGTCTCTAATTTTATTTTAGTGAGTTGAAATGTACTGATTTTAAAACATCAACTTCAGTTAATTTAATGTGAGTGATGGTGTCCACCTGTGGCTGGTGGCCACCATGCTATCTAGCACAGGTTTGGACAGAAGAGGGCCCATGCTGAACCCTGGGAGCTGGAGACTTAGGGTTTAGGGAATGAGGAAGTGTGGCCTGGGGGGCAGGGGAAGCCCAGACCACCAAGAACGTGCTCCAAGCATCAAGTCAGTGGGCAGAGGACCGAGGTGAGGACTGATGGTGGTCTTGGCCGCGACAAGCCCTGACTCACAAGGCTTGTTCCTGTTGGGCACAGTGAGTGGCAGGGCCAGCATCAAGTCCAAGGCTGGCTCAGCACACAGCCCTCCTGCTTATGGTGACAGGAAGTGCTGGAAGGAAGCTCTGAGATGAGCTGGCCCTGAGAGCTCTGGTTTATCTCTCACAGCAGCCTTGTGATGCTGGTGTTGCCCTTAGCTGATAGAAACTGAGGCTCAGAAAGGCGCCAGTGCTTGGTCAGAGTCACACGGCAATGCAGTCCTTAAGACCAGGCCTGTGACCTAAGGCTGTACTCCTGCCATCCTTCATCCTCCTCTCAAAGCCAGCAGTGTACCCGCCTGGCCCCGCCCCTGACCCAGGGCAGCTCCTTCTTCCAAGACAAGCTCCACTCTTCTTCCCCGCTGGCCTCAGCTTCAGCCTCCCTTCCTCGTGGCCTCCTAAGGGATGATGGGGAGAGGTGGCCAGAGGTAGTGTGATGGGGGCGTTTGGGAGCAGAGGCTCAGTGCCCAGTGGTGGGGTGGGGGGGTTACCTGCGCTCCTGCTGAAGCCTCCGGGTTATCCTCTGCACCTGATGCAGCCTGTTCAGGACCCGCTCGTTCACCTGGGGGAGTGGGACGCACAAGTCAGCTGACTCCACCCCCCCCATTCCACAGGTGTCCTGGGGCACCGTCTGTGTGTTGGGCTCTGGGAGGTGCCAGACGCCATCCCATGCCAGAAGCCCTAGTGTTCTAGCTTCCCGCCTCCTCCTGCTCACCGAGATGATGCCTGAGTCCCCTGAGCACCCTCCTGTCTGGGGCTTTCCCCATGCTGCTTCCTCAGCCTGGACCATTCTCCCTCCCTCTTAACAGTCGCCTGATCAGCGAGCCCCCAGCCCTCCCACGAGGTCGCCACCCCCTATCCACTCTGCAGGGTTTCACTTCCATCTGATGAGCCAGGATGTGTCTCCTTGGCTTGTCTGCCTGCCACTGAGAACATGAACTGCACAAGGACAGCGATTGGCCCCTGTCTGCTAGTGCCTAGGCCTGAGTCCGACACATGGTACAACCTCAACGAACATCTGCTAGATGGATGACTTCACACACTCAGAAGTGCCTGGTGGACACCAAGCAGGTGACCATGCCACCTAGAGTTACCAGAGAAGACCTGTGGGTCGGGACCCAAACAGTGTTGACAGGAGAATGGCCAGGAGGAATGTATGCCAGGTGGGGGAGCGCCCCTGCATACAATTTCTGAGGACCCAGCCTAGCCACTGAGCATGGGAGACAAGGCTCAGCCAGGCAGGAAGCCTAAGACATGGATGAGCTGTGTGCTGCCCCTGGGCTTCAGATCTCGGCTCTGGTGCGTCTCAGCTATGTGAGCTTGGGCATGTTACTTAACCTCTTGAGCCTCAGGTTTTTCTAAGTCTCAGCTTCAACTGGGAACAGTGGCTCATGCCTGTAATCCCAGCACTTTGAGAGGTGGAGGTGAGAGGACTGCCTGAACCCAGGTGTTTGACACCAGCTTGGGCAACTTGGTGAGACCTCGTCTCTACAATAAATCAAAAAATTAGCCGGGTGTGGTCGTGCATGCCTGTAGATCTGGTTACTTGGAAGGCTGAGGCAGAAGGATCGCCGGAGCCCAGTAGGTCAATGTTGGGGTGACCGTGAGTATGCCACTGCACTCCAGTCTGGGCAACAGAGTGAGATTCTGACTCAAAAAATTTCAGCTTCTGTTATTTAAATGCAAGTGACAGTGTCCACCTGTGGCTGGTTTAGAGCAGTTAGGTATTAACATTTTAATCAACTGCAGTTGACTTTTTTTTTTTAGTTGGAGTCTCACTCTGTCACCCAGGCTGGAGTGCAGTGGCACACTCACAGCCACCGCAGCCTCAACCCATTGTACTTAGGCGATCCTTCCACCACAGCCTAAGTTGACATTTTTAAAAACCTGAGACTCAGTGAAGTTAGTAACAGTGTTTGTAAAATGAAGCTGAATAACAGAATTCCCAGGGGTGGGTTAAGAACAGACATTCAAATAGAGTCCCTCTGGGCCTTGCCATCCATCTGTTAAACAGGGTTTGGAATAACTCCCCAGTCTTCTGACCTCCACCTCCCCCACTTGCAGAATACTCGAACACCATTGCTAGGGTTGAATTTTGTCCCCTCAAAAAGGTGTGTTGGAAGGGCGGGCACAGTGGCTCATGCCTGTAATCTCAGCACTTTGGGAGGCCAACGTAGAAGGATTGCTTGAGCCCAGGAGTTTGAGACCAGCCTAGGCAATGTAGTGAGTACCTTGTCTCTATTAAAAAAAAAATAAGAGCCGGGCTCGGTGGCTCAGCCTATAATCCCGCGCCTTTGGGAGGCTGAGGTGAGTGAACTGCCTGAGCCCGCGGGTTCGAGACCCGCCTGGGCAGCGAGACCTCATCTCTACAATAAATCAAAAAATCAGCTGGGCGTGGTGGCGCATGCCTGTAATTCCGGCTACTTGGAAGGTTGAGGCAGAAGGATCGCCGGAGCCCAGCAGGCCGAGGCTGCAGTGGCCGGGAGCAGCCACTGAACTCCAGTCTGGGCGACAGAGTGAGACTCCAACTCAAAAAAAAAAAAAAAAAAAATTAGCCAGGCATGGTGGTCTGGCATGCCTGTAGTCCCAGCTTCTCAGGAGGCTGAGGCAGATGGGATTGCCTGAACTCAGGAGGTCAAGGTTGCAGTGAGCCATGATCCTGCCACTGCACTCCAGCCTGGGCGACAGAGTGAGACCACCAATGTAAAAGGGGGGAAGGAAAGGTGTATTGGGTCCTAACCCCCAGTACCTCAGCCATGTCACCTTATTGCAGATGGGATTGTTACAAGTTAAAATGAGGTCCCTGAGGTGGACCCTATCCCATGTGTCTGGTGTCTTTAGAAAAAGGGGACATAAGACACACACACAGTTGTCACACAAAGATGAATGTAGAGACAAGGGCGATGTTTCTACATGCCGAAAATGGCCGGCCAGCCACAAGAAGCCAGGGGAGAGGCCCAGAACAAATCCTCTCATGACCCGCAGAAGGAACCAACCCTGCCAACACCGTGGCCTTGGACTATAGCCTCCAAGATTGAGAGACAGCGAACTTCTGTTGTTGAGCCACCACCTTGTGCAACTTTGTTAAGGCAGCCTGAGCAAACTGACGGCATCATCTGCAGACAGTTTTTCAAGTATCCAGACCTGATCCTGCCCCTCCTCTTTGTTTTTTGCATGAGGGTCTCTCTCTGGCACACTCATGACCGTCACAGCCTTGACTTCTTGGGCTCAGGTGAGCCTCCTGCCTCGGCCTCCTGAGTAGCTGGGACTACAGGTGTGTGCCACCATTCCCGGCTAATTTTTTCATTTTTTGGTTGAAGGCAAGGTCTCATTATGTTGCCCAGGTCAGTCTCAAACCCCTGAGCTCAAGTGATCCTCCTGCTTGGCCTCCCATAGTTCTGGGATTACAGGTTTGAGCCACCACGCCCTACTGCCCTCCCCTGTTAAACCCTTCAATGGTTCCTCCCCCTCTCAAGGAAAAAAAAAAGTCCCAACTTTTTTTTTTTTTTTAAGTTGGAGTCTTACTCTGTCACCCATGGCCCAATGCAGCCTTGAACTCCTGGGCTCATACAGTCCTTCTGCCTCAGCTTCCTGAGTAGCTGGAAGTGCAGGTGTGCACCACCATCCCCAGCTAATTTAAAAAATTTTTTTTCTTGTAAAGATGAGGTCTTGCTATGTTGCCCAGGCTGTTCTTGAACTCCTGGGCTCAAGCAGTCTTCTTGCCTTGGCATCCCAAAGTGCTGGGTTTACAGGTGTGAGCCACTGAGCCTGGCCTCAAAATCCCAACTTCCTGCCCTGGTGTTCCTGGCCCACCAAGACCTGGACCCTGCCTACTGCTCCATCCTGTCTCACCAAAGAGGCCAATATTCTGATTCAGCCTGGACGGTCTGAGTCTGGGAAGGCCATGGGCTGCAGAGGAGGAGAAGGGGCTCCAGGAGAGGTGCAAGAGACAGAGTGGATGGGTGTGAGTGAGGAGTGATTCGTGGTGAGGTGTGGGAGATCCTCGGTGAGCTGACCTGGTTGCCAGGGAAGCCTAGCAATGGTTCTCCAGGGCCTGGCGGAGGGCCAGACGCATAACGGAAGCCAAGCAGATGAAGAGTGAATCGATGAAAAAGATTCAGACAACTAGCCAAGGAGGGCTGGACACAGGACAGAGACAGAGACAGGGAGGGGTGGCTGTTGAGGCCGGGGGACCCCGCACTCACCTACCTGCTCGATCTCCCGGCAGCGTCGACCAAGCGCCTGGTACTTTCTGCGATTCAGTTCCCGCTGGCGCCGCCGCCGGCCCCGGGCTGCCTCTTCCTCTTCATCTCGCTCCCGGAGCCCGGAGCCACCCAGACCACCCGACACAAACTCCACTTCTGTCTCGAGTTCGCTCTCCAGGATGTGGCCACCGAACAGCGGGGGCAGCGCCAACTCTGAGCCTGGCGGTGCTGAGAACTCCTCAAAGCCCACGGCTGCCATGGTCCTGAGAGCGGGGAAAGGTTCAGGGTCCTGGATCCCTGGCCCAAGTCCTTCCTCCCCAGACCCAGGGGCCACAACTCCTCAGACACTGGAGTCCAGGTTCCCAGCCCCTCTCCCCCAGACCCCGGAGTCCAGGTCCAAGCCCCTCCTCCCTCAGACCACGGGGTCTTGGCCCCCAGCTCCTTCTCCCGCAGACCAGGGGGTCTTGGCCCCTGGCCCCTCCTCCCTCGGACCCAGGGGTCCAGGCCACTAGCCCGTCTGCCCTTGGACCCAGGGGTCCAGACCCCAAGCCCCTCCCCACTCGGACCCAGGGGTCCAGACCCCCCAGCCCCTCCCCCTCGGACCCAGCGGTCCAGACCCCAAGCCCCTCCTCCCCCGGACCCCGGAGTCCAGGTTGCAGCCCCTCCTCCCTCAGACCAGGAGGTCTTGGCCCCCGGCCCCTCCTCCCTCGGACCCATGGGTCCAGACCCCAGGCCCCTCCCCACTCGGACCCAGGGTCCAGACCCCCAACTCTCCCCTCGGACCCAGGGGTCCAGACCCCCAGCCCCTCCTCCCTCGGACCCGGGAGTCCAGTTTCCTGTTCCTCTTCCCTCAGACTGAGGGGTGGAAGGAGGAGTCCCCAGCCCCTCCTTCCCCGGACCCGAGAGTCCAGGTCCCAACCTCCTCGTGTCTCAGACCCCTAGCCGCCTTCTCCCCGGGATGCTCTGGTAGACCCCGACCCTAAAGGGTTCTAAGGGAAAGGAATTGCATGAACTACAATCCCCATCAGCCCCAGGGGAACAGCTCAGATGGGTGCACAAACAGCCGCGGTGTCTTTGCGATCGCAGTTTTCCACAAGGCTCTGCCACTTACCCCTCCCGCTGCTCCAGTTCCATCTCTCCCAGCTCCGGGCGTCTTGGGCCTCAGAACCTCCAACCTCTTCAACCTGTAGGTTAAGCCGTCTTCAAAACTACCCGTCCCATCAGGCCTCGCGGCCGAGGACGTCGCGACGTGGCCCCTCGGCCTTCTGGGATTTGTAGTTTTCAGTTTCCGGCTTCGTTTTTCTCCCACCCCCACTCTACCCCGAGTCCCAGCTTAAAGGCCTTGCTTTCCCGTCTAATGCCGCCACTAGTCATCTGAGTTGCCGCCGTCTTTATCTTATCTCAACACTCCGTCGTCCGGCCACGGCGATCCTCCGCTTAGCAGGCTCAGTCCACGGAGGGCCGCGAGCCCGACGAACCCTCTCTCCCTTGCCTGCCGCTTCTCCGCCTACTGGCCAGTGCTAATAAAGTTGTTGTTCCAAGCGCGACTGGGCGCGTCGCGGGCGGTGGCCAATCAGAGTGCAGCTCTGCCTCGACGCCGGCGCGAGATTGAGACGTCATCGTTTAGCGACCAACGCTCTCCGGAACTGATTTCCTGGAGACCGTGGTGAGAGGAACGGAGACGTGCGTGCATTGGAGCCCGGGGCAGGGCGGGAGGTCAGGCGCCCGGGCCTGGGGGAGGAGTGTGTGAGGGGAAGGCGGGCCTCCGTAGATTGCTTGCCCAGGGGTCTTCGTAGGCTCCTACCGTGGCGCGGCCCTGGGAGTGTGTCCGGAGCAGAAATTGTTCCCGGCTCTCGTAGCGCTTGGGTTGACGCCCGTGGGGCTTAATCAGGTAATTGATGAATGACAAATGCGTGAAGTGCCTTAGGGTGGACACTGGGTGAGCGGGAAGTGCACCACCAAGCATCCTCCTCCTCCCGCCTGGCAGGCCCCCAGCTCCTTCTCCCCCGGAATCCACCGGGCAGGTGGACTGAGAGCTGAAGATGGAGGATTGTTGGGCTAGGGGAGAGGATGAAGAAGGACCAGGGCAGGCCGGGCGCGGTGGTTCATGCCTATAATAGTACTTTGGGAGGCCGAGGTGAGAGGATTGCCTGAGTCCAGGAGTTCGAGACCAGCCTGGGCAACTCGGCGAGACCTCATCTCTGCAAAAAATAAAAAATTAGCCACCTACTTGGAAGGCTGAGGCGGAAGGATCACCTGAGCCTAGCAGGTCGAGGCTGCGGTGGCGTGAGCGTGCCACTGCACCCCAGCCTGGGCGACAGAGTGAGACTCTTACTTAAAAAAAAAATAACAAAAAAGAACTAGAAGGACCAGAGCCTTTCGGGGGAGAAACTACTCCCGGTAGGAGGGACTTGATCGGGACAAGGTTTTAGGGAACCTTCCTGTCCCTCCCCTCAGGCCTCAGGATGTCTTTGGCAGACGAGCTCTTAGCTGACCTCGAGGAGGCAGCAGAAGAGGAGGAAGGAGGAAGCTATGGGGAGGAAGAAGAGGAGCCAGCGATTGAGGATGTGCAGGAGGAGACACAGCTGGATCTTTCGGGGGAGTCGGTCAAGAGCATCGCTAAGCTATGGGACAGCAAAATGGTAAGAGGACACCAGGCATGCAGGGTGCTATAAACAGGAACTCCCAGAAGGGGGTGATATGGGCAGCAGCTCTTTCTGAAGAGTCCTAAATTCTGACTCTCTTCTCCTTGCCTAACAGTTTGCTGAGATTATGATGAAGATTGAGGAGTATATCAGTAAGCAAGCCAAAGCTTCCGAAGGTACTTCATGCCTCTCCACTCCCACCTTCTCACCCCTCTTTATTCTCCTGCTGGGACCCTTGGCTCTTTTGCTGCTTGTAGCTTTCAAAATTGGGTGTAGCTGGGCGCGGTGGCTTATGCCTGTCATCCCAGCACTTTGGGAGGCTGAGGTAAGAGGATTGCTTGAGCCCAGAGCTTTGAGACCAGCCTGGGCAACTTGGTGAGTCCTCGTCTCTATAATAAATCAAAAAATTAGCCAGGTGTGGTGGCACACACCTGTGATTTCAGCTACTTGGAAGGCTAAAGTGAAAGGATTGCCTGAGCCCAGTAGGTTGAGACTGTGGTGGCTATGAGTTGCCCCTGCACTGCAGCCTGGTCAACAGAGTGAGATTCTAACTCAAAAAAAAAAAAAATTTGGGTGTATCTCTCTCAGCCTTTTCCAGAGCCCTCTTCTTTTGTACTAGCTCAACTCAGTTCACCTTCTCCTCTAAAAATGTATTACATTATGAAACTTATGTTTTTTATGTTCTTATTCTGAACTGAGCAATTGCTTGTTGTGATAAGGCCTCTCTCAGGTATCCCAAGCTTTATTCACATGACAGGATTTTTGCCACAGCCATAAACCATCAGTTCTATTATTTGCTTAATATTGTCTTTGAATCATGGGCTTAAGAAAAAAATGTATCTAGTGTGGGTGCAGTGGCTCACACCTGTAATCCCAGCACTATGGGAGGCCGAGGCTGGAGGGTCGCTTGAGCCTGGGAGTTGGAGACCAGGCTGGGCAATGTAGCAAGACCTTGTCTCTATGACAATAAAAATAATTAGCCAGGAGTGGCAGCATGCACCTGTAGTCTCAGGTACTCAGGAGGCTGAGGTAGAAGGATTGTCTGAGCTCAGGAGGTGGAGGCTGCAGTGAGCCATGATCTTGCCACTGCACTCTGGCCTGAAGTGACAGAGCAAGACCCATACCAAAAAAAATGTATCTAAGAAGAAAGCCAGTTGCTACTGTAAATGGAAAGCTGGTATCATTTGGTAAAGAAAAAATAACCATACAAAAAGACAAAATTATTAAATTGTCACCCAAGACTTTTTCTCACTTCCATCTTTGGGAACCGCTAGATTATCTCCCAGATATTCAGACCAGCTCTTAAGAGGGCAGTTTTAACTGGGTGTGGTGGCTCACACCTGTCATCTCAATAGTTTGGGAAGTAGAGGTGAGAGGATTGCCTGAGCCCACAGACCTGAGACCAGCCTGGGCAACTTGGTGAGACCTTATTTCTACAATAAATCAAGAAAATAGCTGGGCGTAGTGGTGCATGCCTGTAGTTCCAGCTACTTGGAAGGCTGAGATGGAAGGATCACCTGAGCCCAGCAGGTTGAGGCTGTAGTGGCTGTGAGTGTGCCACCACACTCCAGCATGGGGGAAACTAAAAAAAAAAAAAAAAAAAAAGAAAAGAACAGCTCTGTTACCTCTCTCATTCTTCTTGAGTGGAGTCCATTGGCAACAGGACACTGTGGGGGTTGCTGAGCAAACGAGCAGTGTAGTCAGAGCAGAGCTTCAGGGAGACTTACCCCCTCCTCTCCTTAATGTGTACCTGGGCACCCACTGGAAGCATCCAGGTCTCTGCTCTCCAAGTGCTTGGGGTCTAGTGGAGGGGCCGGAATTGCCCTCTTAAGAGCTGGTCTGAACATTCAGTAGGTACTCCAGCGGTTCCCAAAGATGGAAGTGAGAAAAAGTCTTGGGTGACAACTTAGTATGGTTACTGCCCGGGTTTTGGACAGTTATCAGCAGGTCGTGCCAAGCTCAAGAGGCTCTGAAGCCATAGGAAGGACTGACTGACCCTTCCACGGGGTCAGGGGAGAATTGATGCCTGAGTTGGACTCGGGAACACGAATGCATATGCCAAGCAAAGAAGGGGAGGAAGAGGGCCCAGGGAATGAAGGCGGGTGTACTCAGAGTCTCAGATGTCAGGAGGGCAAGGGGAGACTGGGGAATGTGCCTGATCCTACCAGACTGAGGTTTCTCCATCCAGAGAGCCGTGAGGAGCACAGAGTGGCACTTCCTGATGTCAGGCCAAACTCAAGCTGATTGACTCAGACCCCAACACATCTGGTGACTGGTTGGGGAGGTAGACATGAAACATCTCAAAACCAGGCAGTGATCCCTGTCTAATGGAGGTGGTACAGTGACCTGGGGACACAGAGAGGGCTTCTGTTCCTCTCAAAAGGAAGGGAAGGATTCTTGGTCACCATCTGAGTTTTAAGGACTTGAACAGGCATTTGAGCAACAGGGTTAAGAACACAGGGCTGGGCATGATGGCTCACACCTGTAATCCCAGCACTTTGGAAGGCAGAGGTGACAGGATTACCTGAGTCCAGGGGTTCGAGACTAGCCTGGGCAACTTGGTGAGTCCTCATCTCTACAATAAATTAAAAAAAAAATTAGTTGGGTGTGGTGGCTCTTGCCTGAGATTCCATCGATTTGGAAGGCTGAGACAAGGATCATCTGAGCCCAGCAGGTTGAGGCCGCGGTGGCTGTGAGCATGCCACTGCACTCCAGCCTGGGCCAAACAGTGAGATTTCGACTCAAAAAAAAAAAAAAAAAATCACAGGGTTGGGCATGGTGGCTCATGCCTGTAATCCCAGCACTTTGAGGAGGCCAAGATGGGAGGATTGCTTGAGCTCAGGAGTTTGAGACCATCCTGGGCAACATAGTGATACCTTGTCTCTACAAAACAATTAGCTGGGCGGTGGTGCTCACCTGTAGTCCCAGCTACTCAAGAGGCTAATGAGGAAGGATTGCCTGCACCCAGGAGATTGAGACTGCAGTGAGCTGTGATTGTGCCACACTCCAGCCTGGGCGACAGAGCAAGATTCCAACTCAAGAGCAAACAAAGCACCACACACATAGACTTTGAAGCCACCCTGCCTGGGGTCAGTTCTCAGCTCTGCCATCTGCTGGCTGTGAGACATCAGGCAGGGCCCCTCCATTCTGCAAATCTGGCTTCCTGTGGTTGTGGATGAATAAGTTAATACTCCTATGACACTTGGAACATCTGACACGGGGTCAGTTCTGCATGTCAGCTGCTATAACCCCTGCACTCCAGCCTCATCGTCATTAATGCCCTTATTACTAAAGCAAAAAACGGGGTTTCCAGAAACAGGTGAGGAAGGGATGCCAGAGGGAGCGGAAGCAGCATAGGCAAAGGCCAGGAGGAGGGAGCAGCCTCAGGGGTTCAGGGCACTGCAATCAGTCCTTTATGACTGGAGTTAATAAAATGCAGGGGCACAGTGAGAGGACGGGGCTAGAGAGGTGGAGAGGCCAGCAGGCAGAGTTGGCAATTCAACAGCTGTCGGGTGAGTGACTCCAGTGTGCTGAGTGCTGTTCTGGGCAGCAGGTTGCAGCCATAGACAACACACGCAGCACTTGTCCTCATGGGGCTTCCGTTCTTTTAGGAGGTCTTGAATGTCAGTCTGGGAACCCTACTCTTGGGTGTGGGGAGGGTTCAGTTCCAGGGAGGTGGAACAAGTCTAGACTGGCGTGGAGGACAGACTGGAGGGAGAGAGATGGGAGGCAGGGACACAGGTCATTTGTAGATGTCATCCTGTCCCTAGTTTGCTATTCAGCCCCTCCTTCCCACGCCTGCTTCCAGCCTCAGCTTCTCCCAGCTGTGGGACCTGGGAGGGTTAGGTGTTTAGACATGCCCAGGTTCTCCCTTATCCTCACAGTGATGGGACCGGTGGAGGCAGCCCCCGAGTACCGGGTCATCGTGGATGCCAACAACCTGACCGTGGAGATCGAGAATGAGCTGAGTGAGTGCCAGAAGGGGCGGGCAGAAACAGCCCTGTGAGTGTCCCCCACGCCCTCCTCCTCCCTCCCTACTGGCCTTTCCCAAGGTCCTACTCTTGGGCCCAAACTCGAGTCAGGTTCAGCTGCTGTAACAGAGTGGCTTAAGCAAGAAGGATGAGCAGTTTTCCTCGTGTGAGGTCTGAGTGAGCAGCCGGGCCTGGTGTGGCAGCTTGACCACCCGCCAATAGGGCCCAGGCTGTATCTTGTTGACCTATCACCTGTTTCCTGGTACGAGGTGACATCTCCTGGCCAGCCATCACCTCCGCATCCCTGCCACCAGGGGTTTCTCTTCTTAAGAATGTGTCATCTCAGCTTGCACCTCATTTGCCGTGCCTCGCTCATGTGGCTGCACCTCGCATGAAGGGCAGGGGAAATGGGGCCTTTGTGTGGTGTCCATGCGACAAGCTGCAGTTCAGGGTTTGGTTACTAAGGAGGAGGGAAGGTGGACGCCAGGGAAGCAGCAGAGTCAGCCTCGCTTCTCCCCGTCTACCCCTTCCTGTCCACCCTAGACATCATCCACAAGTTTATCCGGGACAAGTACTCGAAGAGGTTCCCCGAACTGGAGTCCTTGGTCCCCAATGCGCTGGATTATATCCGCACAGTCAAGGCGAGTGGAGGGATGGGGTAGGGCCTTGGGGGATCTGAGGCTCCCCGACTGGCTGCCTCAGTGGCCCGCGCAGGCCTGGCCGGCTGAGACCCCCTGCAAGGGTCCTTGGGCCTGGAGATGATGGAGGCCCAGCTGTTCCCCCTGCTTGGTGTGGGCAGGTTGGAGCCTGGACAGGACATCCTCTTCGCATCCCCTGCCTGGGTCTCCCACGAGGGCACCCCACTAGCCAACCCTGCACTTCTCCTGCTGGGGTTGGAGTGATGGCTTTCAGGTTGAAATGTGAAAGCCGACACAGGGAAGGGGTAGAAGCCGTGGAGGAAGGAAGTATCAAAGGACAAGACCATGTGACCTGTCAGGAGGACGTGGGGGAAAAGGGTGAAGCTGAAGAGTTGGGGAGGTCGGGTCACCTCAGACCTTCAAGGGGTCTTGTGGGAAGGCCTGGGGGAAGGGGCTAAGCAAAGTGAGGCAGGCGTAAGCAAAAGTGGGGGGCAGAGGGGCTCCCTATGTGTCCAGGCGATTAGGGCAGCGGGAGTGGAAGCCCATGCAGGTATGCGAGACCATGTGATTTGTGCTGCAACCTGATGTGGGCGGAAGCTGGTTCAGGGTGGCAGGTCTTCCCAGAGGACCACCTACTCAGGGCAACCCCAGCAGAGCAGACGGCGCTGGTGCTGTGGGCTGGGAAGTTCTTAGAGCTGGTGGAGGTGGGAGAGGCCCGTGTACAGGCCCCCACCTTCCCTGTGTTCTCAAGAAGAGACTAGAGTGGTTGCTGGAGCAAGAGGGTTCTAGAACCTTCCCGAGTCCCCGAGCCTCCCCTCCCTGCCCTCCTTTCCCCCAGGAGCTGGGCAACAGCCTGGACAAGTGCAAGAACAATGAGAACCTGCAGCAGATCCTGACCAACGCCACCATCATGGTCGTCAGCGTCACTGCCTCTACCACCCAGGGGTACGTCCATCCCAGGGGACGCCAGGCCTGCCTTGGGCCCATCAAACAGCAGAGGCTGGAATGGGCAGACACAGGTTCCACCCCAGTCGGGCAGTGTGGCTCAGGTGGAGGGCTGCGGTTCCCAGCAGCCCCTGCCTCAGGCCCCTGGGACTGATGGGCCTTGGGGTTGTCCTGAAGCTACACACACAGCTAATCGGGTAGAGGGTAGAAGGGAGACCCAGGAAGCACCCCTCCCCTCCCCGGCCCTGCAGGCAGCAGCTGTCGGACGAGGAGTTAGAGCGGCTGGAGGAAGCTTGCGACATGGCCCTGGAGCTCAATGCCTCCAAGCACCGCATCTACGAGTATGTGGAGTCTCGCATGTCTTTCATTGCTCCCAACCTGTCCATTATCATCGGGGCATCCACAGCTGCCAAAATCATGGGTGAGGCCTGGATGGGTCCCTCGGGTGGGGGTTGCCTGATGCACTGTGTGCCCTGGGGAAGCCTTGTCCCTTTTCTCTAGAGCAGGCAGTCTCCCTGGAGATCACAGAGAGGCTGAGTGTTCTGAATCCTGTGAGAGCTGTGGCTGGAGAGGCCAGGCAGGGGCAGAGGCGACAGGGCCAGAGGAAAGGCCACCACCCTCAGCCACTTCCCTGCTCTGCCTTGGGAGGGGCAGTCTGGCCTCAGCTTTCTCCATACAATGGGTACACTGGTCCTGGTGGGATGTTAGGATTTTTTTTTTTTTTTGAGTCAGAGTCTCACTTGGTTGCCCAGGCTAGAGTGCAGTGGCACATTCACGATCACCATAGCCTCGACCTGCTGGGCTCAGGCTATCCTTCTGCCTCAGCCTTCCAAGTAGCTGGAACTATAGGTGCGTGCTACCATGCCTGGCTTATTTTTTGATTTATTGTAGAGACGAGGTCTCACCAAGTTGCCCAGGAAGGTCTCAAACCCCTGAGTTTAGGCAGTCTTCTCTCCTCGGCCTCCCAAAGTGCTGGGATTACAGACTTGAGCCACCGTGCCCAGCCTGAATGTTAGGTTTAAATAATGGGTTCCCTCCTCCCCGGGAGCCCTCTGTAGTCTCAGAGTGCCCCTCAGACTCCCTGCTTCAACCTGGAGAGCCTTACATGGGACCTTGGGGAAGCAGCTATGTTCTTTTGCTTGAACTGCCATAACAAAGTACCACAGACTGGGTGGCTCACACACCAGATTCATTTTCTCACAGTCTGAAGGCTGGGAGTAGAGGTCAAGGTGTCAGCTATGTTGGTTTCTCCTGAGGCCTCTCACCTTGGCTTGGAGATGATATCTTCTTGTGTCCTCACATGGTCTTTTCTCTGTATCCCAATCTCCTCCTCTTATAAGGATACCAGTCAGATTGGACTGGGGCTTGCCTTGAGGACCTCATTTTAATTTAGTCACTTCTTTATTTTCTAAAATTTATTTATTTTATATTACACACACACACTTCTTTTTTTTTTTTTTGAGTCGGAGTCTGTCACCTAGGCTGGAGTGCAATAGCATGATCACAGCTTCTGCAACCTTTTTATTTTTTGTAGAGACGAGGTCTTGCTATGTTGCCTAGGCTGGTCTTGAACTTCCGGGCTCAAGCAGCAGTATCCTCTTTAAAGAACCTGTTTCCAAATACAGTCACATTCCGAGGTAAGGGAATTAGGACTTCAGCATATGAATTTTGAAAAGACACATTTTTTTTTTTAACTTGGAATCTCACTCTGCTGCCCAGACTGGAGTACCATGGCAGACTCCCAGCCATCATAGCCTCAACCTGCTGGGTTCCGGTGATCCTTCTGCCTCAGCCTTCCAAGTAGCTGGAACTACAGACGCGCATTACCATGCCTGGCTAATTTTTTGATTTATTGTAGAGATGAGGTCTTGCCAAGTTGCCCTGGTGAGTCTCGAACCCGTGGGCTCAGGCAATCCACTTGCCTCAGCCTCCCAAAGTGCTGGGATTACAAGCTAAGCCACTGAATTCAGCCAAAGAGACACATTTCAACCCTAAGAGCAGCCTTGAAAGGAGAGTGTGTCAGGTTGCAGAATAAAAAGACACAGTGGTTTGGGGGCAAAGTAAACCTGGATATGGGTCCTGGCTCCACTCGATGACCTTACGTTTTGGGACAAATGACTTCACGTGCCTCCGTTTTCCTAGTGGTGATTGAGGGTATATTTATTTTCTGTTGCTGTGCTAACAAGGTATCACATGCTTAGTGGCTTAAATGCTGTGTCCCTTGTGGAGAGTCTGGGCAGACTCTCTTTCCATGCCTTTTCTGGCTTTCAAGGTGGCCTGCGTTCCTGGGCTCATGGCCCTTCCTTCATCTTCAGAGTCCCCTCTCATTGCCCTCTGTCCTGGGCTCTTCTGCCTTCTAAGGACCCTGTGATCATGTTGAACCCACCCGAATAATCCAGGGTACTCTCCCCATCTCAAGGTCCCTTTGGCCTCATGAAGACCCATATTCACATGTTCTGGGGATTCCTGTGAACATCTGTGGGTGAGGTCATTTGCCTGTCTCCCGCAGGGTTAGGCTGCCCTTGTTGGAAGTTGTTTGAGACACTTTAGCTAATACCTAGAGCACCCAGCACAGGGCCTGGCACACAGCAAATCCCTTTCCATGGTAGAAACGTTGACCTGCAGCTCCTGACCTCCTCTGTGCAAGTGAACAAGCCTGTGGGATCCCAGCAGTGAGCCACACCCAGGCCCTGTCGTCGGGGAGCTCCTGGCTTGGTGAAGACACCTCCAAAACACACAGACTTGACCCCAGGATGGGTTCAGTGTGGTTTGGCACAGACTCTGGGGTCAGCTTCCCTTGTATACCTCCTCACTGTGTGCCCTCAGGCAACTGCCTCCCGTTTCTGAGCCTCTGAATCTTCCCACAGTGGAAGAGCCGGGTCTGCTCTTCATGGCAGGGGCACTGAGGGGACCCAACTCGGGAAGGTGCCCAGCACATGGTAGACCCTCAGGCAGATCTCCCTCTGCCTGGTGTCTGCCCTGACCTCCCCTCCATCCTCCTGCAGGGGTAGCCGGTGGCCTGACCAACCTCTCCAAGATGCCCGCCTGCAACATCATGCTGCTTGGGGCCCAGCGCAAGACGCTGTCCGGCTTCTCATCCACTTCAGTGCTGCCACACACCGGCTACATCTATCACAGTGACATCGTGCAGTCACTGCCCCCGGTGAGCCTGCCATGTTGTCTCCCCATGGCCCCCAGCTCCCTGGAGCCTCTGCTGTGCCCAGAACGGCCTGCGCAGGTTACCCCCCACCCCTCGTGTGCAGATGGTGATGGTCAGGAGCCTGGAGAAAGGGTGCATGGGGCGTGAGAGCTGGGGCACTGAAGAAAGGAAGCCAGGACTGGGCTCCCAGTGGTGCCACCCACCAGGTGGGTGACCCTGGGCACAAGGTGCAAACTCTGTGCCTCAGTCTCTTCGCTTATAAAATGGGGAGAACAGGATCTATTTCAGGAGGGCTGATGTGTATGCAGCTCTTACAGGTCAGGCCCAGTACCTCACAGGGACAGCTTTCAAGCTTGGGGTGCTCCAAGAGCTGCCCTCAGGGTTGAAAATTGGCCAGAAGGACCCACAGAGCTCTCTGAGCATGGCTGTGCTTGGGCTGTGGCTTATCTCAAGGACAGGAGACAGATAAGCATCAACTATAGGAAGAGATACTGGGAAAAACACAGCCTTAGGGCTTCTAGCAGTCCTCTCCTGCAGGGTGAGGGCGCTCTGTCCTGCCAGCATTGATGTGCAATGCCTGATGACTGCTAGCCAGGGCTGGGACTCAGCTGCATGCACACGGCTTAGCTGCCCTTGTGACTGACCTCAGGCTCCAGGTCAATGGACACCCTGTCACACAAAGCCCCACCTAGGGCATACGGTCGGTCCTTTCTGCCTGGCCAGCCCACATACACTAAACCACACTGTGACCAGGGACCCCAGCTGGTGAGGACCGCCTCGCAGGTGCCCAGGGCAGAGGCCACGTGTCTTCCTGGGCAAGATTCAGCTCTGCTATACATAGCTGCTGCTGCTCTTGTTATTATTGTTCTTCATCATTGAGTCTCGTGGTTATGGGTTCTATATGCACTCTCTTGGTGGTTCCCAAAACATAAGCCACCTCCCTTTAGTGGCACAAACTGGATTTCTGTGACACAGAGATGAATTTTTAAAATTTTAACCACTGCATACTTTTTAATTTTAATCTCAAATTTGTGGTAGTGAAATTAAGTTGTCTACTTAAATGCATTTATGGTTTTTAAAAGTAGGTTAAAAAAAATCATTGGTGGTCAGGTGTGGTGGCTCATGCCTGTAATCTCAGCACATGTGGGAGGCTGATGTAGGAGGATCGCTAGAGGCCAGGAGTTTGAGACCAACCTGGGCGAATAGCGAGACCTCCATCTCTACCAAATATTTAAAGAAAAAATCATTGGCAATAATTTGTCGTTGTAAGTTGCTTTACTTACATAACAGTAGCTAAAATCCTGAAAGGCACAAGTTGAGCCAGCTGTGGCTGTGTTGTGGAACTGCTTCATGATCTTAACTGAGTCCTCACACCTCTCAGGTGGATACAGATTTTCCTCTGCTCCTGCACCCCTCCCACCACCACCACCCATTTTACAGATGAGGGAACTGAGGCACAGAAGGCGATAACTTGTCTGGAATCCCACAGGTGGTAGGGCTTACCTGAATCTAGGTGGTTGGCCCCAGAGCTGGGGCTCCTGCCCAGGGGTTCACTCCAGCACCCTCCACCTCCTGTCTTGGGTGCATCTTCATGCTTCTCCTGCTGTCAGGGCCCAAGTGGGGACTCAGAACACAGGCAGGAGACAAGACAGATTCTGGGGCAGACAGGCCCACCTCTGCCATTCTGTGGCCATGACCTTGGGAGTCAGGCCCAGCGCTTGTCCTGGCCCTTCTAAGCCCTGTGTGTGGATCTTCTCTGGTCTTCACAGTGCTCTGGGTCAGGCACTGCTACTGAACGGCCCCAGTGATGCTGGCAGGTGGGCCTGCGTACAGACTTGAGGCCAGGCCTCTTGCTCTCCTGCCCTCCCCCTCCTGCCTCCCAGCCCAACACATGTAGGGTGAACCAGCCGGGGAGGCTGGCACACAGTAGGTCACGCCAGTTACCTGCAGGCTCACCACTAAGGGCCTCTCCCTCCTCACCAGTCCGTCCTGGATGGTCCAGGTGCAGGCTGTGCACAGGCTCATGGGGGAGGCCAGGGCTGGCTGTTGCCTCATGGCAACTGGGAGCGGGGGCTCTACAGTTGGGCGGCTCCATCACCGACTGGCTCTGTCTCTTTGGCCATTGACTTGGAGCCTCGGTTTCCACATCTGAAAAATGGGGGTGATGGTCACATCGGCCCAAAGTCTGGATATTTGATGCAGTGGTCCATGGGGTGTACTTAGCATCAGGCGGCATCTGGGCCACATGCCATGAGCGTTCCCCACCAGTGTGGCCATGCTCTCCATCCCCGTCGCCAGTGTATCTTACTGTCACCTTTATCTGGGTTCTGCCACTTACCAGCCGGCACGTCCTGGACAGGGCCTCCCTCCCTGTCCTCAGCCCCAGCCTTTCTATGAAATGAGAACAAGAGCACTGAGCTCAGATCCTGTTGGGAGGAGAGGAGCCCACATGTGTAAGCCCCCTTCCCAGGACCAGGGTGGAGTAGCCCGGCTGAGGGTACCTTCTGTTGCTGTGTCATGGTGTCTGTCTGTCTCACACACACCCCGCCCCCCTTTTCCATCGCTACAGGATCTCCGGCGGAAAGCAGCCCGGCTGGTGGCCGCAAAGTGCACACTGGCAGCCCGCGTGGACAGTTTCCACGAGAGCACGGAGGGGAAGGTAAGGGGCAGGAGGGGAAGATGAGGGTGTCTGTCCTGTGCACCTGGGATCAGTTGGGGGAGACATCGTCAGGGAGCCCACCACATGGCACTCTCCCAACAGGGCAGAGGCAGGTGTGTCTGACCCTCGTGGAGGTCAGGTGGCCCCTTCCCCGGTGTGCTAACTTCCTGGGCTGCTGGAGTAAGTTAGCATGAACCTGGCAGTTTAAAACCATGTAGGTTATTGTTTATGGGCCTGTAGGGTGGAAGTCCAGAAGGGTTTCACTTGTCCTGTCGTCCAGTGTCAGCAGAGCTCACTCCTGGAGGTTCCTGGGAGAGGCCATCCCCATACTTTTTCCAGAGGCCGCCTGACTTAGGACATGGCTGTTTGCTGACCCAAGAGAATGAGGCAGGCTGGGGAGGGGGATCGGGAGTCCTGCTTGGCCTGCTACCTTCTAAGGGCCTGTGCGGGACTGTCATGTCAAGGAGCAATCGTTACAGAATGCAGGACCCAGAGGAGAAGTCTGGGTCTGAGCCACAAACTTGTGGGGTAACAGGTCATAAATGAAACCTTATCAGAAACCCAAAGAGCGGATGTCCTCAGAGCCTGAGGAGGAAGGAAGGAGCCTGGGTGGGCACTGCACTCATGTGGACAGATGCATGCCAGCTCAGGCCTCCCCTTACCCTCCCCAGGTAGGCTACGAGCTGAAGGACGAGATTGAGCGCAAATTTGACAAGTGGCAGGAGCCGCCACCCGTGAAGCAGGTGAAGCCGCTGCCTGCACCCCTGGATGGGCAGCGGAAGAAGCGTGGTGGCCGCAGGTGAGGGGCCCTAGGGCCAGCTGGGCTGTAGACAGGAAGGGACGGACTGGTGCCCTCCTGACTGACTCCCTGCCCCTGCCTGCCCATTGCCAGGTACCGAAAGATGAAGGAGCGGCTAGGGCTGACAGAGATCCGGAAGCAGGCCAACCGCATGAGCTTTGGAGAGGTCAGACCCCCAGCTCCAGAGCCCTGGGCCCCTCGCCCTCTCTCTCCCCCACAGGCAGGGAGCCACCAAGTCCTGCCCTTCTGCCTCCTGCCACGTTCTCTCCTCCAACCTGTGGTTCGGCTGGTACCTGGGCTCTGCCCCAGCCTCCTCCCTGGTCCTCTGGCCTCTCCTCTCCCTTTCCATCCATCCAACTTCAAAGCTATCTTTGTAACCATCAGGGCTGCTGCCCTGGTTGTTTACCCAGTTCAGAGCCCCTGCAGCTTCCCACCCAGCCTTTGCCAGGCCCTGCAGGCCTCCCAGGTGGCCCTCCCTGCCCGAAGGGTCAGCTGGCTCCAAGTACCCTCCCTATGCTTCACCCAGCTAGTCTTTAGTTATCCGAGCCTGATCCTGCTCAGAGGCTACCTCCTCTGTGAAGCCTGCCCTGGTTCTTGCCCAGCCCACACGAGTATAGAGGAAATCACACTCTGAGCTCAGGGAGCACAGGACCCATTCAACAATCAACACCTGTGGGCAGTTCCCGGGGCCTCAGCCAGGCTGAGCAGGAGCCTGCTGGACCCGCTGGTCGGGGGTGCCTGAGTGGCTTCAGGCAGCCCTGGTCACTTCACAGCAGGACTCCTGTCCTGCCCCCTAGATTGAGGAGGACGCCTACCAGGAGGACCTGGGCTTCAGCCTGGGCCACCTGGGCAAATCGGGCAGTGGGCGTGTGCGGCAGACCCAGGTGAACGAGGCCACCAAGGCCAGGATCTCCAAGACGCTGCAGGTATGGGCTGGGCCTGGGCGGGGCCAGGGGCCTGGGGACAGAGGGCTAGGTAAGCCCAGATCCCAGCCTCCCCATCCCCCTACAGCGGACCTTGCAGAAGCAGAGTGTGGTATACGGCGGGAAGTCCACCATCCGCGACCGCTCTTCGGGGACGGCCTCCAGCGTGGCCTTCACCCCACTCCAGGTACTGCCCACCCCACAGGGGTCAGGAGGCCCAGGCCTCTCCCCGTCCTCTGAGCGCCCCAGCAAAGTCTCTTACCTACGTTCCGTCAAGCAAGCTGTGATAGACTCCCCCTCACAGGACTGATGTGGAGGCCGTGCTGACGGCACGCATTGGTGCACGGGTAGCTCCAGGCACATGGGAAGTGCCTGAGGTTAGCAGAGATGAGGCTGTAAACATGGGCCAGCTCTGTGACCTTGAGCAGGTTACAGCCTCTCAGCCTCCAGGTTCGTGTGTTCAGAATGGCCCAGGGCAGTCAGGGTCAGGGGTAATCTCAGGGTCCCACTTGAGAGAGTTCCCGGTTAGGTGGGCTTGGACATCACATGTGGGCCCAGGTTCCAACCCAGACAGTGGTAAGTGGTGTGGAGTGTGGCGGTCACCACAGCATCTTTGTCTCAGTTTACCCATCCACAGATTAGGGCAAGTCTGTGTCATGGTGCTCATCCGCTCAGTCAACATGCATCAGTTGAGCACCTACTGAATTCTGAGTGCTGTTCTTGACTCTGAGGAATAAAGGAATGCAAAAAGAGACAACAAAGCTTGCCCTTATGGAGGCTGTGGGCAGCAGGGCTGACAAATGAGCAGACTATCAAGTGCAGTAGAAGGCGGTGATGCCTAGGAGGAGAGGGAGGGAGATGGGAAGGAGGTGGACACCTGTGAGAAGATATTAGGACAGTGCCTGTGACTGTCAGCAGTTTTGGTGTGATTTGTGCTGAGACCTTGGACCAGCCACTTCCTTCTGGAACTGGGTTTCCTCATCCAGAAACTGGGTGAGATTGGCTTTTCTCAAATGTTGGTGTTTTTAGCATCTCCTGGGAAACTTGTTAAAAATCCAGATGCCCTGGTCCCTCCCCAGCCCTTCCTGCCAGACCTCCTCCCCCCCGCCAAGTTAGACTCTCCCAAGGCAGAGGAGACCCTAGGGCCTGGCAGACGGTCCTCGTGCCCCACTCCCAAAAGCCTATGGACTATCAAGAAGGGCCTGTGGGGCTCAGACAATCCTGATTCTTTCCTGGTTGGGGAGGGGGTAATCTCCTCACCCGCCCCATCACCCTCTCTCCCTCACCTCCCAGGGCCTGGAGATTGTGAACCCACAAGCAGCAGAAAAGAAGGTGGCTGAGGCCAACCAGAAGTATTTCTCCAGCATGGCAGAGTTCCTCAAGGTGAAGAGCGAGAAGAGTGGCATCATGTCCACCTGAGTGGCTGCAGGTGCCCAGAGAGGCCATCCACTGGAGGGACACAGAGACCCAACCCCTGGAAGGGTCTGGATTGGGGCTGACAGGTTCTGGTGGAGAGACCCTGGCCTGCTGTCGGTCCCAGTGCTGGCAATGTCCAGGGAGGCCTTGGAAGACGACCAGCTGGCATCCCCAGGACCAAGATCACAGCTCTGTTCGGGGGCAGAGTAGGTCTTCGTCAGGCCTCCTTTTTTACTTTAACAGAGAAAGGAGGTACTTTTTTTGGAAAGAGTACAATTAAAAGCACATTACCAAGAACTGCCTTGGGGCATGATCATTTTTCCATCACCTGGGGCAACAAGGAGTCAGAGCTGTGGGGTTTTGGGAAAAAAGCTTGGACTTCTGGTCCAGGTGGCTCTGGGCCCAACTGTGGCCCTGTCACTTCCTTGTCATGGGATTCCAGGAGGAGAAAAACCCTCCAAACCCTTTGGGGAACGTCAGTCACTTTGATTCCCAAGTGAGGTGGCTGTTGACAGCCCTAGCTCTCAACGCAGGCCCACCCAGATTGTTCTGTACCTCAGACAAGGGGCTGCCCCTTTCCAAGGCCCCACACCTGCTGTGCTCAGGAGGCCTGGAAGGAATACCCAAAAAGTGCTTGTCCCACCATCAGGGTCCTGTTGCCATTTTAACCACTGTTGAGGGGCTGTGCTGAGCCCCGCTTGACAAGGCAGGCAGGCTCCCTGCCCTGGTAGGAATTAATTGCTGTAAAGTTTCCTACCAGGTAGGCAAAAGCACTTGCCCTCCCCGCCCTTCAGGCTGTCTTGTGAAGGGGCACCTTCACTCAGGCTGAGGGGAATGTGGCCTACAGGCAGCTGAGAAAGGCTTTCTAGGTGAAGGGACAGCCAGAGAAGTTATGGCCTGAAGCCTCAGCCTCCCTGGAAAGGTTAAGAAAGAGCACCTCCAGGGCCAGTCACTGGGTGCTCCAGTTGGACTTCACCGTGGTTCTAAGGAGGGTGCCCCTGTCACCTGACCCACGAAGTTGGGGCTTCTCTTAGTTACCCAAGAGAGGGTACCAAGACAAGAACCAGCCCTGTAGGAAGATGATATCTCCAGGTCTCCAACATATCTCTCTCTCCTCTCTCCCTCCTGTCCCGCCCCCTCCCTCCCTCCCTCCCTGCCTCCTTCCTGGGTTCTGTCTTTGAGATCTCACCCTTTTCTGGTCACCTTTCTGGGCCTTCCTCACCACTCTGTGTGTCTCTGGACCCCAGTCCTTCCTCCCACCCAATGGCTCTGTCTCTGGACCTCGGGGCCATCTCTGAATCCCTCTTCTCCCTCAAGTGGAAAAGTGCACAGCTGAGCGTTTCCTCTTAGTGGCCAAACTACTCCAGGTTGTGTAGCTCTGTTTCTCTAATTTTATCCCCAAGCCTTTAGTCAGCCCTGTTTGAAATTGATAACCCTTGCCGATCTCTACATATCAGTCTGCCAGGGAAGGGCTCTTGTACCACAGCTCTGTTCAGAATCCCCCACCACCCTTGACCAGAGTGTATCTGGCATTTGCCGGTGGGGGTGTGGGCATGAGGGTGTGAATCTCAGGAAAGGAGTCTGAATTGCCTGACCCTACAGTCCTACATACTCTTAGAACTGATATTCTCAAAATTTAATATGCTTCAGAATTACCTGAAGGGCTTGTTAAAACATAGTTGCTGGGCCCAGAGTTACTGATTCAGTCTGGGGTGGGGCTCAAATATGTGCACTTCAAACAAATTCCCAGGTGATGTTTATACTCCTGATCCAAAACCACACTTTGAGAACCACTGCTCTAGAAGTATCCCTATAAGTGGCTCTTAGATTAGCTGAACACTGGAATCGTCACAGAAGTTTTAAAATGTACTGATGTCTGGTTCCCACCCCTGGAGCTTGATTTAATTAGCCTAGTGTAAGTCTGGATGTATGGAATTTTTTTTTTTGAGTTGGAGTCCCCGTGGCCCAGGCTGGAGTACAGTGGCATGCTTACGGCCACCCCAGCATCGACCTGCTGAGCTCCGGTGATCCTTCCACCTCAGCCTTCCAAGTAGCCAGAACTACAGGTGCGAGCTACTATACCCGGCTATTTTTTTTATTGATTGTAGAGATGAGGTCTCGCCAAGTTGCCCAGGCTGGTCTCCAACCCGCAGGCTTAGGCAATCCACCTGCCTCGGCCTCCCAAAGTGCTGGGATTGCAGGCTGAGCCACCAAGCCCGGCCTGGATATCTGCATTTTAAGCTCTCTGGTTGGTTCTAACGTGCAGCCAAGTTCAAGAACCACCCCACTGAATCCTGGCTGCTCAAAGTGTGAGTTGTGGACCATCAGCATCACCTGAGAGCTTGTTAGAAAAGCAGAATCTAGCCGGGTGCGGTGACTCATGCCTGTAATCCCAGCACTTTGGGAGGCAGAGGTGAGAGGATTGCCTGAACCCATGGGTTCAAGACCAGTCTGGGCAGTTTGGTGAGACCTCATCTCTACAATAAATCAAAAAATTAGCTGGGCGTGGTGGTGCGTGCCTGTCGTTCCAGCTACTTGGAAGGCTAAGGTGGAAGGATCACCTGAGCCCAGCAGGTCGAGGCTGCAGTAGCCGTGAGCGTGCCACTGCACCCCAGCCTGGGAGACAGAGTGAGACTCTGATTCAAAAAGAAAAGAAAAAGCAGAATCTGGTGGGGTTTGGTGGCTCAGCCTATAATCCAAGCACTTTGGGAAGCCAAGGCAAGTAAGTGGATTGCCTGAGCCCGCAGGTTTGAGATCAGCCCAGGCAACTTGGTGAGACCTCGTTTCTACAATAATCAAATTAGCCAGGATGGTAGCGTGCACCTGTAGTTCTGGCTACTTGGAAGGCTGAGGTGGAAGGATCGCTGGAGCCCAGCAGGTCAGCGCTGGGGTGGCCGTGAGCGCGCCACTGCACCCCAGCCTGGGCGACAGAGTGAGACTCCAACTCAAAATAAACAAAAAAAAAGAAAAAAGAAAAGCAGATTTTGCGTTTTAACATCTGTAGGTGATTCCTCAGAAGTCAGAGCAGCACTGCTCCATCCAGAGGGGCCATGCTTTGAATAGCAAAGCTCTAGAACACAAGGATCATCTGGGAAGTTTGGAAAAATCCAGATCCCTAGGCTTCACTCCCGCGGGTCTGTGTGCGAGCCTAAGAATATGCATTTTTGCAAGTATTCCTCCCTCTTTTGTCTCAGGTAATTCTAATGCCTGTTGTGCAGAATGGCTCAGTATTTGAGTTCTCTGCTTGGATTTACCTCACTTTCCTCCTCGGATCTGGCTTCCCATCTCGACTGTGTGACCCTGGGCAAAAGCCTGCGGGCTCATGAAAGCCTCAGTGCCCATGAGCTTTCACACACAAGTCATGCCTCACATTCATTCTCAAATGGTTACTGAGTGCTTCCTGCATGCTAAGTGCCGAGAATGCAAAATCCAGACGAAGAAAACGAATCATTACAAAAATGACGGTAAACGTGCAAAAACAAACCCTAGCGAACAGGGCTCACATGAGGACTCAGCAGGGGAGGTCAAGGAAGTTTTCTCCCCAAGAAGACAATGGAGCTGAGATCTAAAACGAGCAGGCATTTAAGGAAGCAACCGTAGGCGGGGAAAGCCCAGTCTCATCTGCACCTTCCGCAGCGTCCTCAAAACACCGAGGAAACGGAGGTGCAGAGGGGAATGGCTGTTTCACCATCTGGTCACATAAACTGTCAGAGCAGGACAAAAACTCCACGCCTCGCGCTCTCCGCCAATTCTGCTATGCATGGTACCTGGAGGGACTCTGTCTGCTTCCTTCCTTCTTTCATTCAGCAAATAATGAATTTCAGAGAGGTGCCAATACGGAGGCATTTGGAATAAAGAGAAGGCAGCTGATAGAGTTTACGGCTTACCTGGCCAGGACGCAAGGGATGCTTGAAGGATGCGCCCATGACCCACACCTGTCAGCTACACCCTCTTTCACACGCTCTATGAACAGGTACCTCCCACCCACTACACTATTGGCCAAGCTGGCATAAAGGACAACAGCCAGGACCAACGAAGAAAAAGGGGTGGGCTTTTTTTGCCCAGCTCCTCCCACTTGGCCCAGTGGCTGTTTAGATTGGCAGATGACTTCGGCTCGGGTTCCCCCCCACTCCCCCCCCCGCTTTGAAGGCACCTGTCTGTTTCCCATTAGGTACGCGGCCTCTAACGCCCACTCTCCATGCCTTCCTCCGCTTTCCCCACCCACTTTCAGGACCAACCAATGGTTTCAGGGAAGAATATACCCTCGCTACCAATTAAAAACGACTCTAAACTTGACGGACGACTTCCCGCCCCTGACTGTCCTAGCTCCACCCCCCGACCAATTGGTTGAGGAGAAGGGGGCGGGTGCATCCAATCAACACGAGACGGTCCTCTTGATTGACGTACTGGTCCTCGCGCTGGCGTGTTGTGCCCTGAGGCGGGAGGAGGAGGCGGAGCGGGTAGGAAAATCTGAACCAATCCTAGCCGGCTGCGCTGGAGGCCAATCGAACGCCGCGCCTTGGGGCAATCACCCAATCCGTGAAAGGGGGCCGGCCGTATCCCCGCCAAGAACCAATAGAACGCCTCCAAGGGTCAAGAGTGACGTGCAGCAGGAGCAATAACAGGTCTATATTCGGGGCTCGGGGGCGGGTCGGCGCCAGAGACGAGAAGAGAGGAGGGGAGGCCTCCTCCGCCGCCGCCATCTTGGACCGGGCCCGGTCAGCTTCCGCGGAGCCATCGGCAGACGCCGCGGCCTCCCTTGAGCCCAGACCCCCGTCGTCAGCACAACCCCGGGCCCACTTTCCCCACCCCACTTCCGCTTCGCGCCGCTATCGCGATAGCGCCCGGGCCCGGGGCGCGAGAAAAAGGCGGCGGGCGCTCGCCTCCCCCGCCTGTCGCGATACGCTCCTCAGCGGCGGCGCCAGCTCCTGTGGTGAGAGCGTCAGGCTCGACTGGGCCAACCCCTTCCCCTCCTCCCCCCCGGCGCCATCGGCCGCCCTCCCCGCCACCTCCTGCCCCGGCGACACTGCCGCCTGTCGCGACACGGCCTCCCCTCGCCCGTTCCCTGCCGCCGTCTCTGCAGCGCGAGGCTCCCGGCGGGGGGCGGCTCGCGCCCCCGCCCCTCCTCCCTCCCTTCACGCCCCTCGGCGCCGCCGCCGCCGGCGTGGGAGGGGGTCCCTCCGCGACCCGGACCCCCGGCCCCGCCCGCCGCCTACCCGCGTGGCACCGCGTCGGGGCCCCCGGCCGGGGTGCGAGGTGCCGGCGTCGGGGTGCCCGCTCCTCTCCGTGTCGGCATTGACTCCCGGCTGGAAGGATGCGGGCACCCCCGGTCCCAGGCGCCCGCCTTCTCGGGACTCCGGCGCCTGCTCCCTCCGGCCTCGGCGCCCCGGTCGGGGGCGGCCTCCACGGTGGCGTGGGTGGAGGTGCAAGCCTCCGGGGCTGGGGTGCAAGCCCCCGGGAGCACCGCCTTCCCCGGGCCCGAGGTTCTGCTGGGGGGGCCTCTTTGGAGAGAGTGGAGGATGAGCTCTCTGGAATGAAGGCACCGGCAGAGCCTCCGCCAAAGTTTGCGTCTCCGGAGTCTGCAGCGCTCTTCTCGTAGTGAAAAGTCCCCCCCCCCCTCCCGCGCCTAAAGTTGTGACACCCTACGTGGCACGGGAGCCTGCTTCCTTTCGGGGGAGCATGGCTTCTCCCCCGACTGGGGTTCAGGACTCAGCCCTTGTGCCCGGTTGGTCTTGACATCTGTCTCTGGCTTTGTGGATTGAACTCCCAGACCCGAACTTCCTGTCCGACCCCCTCCTCCCGCGGGTCTCAGGCACCTAGTGCTGTCTGGGTGAGCCCTCTTGAGCCCCCTCTCTCCAGGCTGTGAATGGGCCTCCCGAGTTGAGGGTCACTCACCATCTTTCTCAGTGCATGTGCCCCTTTCTAGGCAGTACCGGCCTTTCTCCTGGGGCTTGTCACCTCTCCCAGGGTAAGCTCACCTGCTTCACAGTTTCTTGCATTGCATTCCCCTCATCCTTGCTGGGTGTGAAGCCTCTACTCCCATCCACACGTGTCCTCCTTTGGGGTGTCATCTGTCCGGGGACCAAGATTCCTACTCCCTTTGGTGCTGGTGGTGGATCCCTAACTGTGGACATGCATCCTGTCATCCCTGAGAGGACCCACGGGTATCGCCCGCCCACCCTGCTGGGATCTCGCAGGAGGCTAGCCTTCCTAGACCTGAGGCTCTGGGATGTGTGCTGTGGGCCTCTCTGAGGCTGTGCTTTCCTCCAGGGCCAGCAACCTTTCTTGGTGCTTCCTCCCCAGGGAGAAGGTTCCTGCCCTCCTTGGTGTTGGTGTTGACCCCTCCTGGACTTGAGGTGTCCCCACCCTCTGTGTGTGTCTTGCTATGAGGCTGACGCCCCTCTTGGGTGTCTGTCCATGCCCTCTGCTGGGGCTTCTGACCCCTGTCATGGCTTCTCGCAGTGGGGGACTAAGGCCTGAGACTTGAGGGGGAGACTCCATGGCAGTCACCTGCCCTGGGACCAAAGCTTCCTCTGGTGTTGGGCCTTCGTGGGAGGGGAGTGCCTGCCCCTCAGAGTCTCTCTGGGCTGAGGATCACCCTCCAGCATCGCTCCAGAACTACTCACTGCCTAGGCGGAAGTGCTCCCAGATCAAAGGTGCCATGACAGTACGTGACCTGGGATTAAGGATCACTTATGCGAGTGCCCCAGGACTAAGTCTCTGCCCCTCCTGCCCTCCTCAAGTCTTGGTGTGAGACAGTGTCACCTCCCTGAGGTGACATTCTGGGGCTCTTAGTTGGTTTTGGCCCTGGTTGTAGTGTGCTTGGCTTCTGCGGGTCTGATGTCCTGCCCACCCACCTGCTTCATGGGCTTCTTCCTTAAGGGGACACACTGTCTTAGACAGAGGAGCCTCTCGAATGAGTCTCTGGACCAGGGTCCCAGGTTCCTCAGTGCTGTCGGAGCCCCCTTGCTGCCAGAGCCTCAGGTACCAACTTGCTTCTGAGGGAGCCCTGCAATAGCCATTGTCTTCCTTAGAGCTCCTTGGTGACCCCGGCCACTCCCCCCAGAGTGAATGGGGCACTTCTGCAGTGGTGTCTCTGCATCAAAACTCAGGCTCTAGCTTGCTTTCTCCCTGGTCCTTTGCTGGGGGGATCTGAGGTACAGGCACCCTCTTGACATGGGATTTCTTTGGGGGTTGTAGTCTGTACTATGGCTGAGGCCCCAGCCTCTCTAGGGGACAAGAACCCTGGGCTGATGGCACTTGCCTTCTGTGGAGGAGCCACCTCTCCCCAAATCAGTTATTACCCCCACTGGGTCTCAGCTGTTGCCCACTTTGCTGTTGGACTGTTGTGTCACCTCTCTGGGCTAGGGCCTGTGTTTCCCTGAACCTTGCTCCTGACTCTTTCAGGACTTCCTTCTCTTGCTGCCACTGTATGGTGCCTCTTTGGGGATATCACTTCCTTCTCTGAGCTGGGGTCCCAACTCTTTCAGTATGGGGACTTAGGGAGGGTATCGCCTTCCTAAGGTGTTGAGTGCCTTGTTGCTGTAGTCAAGCTGGTGTTACAGGACAACCCCCTGGCCTGGTAGTGGGAAGATGCTGCTCTGCTGTGGAGAGGCACAGGTCCCAGGCTTCAGAGGAGACTGGCATTTGCCTTGCAGGGAAAAGAGGGATAACACGGGTGTAAACCATGAGACAGCTTCTCCCTGTGGGCTGGAGCACCTGCCCATACCCCACTCTTGGGGCAGAGAGAGAGTGTGTAAGCTCTTGTGTAACACATTCTTGCATCCCTGTGCAGTGAGAGGCTTTTCTGTGTTGGGGTGTTAGATCTAAGACTCGCTTTTGGTGGGGATCCCTGCATGCCCAGGCCCTTGCATAAGCTCCCTGGATCCCTCCTCCGTTTGAGTCTCCTCCGTGACACTGTCTCCTGAGTTCTCTCATTGGTTGCTTTGCCCCCAGAGACTCCCCATGTACAGCATGTTAGCTGACCCCGGGCCAAGGGCGCTGCCATTTCTTTTGGCTGGGTGGTTTACTGAGGAGATTTAAGCTCCCTGAATCTAAGGTGGCACCTCTGCGTGGTACCACCCAGAGTGGGTTCCTGTGCTGTCAGGAAAAACTCCCCAGGGTTAGGGTACAAGCCCTGTCTCCTACGGTAACTGCTAGCCACATGTGATGGTAGTAACTAGTTAAACATGAACAAATTCAGTTCCCCAGTTTCATTGATCACATTTCAGGTGTTCAGTGGTCAACAGGTAGTGCAGATACAGAGTATTTCCAACATTGCTATGTTCTGTTGGGCAGGACTTTTCTCCAGGTGTTCTCTTCCTTGTGGGTGAGGGCCTTCTTGTTGTGACTACCCTCTGGGTTGAGGCTCTTAGTCCTCAGTGTGAGCTAAAGGCTACTCTGGGGCACCCCTGCCCTGTGCCAGTAGCATGGGAGACCCCCTGGGTCTTAGGGAACTGTGCTTTTCAGTATAGGTTCCTTCCCAGGGGGTGAGGGGGTGGGCAGTGGCGACCTCTGCTCTTAGCTTAACCTTCCTTCCCCTAGACTAAAGGTCTTGGCAACTCCTCTTTCACCTCAGTCCCTCTGGGTTGTCTCTAACTTCCTTGAGGGTAAAGATGCCCCCCTCTTTAAGTTTTGGGCTTCTGCCCTGATGATATATGTTTCTCTGAGTCTGAATTACCAGTCCATTTGATACGGGATTCCTTCATGTGTGCAGATCAGCTCCTCACAGCTCAGGTACCTTTTTACCCTCTTATCTTTGTAAGATTTCTATCTTCTTGCATCTGTCTCTTGGGTACTGCCTTCTGCCCCCAAATCTCTAACCCTTCATGATATCAAACTCTGGGTTAGGAGTGTCATCTCCTTTTGGTATAAGGATCCTGCTGTGGAATCAGTTTCTCGGAAGGCTTCCAACCCTGTCTGTGAGTGGGGTCAGCTCTTCATGGTTCTAGGCATCCCTCATTGTCCCCTGCCCCCATCTTCCTTCTGTTCCCTATGGCTCATACGTAGACACACTGTCAAGGCCTTCTCGGATGGAGACCATTTTTGCTTGTCTCCTCACTCGTCTGAGGGGTGCCCGTTCCTGGTCACCTTTTCTCAACCCCTCTAGGAAGTGTGATCCTCAGGGCTGATGCTGTTGTCAGCTGTGTGCTGCATGACTCTGTCCTGCTTGGAAACATCCTTTGGTGTGTCTTCTTTGGAGAAGGTGCTCCACACTCTAGGAAATTTCTACTTCTTGGGTCAGAAGCACACAAAAATGTATATCTCTTGTTTCAGCAAACTCCCCGAGTTCCCTGTTTGCCAGACCCATGTTGGGCAATCAAGGGAACATAAGAATTGCGCCTGGTCTCTAGCAGTAAACACTTCTTCCCTTTACCATTCTACCTCCTTTATGGTTCCCGATCGTGTCACGTATCTGGGTTTGGGCCAGTTGGGAAATAGATGCTAATTCCTTCGCTGTCTCTCCTAGCAGCGTCCGTCTCCAAGAGAGTATGAAGAGAGTGTGTCTGTAGGGCAGGGAAGATGGCGGACAAGCGCAAACTCCAAGGTACTGTCTGACTGACCACTGCACCTATAGCCACACTTCTCTCTTCTGGGGATCCCTCACTGGATGCCTGCTGACTGGGCGGGATTCTAACAGCCTTCCTTCCTCCCTGGCCAGGTGAGATTGATCGCTGCCTCAAGAAGGTGTCCGAGGGTGTGGAACAGTTTGAAGATATTTGGCAGAAGGTACAGGGACTGGGGCCTTATAAATCTGGGTTTCCAGGGAGGAGAACACAGGAAGAAGGTTCAGGATCTCGGGTGTTGACCAGGGAGGGGGACTATATATCACATGCTGAAGACCTAAGAGGAGCAGCTCTAAGATGGATTTGGGAGGGAGGGTCCCTGGCCCAAGGAAGAGCCTAGACCTCACCACTGGCATGGGTATTGGGCAGCCACTCCCACACTGACTGCTGATTCTCTCCATTCCTCAGCTCCACAATGCAGCCAACGCGAACCAGAAAGAAAAGTATGAGGCTGACCTAAAGAAGGAGATTAAGAAGCTACAAGTGAGGGGGCTGGGGGCCTGGACTCCTGTGTCCTGAGGGTGGAGGGAATTGGGATAGTGGACTGCTGGGTCCCAAGGAGAAGGATCCTGAGGTCTGACCTTCTTGCTTTTCCCACCTGCAGCGGCTGAGGGACCAGATCAAGACATGGGTAGCATCCAATGAGATCAAGGACAAGAGGCAGCTTATAGACAACCGCAAGCTCATTGAGACGGTAGGAGCCCAGAACCTGGGTCTCTGAAAGGTGGGGAGGTGGCCAGATTCCTGGGACCCAGGGGGCAGAGGTGGAACAGCCAGACTCCAGAGATCCCGAGACTAAGGTCTCTGCCCCGAAGGGAAGGGGAGAGGCGGTGAACTCAGAGCCCAAAAAGTGGGGTCTCAAGGCCCAGACTTATGTGTCTGCTGGCCCTTAGTCAGCTCCTCTCCCACCTTTGAGAGCCCCCTGCCAACCGCACTCTCTACAGCAAATGGAACGGTTCAAAGTTGTGGAACGAGAGACCAAAACCAAAGCTTATAGCAAGGAGGGCCTGGGCCTGGCTCAGAAGGTGGACCCTGCCCAGAAGGAGAAGGAAGAGGTTGGCCAGTGGCTCACGGTGAGTTGGGATAGAGAAGAGGAGGTGAACTCTGGGGGCCCTGAGCCCTGGGCACACTCTGGAACTCTGTCTGATGGCTTTCCTCTTCCGCTTTCTCCCCCAGAATACCATTGACACCCTAAACATGCAGGTGGACCAGTTTGAAAGTGAAGTGGAGTCACTGTCGGTGCAGACCCGCAAGAAGAAGGGCGACAAGGATGTGAGTGGGGGGACACCCGACTGCGGGGTGGGATGGGGTGGGCATGGGCTGGCAAGTGGGAGATACCAGTCACTTAGGCTCTTGGGAATTGGGTCTGGATTTCTAAGGCTACAGGGATTAGGAATTTGGGGATTGGGGGGTCTTAGCAGCTGACTGGATCGTGCAGGGAGGAGGCGAGACGATCTCTGGGTGTCTGGGGAGACAATGGGGCCTTCGTGAAGAGAAATGGTTTGGGGGAGATGGGCTCAGGTTTGGCTTGGGCTGCAGAGTGAGTGTGAGGCCTGAGGACATCCAGGGCAGGAGGCTTTGTGCACCCAGAGGGCCCTAGGTGCTAGAGAGGAGACAGTGGCTGTGGACAGGGCAGGACACTGGAAACCAGAAAATTGGGCCTGAAGGAAAAAGGAGTCTGGGACAGAACTGGATGCTGAAATCTCTGATTCCAAAATCCAGGGTTTGTGGAGTGTGAACTCAAAGGGATACAAACTGTCTGCTGGTCGGCACAGGAAATGCAGGGAGAAGAGAACCAGGTCCCCAGGGAAGCTGGAGTAGGGGTACCAGCATGGGCATCAGACTGTGGGCTTTGGGAACTAAGGGCTTGGGAGGGGAGATGGGTCCTTGGGCAGGACAGAGATTTGGAACTGAGGCTACGATGTCATATCCTAAAGAAAACTGGGGCAGGAGCTAGGCTTCTGAATCTGGGCTCCCTTGGGTCCATGGATGGGATGGAATTGCCAGACAACAAAGACTGTCATTATTCCAAACTACAAGCTCCCCACAAGTGGGTCTTGTCATTTTTAGTACTGGAGCAAGATGGGGTGGGGGGTGTATCTGTCTATATCCCAGAAGGCATCAGAGCTGGTGGCTGGGCTCGAGAGATTTGGCTGTCAGGTGAGGTGCAGACAAGGATCAAGTTGGGGGTGGCACAGGGACCTTTGGATCTTTTAGAGGTCCAGGGATTCCTAGAGCTGCAAGGGATCTGGGGAGGGAGCAGAGGGCTCTCCGAGATGTCAGAAGCCTGAGATCATCCCTCAAGAGTCGGAGGGTGGACAGACCCTACACTGCCCCACCCTGGAAGCAGCTAGAGTGGAGCCTTTGGGTCCCCCCAGGGGTCAGGGACTGAGGACAGGCTCTGTGGGGGCAGGAGGGGCTGGGCAGGTGCCCCACGGCCCCTGAGCCTGGCCCTGGGCTCGCCAGCAGAAGCAGGACCGGATCGAGGGCCTGAAGCGGCACATCGAGAAGCACCGCTACCATGTGCGCATGCTGGAGACCATCCTGCGCATGCTGGACAATGACTCCATCCTCGTGGACGCCATCCGCAAGATCAAGGATGACGTTGAGTACTATGTCGACTCGTCCCAGGACCCGGACTTTGAGGAGAACGAGTTTCTGTACGACGACCTGGACCTTGAGGACATTCGTGAGTGACCTCAAGGACATGCGTGACCATGGTGTGGGGGGTGAGGGCCCAGAGGGGCTGTTAGAGTCAGCTGAGCACACCTTTCCTCTGCCCCCACAGCACAGGCGCTGGTCGCCACCTCCCCTCCCAGCCACAGCCACATGGAGGATGAGATCTTCAATCAGTCCAGCAGCACACCCACCTCGACCACCTCCAGCTCTCCCATCCCACCCAGCCCAGCCAACTGTACCACGGTGAGGGCCCACAGGGCACTGGTAATTGTTTCTAGTGGGCAGGAGCTACGGAGACAGTAGCCAAAAGTGGCTGGGGAGAGTAATTGAGGAAACACAGAGCTAGGAATCCAGGGTCTTGGCTCTTGAGCTCCTGCATCTGGGTCCCTAAGGGACATGAAGAACTGACAGAATGGACCCTGCATCCCAGATGGGTTTAGGCCCTGGCGTGGGTGGGGCCAGTGCATGGGGTGCCTGAGGAGGCTGGGCAGCTGGTGGGCTTGCAAGGGCTGGATTCCCTGAGGAGAGCAGGTTCCTGGATTCTTTTATTTATTTATTTATTTATTTTTTTGAGTTGGAGTCTTACTTCGTTACCCAGGCTGGAGTGCAGTGGCACACTCATGGCACCTCAGCCTCAACCTGCTGGGCTCAGGCAATCCTCCAGCCTCAGCCTTCCAAGTAGCTGGAACTACAGACGTGTGCTACCATGCCTGGCTAATTTTTTGATTTATTGTAGAGACAAGGTCTCACCAAGTTGCCTTTACTGGTCTTGTACTCCTGGGCTCAGGCAGTCCTCTCGCCTCGGCCTCCCAAAGTGCTGGTATTACAGGCATGAGCCACCGTGCCCAACCTGGGTTCCTGGATTTTTTTTTTTTTTAAGATGGGGTCTTGCCAAGTTGCCTAGGCTGTTCTTGAACTGTGTGTGGGCTCAGGCAGTCTGCCCACCTTGGCCTTCCAAGGTGCTGCGATTATAGGCTTGAGCCACTGTGCCTGGCCAGTTCCTGGATTCTTAAGAGCTGGTGGGTGAAAGCTGGCTCACAGAAGACCAGGGCACTGGGAGCCCAGACTTAGGTGGTTTCTCCAGGGTGACAGACGGCAGGCATTTGAACAGCTCTGGCCACACATCAGTAGCTGGGCCCAGGTCCCTGGAACATTCAGGGATTGGCATATCTGTGTCAGGGCCTTAGGAGTCACACAGGTTTCTGACTTGGCCTCCCCTCCTTAGGAAAACTCCGAAGATGATAAGAAGAGAGGACGCTCAACAGATAGTGAAGTCAGCCAGGTGGGTCCAAGCTGGGCAGTGATGGACATGTCACTTGCTCATTTGTTGGTTCCCAGAGGCTTTTTGAGGCTGGGTTAGAAATCAGTGCTACCCTGAGGGCAGGCAGGCAGGTGACTTGTTGTGGTCAAGGGGGTGGCACAGAACAGCCCCCTCACTGATGGGAGATGCTGCTGCAGAGAGGCGTGGGTCCCAGGCTTCAGAGGAGACTGGCATTTGCCTGGCAGGGAGAGGAGGCAGCTGGTAACACAGGCAAGCTGTGACAGAAAGCTTGGATGTTTTGAGAGAGGAGGCCAGGTCTGTAGGGCCAGGACCTAGCTGTGAGCATAGGCCTGGGGTTGCTAGGCTGGGGGTTGAGCTTTGTGGACCAGTTTTGAGGGGCCAAACAAGCCTAGAAAGTGACGGGTCAGTCAGACAGGGCCTCTGCTGAGCCAGTAATGTGCACTGCAAGCTGAGCAGGAAGATACTGCAGTGCTTCTTAGAACTCCTTTGAATGCTGTTAACTCCACAGACATCTCTGGGAAATGCAGTTCAGGAGAACGGCACGTTAGGTTAGAGTGGAATGGCCCAGGCCTCTTGGTGGGCTAATGGGGTAGGTGGTCCCAAGGGGGGAACCCTGAGTGGGCAGTGGTGAGGCTGGCATGAGGACACAAGAGTCAGGGACCTGCCACCTTCCCAGGGCCTCACTGCAGGGACCCCAGGAGAGGTGGATGGTCAGTCCCGTGGGGCGTGATGAGAAGGAGGTACCCACAGGTGGTTAGGGAGAGCCTGGGCCTCTTAGGTGCAGGAGCCTGAGCAATTGTGGGCAGCATGACTGTGGTGGGGGTGCCGGGAGCACATCCACTTGCCTCTGCTTTCTGGGGTGCCAGTAATTTACAACTCTGTTAGCGGTTTCTCTGACCCTTTCTGTGACATCTGGAATTACTGTCCAGTTTCCAGCTGTTTTTTCTTCTACTCTTAGATGTTAGGCTCCTCCAACTAATCTCACTCAAGGATGTTTAGGTGTTTCCCACTTGTCCCCTGATGTCTAGCAGATGGGTCTTCTCTGACTGACACCTTAAATTGTGTGCTAGACCCCTGTGGGCACCTGGGGGCAGTGTCCAAGGCAGGCCTTGAGAAGCTGGGCAGGCTGGAAATGGATATGAGTGTTTTAAGCATGAAGGTGATTGAAGCCTGGAGGGTGAGTTGTGTCACACAGGTCTCCGGGAGGGCGGGACCAGTTAGGGCAACAAGGCCAGAGAGGAAGCTGGTGGGACAATGACAGAACCTGAGCCAGGGAGGTGGGCAGGGTGGGGATTTGGGAGATAGCCCGGTCCATGGAGTCCTGACCCTCTGCTGTCTCCCACCCACAGTCTCCAGCCAAAAACGGCTCCAAGCCTGTCCACAGCAACCAGCACCCTCAGTCCCCAGCTGTGCCACCCACCTACCCCTCTGGTCCCCCGCCTGCTGCCTCCACCTTGAGCACCACCCCTGGCAACAACGGGGCCCCTGCCCCAGCAGCACCCCCAAATGCTCTGGGTGCCAAGGCCAGCCCAGCTCCCAGCCACAACTCGGGGACCCCTGCCCCCTATGCCCAGGCTGTGGCCCCACCGGCCCCCAGTGGGCCCAGCACCACCCAGCCCCGGCCCCCCAGCGTCCAGCCTGGCGGGGGCGGCAGCGGAGGGAGCGGTGGCAATAGCAGCAGCAGTGCTGGAGGCGCCGGCAAGCAGAATGGCGCCACCAGTAAGTAAGGGCCGGTGGGCTGGGCTGAGGGACTGTGGTGGGCCGGGTTGCAACTAGCAGCTCCTTGGTTTACTCTTTATTTCCCCAGGTTACAGCTCAGTTGTGGCAGACAGCCCAGCAGAGGTGGCTCTGAGTAGCAGTGGGGGTACCAACGCCAACAGCCAGGCTCTGGGCCCCTCTTCTGGCCCCCACAACCCACCTCCCAGCACCTCGTGAGTGTCTCACTTTCCACTGAGTTGGGTGGCAGCCGTTTGGCATAGAAAGGCACCATGCTGCACCTGCCCACATCACATGGTTGCTGGGCCTGCCCTCGCTGGTGGGAATGTCCAGTGAGCCCTGCCCGCCACCTCGGTTAGGTGCTATCCTCGCTTCTTTCCACTGTATGTCAACCTCCCCACACTGCCCTTAGAATTTTCTAAAATGTATCCTCGTCTAATGGGGACTTTTCTTGAGAGCTGCACCACCTTCCCCTCTCTGTTGTGCTGCCTGTGCGAGGCCACCTGACTCTGCTGAGGGGGTCAGTGTTCCGCTCTTCCAAGTGAAATGTCCTGAAGTCTTCCTTCCTCTCTTCAGTCGCTGTTCCAGATCTTAAGTTAAATCATCCCACTGGGCCCACCTGCTTCCCAGAAGAATGCTCTGAGAAGGAGCTCAGTCTTCTGCGTGTCACGGGGAAAGGCCTGTTCCCCGGCCTCTCACCACCAACTCCTGCTAGGCTGCCCTGGGGAGCACCTGCCATGTGTCTGCTGCCCAGGGTGGCTTTCCTTGTGATCAGAACGTTCACTCCCACATTGTCCTCTATGGGCCATTCCAGAGGGCTCCCCTTCCTTGAGAGCCATGTCATGGCCCTCCTTATGAGGAGGAATGACTCTAAAAATTGGGTCCTCCCTTTGCCCCAAAGCCTCTTGTCTCACATGTGTCCGTCCCAACCACCCCTCAGATCCCTCTTCCCCAGGCCTCCCTGCCATTCCCCTCAGGGACTCTCCTGAGCCCCTTCCCCTTCTCATCCTCTCTCCCAGGAAGAAACCCAGTGTGACAGCTCCAGTGGCCTCTTGTTTTCCATGTGTCCATCCCAACCACCCCTCAGGTCCCTCTTCCCCAGGCCTCCCTGCCATCCCCCTCAGAGACTCTCCTGAGCCCCCTCCCCTTCTCATTCTCTCTCCCAGGAAGGAACCCAGTGCGGCAGCTCCAACAGGGGCTGGGGGCGTGGCCCCAGGCTCAGGGAACAACCCAGGGGGGCCCAGCCTCCTGGTGCCACTGCCTGTGAATCCCCCCAGCTCCCCGACACCCAGCTTCAGCGAGGCCAAGGCAGCCGGCGCCCTGCTCAACGGGCCTCCGCAGTTCAGCACCGCCCCGGAGATCAAGGTGGGCTCCTTGGATGTCTCTCGTGGCCCTGAGCCTCTGTCCTGGCTCTGCTTTCTTGGCCCCAGAAGTTTCTGTTCCCTTTCCTCTGGTCTTTACTCCACCATCCTCACTCTCTTTATCGCACCTGCTCCTTGCCTGCGTCTTTTGGTACCCTCGCTCTCCCTGGGATTCTGTTGCTGAATGTCTCCCTTCTCTTGGGTAGCCTTGCCTGCTGGCTCTCTGGGTTTCCACTGTCCTCTCTCCTCCAGGCCCTTGGTCTCTACCCGTTTCTCCTCACAAGACACGCTGGGGCTTCTTCATGCATTCTTATCTAGCTTACCACCCTCTTTTTCGCGTCAAAAAAAATATTTCAGTCAGGAAAGTACTTGCTGAAGTCTGTGTGGGCCAAGCTCTGTGCTGGGTGAACGCAGCCTGTTCTACCTTCAGGAGGCTGCCCGGTTGGTGGGAGAGGGCACAGAGGGGCATCTGAGGGCACAGAGGGGCATCTGACCTAACTGGGAGATGGGCCCGGGGAGCCTCTGAGAGTAGGTGATGTCTAAGCTGACACCCAGATCAGGGCAGGGGGCTGTGGGAGGCATTCTTGGAAGGGTGGATCGGCTTGGGTAGACTGGAGACTGGTGGGATTCAATGGAGAGGTACCTGTCCTGGGCCGTGATGGTGGGTGTAGCAGCACAGGCATGGGGTCCTGGGCACCTGGTCTGAAACAGTAGCCATGAGAGCCTGGCTGGCTTGTGGGCAGGGTGCTGTAGTGCAGGCTCCCTAGGAGTGTTGTTGGTATGATCTGAATAACACTCCCTTGATACCCGTAAATCAAAGGGGTGGGGAACTGGTAGAAAGAAACTTCTCAGTTCAAATCCAAGGAGCAGAGCGGGACTCGAGGGCTTTCTAAAATGGTTCTGCTCACCCTTTAGGCTTTACAGTCCATTTGTATAAGTCCAGAGTTGCTGGTACCGATAGATTAGCCCCGTGACCAGCAGAACATGATATAGAACTTAAGTTCCAGCCACATTTTACTGATAGTGACATTTTACGGTCCCGACTTCCTGTTGCTAGGGTACCAGGGATATCTCACAGCTTTTAATCAGTAAGGCCCAGCAGAAGCATTAATCAAGCTTGCCATAGAATAAAGGGAATTGGCCGGGCTCGATGGCTCGACCTGTAATCTCAGCACTTTGGGAGGCTGAGGCGAGTGGATTGCCTGAGCCTGTGGGTTGGAAACCAGCCCCAGCAACTTGGTGAGACCTTGTCTCTACGATAAATCAAAACGTAGGCAGACATGGTAGCACGCGCCTGTAGTTCTGGCTACTTGGAAGGCTGAGGCAGAAGGATCACGAGCCCAGCAGGTTGACACTGGGGTGGCTGTGAGCGTGCCACTGCATTCCATCCTGGGTGGTGGAGTGAGACTCCAACTCAAAAAAAAAAAAAAAAACTAAGAAAAAAGGGAGTTACAAGACCCAAGACATCATGCATTTCTCAAAAGTTATACGAATCACAGAACCTGTAATTACATTGATACCATCCTGTTGAAACCTGTGCCTACTAAGAATAGGGAGTAAACGGGGATTTACATCTTTCAACTGATTGGTTGTAGTCTGCAGGGAAGTCAAGGATCCTCTGAAGCTACTTACTGGGAGTGCATAGGAGATAAGGGGACTCTCTGAAATGTGCTCAGGAATATATCTCAGTGTACTGGGCATAGTCTGCAGGGAAGTTAAGGATCTTTTGAAATTTCTTACTGGGAGTTCATAGGAGATAAGGGGAAGCGTACCTTTTATTAGCTCTCAGGAATATTGTTCAGGAATGTACAGGAGCACTTGAATCCTTGTCATGCTCTTCTGCAGGAGCTGTGGCAATATGTACAGACATTAGTGGGTCTCTGTATCACTTTGAGTACCCAGACCATCCACACCCAAGTTCTGGCACATCCTGCCTATGCCTGCTTCTCTTCCTTCATCTGGAAAATGGGAATAATCACAATCACACCACACGTATGGTTCTTTGGAAGGCTAAATAGTCCTCAAAGCTCCTGGAATAATTTCTGACCAGCAGGAGCATTTAAATGTTAGAGGTACTGTGGACAGGAAAGTCACAGCATGCACATTTTTCTAGAAAAAGGAAACACCTGCTTTAAGATTGTCAAAAGGGGTTCATACCTCTTAACAGCGATAAAAGGATCACGGGGCAGGTGGTGGAAACCTTGGCAAGGTTTTGAGTACAGAAGGAACAACATAAGACTTCACTGGAAAGGTTCCCCAGGGCTGGTGAGGACGTCTGGGCAGGAGAGGACAGGCCTTGGTTGTGTGGGGCGTGCTATCCAAGGGGCATTTAGAAGCAGGGTGGATGGGCCTTGGGACTGAAGGGTCATGAGGAGGAGGGTACAGGGCCAGGGTTAGGGATAACTGCCCATGGCCGGGGTGGATGGAGGAGCCGGCCCTGACTTCAGGGAACAGAAACCTGCTGTAGGAAAGAAGGCTGCAACCCGACCTGTGTGTTACTGACAAAGAGACCAAACTCCGCGGAGCAGGGTTGCCCCGTCACCCATGCCAGTCAGAGGCAGTGAGATGACAGTGCATACCTCCTGCCTCCTTAAAGACACCATGTGGTCGGCAGCTGAGTGGGTGTCCTCCCAGCGTACAGGTGTCCTTGGAGAAGTCGTGTGTACTGTGGTGCATCCTCCAACAAGGATGGTAACACACTTAGTGTCCTGTAGCTTGGAGTTGTCCTCTGTAGTAGAGTTACTGCACGGTCCCACAGTGGAGAGTTGCACAACCAGGCAGTCCTCTCATGATGTTTCAGTGGTTTCCCCACAGCTGGGATGCTTTTACATGTCACGTGCAGATCTTGAGTGGGTCACTGACCTCTGTTCCTCCCAGCAGAGCAAGCGAGAGTGTCAGGCTGTGTTCACTCACCCAGCCAGCTCTCCAGGCTCTTAGGCCAGGCACCTCATTTCCTCCCCAGGCCCCCGAGCCTCTGAGCTCCTTGAAATCCATGGCAGAGCGAGCAGCCATCAGCTCCGGCATTGAGGACCCTGTGCCAACACTGCACCTGACTGAGCGAGGTGAGGTCCCAGGGTGGTGGAGAAAGGACAGGCCAAAGACAAGGGGCTGGCCGCATCTCAGCCTCACCCCTGCCCCTCTCCACAGACATCATCCTCAGCAGCACGTCGGCACCTCCAGCCTCAGCCCAGCCACCTCTGCAGCTGTCAGAGGTGAACATACCGCTGTCGCTGGGCGTATGTCCACTGGGCCCCGTGCCCCTCACCAAGGAACAGCTCTACCAGCAGGCCATGGAAGAGGCCGCCTGGCACCACATGCCCCACCCCTCTGACTCTGAGCGTATCCGGTGAGGGGCCATAGGAAGGGGGGGCTGTGGCCAGCACTGGTTCTTGGGGTCTAGGAGCCTGTGGGCCATGGTGGCCCCTGACTTGGGCTCCTGCAGTAGCGGAGATGGGTTTCTCAGCACCCCCTGAGAATGAAGACAGGACTGGGCAGCTGGCGCTGACCCTCCTGTTGCTCCCACAGGCAGTACCTTCCCCGGAATCCCTGTCCAACGCCCCCCTACCACCACCAGATGCCACCCCCGCACTCGGACACCGTGGAGTTCTACCAGCGCCTGTCAACTGAGACACTCTTCTTCATCTTCTACTATCTGGAGGTACAGCAGGGCCCTCGGGGCAGCCTCGGGCCCCCGGGCTTCGCCGCCACCGCTGCCGTTCCCCCTCGGGCTGGAGGGGTGAGGTGGGTGCCCCTCTGCGGCCGCTGGGACCGCACCCTCTCCCTATCCCCAGTCCTGGGCCCCCCCAAACTAACCTGTCACTGTCCCCACTTCCTGCCCATTGGTAGAACTGTCCAGGTCAAGGGCAAGGCTGGTCCACTCTGCGGTTCCCAGCCCTGACCGGTGTGCTCACTGGCACAGCTGCAGTCCCCCTCTGCAGTTCCACTGGGCAGGCTCCCTCAGTCTAGGCAACCCCCACTCTCACTGGCACATTTTCAGACCTCCCTGGAGTCTACTGGGAACTGTCCAGTCTCCCCTAACCCCAGTGAGCCATGAGCAACTGCCACCCTCATCCCAATGGAGAAATCTAAGTTGCCTCCTCTCAGTCCTCATCACACATTAGTCTTTCTTCCTTCTCAAAGCTTCTCTCCACCTCCTGTCTCACTTTCCTTCTGACCAGCGTTGGTATGTTCTGCCCCCAGCCCTGTCTCCAAGTGGATTGTCCAGCCCCACTGTGCCCTGTGGCGGGGGTCCGGATTCAGCCCTGGTGCCCTGCCCTAACCCCCTGTTCCTCACCCAATTTGAGGGCTCCCTGATCCCCCTCTCCACCCTTCCTCCCTCAGGGCACTAAGGCACAGTACCTGGCAGCCAAGGCCCTAAAGAAACAGTCGTGGCGATTCCATACCAAGTACATGATGTGGTTCCAGAGGCACGAGGAGCCCAAGACCATCACCGATGAGTTCGAGCAGGTGAGGCCCCACCCCCTGGTACCACTGCTAGGTGGAGTAGAGTCCCTCAGCTCACAGAGCCTTTCCTGGCCTCCACCCTTCAGCCTGTTCAGCCGTGTAGAATGACCCAGCTCCGTCTTCCCCCAGGCTGTTCACTCTGCCTGGGACACTGTCCTCTTCCTCCTCCACTTGTGGCCAGCTCCTAGTCCTCCTTTAGGTCTTAGCCCAAACGTCCCTTCCTTGGAGAAGCCTTCCCGGAGCCACCCAGCCTGGTGCCTCTACCGTGGGTGCACTCGGCGAGGTTAGTGTGTGGGACTCTGGCACATCTCCTTGTGGCGGGCTGTGGGCTCTATGGCTCAGGGACCTTGACCTCCATGTCCCCCATCCAGCAGACCAGGGTCAGCAGATGCTCATTGGGAAGCTCTCTTTTCACGGCCTTCTCACATTCCAATATCTGAGTTCAAACTCCTGCTTCTGGCAAACTCTGGAGCCAGCCTGCCTGGGTTTGAGCCCAGCTCTAGCTGGGTGACCCTGGGCAGGTCACTTGAACCTCTCTGTCTCCGTTCCCCTATCTGTAAAAAGGGGGGTAAGAGGACCCACCTTATGCAGTTGTTATGAGGATTAAATGCATTAATCACGTGTAAGTATTTAATGGTGCCTGCTACATAGTCAGCGTCATGGATGTATTCTATTTTTTTCAAGTTACTATCAGTTGGTGTGTCCCTCAGGAAATTTTTCTCACTAGCTATGCCCTGATGCCAAACCCCTTAATGGGGATGAAGTATTGTAAGGTCTTTGTCCTCCGAGAACTCAGTCCCCTCCCCCAGGGCTCCCAGGTTGCTGTTCTTGGAAACGTTTTGGACATTCAGAACCCAGCTTCTCTCTCCCATTGTGTCCTGGACATAAACTATAAATTGCCCTTTCCTTCTTGGGCTGGTTCAAAACCATCCTCCAAGTTAGTGATCCATCGAGTCATCTGAAAATCTCCACACCACTGCTGTCACCAATAAAATGGCCCCGCAAAGAGCCTGGATATGGATGCTAAGCCTGTTCCGTTCTCTAGGATGAGGGTGCCAGCACCCGCTGCCTCATGGCTTTTGTGAAGACTAAATGCTAGGCCATGCGTCCTGTACTTGGCACACGAGAGGTGCTGGGGAGCTGCAGCCATGGAGAGTGCCATCGGATGCCTTGAGACATGCCTGTCCCGGGCATAACTTTGCAGCTCACTCCTTTCCTGTCTAAAGTGGGCACGATTACATTTCCTACCGACAAGAGCCGTGTGAGGGTGGAACAAGACAGTGCGGGCATGTTGGGCAGTCGGCCCGGCCCTCAGAAGTGTCCTCTTTGTCTGTGGGTCCGGCCCAGGTCCCAGCCCCCACCTCGCCTGCTCACTGACCACCTTCTCCCCCGGCCAGGGCACCTACATCTACTTTGACTACGAGAAGTGGGGCCAGCGGAAGAAGGAAGGCTTCACCTTTGAGTACCGCTACCTGGAGGACCGGGACCTCCAGTGACACCGGCCCCTCCCCCACCCGCCCCGCCCCCGCATGCTGATCCCCGCCCAGGTGAGGGCCCTGCCTCGGAGCCAGGGGAAGGCCCAGGCCTCGGGGTGCCCCCCTCTCCCAGGAAGCAGGGAGGGGGCTGGGAGGCCTTCCTCAGCCCCGCCCTGGGGGCCCGGGGCGAGAACTGCCTCCTCCTCCCCTCCCCAGGGAGGGACATTTTTTGGTAAACCTATTTTCATTTTGGAAAATATTTATGAATAAATAGTTTTATACGACGGCTGGCAGCAGCGGCCTCTCCTGCACCCCCTCAGGAGTCAGGGAGCAAGGTGGGGTCCTGCCGGCGTGGGCGCCGGGCCAGCTGAGGGTTGAACTGGGAGTTGTACCGCCGCCGTCTGTCGTCCGTCTCCTCCTCTTCTGGCGGACCCTCTGGTGGTGTCCGACCCTGGACCTGGGCCAGCAGGGCCTCTGCCCTCACCCTCTCAGCTGCTTCTCTCCGAAGACGTTCAGCTCGAAGCTGGTCCAGGGACGGAGGCCTGCTGAGAGAGGAGTGGGTGGGAAAGCTGCTCCCTGACCACTTCTGGAGAGGAAGCTGCTCCTGGAACCCCCGACCTGCATCCAGCATGCCCCGGCCTGGGCTGGAAGCCTGCTGGAAGGAAGCCATGTGGTGCTGGGACACCATAGGCAAGGTCTCTGGCCTTCCCTTCTCCCTCCAGGTCAAGAGAGCACACTGAGCAGCACCCTGGTCTTCCCTGGGGTTCAGTTTCCCCTTTTGTGTATAAAAGAGACTAGAGGCAGTGCACCCCCTCTACATGCAGGCGGAGCATGCTGGGGGCAGAAGCCTGCTTTTACTCTCCAATCAGTGGTTCTCAGACTCTGGTCTCAGTACCCCTTAAACTTTCAAAAGCTGAGATCCCCAAAAGCCTTTGTTTAAATGGGCTATATGTGTTACTATATAGCAAGTTAGAAATGGAAACTGAGAAGTCTTGGATCAGGCATCCACTGTGAGCCATCAATGACTGTAATTTCACTTCATGTAGCTGTGGAAGGCTACACTGCACACCTGAGAAAGAGTGAAGAAAGGCTTGACTCCACAGATACTCTGAGAGGGTCTTGAGACCACTGGGGGTCCCAGGACCACGTGTTGAGAACCACTTAGTCACCCCTGGCTGGGTCCCTGCCTGTCCCAACCAGAGTTGCTGTGTGCCCATGCTGGGCCTTGGTGAGCCCAGGGACTGAGTCTTTCTTACTCCTTGGGCCGCTGCTTCTCAGGCCCCTCCTTTTCCTTTCTGCCATGACTTCCCTCGTTGCTGCTGTGCCTTCTCTTCCCCAGATGCTTCTGCATCTCCCTCAGAGGGTCCAGGCGGCTCTTAATCTTCTGGTCTGGGCCTGGGCCAGGTGGGGGTGCCCCTCGCCCTGGGGGTAGCTGGTACCAGGGGGGCTGAGTCTGGGCCTCTGCTGCACTCTGGCCCAGGTACGTCAGGATGCCCAGAGCTTTCTCTCGCCGCTCCTGAGGGGGCCAGAAAATACAAGAGATGGGATACATTCTGTTCAGGGTGACAAGTATGTCTCCCAGGGAGCCTGGATGTGACAACTGGGAGACCCAGGCACTCTGTCCCGAGAGCCCCTGATTCTGGGAGGCAGAACAAGTCATTGAACAAACAGCTAGCAAGGGGCCTCATGAACCAACTATGCCAGTGCTGGGGACACAGCAGACCAATGCAGGCCAAGCTCCTGCCCTGGGGGACAATGGCAGGTACAGTAACAGAAAGCAGTATCCTTCATAGCTCAAAGGCAGGCATCTTGGGAAAGATACTTGGGAGACCTGAAGGAAGCGAGTGCCGGGTGGGGGTAGCAATTTCAAAGTCTACCAGGAAACCTCAGAGAGCAGGTGAGTGACAGGATCGGGTGGAGACCCCTCCAGTTGGGAGACTCGACAGTCCGTTCACCTAGCAGCCCCACAGATGGGGGTCTGCAGTATCTTCCCAGCCCTATGGTGCCCCATGGCAGTATCCAACACTTGAGTGCTGTGCTTCTGAAATCTCCATGTTGGCTCACTTAACCCCTTCACCACATCTCTGGATGCCTCAGTTCCACCCCGTGGCTATAGTGCCCCAGCCCCAGGCCTATTTATGACTCCAGATTAAGCCAGTGAGGCCAGCTTACTTTCTCTTGCCGCTTTTCTTCCTCATACTCTTTATTGCCTCTGGTCACCCCTTTTCCTTCCTCCAGCAGCTCCCGAAACAGGTCCACAGGGCCAGAACTTGGGGTTCCCGCCTCTGTGGCTTCAAGCTCAGGCACTGAGTTCTGATGCCTGGCTTTCTTTCGCAAGAATTCTGTGCGGGCCTGGGGGAAAAGAAAGTTACAGGCAAGACGTTAGGAACCTAGAGGTACTTCCAAAACAGTCTGGTGTCCACCACAGAAAATGGCAGTTCGTGGTGCTGGGAGGTATAAGAAAGGGTGTCCTGGCACTGGGAGCCCTGAAGAGGCCCCTGTCCCAGCAGGGGACGAGAGTGCAACAGGCACATCTGGGTGCTTTTGTTTCTATGAGTTGTAGGGTACAATTCAGGGTTAGGTATACAAATATTCATTATGCAGTAACCCTTGTTGATGACTATACCCCGCCCCCGCCGCCTTTAAAATAGTAAACCACAGGTCATCAAGGATGCCTGGGAGGAGATCCCTGGTCTAAAGCAGGGGTGTTCCCAGTTTCAAGTGACACAAGCGGCTATAAAGACAGCCAAACTCTGTGTTAGACCAGGAGATCTGAGTGTCAGGCACGATTCCAATTCACTACCGCAAGTCGGTCGCGGAAGCCCTGTCCCCGCCTTCAGCACGCAGATTTCAAACTCCAGACCACCTCCCAGCCACTGTGGAGGATCAGATTAGCTAAAGGTCTGAACGTTAGGTGTAAACCGTCCCGATCAAGGAGAATACAGAAAGCCTCCCAGGTGTGTGTGTGTGTGTCTGGGGAGCGGGGCAGGGAAAGGGCGCGCCGGTGGAGTGGAACTGGCTGTCACACTCCCACTTCGCTGAGCCTTCGCATCCGCGAAACCGTCTCACTTCACCGCGCAGTGGAGATACAGCGCTAAAAACGAATGAGGAATTTCGCAAGTGAGGCGCCCTGCATGGTATGAGCATATAGTAGGCGCTCAATAAATAGGTTGTGCAGCAAACTAAAAAGTGATCTGAGTTTCCTTGAACCATCCAAGGTTCATTTATTCATTCAACGAATGAATTAAGCTCCTCTTCTGTACCAGACACTGCTCTGGCCACACTGAGGGAAACCAAGACGAGGGCGAGATCAAGGGAGGTTTCATGGAGGTAGGCACCGGGGTCGCAGAGAAACGTCCCCAAAATTAAGATCGAAAACTGACATCTAATGAGACATCTCTGCGCCCGCGCAATGCCACTTCCGGTTCCCACCGCGGCGCCTGCGCGCTCGGCCCCGGGAACTCCGCCTGGCCGGCCTCGGAGCTTACCTCTTGCTGCGCGAGCAGCACCCTCCGCTCACGCTCTTTCTCCTCCTCCCGGGCTTGGGCCTCGTCACGCCGCACGCGGGCGACATTGTCCTTGTTCCGGACGTGCCAGCTCTTCTTAGGCAAGATATTCATGGCGTCCTGGCTGTCCACGAACTGGCTCTCCCGCCTCCTAGCACTTCCGATTGGCGACAGGACGCTCCCCTCCCTGTTGTCCCTTTCTCGGCCACAGATTGGTCCCAACTAGTTGGCACGCCTCCCTGGGTCTATAACAACGGACGATTGGCTGAGACGTCTTCCATCATAGCGAATGTCAGACGTTCAGCGCATGGTATCGCCTAGACCGCCACTTAGCAGAGTTATGAGGAGTCGATCGGAAGTGTCCCCGCCCCTGAGTCTGCCAGTTGAGGCCGCCGATTGGCTGGCACGCCCGTCAAGAAGAGCGCGCCTCACCGACTCACATGCCAATACATTTGATTGGCTCACGCCCTGCCGTAGCCCCGCCCTCGCTTCTGGATGCAGATTTCAAAGAGTGCGCAGCAGCTTCCGCCGTATTTATTGATACAGGAAAGAAGTTTACGAGATAATCACAGACTTGGGGGTGGGGGTTCTGGAAACCTCCAGAGCTCAGGGATGGGAGGACGTGGAGTCTTCTCCAGTTCTAGTTTAGAGATGACGTAACCGAGGGCCGGGAAGCAGATCCGGAGTCCGAATGTAGGACGGGACCCTGGGCCAGGCTGGGCAGGTCAAAGAGCCCCATTGGTTGAGCTCAGCGCCACAGCGCGCTGTGCCAGGAAGACTTTATTCTGCACCTCCTGGGGTAAAGAGATGACAGTGAGACAGACAGTCTGTCCCCGATGTCCCTTTCCATGTCCCGGGAATCCCCACAGGCTCGTAGCGTGGCTCACCGTCTCTATCTGACGTTTGAGCTCAGAGATGATGCATCCATAGGAGTTAGCCAGAGCCACAGAATACGCCATCAGGATGCTAGAGGTGACAGAAACGGAACCACTCCTGAAACGCTCTTCGGTGATCTTCCACGTATGGCTTCTTGTGGACTCCCCAAATCCCTCTTCTTTCATACTCAAGGAGTGCAGTCTCCCAGCCCCCTCCTCCTCCTTCGGACCCGGCAGCCCAGGCCCCCAGCCCTCCTCTCTCAAACCCCGGAGTCTGGGCCCCCCAGCCCCTGAGCTCTCGGATGCTCCCAAATCACACACGTTCAAACTCAGACCCAGAAGTCTGAGCCGCCTCACCTGGAGATCAGCAGAAGGGGCACAGCAAAAGCCTGGGACCCCAGGAAGAAGAGAAAGTTCTGGGCGGTCTGAGGGAGGCTGGAAATAGACTCAGGGATCTGGGCCCAGACGGATGACTGTCCCCGGAATGGACCACACAGCTTAGAAGGCGGTATCCTGAAATCAGAGATTGGCTGGGCTCAAGTAGGGCCAGGAGTCTGAACACCGAATGAGGGCAGAGGGAGGGAATCAGGCAGGAGCACCGCCCACTTACAGGAAGATGCTATAAAGCACAGGAACGGCGGAGATGGCCAGACCCAGGAGAAGGACCAAGGGGAAGAAGAAATTCGCCGTGGAGGCCCGGAAGGTGCGGGAGGCCGGGGAGCAGGTGGAGAAGAGGGTGAACTGGAGGAGGAGGGCGAGAGAAGAGGAGATCTGAGGCACAAGAACCTGAGCCTCCGGTCTCTCCTGTTTCCGGATTTGGGAGTCTGGGCTCCCACCTCATTTAGGACCCAGGCGTCTGAGTCTTTCCATCCAACAGTCAGGATGCCCTAAGACCCCCCTTTTCTGCCGGGCGCGGTGGCTCAAGTCTGTCATCCCAGCACTTTGGGAGGCGGAGGCGAGAGGATTACCTGAGCCCAGGAGTTCGAGACCACCCTGAGCAACTTGGCAGGACCTCGTCTGTACAATAAAAAAAAAAATTGCTGGGCATGGTGGCACACGCCTGTAGTTCCAGCTGCTTGGAAGGTTGAGGCGGAAGGATCTCCTGAGCCCAGCAGGTCGAGGCTGCGGTGGCCGGGAGCGTACCACTGCACTCTAGCCTGGGCGACAGAGTGAGACTCCTGCTCAAAAATATAAAATATAAAAAATCAGCTGGGTGTGGGGGCACACACCTATAGTCCCAGCTATTCGGGAGGCTGAAGTGGACGGATCCCCTAAGCCCAGGAGGTGGAGGCTTCGGTGAGCTATGATTGCACCACTGCACTCCAGCCTGAGCAACAGAGTGAGGCCCTGACTCAAAACAAAACAAAAACACTCCTTTTCCCAGATCCAGGAGTCAGTCCTCCAACCCCATCCTCCCTTAGGACCTAGTATTCTGGGTCTTCGACATCCTCCTTCCCCAGGACCCAGGACCAGACCCCAACACCTTCTGCCTCAGACCCAAGTGGCCTCCCTACCCCTTACCTTTTTCAGGAAGAAAAGCAGCAGGAACTTGGCTGTGTTAAGCAGAGGCAGTAAAGGGCAGAAAAAACTCCCCACCCAGACCACCGTCTGCGCGTAGATGAGCCCCAGCACCTCGTCGGGCACCTGGAATTCCTGGGTCCCCGCCAGACGACCCAGCGCCCCAGGACAGAGGCCACAGAACAACCTGAAGAGCGGGGCCGGGCCGAGTCAGGGGGCGTGGCTTCCCGGAGTTCCCCCGCCTCCACCGTCCCATCAACCAATAAGAAGCAAGCAAGTCGGAAAGAGGGGCGGGACCCTCAAGATTACACGTGGAGGTGGAGGGGGTGTGTCCAGAGGGCGGGGCCTGAGGACTAGAAGGGCCTGAGATATCCTGGCAGTAAGGGCGGGGCCAGAGGGAAGTAAACACCTAAAATATGCAGGGGGCGGGGTCTGCGGACCTAGGGCATGGAAAGGGAGCAGAGACTGGAATAGAAAAAAGGGACCGAGATCGCGCCACCAAATATATAAACAAGAAGAAAAAGAATAAAGGGGGGCTGAGCGCGGTGGCTCACGCCTGTAATCCCAGCACTTCGGAAGGCCGAGGAGGGAGGATCGCTTGAGCCGAGCCTGGGAGTTCGAGGCTAGCCTGGGCAACTTAGCTTTATTAAAAAAAAAAAAATAAAAAAATAAATCCTGGCACAGTGACTCACTCCTGTTATCTCAGCACTTTGGGAGGTAGAGGTGATTGGATTGCCTGAGGCCGCGGGTTCGAGACCAGCCTGGGCAACATGGCGAGATCTCGTCTCTACAATAATAAAAAAAAAACAAACTACCCAGGTGTAGTGGTGTGCTCCTGTAGTTTCAGCTACTCCAGAGGCTGAAGCGGAATGATCGCCTGAGCCCGGGAGGTCGAGGCTGGAGTAAGCCGTGGTGGTGCCACTGCACTCCAGCCTGGGCAACAGAGTGAGACTCTGACTTAAAAAAAAAAAAAAGTAAAAAGGGAAGAGACCAGCACGATAGGGGCAGGGCCTGCTCCGGTAGGGGCGGGGACAGACCACGAAAGGGGCGGGGAGCTCTCACTTTCGAGGAAACTGGATGAGCAGCGTGACTGCCAAGCCAGTCAGCAGATCAAAGAGCAAGAGTTTATACATCTCCTGGCCCAGCCGAGTCTCCCAGCACTGAAAAAGGAAGAAACAAACAGTTGAGAAGTACCTCAGCAACCGAGCACCTGGAGTCTCCCAATTGCAAGCCTGAGACTCTCTCTATACTTTCTCTGGGTCCCTGGATCCATACCACTGGGAGGGTGTCCTAGCACCCTAAGCTCTTCCTTCCTCCCAAACCAAGAGTCCAGACCCACTCGGGCATCTCTCGCCATTCTCACCGGAAGCTCTTTGTAATTGTAGCCACAAGTTTTGCAGTCCTCAGCCTCGGAGTCGCCCCCACAGGTGATCTGATTCCAGAGAGAGAAGAGCAAGACCACCAGGGAGACGAGGCGGAGAAACACGGTCCTGGCAAGGGGAAGGTGGAGAGAAGGAATCGAGGTTGACCCAGTGCTCACCGCGTTCCCAGTTCCCTTCTCAATGTAACGCGCTGGCAGTTCTCCCCATTTCAAAGATGAGGAAAGTGAGACGCAGTGACAGAATCAGGATTTGAATCAGATCCCTCTGGATCCGATATCCACGGAATTTCCGTGTCTGTTTCTTTTGTTTGTTTGTTTTGAGTCCGAATCTCATTCTGTTGCCCAGGCTGGAGCGCAATGGCACACCACACGGCCACTGCAGCCTCGACCTGCTGGGCTCAGGCGATCCTTCCGCCTCAGCCTTCCAAGTAGATTTCCATGTCTTGCATGTCAGAGCCAACATCCCTCAGACCGCGTCCAACCCCCTCCCCCCATCCCCAGCCCACCCCTATGAGTTTGGAACCTCAGCAGGATAAAAACGATCTGGCGACTCCGAGTATAGCCCTCCAGGGGCGCAATGAGCTTGAAAATGGGCGGCAGCACAAAGTTGACCCCGGAGATGAAGATGGACGGGAGGTAATTCACCCCAAGCTGCAGCAGTGGCATCTGCTGGACAACGGGCGTCTCCTGGGAGGGAGAGTGGACCAAGAGAAGAAGCTCTGGGGTCTTGCAGGAGCCAAGTTTAAGATCCTGACCCAGACATTTCTTCCTTCAGGATCCCGAAGTCCAGGATCCAAACATACCCCGCAATACCTGCTCTCTAAGATCCCGGGAATCCTAGACTTCCGTCCCCTCCCTCCTCTTTAGAAATGTAGGTTCCAGGACCCTCCTGTTCCAAGACCCTCCGCACCTGCAGCTCCACGGTGCACCCTGTAGCCCAGTAGACGCCATAGAAAGCTGCCCCCAGAAGCGCGACCACCAGCAGGTTGAGCAGCAGCCGCACCAACCAAACCCTCACTTGCTGACCCAGCGTCCGCACCGCAGCCCGGCGGCGCACCTCGGCTTCCTCCAGCTCCACCTGAAGCCAGGAGACACGATCACTTGGCCTCCATTCCCCCAGGCCGGGACCCTTTAGAGATCCTTCTCAACTGAACTGCTGTAGCCCTCCCCCCACCCACCAACGACCTCTCCAGTCCTTGTTCCACTCCCTTCAGAGCGCTTCAGGAGACCCGCGCCCCTTGACAACCCGCCCATCCGAGGCCCCATACAGCACCCCAACCCTTAAACCTCCTCAGTCAATCCCGCCCCTCCGAGGCTCCGCCCATCCTTCCAAGCCTCACCCTTACAGCCCAGCACCCTAAGCCCCGCCCTTTTGCAGCCCCACCCAGCACCCAAGTCCCGCCCCTTTACAGCCTCGCCACCCCCTCCTCAGCCCTGCACTTCACCCCGGGCCTGAAATTCCACCTCAGCAGCATCAAGTCCCGCCCCTTGATAGCCACGTCCGCACTCACTCTTGCCAGAAACGCAGGCCCCGCCCACCTCACAGGACCGTACAGGGCCCAGGCTCCGCCCATTTCAGCCCCCTTCAGCACCCAGGCCCCGCCCCAACCCAGCATTGCACTTCACGCGGGGCCTGAAGTTTCCGCTCACTGGCATCAACCGCCGCCCCTTTCTGGCCACGTCCATCATATAGCCTTGCCAGCACCCAGGCTCCTCCCCCTTACAGCCCCACCTAGTATCCAGGCCCCACCCTTCAACTAAGCCCTGCTCATCACGCCTGGCCTGAAGTTCCACCTCAAGGGCATTAAGCCCCGCCCCTCTATGGCCACGCCCATCACCTACCTAGCCGGCAGCCCGGACCTCGCCCCTTCACAGCTCCGCCCAGTATCCAGCCCTGCCTCAGAAGTCCCACCCTCTAACTCAGCCCTGCACTACGTACCTAACCTGAAGTTCCAGTTCATTGGCATCAAACCCCGCCCTTTCTGGCAACGCTAATCACTTAACCTTGCCAGCGGCCCAGGCCTTACACCGCCCAACACCCAGGCCCCGCCCCCTGGCCCAGCCCTGCATTTCAGGCCTGGCCGGAAGTTCCAGTTCAGCGGCATTAAGCCCCGCCCCTTATGGCCCAACCACACCTAACCTTGCTGTAGGCCCCACCCACTTCTTGCTGCTGATTTTCTTCTGCACCCTTGGACCTCTGGCATCTCTAAGGTGGCCTCCTCGCGACCGTCTCAATACCCAAGACCCGCCTTTCCTAGGAGAAAGCTCCACCCAGCGCCTCTCCGCGAATCCCCGTCGCTGGGCCAGGCCATGTGCACGATCTCAGTCCGGTCCTGCCCGGTCCGATCTTGTTGTAGACACCGTCCTCTAAGCGCACCTGTAATTCGTACAGAATGAGGCGCTGGCGCAGCCGCACGTGGCCGTCCCCGCGGAGGCCGAAGTCCCAGGCCGAGAACACCCGGTGGCTGTAGCTGGTCAGGGCCCCCGATTCCGCCAACAATGTCTGCTTCAGCCCCGACACCGAGCTGAGAGAGGGGAGACCGGGGAGACGGGGGTGGGGGGGGAAGTGGAAGGACAGCCACGAAGGGGGGAGGGGGCACCCCTCTTACCCGACAAACAAGGAAAGTGAACATTTGGCATTTGGCGAGCTGCCATCTGCTGGAGAAAGAGTCAAAGAGGCCGGGCGCGGTGGCTCAACATGTAATACCAGCACTTTGGGAGGCCGAGGCGAGAGAATTGCCTGAGCCTGGGGGTTTGAGACCAGCCTGGGCAAATTGGTGAGACCTCGTCTCTACAATAAATCACACACACACACACACACACACACACACACACACACACTCACACACAATTAGCTGGACGTGGTGGCATGCGTCTGTGGTTCCAGCTACTTGGAAGGCTGAAGCAGAAGGATCACCTAAACCCAACAGGTCGAGGCTGTGGTGGCTGTGAGTGTGCCACTGCACTCCAACCTGGGTGACAGAGTGAGATTCCGACTCAAAAACAAAAACAAAAAAACGCCCGGCTCGATGGCTCAGCCTGTAATCCCGCGCCTTTGGGAGGCTGAGGTGAGTGGATTGCCTGAGCCCGCGGGTTCGAGACCCACCTGGGCAACTTGGTGAGACCTCATCTCTACAATAAATCAAAAATTAGCCGGGCGTGGTAGCGCACGCCTGTAGTTCCAGCTACTTGGAAGGCTGAGACAGAAGGATCGCTGGAGCCCAGCAGGTCGAGGCTGTGGTGGCCGGGAGCAGCCACTGCACTCCAGTCTGGGCGACAGAGTGAGACTCCAACTCAAAAAAAAAAAAAAAAAAAAGTCAAAGAGACAGACACATACCAGTTGACTGAAGCCAAAGTCCAAGAAGGATTCAGAGACAGAACTGGGAGAGAGACAGAAACCTAGGCAGTAGGACAGGGCTGCAGAGAGAAGGGGGCAGGGACCAGAGTGAGAGGGACAGAGGCCCTGGGGAAAGACAGAGAAAGAGAGGCAAAGACTCACTGAGAAAGTAGAAAAGGGGTGGCCCAGTGGCTCATGCCTGTAATCCCAGCACTTTGGGAGGCAAGAGGATTGCCTGAGCCTACGAGTTTGAGACCAGCCTGGGCAACTTGGCGAGTCCTCATCTCTATAATAAATTAAAAAAAAAATTAGCTACGCATGGTGGCACACACCTGTAGTTCCAGCTACTTGGAAGGCTGAGGCGAAAAGATTACCTGAACCCAGCAGGTCGAGGCTGCAGTAGCCATGAGCGTGCCACTGCACTCCAGCCTGGGTGACAGACTGACTCAAAAAAAAAGAGAGAGAGAGAGAGAAAAGAAACCTAGAAGGGGGGTGGTCAAAGACTAAGAGAGAAGGACAGACACCCAGAGAAGTGGGTTGGGGGAGAAAGATTCAGGAAGGAGACAGAGACCTAGGGAGAGACCAGCATACCAGAGAAAGAGACTGGAACAGAGCTAACTGGACACGGAGACCATGCCTGCCTTCACTGCCCTGAACCAAGCTTTCATAATCCCTCAGGTGAATGATACAGAGGATGCCCACATAGTGCCCTTGCTGACACCTATGCCCTTAAGATCCATTCTCTGTTCTTCAGCCAGTGAGAATTTCTTTGGATGAATCAACTTATGTCTCCCTGTCTAAAACCTATTCCACAGCTTCTCCCTGCTCTGTTTTTTGTTTGTTTGGGGTTTTTTTTTTTTTTGAGTCAGAGGCTCACTCTGTTGCCCAGGCTGGAGTGAAGTGGCATGCTCATGGCCACCATAGCCTTGACCTGTTTGGTTCAGACACCTGGATAATGCTTTTACTTATTGAGGAGATGAGGTCTCGCCAAGTTGCCCAGACTGGTCTCAAACCCACGGACTCAGGCAATTCTCTAGCCTCCCCCTCCCAAAGTGCTGGGATGACAGGTGTGAGCCACTGCGCCTGGTCTACACATGTTATTTTATTTTTAATTTTTATTTTTTTGAGTCAGAGTCTCACTCTGTCGCCCAGGTTAGAGTGCAGTGGCACGCTCACGGCCACCACAGCCTTGACTGCTGGGCTCAGGCGATTCTTCCGTTTTAGCCTTCCAAGTAGCTGGAACCACAAGCATGTGCCACCACAACCGGCTTAATTTTTGAATTAGTGTAAAGACAAGGTCTCACCAAGTTGCCCAGGCTGGACTCGAACCCCTGGATTCAGGCAGTCCCCTCTTCTCTGCCTCCCAGAGTGCTGGGATGACAGACGTGAGCCACCGCGCCCTCCTACACACGTGATTTGAACTCACACAGAGGTAAGGGCCACAGGGCAAGGTCAGCTTCTTGGGAAGGGGGCTTCTGCCACCACGCTCACCACCCTCTCCACGTCCGAGGAGGAGTCGGGGCTGCGGGGTGTCACTGACCGATGCAGGATGAGCAGGAGACAGATGAGACCGACGGCAAAGGCCGAGCACAGGTAGGTGATGGCCAGGCGCGGGCGGGGCGGGTAGAAGCCGTAGAAGAGAGGTGACCATTCCAGGTAACCCTGGGAGGGGAGGGCGGAGCGGGGTCATCGTGGGGAGTAGGCAAGGCTCAGGGATCTCTCGAGGCCAGGGCGTGGGTGCAATCACGGAGGGCGGCAGGGTGGGGAGCTCCGGCGACGGGCACCTACTTCTCCTGAGAGCAGATAGAAGAGCTGGGCGGGGAAGGTGACCAGGCCCTGGGAGTAGGGGTGATAGGAGCCGCAGGGCGAGGAGGTGTCGGGGTCGGGAGGGCCCGGGGGGGCCCCTTCCAGCCAGGTGGGCAGCAGCACCATGCAGGCGTTCAGCACCGAAGCCAGCGCGTTGAGGAGGAGCAGGAAGCGCAGCAGCGAGAAGTAGGACTCGGTGCCGGCGCCAAACTGGCCTGCAGGGGGCAGCAGAGAGGCCGCGAGCCTTCGCACTCCAACTTCTCCCTCGGACCCGGTAGTCTAGGCCCCCAGCCCCTCCTCCCTCAGATCTAGGACTCCAACTCCCCCTCCTCCCTCAGACCAGGAGTCCAGGTTCCCAGCCCTCCTTCCTCAGACCCAGGAGTCCAAGCCCCCAGCCCTCCTCCCTCTGACCCGGGAGTCCAAGCTCCCAGCCCTCCTCCCTCTGACCCGGGAGTCCAAGCTCCCAGCCCTCCTCCCTCAGACCCGGAAGTACCGTTCCCAGACCTCTTCCCTCAGACTCGGAAGTACAGTTCCCAACCCTCCTCCCTCAAACACAGAAATCCAAACCTCCAGCTCTTCCTCCTCCCACAGAACCTGGAGTCCAGACCCCGCCCCCAGCACACCATCTCCGACACCACCCACCCCCGATCCTCTTCAGCGTCCATGCCCAGGGCTGCAGGGCGTGCAGGTTCGCCCTCATCTTCTCTTTGGACCTCCGGAGCAGCAGGGCCCACTGGGCCGCCCTAGATCCAGACCCATAGGCCACTTGGTCTCTGGCGTGGCTCTCCCTGGGAGGGAAACAGTCAGAGTCAGAGAAGTGAGGGGCTTAGCAGCCCCAAACTGGGAACCACCCAAATGTAGAAACAACCCAACAACAAAAGGGGAAGCAAATTATGACCTATTCACAACATGGAATACTCTGTAGCAATAAAAAAAGAAGCAAACCCGACTATCGCAGAAGCAGCCAAGCACAAAAGAATACAGACTGCATGATTCTATTTACACAGAGTTGCAGAGCGAGCACAAGAAACACCACTGTAGCCTGGCGCAGTGGTTCATGCCTGTCATCCCAGCACTTTGGGAGGCAGAGGGGAGAGAATTGCCTGAGCCCAGAGGTTCGAGATCAGCCTGGGCAACTTGGCAAGACCTCGTCTGTCTCTACAATAAATCAAAAAATTAGCTGGGCGTGGTGGCACACACCTGTGGTTCCAACTACTTGGAAGGCTGAAGCAGAAGGATCACCTGTGCCCGGCACTGAGCCCGGCAGGTCGAGGCTGCAGTGACTGTGAGCATGCCACTGCATGCAGCCTGGGCGACAGAGTGAGACTCCTACTAAAAAAAAAAAAAAAGAAAAAGAAAAGAAAAGAGAGACTACTTTGGAAGGATGCACACGGGGCGAAGCTATTATATAAAGAAAAGCAGGCTGAGCATGGCAGCTCACAGCTGTAATCCCAGAGCTTTGGGAGGCTGTGATGGGAGGATCGCTTGAGCCCAGGAGTTTGAGACCAGCTGGGCCACATAGCGAGACCTCATCTCTACAAAAAATAATAAGTATATATATATTTTAAAAAGCCAGATCTGTGCCATTACCTGGGATGCTGAGGTGGAAGGATGACCTGAGCTCAGGAGGTTGAGGCTGCAGTGAGCCATGTTCATGCTACTGCTCTCCAGTGACAGAGTGAGACCCTGGCTCAAAAAAAGAGAGTCCCAGCCCTCCTCCCTCAGACCCGGACTTTATTGGAGCTCTCACTCTATGAGCACCAGATGTCCCTTGGTGTTCAGGGGGCACTGATTCCAAGACCCCCTGAGGATAACAAAACCCTTTTATAAGATGGCATAGTAGTTGCCGGGCTCGGTGGCTCAGCCTGTAATCCCGCACCTTGGGAAGCTGAAGTGAGTGGATTGCCTGAGACCGCGGGTTCAAGACCCGCCTGGGCAACTTGGCGAGACCTCATCTATACAATAAATCAAAAAATTAGCTGGGCATGGTAGTGCGCGCCTGTAGTTCCCGCTACTTGGAAGGCTGAGGTGGAAGGATCGCCGCAGCTCAGTGGGTCGAGACTGCGGTGGATGGGAGCGGCCACTGCACTACAGTCTGGGTGACAGAGTGAGAAAAAGATGGCATAGTATTTGCACATAACCTACTCATAGTCAAATCACCTCTAGTTACTTAGAATACCTCATATAATGCAAACTTTCTCTAAATCACCTCTAGTTACTTAGAATACCTCATATAATGCAAACACTATGTAAATAGTTGTTATATTGTATTGTTTTTAAATTCGTATTATTTAGCTGGGTGCAGTGGCTCATGCCTGAAATTCCAGCACTTTGGGAGGCTGAGGCAAGAGGATTGTTTGAGCTCAGGAATTCAAGTCCAGCCTGAGCAACATGGTGAGACCTTGCCTCTACAATAAATCAAAAAATTAGCTGGGCATGGGGATGCAGGCCTGTAGTTCCAGCTACTTGGAAGGCTGAGGCGGGAGGATTGCTTGAGCCCAGCCAGTTGAGGCTGTGTTGGCTGTGAGTGTGCCACTGCCCTCCAGCCTGGATGACAGAGTGAGACTCTGACTCAAAAAAAAAAAAGTGTACTATTTTTGTTGCATTGTTGAGATAGGGTCTGGCTCTGTGGCCCAGGCTGGTGCACAATGGTGCAATCATAGCTGACTCAGCCTCAACCTCTTGGATTCAAGTGAAGCTCTCCACTCAGCCTCCTGAGGAGCTGGGGTTACAGTTGTGTGCCACCACACCCAGCTCATATTTATTTTTATTTATTATTATTTTATTATTATTTTTTGAGTTGGAGTCTCACTCTGTTGCCCAGACTGGAGTGCAGTGGCACGCCCCCAGTCACTGCAGCCTTGACCTGCTGGGTTCCAGTGATCCTTCCACCTCAGCCTTCCAGGCAGCCAGAACTGCAGGCGAGCACTACCACGCCCAGCTAATTTTTTATTTATTGTAGAGACGAGGTCTTGCCAAGTTGCCCAAGTGGATCTCGAACCCATGGACTCAGGCAATCCACCAGCCTCGGCCTCCCAAAGTGCTGGGATTACAGGTTGAGCCACCGAGCCTGGCCATTTCCTGATATTTTTTATTTGAACTTGTTTGAATCTGCGGACGTGGAATCCACGGATATGAAGGGCTATTTGTATGCCTTAAATCATGCACTTTCCTGTAAGCAAATATCATGAAAGAGTAAAAAAGAAAGAAAAGAAAAAAAAAAAAACAAGCAGAGAAGAAAAGGAAGGAAGGAAAGGAGAAAGAAGGGTGGGAAACATGGGCCAGTGTCATAGGCAGCCCCAGCAGCCCTCCAGGGCTCACTCTGGGAAGGGGTTGGCACTGGGTTCATGGCTCTGCTGCTGATGTCGTGAAATGCAGCGTCATTTTTGAACATGGGCACCTGCAATTTCATTTTTCAGCAAATTATGTACAGAGAAAAGGAAAAGAAAGAAGTCAAAGAGAGATGGGCTTTGAAGATGAGGAGGCAGAGAAACAAGGGGGGGCAAAAAACCCCCCAGCATTGTCCTTTGGAGGCCGCACCCCTTTGTAGAACAGGCTTCCCCTGATAGATTTAAGTGTCCTAGGAACCCATCGGCATCAATGTACCTGCTAGTCTTGTTGTGAGAGGCTGCGTTCAGCTTCAGTTAAATTTTTAAAAGATTCTTTCAACGTGTTTGCCCATTGTCATAATGGGTGCACCTGCCCACACTATGCTGGGTGTTCAGCAGTTTTTGACCAAAAATGGTATGACACCCCCCCACCGCGTAACCCACCCTCTCTATTCACCTGATCTTGCCCGAGCAACTTGTTTTTGTTTCCCTGGATGAAAAAATTCCTCAAAGGGAAACGTTTTGCTGATGTGGAAGAGATGAAACAAAAAAATGGCAGAAGCACTAAAAGGCATTAAAATTGACAAGTTCAAAAATTGTTTTGAGCAGTGAAAAAAGCATCTTGATGGGTGTATTGCATCCAACAGAGAGTACTTTGAAGGTGCCTAAAGTTTAAACATGTAAGAATAAATACATAATTTTTCTGTCTGGGTGCGGTGGCTCACGTCTGCAATCCCAGCACTTTGGGAGGTGAAGGCGAGAAGATTGTCTGAGCCCAGGGGTTCGAGACCAGTCTGGGCAACTTGGCAAGACCTCGTCTCTACAATAAATCAAAAAATTAGCCAGGCGTGGTGGCACATGCCTGTGGTTCCAGCTACTCGAAAGGCTGAGGTGGAAGGGTCACCTAAGCCCAGGAGGTCGAGGCTGTGGTGGCCGTGAGCGAGTCACTGCACTCCAGCCCGGACTACAGAGTGAGACTCCTACTCAAAAAAAACCAAACAACAAAAAACCCCCCACAATTTTTAATAATTAAATTCTGGGTCTTTTGGGTCCTCCTTGTAGTGAGAGGCAGAGACAGGCTTGGAGAGAGAGGAGGGACAAGAGAGACAGCAAACCCGGAAGGAAGAGTTTCCCTGACTCACAGAAAGACAGGACTCCCTCAGAGACAGAGAAGTGGAGACAAAGACAGGGGAAAAAAGAAACCAAGAGAAGCAGCCCTGAGACGGCAGAGAGAGAACCAAGTGAGGCCGAGGATGGAGTGAGACACAGGCAGAGCCCAAGGCCCCGGGGGAAATGCTCCTGGTCAGGTAGTGTCGGAGGGGAGTCATGGGAGTGTCGGAGGGGGAGGTGGGCTCACCTGTGTGCGCGTCTGGCCTGCATGGGCCAGGGCAGTTCCCGGGAAGGGTGAAGTTCTTGCAGCTCCTTTTGGGAGGCTTCTGTGACGGCCCGACTGCTTCTTCCTTCATCCTCCACCTCCTCTTCCAGCGTCCCCCAAGGCAACACCCCAGGGCCTCGGTACCGGAGGGTGGCAGCACTGGGCAGTTCGTTCAGCACAGAGGACAGTGATGGGCCTGCACACGAGGGCAGAGGGCTTGGAAGACTCAGGATCCAGGCCCAAGACCCTCCTCCCTCAGACCTGGGAGTTCAGGTGCCCCGCCTTCCTTCCTCAGACCCAGGAGTCCAGGCCTCCAACCCCTCTTCCCTCAGATGGAGGAGTCCAGGCCCCCAGCTCCTCCTCCCTCATATTCAAGAGTCTAGGCACCAGCCCCTCCTCCCTCAGACCCAAGGGTTCAGATCCCCAGCCCTCCTCCCTCAGACCTGGGAATCCAGGCCCCCAGCCCTCCTCCCTCAGATCCGGGAGTCCAGAACCAAGCCCTCCTACCTCAGACCCGGGGATCCAGGCCCCCAGCCTTCCTCCCTCAGACCTGGGAGTCCAGGCCCCAGCCTCTCCTTGCTCAGGCCCAGAAGTCCAAGCCCCTAGTCCTCCTTCCCCAGACCCAGGAGTCTGAGTCCCCAGCCCCTCTTCCCTGGGACCCAGGAGTCCAGGCCCCCAGTTCCTCATCCCCCAGACCCAGGAGTCCAGGCCGTAGCCCCTCCTCCCTGAGACCCAGGAGTTTAGAATTTCCAACCTCTGCTCCCCTGGGCCCAGGAATTCATACACCTAGATCCCCTCCCCAAGGACCCAAGTATCACCCATAGGCCCCTCCTATTCCAGGCTTCCACATCCTTTCCCCTCTTATTCGGAAGTTTGGGAACTTGACTGCTCTCCCATTCCTAAGACACCAAGACGTAGCCCCAGCTATCTTCTCTCCAGAACTAGGGTCCAGCTCTCCAGACTTCCCTGCCTCCAGGCGTCCCAGCCTCTAGCTCCCTTCTCCCGGGTAAACTCAGGAAGTGAAACCTTTGTCTTCAGCCCTCAGGCCCAGGAGTCTAGGCCTCCCCGCTCCTCCCCCAGGGCCTCTACCCGGCCTGAAGGTTGGATAGATTCGAGCTTCCCAGGCTCTCCCACCTCCTCTGGCCCCTCGGGGGGCTGGCCACCCCCTAGAGGAGCCCCAGGCGTCCGATTCCCAGGTCGGGCTTTTCTCCATGGCCCCAGGCTCAGTTGCGTCTCTGTGGTCACCTGGGCGGGGCCTGCTCAGGGATGGGCGGGGCCTGGGGCCAGTGTGTACCTGACCAGCAGGTGGCCCAGAGGGAGTCAGGTACTTCCCATAAACTCAGGGTTGGGCTGCCAAAGGTCTCCTGGGAGCTGAAGTCCCTGTGGCATCCCGAGTCTGTCACCTGGTCCTGGGTTGGCGCGCTCACCCATCTCACGGGGGACTCGGCGCCTCCCCTGGGTAGACCTCCCATAGAGACTCACACAGAGATGTCTTTGTGCAACACTTTACTGGGAAAGATTTACACATTCTGACCTCAGGCCGAGATGACAGGAGTGTGACGGGAGCATGGGGGCCCTGAGGTGTCAAGCGGGAGCCGCAGAATGGCAGTCGCAGGCCTGCTCATCTGCACCTCAGTTTCCCCTTTATGAAATGGGAAGTCTGTGCTCCCTCCCAAGAGTAAAATACTGGTCTGATGAGCTAAAATGGAGTGAGAGACACAGGAAAGGGGCTGCCCACTCCCAGGACCTGGCCCCAAAACTCCTGACCCTCACTGGGAATCCCCAGCCTGGGAATATGCCCAAGACACCGCAGTCACTGGCCCCGCAGCTCTGGGGAAGTACAGCACTGTCTGATACCCAGAAGCTGCAGAAGGGACATGTGAGGCAATACCCCGACTTTAAGGAGGGGGAAGTGGCCACCGGTGGCCCCAGGGCAGAGGGCGAGAGCACCCAGCCTGGCTTCAGTTAGAGGCAGGGTGTCTACCTGGGGCGAGGAGATTCTCTCCAGGGCCCTAGCCAAGTCAGGGACCTCTCCTGGGAGAGGAGGCAGCGCCTGGTTCACAGAATCTCCAGAGAAGCCGGGGCTGGCGGTCGGCAGAGGGAGTGATGGGCACTTACTCCTCCCGGAGCTTCTCCGGGGCCAGGCTGGTGGCCTGGGACGTGGCCTTCCGCCGGCTGGGGCTGCCTCCACCCAAAGCCAGCCCCAGCCCCAGCACCGCCAGTGCCAGGAAGTGGACGCAGAAGTAGACGGAGGTCCAGTAGCGGAGGGTGTCACCCAGGGAGAGGAGCACGAAGCCCATGCACATGTAGTCGTAGGCGCGCATCTTCAGGAACCAGTGTACCCAGTCCCAGGCCTTCTGGCCCCCGGGGCTTAGCCGGCCTCGCAGGGCAGACTCCAAGCGGCCCTCAGCAGCCAGGCACAGCGGGATGGTCAGGAAGCTCAGGTAGTAGCCTGGGTGCAGGCCGTGCCAGTAGGCGCTCAGCAGCATGGTCCAGGCGCTCCTGGAGGAGGGACAGAAATCAGGATCTGGGAGGTGAGGCCCCTTGAGCCCACTATCCCCCAACTCAGGAGTAGGACCCCGGCCCCTCCTCCCTCAGACCCAGAAGTCCAGGCCCCCAGCCCCGTTTCCCTAAGACCCAGGAGTCCAGACCCTCAGCCCCTCCTCCCTTAGACCCAAGAATCCAGACCCCCAGCTCCTCCTCCCTCAGACCCAGGAGTCCAGGCCCCAGTTCCTCCTCCCTCAGACCCAGGAGTCCAGGCCCCTGCCCCTAGCCTTCCTCCCTCAGACCTGGGAGTCCAGATCCCCAGCCCTCCTCCCTCAGACCCAGGAATCCGAGCCCCCACTCTTCCCTCAGACCCAGGAGTCTGGGCCCCCAGAAACTCCTCCTTCCTTAGAGTCAAAAGTCTTGTCCCCCAGCACCTCCTCCCTCAGATCTGAAAATCAGGTCCCCAGCCCTTCCTCCTTCAGACTGAGGCATCCAGGCCCCAGCTCCTCCCCCCTTATACCCAGGAGTCTTCTCCCCTACTTCAGAAGGTGGAGCAGGCTATGGGCCTTTGTCTCCTTCATGGATGCAGAAGCCCAAGCCCCCATCCAGTCCCCAGCAATCCTAACCCAGAAGGCCCTGTCTTCCTTTAAAGATCTAACGTTTACTGGGCATGGTGGCTTACACCAGTAATCCCAGCACTTTGGGAGGCAGAGGAAAGAGGATTGCCTGAGCCTAGGGGTTAAAGACCAGCCCGGGCAACTTGGCGAGGCTTCATCAATACAATAAATCAAAAAATTAGCCAGGCATGGTAGCATGAGCCCATAGTTTCAGCTACTTGGAAGGCTGAGGCAGAAGGATCGCCTCAGCCCAGCAGGTCGAGGGAGACTTTTGTGGCTATAGGTATGCCACTGCACTCCAGCCTGGGCAACAGAGTGAGACTCCCATTCAAAAATAAATAAATAAAAGAACCACTGGTCTAAACACTGAAGTTCCAGGCTGGGCAACACAGCGAGACCTTGTTTCTATGAAAAAAAAAAGCTGAACATAGTGGCATACACTTGTAGTCCCAGCTACTTGGGAGGCTGAGGCAGGAGGATTGCCTCAACCCAGGAGGCTGAGGCTGCAGTGAGTTGTGATTGTGGCACTGTACTCCAGCCTGGATGACAGAGTGAGAACCTGACTCAAAAAAACAAACAAAAAAGCACACTGGGGTGCCCTGGGCTTTGAGCTGACCCTCAGCCCAGAGTTTTCAGTATCATCTGTCCCCGATGCTGCTCAAGTATCCACCTCTGACACCAACTCCCCTCTGTAAGCACCAGACTCATATAACTGCCCATCCCCACTGGAAACCCAATAGTTGCTCAAGGCGATGAGCATGAACCCATTCTGCCTCCTCCTTCCCTCCTACCCACTGCTGGGCCTTCCTGCTGGGTCCCCTTCTCAGTCACTGGTGCCCATCTCCCGGGACTCGTGTTTCATTTCGTCCTTCTTGTGCCTGTGCCTGGTTCACACCCAGCCCCGATGCCCCTCTCAGATTCACTCACTGCTAGGCCACTGCTCCCCACCACAGGACTCCATCACCTCCCACCTGGAAGGCCCCAAGGCCTCCAAATTTCCTTTCTGGCTCCACCTCCTGCCCCTCCCCAAGTTCACTTTCTACACAGAGCAAGAGTGGATCTTTAAGAAGTAAATCAGATCAGGTACCCAGGTAAGTCTAGCTTCAGAGCCTGACTCCTTCGTTATGGGAATGTGTCATGGTATATCCTGACTTGTCAGGTGGTTCAGGAAAGGTTCAGTGTCACGGAGTACATTCCTAACCTCCCTGAGCCTCAGTTTCCTCACTTTTTTTCTTTAGTCGAGTCTCACTTTGTCGCCCAGGCTGGAGTGGAGTGGTATACTCATGGCTACTGCAGCCTTGACCTGCTGGGCTCAGGAGATGCTTCTGCCTCAGCCTTCCAAGTAAGCTAGAACCACAGTCATGTGCCACCATGCCTGGCTAATTTTTTTTATTTATCGTAGAAACGAGGTCTCACCACATTGCTCGGGCTGGTCTTGAACCCATGGGCTCAGGCAGTCCTCTTGCCTCTCCCTCTCAAAGTTCTGGGATTATGGACGTGAGCCATTCTGCCCGGCCAGTCTCCTCACTGTTAAAATGGGGCTAGGCCAGACACAGTGGCTCACACCTTTAATCCCAGCACTTTGGAAGGTTGAGGTGAGAGGACTGCCTGAGCACACGGGTTCAAGACCAGCCTGGGCAACTTGGCAAGACCTCATCTTTACAGAAAATCAAGACAAATTAGCTGGGTGTGATGGCACATGCCTGTAGTTCCAGCTACTTGGAAGGCTGAGGCAAAAGGATTGCCTGAGCCCAGCAGGTCGAGGCTGCGGTGGCTGTGAGTGTGCCACTGCCCTCCAGCCTAGGCGACAGAGTGAGACTCCAACTTAAGAAAAAATGATAATGAGAGTCCTCACTTCTAAAAACTGTAAAGCCAATAATGTCTAGCATACAGTCTCTGTGCCAGAAATATCAGATGAAGAATAATAAAAGTGAATATATACAAGCACTCATATGTCATGCCTCACACTAAATACAATTCACGCTCTATCCCAATTCATCCTCCTATCTACCTCTAAACCAGTGATAAATAGCATTATCTCCATTTAAGGATTGAGGGAACTGAGGTTAACTAACTCCTCCTCAAGGTTCCTCAGTAACTTACTTGGCCAAGATCCCACAGTCTGGCAACTGGGCCCACAGGATTCACTACACTGCTTCTATTGGGTGAAGCTGACTTTACAGAAGTAGAAAATGTGGCTCAGAGAGGGGGAGTGACTTACCCCAGCCATAATGCCTCTTGTGGGGCAAGACAAGAAACAGGCTGAATAAACCACAACTCCCATGAGCCTTAGGGGCAGGGGCCCAACCAAGGGAAGCTGCATGCTGCCCTGGGGCCTTCTGGGAGATGCAGTTCTGTGGTGTTGTCTGAGGCCAGGCAAGGCTTGCTCACCTCAGGACATAGGAGCGGGCAGGTGCACTCTTGTAGATATACTGCGCCAGCCACCACTGCACCGTCATGTTCCAGTAGCGCATGCCATCCCGCACCCGCACACAGAAGTCCGTGCCGTAGCAGTCGATGTTGCGGATGGTCTCATAGTCGTACTCCAGGGAAGCCGCCTTCTCCGGACTGGGGGAGGTGGAGGATGAGGGTGGGGGACAGACATGCAGCTCAGCCAGGCCCCCTCCCGATGTCTGCTGCTGTCCCTGCCCCGGATGCTAAGGAAGGGATTCTGGCCAGGCAACGGCCTTCTGGCTGTCAGACTTGCTAGGGCAACAGGGAAGCGTAGCCCAGAGGGAACCTTTAGGGGAGGAGGGTGAGTGGATCAGGGGACAGTTCACCAACAATGGAGTTCCCCTCCTCTGGGTAACTCACAGGGCCTGCCACAACCATGAGAAGTCTTGAGGGGCTATGGTTGCTGAGCTACGAGTCCTTTAGCAACTAAGCTTGGAATATTCAGATAAGCCTCCAAGGATAGTCCCTTCTGAGTTGTCAGACACTGTGGTTACTAGGAAGTACCATCCCTAACAACAAGGTGGTTCACGGTTGGTAGGGAGATGTTCTAGGCCCTCATGAGGTCTCAATGATCTCTGTTGCTAAGGAAAAGGCATTCCTTAGCAACAAGGCCTTGGATGTTTGGAAAAGCTTCCAGAAAGGGCCTTTTTTCCTGGTCCCTGTGATTGTTGGAGAAGTGTCACCTCCAATAATACAGTGGCTCCCAGGTCATTGGTGGCAACTGTCCCAGCAGTGGGGAATGTCCTTGGCCCACATGAACCCTTGGTGGCCTCTGATGATAGACAGGGAGCCATCTTTTAGGAATAGGGGCCCAGCAGATTTAGAAAAGCCCTCAATCCCTGCTTGACGTGCTCTCTCTAGCAGCTGGAGGTCAGCCCAAGGTTACTAGGGCAGTGGCATTAAGTACATGTGGGGTGTCATCACCTTCACAAGAGAATGGCAGTTTGTGATGACTAGGGGATGGCACCACCCTAGTAGGAAGGAGTAGTTTGTCATTTACAGTGAAGGGCTATTCCTGACCTGAGCCCTAGGGAGAAGGCTGACCTTGGTTACCGGGAACTGTGGGCAGTCCACTCCTGGTTGCTAGGGGTGCCATTTCCCTAGCAACACCGGGACGCTACTTCCTCAGCAACAAGGGTGCCCACTAGCAGTGCAACTTCCCTAGCAAAGAAGGCTTGGGGGTGCGGGGGGGACGGTATCACTAGCAACAAGGGTCCAGGGAGGCTGGGCTTCCTTAGCAACAGTAAGAAGGAAATGCCATTGCTAGGAATGGCATCCCCTCTGCTGGGGGATTCAGGGATGCTGTTTCCTTGGAAACAGAGGACAACTCAGAGTTGCTATGTGATGACATCCCCACAGGATGGGGAGCACTGACTCCAGGCAACAAAGGGGCAGTTCAGGGGTACCATTTCCATAGCAACAAAGAGCAGGACTTCTTGACAAGAAGGGGCAAGACCACTGTTGTTAGGTATCCTGGTTCCCTGGCAAAGAAGGGCTGTTCAGTTGCTAGGAAAATGTATCCCCAGCAACGGAGGATGACCCACCACTACCAAAGGATGGCATCCTGAGCAACCAGGAACAACCTGGTTCTTGGGGTGACACTTCCACGACAACGGAGGAGCACTAGTGTTTGCTAAAATACCACCTTCCTTTCCCTAGCCCCGGAGGGCAATCCACCATACCGAGGGGTGGCAAGCACTAGCAACAAGGGGCAATCTGTGGGTACCAGGGGTCTGTTTCCCCACCGACAGGGGCAGGCCGGCCGTGGTAGCCAGGGGGCGACACGCGGCTAACTTCAAGTGGTGGCCCTGCACCCCTGCTCCCCGCTCTCCTCCCTGCTAGGGGCAGGGCCAGCCCTTGGTGGTGGGGCCTGCCGGGTCTTGGAAAGCCTCCCTCCCGCCGCCTGACCTGCTGGGGGGTGGGCATTGGAGGGTGGGGCCGCCCCCGGCCCGGGCTTTGGCGGCCACGGGGTAGGCCCCGAAGCCGGCGGCAATGCAGCCGCACTCGGCGGCAATCCAGGCCACGTAGAAGCGCATGCGGAAGGCGAAGAAGACGGGGATCATGTAGAAGAGGCGGGCGGGCAGCGGGCGGGCGTAGAAGGCGTCCTCGCGCACGGCCTCCAGTGGGAACAGGTGCGAGGACAGCAGGAACAGCAGCCCGAAGAGCGGGGCCGGCCAGGCGCGGCGCAGCAGGGGCCGCAGGCTGGGCACGGCCTCGGGGAAGGGCTGCTCCAGCCAGTCCAGGTACGTGCGGTAGCGGAAGAACGGGCCTGCCGGGCGGAGGGGTGGTCAGGCCCGGCACGCGCGGGCAGGGGCAGGGGCAGGGGCAGGGCTCGAGTCTGGGGGAGAAGCAGAGGGACCAGGGACTTGGGGGCGGAGAAGGGGAAGAGAGGGAGCCAGGCAGAGACTGGGTGGCGAGCGGAGACCCCAGGGTGGGCTGGAAACCCAGAGAAAGGGGGACAGGGAGCCAGAGATGGACTCAGAGAAAGAGACGGGGACAGAAATGAGACAGAGACGGACAAAGCCCCCGAGAAGAGGAGGACAGAGGCTCTGAAACAGATGGACAGACAGGCAGACAAGACCCAGAGACATCACAGAAAGTGGAGCAGGGCTTCCAGAGAGAGAGTCATGCAGAAGTCTGAGGGCCTGGCCATGTGGAGAAAACCACTGTGGGCTTCTCCAGCAGGAAGCACAGAAACAGCTTCTGCCTCTTCACAAGGTCGCTCCTCGGTTGCGGGGGGTGGTAAATTGCAGAGTGACAGTAATGCAGCGCTTCAGACTCAGTTGGCAGCTGGCCTGTGGAGGGTGCAGTGGGATAACCAGGAGGGGTTGAAACCTCTGTGTTCACCCAAGACCACATGTTGTGTGATTCTATGTATAAGAAACATCCAGAACAGGCAGTTCCATAGAGACAGAAAGTCAGCAAGTACTTTCCAGGGATGGATGGAGGTTTGGGGGATTATGGGTGTGGGGTTTCTTTTTTGAGGTGATGAAATTGTTCTGCAGGCAATTATACAGTGGTGATGGTTACACAACTCTTTGCATATATACTAAAAAGCAGTGAGTTGTACACTTTAAGTGGATGAATTCAAGCTCCCTAAAGCTGTTATAAAAAAGAAAAACAGCTGGGCTCAGTGGCTCAGGGAGGCTGAGGTGAGTGGATTGCTTGAGCTCGTGGGTTCGAGACCCGCCTGGGAAACTTGGCGAGACCTCATCTCTGAAATAAATCAAAAAAATTAGCCGGGTGTGGTAGCGTGTGCCTGTAGTTCCAGCTACTTGGAAGGGTGAGGTGGAAGGATTGCCAGAGCCCAGTAGGTTGAGGCTGCGGTGGCCGGGAGAGGCCACTGTGCTCCAGTCTGGGTGACAGAGTAAGACTCCAACTCAAAAAAAAAAAAAAAAAAAGAAAAACAAAACCAGACCTGGCACAGTGACTCACACCTGTAATACCAGCACTTTGCAAGGCTGAGGCAGGAGGATTGCCTGAGTTCAGAAGTTCAAGACTAGCCTGGCCAACATAGTGAGACCTTATCTCTATAAAATATCATAAAATTAAGCCGCACATGGTGGCTCGTGCCTGCAATCCCAGAAATTTGGGAGGTGGAGTTGAGAGGACTGCCTGAAACCAGGGGTTCGAGACCAGCCTGGGCAACTTGGCAAGACCTCATCTCTACAATCAATCAAAAAGTTAGCCAGGTATGGTGGCACCTGCCTAGTTCCAGCTACTTGGAAGGTTGAGGTGGAAGAATTGCCTGAGCCCAGCAGGTGGATGCTGCAGTAGCCATGTTCGTGCCACTGCACTCCAACCTAGGCGACAGAGACTCCAACTCAAAATAAAAAAATTAACCAGGCATAGTGACATGCACCTGAAGTTCCAGCTACTTGAGAGACTGAGGCAAGAGGAGCGCCTGAACCCAGGGGGTCAAGGCTGCAGTGAGCTATGATCATGCCACTGCAATCCAGCCTGGGTGACAGAGTGAGACGCCCACTCAAAACCAAAGAGCAACAGCAACAATAACAACAGAAGCCCTTTTGTGAAGTAAACGTTAATAAAAAGTATTTTCTTAAATTAAAAGTGAATCCCAAGCTGTAAATATCTGTTTCCTGGGTGGTGAAAACATCAGGTTTACATAGACCTGTCTCCTTTACCTCTTTTATTTGCTCCCAGTGAGCTACAAGGAGCCATTTAGGCCGAGGACAGTTAGCCTCTGCCTGGAAGGACAGTCAGACAGAGATGCTCTCCCCAGAGCAGCAGATGCTAGAGCGGAGGTAGCCCAGAGCAGGGTGGGAACACAGAGCAGGTGCCAGACTCAGGGTGGAGGCAGGGACACAGCAATGGAGAGGCGGAGGGACGGGGCCGGCGGGCAGGCCCACTCACCTGTCAGGATTCCCACGTAGCAGTAGCTGTAGCTGAGTGTTTCCATCAGGGATGGAACGTCAGGAAGCAGCCCCAGGGTGGGCCCCTTGCTGAGGCCCGAGGCCATTTCCTTCCTCTGGGCCAGATGCAGGTCCTGGACTTCACTGGCCAGGCTCACCAGCTGGGAGGAAGGGGACCGGCAGGGGACCCGGTCAGATCCCCATCTCCCTTAGGCTGCCACCTTCAGCAGCCAGTGGGGATGCTGGGAGCCCATAGCTGGAAGCATCTAGGCTGTGTGTAAGCGGGTGGGTGCAACCCTGCACTCAGTCCCAGACCTCTTCTTCCCCTTTGTGAGACAGGGTCTCACTCTGTTGTCCAGGCTGGAGAATAGTGGCACAATCATGGCTCACTATAGTCTTGAACACCAGGGCTCAAGAGATCCTCCTGCCTCAGCCTCCTGAGTAGCTGGGACTACAGGTGTGCACCACCACGTCTGGCTGACTTTTTAATTTTTTGTAGAGACAAGGGTCTCCCTTTGTTGTTCAGACTGGTCTCAAACTCCTAGCCTCAAGTGATCCTCCCACCTTGGCTTCCCAAAGTGCTGGGATGACAGGCGTGAGCCACGGCACCCAGCCCTTCCTCCCTTCTTCTCTGTTCTGTCCTTCAGTGCTCATACAACGCTGGAGCTCTAGACACTATCCATGTGCTGCTGCCTCCCAGACTCTATCTCAGTCTGGACCTCTCCCCGGGGCTCAGACACATCCATTGCATTGCCTTTGCCATTAACACTGGGATGGCTCATCAGATCTAACCCATCTGAAATGGACTCCACCGTGGGTCCTCTCCCCTCAGAGATAAGGCTGTCACCATCCAATTAACTGCTCAGGCCAAAAACTGCCCTTGCTCTCCAAATCCAATCCCTGAATCTCAAGTCAGTTCCCTGCATTTCCACCACTGGGCTGTGTTCCACCTGCCCCTCCAAATCTACCCACTACCTTTCTTCACCCAGATCCAAGGCCAACTCTATACCCACAGGTCTCTGAGTCTGGCTAGAGAGGCTCAGCTGGAGGTGAAGGTGGGAGAGGGAGGAGCGGGGCATTTCTTCCCTTGTGGGGTGGCCTCAGGCTGGCCATCACCCCTTGATGGACTATTTCAAGGTGAGAGCTACACAATCCCATTTCCTTCCAGGTTCCACAAGCTGCCCCTCTTCTGTCCTCATGGGCCCAGTGTTGGCAATGGCTCCTCGTGGCTGCTGGCCCAGAATTCCAGCACTATTCCTTCTTCTCTACTTCTGGCCCATATCTGGTAAACAAATGATCCCCAAATCATCCTAAACGCAGTCTTCCTGTTGGAACTCTGACCTACCAACATCAAGCCACCACGGTTCATCACCTGGACTTGGATAAAGGATCCTACCCCATCCCAGCTTGCCCTTTTCCACTTCAGAATGTCTTTCAGCATTCCCAGTATTTTTAAACTTGTAAATCTGATTGCATCATCTCTTCTGGCAACAAACCATAAAACCTCTTTCAGCTGATCTTGGTCCCTTATAGAAGCCCAAACTCCTCATGGTGGCTGGTCGGGCCATGTGTGGTTTGGGAACTCCTACCCCGTCCCTTTGCTCTTTTTTTTTCTTTTCTTTTTTTTTTTTTTGAGTTGGAATCTCACTCTGTCGCCCAGACTGGAGTGCAGTGGCCGCTCCTGGCCACCGCAGCCTCGACCTGCTGGGCTCCGGCGATCCTTCCGCCTCAGCCTTCCGATTAGCTGGAATTACAGGCGTGCCACCCGGCTGATTTTTTGATTTATTGTAGAGATGAGGTCTCGCTGCCCAGGCGGGTCTCGAACCCGCGGGCTCAGGCAATCCACTCACCTCAGCCTCCCAAAGGCGTGGGATTATAGGCTGAGCCACCAAGCCCGGCTTTTTTTCTTCTTTTGAGACAGGGTCTCACTCTGTTGCCCAAGCTAGTACAGTGATGCGATTCCGCTTGCTGCAGCCTAGACCTCCTGTACTCTAGTGATCCTCCCATCTCAGCCTGCTGAGCAGCTGGGACTACAGGTGTGTGCCACCACACCTGGCTAATTTCTTTTTTTTTGTTGTTTGTTTGTAGAGACAAGGTCTTGCTTTGTTGCCCAGGCTGGTCTGGAACTCCCGGGTTCAAGTGATCCTCCTCCCACCTGGGCCTCCCAGTGTGCTGGGATTATAAGCGTGAGCTACTGCACCCAGCCCCTTTCGCTCTTGCAGAAAGTCGATTTGGCTGGTGGGCCTGTGGCATAACCTGTTCCCTCTATACTGCTGGTCCTCTGAAAGCTCTTCCTTCAGCTCTTCCCTCAGCCAGCCTACTCCTGCCATCCCTGAGCTTCCACTGGGAATGGAGGCCTGGCTCGGGACCTCAAAAAGGGCTTTCTGTTCATTGGCAAAACGCCAAGCCCAGCACACTGTGGGAGTTCATGACCTTGTAGGTCTGGGGGTGGGGCCTGGGAGTCTCTTTCACCATCTCCCAGGTGATGAGGAGCCAGACGTGGGTGCCCCAGTTTTGTGCTCTTAACTGAGTACCTTCTCCTAGTGCACGTTTTCCTCTTTTGCAAAATGGCTGGCTACAGAACTTTCAGTAAAGCGCCCAGCTCAGACTGGCACACAGCAAGCACCAAATGGTACCTACTGTAACACTGCTTGGGCTATTCTACACCCAGGAGGTGCTGAGACATGATGATCTGCCTGAGAGCATGCAAGCGGTGGACCCTATCCCCAGGGCAGGGTGAGGTGAAATCCCGCACCCCCAGGGAGGATGGAGGGGAGTCTGACCTTCAGTGTCAGCAATAGCTGGACGGCGTTGGTGAAGGGCGTTGGGGTGGGCAGGCCCAGCAGGCTGAGGGCTCGGAAGAACAGGAGATAGGAGAAGGTCCAGGCCAGGGCCAGGGCGTGGCAGGAGCTGGGCAAAGGCAGGAGGCCGGCTGTACTGGGTGCAGAGGTCTCAGCCTCTGCCACCTCTCCCCGTTGAGAGACAGAAAGTGGGAGGACAGAGAGAGACAACTGAAGGGTGGGAGGTAGGAACAGAATGAATATGAGTGAAACAGTGGGAGAAGAGGAACAGCCAGATACAAGGGGGACCCCAAAAAACCTGGAACTATCTTTTGGAGGGAGGGTCCCTTGTAGGACAGGCTTCCCCCACTACGTAAGTGTTCTAGGAACACTGCGGCATCAGTATACCAGCTAGTGTTGTTGTGAGAGGCTACATTCGGCTTCAGTGAATTTTTTTTGGAGATTCTCTCCACTCATTTGCCCATTTCATGATGAGTGATTTACAAGCACATCTGCCCACACTGCAATGAGTGTTCAGCAGTTTTTGACTAAAAATGGTATGACCTCCGTGTCCACCCTCCCTATTCACTCAACCCTTCCAGTGACTTTTGTTTTCATGGTGAAAAAAGTCCTTAAAGAGAAATATTTTGCCTATGTGGAAGAGGTGAAACAAAAAACGGCAGAAGCACTAAAAGGCATCAAAGTGCGCAAGCTCAAAAACTGTTTTGAGCAGTGGAGAATGCGTCTCAATAGGTGTACTGCATCAAATGATCAAATGGAGAGTACTTTGCAGGTGACTGAAGCTTCGACGTGTAAGAATAAATATGCAATTTTTAATGAATAAATTCTGGGTATTTTGGGGTACCTCCTTATAGAAATACGTCACAACAGAGGAGAGAACGAGGAGGGGATAGGAGAAGCTTCAGGGTGAAGACCCTTCAAGCCTCCCTGTTTTCTTTATTTGCAAGATCCAGAGCTCAAGTTAAGGGGTGAGGGGTATGAATGAATACGGATGCGGCAGGTCCAGCATACAAGTGTGTAGAGGACTGGGTCAAACTCAGAGATGAAGAGCTAGGCAGGGAGGAAGAGAAATTAATCAAATGACATGGAGAAAAACACCGATAAGCAAGACACACCCAGAGACGGAGTCAGAAGCTGAGAAAGACCCGGAGAGGAAGCAGGTTGCTTCTTCCTCCGTCCCCCTTTTTCCCTCCCCAGACTCTCACCAGGGCTGGGCCTGAATGAGGGCCCAGGTCCCGAGGATCGTGATCAGAGAATGCAAAGTGTGGGGGCCACAGGTGAACAAGGTGAGCCCCAGGCCCACAGCGGCTGCCCCCCATCTCTTCAGTCCAGGTCCTGCAGGGAAAAGAAAGAGCATAAGCCTGGAACCTTCCAGAGGGTCCCTTTACCCAAGTTCTTCCCTTACCCCCTTGTTTTCCACTGGGGAGGGAACCTGACTCACCCGCTTTCTTAAAGAGGAAGCCGATGGGGATGGAGATAAGAAGAACCACTAGATATGTCCACTCTTCAGGCGACATAGTCTGGGGGGAAGGGCAGAGGTTCGTGGTGAGATCCCAGGAATCCGGAGGCCCCCAGACCCCCGTGTTTTTGAGGATTCTGGAGTCCCAAGCTCAGCTCCATTCCTTGGAGAGCCTAGGAATCCGGACCTCCAGCCCCCTCCTCCCTCGAGGACAGAGGACCCCTAGGGCCAAGCCTTTGAAAACGTAGCTATTAAAGCCATCTCCCCACCCCTGATGGAGACCCAAATATCGCGATACTCCTCCACTGAGAAGCCAGAAACTGCCCCCTTCCGAACTCTTCCTCTTGGAAAGTCCAGGAATCCAGACTTCACAACCCCCTCCTCCTTCAAGGATCCAGGAACCCGGACCCCCTTTGCTGATCCCCAGGCCCTCTGTCTTGGAGACCCAAATACCTGGATTCCCAGCTCTTCTCTTTGAGAGCTCGCAGAGGGGCCCAGGCCGCCAGCCTCCACCTCCTCCAGAGCTCCAGATCCCTCCCCGGTTTAGACCCCGGAAGCGGACCCCCACCCTTCTCTTAGACCCTGGCCCCAGCCCCAGCCGGGTTCCCAGCACCCCGGCGCGTGTCCGATCCCGGGAAAAGTCACAGGCGGTGACGCCACTAGGAGCTCCGCGGCATCCCCCGCCACCGACCCCGCTCCGCCTCCAGGCGCCCCCTCCTCCACGGCCCACCTGCGCCGCCCGTCCGGCCGGGGACGGCCGAGCGGTCCCGGCCCGCGACCCGCCGCGGCTCCGGGCACGCCTCCCCCCGTCCCGCACGCCCCCGCGCCGCCCGCTCTTTCGCGGTCCGGCTGGGCCGCGCGGAACGGGCCTAGAATGCGGCTGCCTTCACGACTCCAGGATGGGCAGGGAAGGAGCCCCGAAGCGCGTTCCCGGGAGCGCGAGGCGGCGGCTGAATGCGGGTTGGGATCTACAGTGGGGCTGCGAGCTGCGAGTACGTGAAGGGGTGGAGCCTCGGACTCGGAAAGAGGAGGGGCCTGACGCCTCGGGCCCGAGGCGGAACACGACGGGACCCGAAAGCAGGCGGGGTCGGGAGCCTGGCCGTCACGGCGGGGCGCTCTTCGGCTTCTTTCGGGCACAGTCGGGAGCGGGAGCCGACAGTTTGGAGGCGGGGCCACAAGCTTCGGCTTCCGTCGGAGGCAGTCGAGAACTTGAGCGCTCAGCTCGGATGTGGGCGGGGCCACATGCTTCGGGCTTACTTCGGAGATACTCGAGTAGCCACTTCGGAGACAGTACCTACTTGTTTCGGAGATAGTCGAGTACCATAATCGGAAGCTGAAGCTTCTAGCTTGAGGCGGGGCCCCAAGCTTCGGCTTACTTCGGAGACAGTCGAGATCTTGAGCTCGCAACTCGGATGTGGGCGGGGCCACACTTTCGACCGAATGTGGGTGGAGTCACAAACTTCGGTTTACTTCGGGAACAGCTGGGTTTCAGTGACGCGCGAGAGATAAGCGGATCCAGCCACTTCGCCAGATTTAGGGACTCGTTTTCGGGGGGCGGGGCCACAGACTTCGGCAACACCAAAGGGGCGGTGATCAGGAATATTTATTAAGGGGCGGAACCCGGGGGCGGGGCGGTGCAGGGGGCGGGGCAAAGAGGCTCGCGTTCCTCAGTCGAGGAGCCGAAGGGGCGGAGGGAGGTGCTCCGAGGGGCGGAGCCGAGGTGTCCCGCTGCGGGGGAGGAGGGCGGGGCCGCGACCCTGCGGGGGCGATCCCAGACTTTCCGCCACGCTGAGGAGGCGGGATGACGAGTTGACGCAGGGGGTCGGCATGTGGCGGGAGGGGGAGGGGTGGCGGGGACTGCGCGTGGCGCGCTACGTAGTGGGTGGCTCCGCCTCGATTGCGAGTTGGTGTTTACCAAGTGACTAGCTGTTCCTATCGGAGGACGGTGGGACGTTCTGAAGGGAAGCGAGGACGCAGACTGAGCGCTCCCAAGAGGGGTGAGCCCGCCAGAGCGTAGGATGGATGGCGGGTGCCCAGGGGGCGGAGCCTCTGGTTGTGGGGTTCGGTCGTGGGACAGGAGCTCCCCAACTGGGGTGCACTGGCTCTCAGAGGGGGCGGAGCCACGGGCTGAGGGATTGCCGGGAGCCGGTGACGCCCGAACGCCGAACCTTGGCTTGTGAAGGGGCGGGGCTTACGGGTTCGGCCGAACCGAGAATACCCGAGCGCCGAATCCCTCGCGTTCGAGAAGGGGGCGAGGCTCGGATTCGGCTGAGCCTGGGTCGCCCGAAGGCCGAACCTTCGGCGCTCGGCAGAGTGCGGGGTTTCGCACTGTGGGAGTCTGGTTCAGACACGAAGGCCCGATAGCCGAAAGGCTTCGGTGATTCGGAAAGGAAGAGGGTGTGGCCTCGGCGTTGCCTTGCAGTCGACTGTTCCCGACACCGGACGGGGACACCCGAAGGGAGACTCGCGCCTAGCAAAAGGACGGTGCCAAAATGCACCTTTCTAAGGGGGCGTGGCGCCGTGCTGGCGGGGTTTCTTTTTGAGGCTCGAAGGCGCGATGGCAGGTACGGCAGTATTGGTACAGAGCCGGATACGGACCGCGGGATCTCGAGGGCCGAGCGGGACCCAGGGGCGTGGCGAGGGTGGGGCCTCAACTCCCGCGGACTCGGGGCCTAGCAGGATCGCCTGGGGGCGGAGTTTAGCTCTCGGGGCGGGGCCTGGCCCTCGAACCCGGCAGGTGGAGAACCGCGACCCGAGCGAGGCCCCGCCCCCTGGAGCCAGGGGCGGGGCTTCGCCGAGACCCCAAAGCCTGTCGTGCTAGGGGCGGCGGGCTGCTGTTTCGGTGACTGCTTTGCCCCTGCCTGCAGGAGGATGCTGGTGGTGGAGGTGGCGAACGGCCGCTCCCTGGTGTGGGGGGCCGAGGCGGTGCAGGCACTTCGAGAGCGCCTGGGAGTGGGGGGCCGCACGGTGGGCGCCCTGCCCCGCGGACCCCGCCAGAATTCGCGCCTGGGCCTCCCGCTGCTGCTGATGCCCGAAGAGGCTCGGCTCCTGGCCGAGATCGGCGCTGTGACCCTGGTCAGCGCCCCACGCCCGGATCCCCGCCACCACAGCCTGGTAAGGAGGCAGGGCCTAGAATTTCCGGCTCCTGTGGGAGAACCCTGACTCCGTGTCCCCAAGGCGGGAGGGACCCGGGGGTCGGGATTCCTGGCTTCCCGAGGGACCCCAAGCTGGGGCCTGAGGTTCCAGCTAAGTTTACTTCTCAGGACCTGGCATCTTTCAAGCGCCAGCAAGAGCAGAGCTTCCAGGAGCAAAGCGCCCTGGCCGCCGAGGCCCGCGAGACCCGTCGTCAAGAGCTGCTGGAGAAGATTACAGAGGGCCAGGCTGTCAAGAGGCAGAAGCTACAACAGGGTGCAGGAGACGGCGGGAACCTGGAGGCCGGTAGGAGCCAGAAGGCCAGCGGGAGCAGAGCTGCAGAGGAGAATAACAATGAGGAGGGCCAGGCTGTAAAGAAGCAGAAGCTAGAACAGGATTCAGGGGCCAGCGGGAGCCCGGAGGTCAGTGGGAGCCAGCGAGCCAGTGGGAGCCTCGAGGCTAGCAAGAGCCTGAAGGCCACTGGGAGCCGAGTTGCAGAGGAGAACGAGACCAGTGATGGCCAGGCTTCTGGAGAGCAGGAAGAAGCAGGTGAGGGTGGGGTTTGGAGGGACGCGATCTTTTGGGGTTCCCGGGGGTGGGAAGACCGTGCCCCTTGGATTTATCTCTGCTCCTCCCCCAGGCCCCTCCTCGTCCCAGCCAGGATACTCAAATGGCGCGGCCCCCTTGCCCAGGTCTGCTCTACTGGTCCAGCTGGCCACTGCCAGGCCTCGACCCGTCAAGGCCAGGCCCCTGGACTGGCGTGTTCAGTCCAAAGACTGGCCCCATGCTGGCCGCCCTGCCCATGAGCTGCGCTACAGCATCTACAGAGACCTGTGGGAGCGAGGCTTCTTCCTCAGTGCGGCTGGCAAGTTCGGGGGGGACTTCCTGGTCTATCCTGGTGAGTCTGGGTTGGGGCCTCTGGTGGCTGTGCCTTTCCTCAGAATCCCAGTGCATTTTTCTTTTTTGTCTCACTTTCTCTTAGCCTCTGAAATTCATGGGAGGACAGGGACTCTTTGGAGGGTAGTTTAATAACTTATTAAACACTTCTTTTGATCTAGAAGATCCACTTAGAAATAGTTAGCCATGTATGCAAAACATTGAGAAATATCTTTTGCAGAAATTTTCACATTATTGAAATGGAGAAGTTGGTAAATAGCCAAACTGATTATTAATACATTAGTAGTTAAACATGTCAGTTTGGTCAGGTGTGGTGGCTCACACCAATAATCCCAGCACTTTGGGAGGTCAAAGCAGGAAGATGTTTTGAGTTTGAGACCCGGGCAACATAGTGAAACAGGAGTTTGAGACCCGGGCAACATAGTGAGACACTGCCTTTACAAAAAAATAAGAAATTAGCCAAGTGTGATGAAAATGCCTATAGTCCCCACTACTCAGGAGGCTGAGGCAGGAGGATTGCTTGAACCCAGGAGATCAAGGTTGTACTGAGCTATTATTGTGCCACTACACCCCAACCTGGGTGACAGAGTGAGACCCTATCTCTTAAAAAGAAACAAAAATAGCAGTTTAGATGTCAGAGAAACATGGTATTAGTTATTAGAAATTGATATAGACCCGTGTATGTTTATGAAAAATATGACCAAAGAAGAGAAAAAAGAACAGATGTCCCAACTTGTTCAACATAGTAAGACCTCATCTCTATAGAAAAATAAAAAAATTAGCTGGGTGTGGTGGAGTGCAGCTGTAGTCCCAGCTACTCAGGAAGCTGAGGCAGAAGGCTATTTGATTACAATATACAAATAATATGTATATGTCTACATACCCATATAAAAATATAGTTTACTTCTTACTATATACATTTTCCAACATCTGTTCTTTTTCCATTTTTTGAGTTTGGGTCTCACTCAAAGGCTGGAATTCAGTGGCACAATCCTGGCTCACTGCAGCCTCAATCCCCTGGGCTCAGGCAGTCCTTCTGCTTCAGTCTCCTGAGTAGCTGGTACTACAGGTGCGTGCCACCATACCCAGCTAAATTTTATGGAGACGAGGTCTTGCTGTGTTGCCCACGCTGGTCTTGAACTCCTAGGCTTAAGCAGTACTCTCACCTCCACCTTCCAAAGAGTTGGAATTACAGGTATGCGCTGCCATATTTTGAATGGATCATGTTTTGAATGAATGAATGAATAAATATAGGAAACGTGGTAAATGTACACAGTGGAATACTATTCAACCTTAAAAAAAAATTCTGTCATTTGCAACAATATGGATGAACCTGGAGAACATTATATTCCTTGAAATAAATCAGACACAGAAAGACAAACATCACATGATCTCAGTTGTATGTGGAATTTTTTTTTTTTTTTTTTAGTTGGAGTCTCACTCTGTCGCCCAGGCTAGAGTGCGGTGGCACACTCATGGCCACCACAGTCTCAATCTGCTGGGCTCAGGCGATCCTTCCCCCTCAGCCTTCCAAGTAGCTGAAACTACAGGCACGTGCCACCACACCGGCTAATATTTTGATTTATTGTAGAGATAAGGTCTTGCCCAGTTGCCCAGGCTGGTCTCTAACCCGTGGGCTCAGGCAATCCTCTCACCTTGGCCTCCCAAAGTGCTGAGATTACAGGCGTGACTCACCGGCTCAGCCTGTATGTGGAATTTAAGAAAGTTGAACTTAAAGAAGCAGAGTATAGAATGGTGGTTACCAGGGGTGTGGGAGAGAGGATTGGAGAGATGTTGGTCACAGGATACAAATTTTCAGTTAGACAGGAGGAATAAGCTCAAGAGATCTACTGTATAACATAATTATAGCTAATAACAATGTATAGTATTCTTGAAAATTGGTAACAGTAAATTTTAAGTGTTCTTACTACAAAAAATGGTAAGTAATGTGAGGTAAAGCATGTGTTAATTAACTTGATTTAACTATTCTGCAATGTATATATATTTCAAAATATGTTGTACATGAGGTATGCAATTTTTTTTCCCCAAAAAAATTTGAGGCCGGGTGCAATGGCTTACACCTGTAATCCCAACACTTTGGGGGGCTGAGGTGAGAGAATTGCCTGAGCTCAGGGGTCAAGACCAACCTGAACAACATGGTGAGACCTCAGTAAATAAAAAAATTAGCCAGGTGTGGTGGCGCATGCCTGCGATTCCAGCTACTTGGAAGGCTGAGGTGGAAGGATCGCCTGAGCCCAGCAGGTTGAGTCTGCAGAGGCTGTGAGCGTGCCACTGCACTCCAGCCTGGGCAACAGAGTGAGACTCTGACTCAAAAAAAAAAATTTGACTAGACACGGTGGCTCATGCCTGTAATCTGTACTTTGGGAGGACAAAGGGGGAGGATAGCTTGAGCCCAGGAGCTCGAGAGCAGCCTGGGCAACATAGTACGACCTTGTCTTTACAAAAAAATCAAAAAATTAGCCTGGGTATGGTGGTGCCTGCCTGTAGGCTCAGCTACTTGGGAGGCTGAGGTAGAAGGATCATCTGAACCCAGGAGATCAAGGCTGCAGTGAGTCGTAATTATGTCATTGCACTTCAGCCTGGACGACAGAGTGAGACCCTAACTGGAAAAAAAAAATATAAAGGAACTTTAAATAAGATAAAAAAATAAAAAGGAGTACCAAGTAGATTAAGAGAATCCTGTCAAGCAAGTAGAAAAAGGATGTACACCAGCCCAGCTGTAGTGGTGATTGCCTTTGGGAGGAAATTTGCATCAGGAATAGGTAAAGAGAACTTTTATTGAGTCAGATAATATTTGAATTTGTAGAAGGGTGCCTCTATTGTGTAACTAAAAGGTTTTTTAAATAACTGTGGAAAATTACTTTTCTTGTTCCCCCTAAACCATGGGAAAAAAGAACCATCTGATAAGTAGTCAGGTCTTAGGTATGCATTGAGTTCTGTCTATTGATCTTCTGCACATGAACTGAGAGCCATAGTCTTTTTAACCTAGATCAGGAAGATTTGGAAACAGGCTTAGAAATATTTGAGAGATTCAGACCTTCAATACTAATATTCTGGCAGGGCATGATGGCTCATGCCTATAATCCCAGCACTTTGGGAAGCTGAGGTGGAAGGTTCACCTGAGGCCAGGATTTGGAGACGAGCCTAGGCAATGTAGTGAGACCTTGTCTCTACAAAATATCAAAAAATTAGCCGGGCATGGTGACATACACCTGTCGTCCCCGCTACTCAGAAGAATGAGGCCAAAGGATCACACTCTAGCCTGGGTGACAGAGTGAGACCCTGACTCAAAAAAAACAAAAAAAAGGACAGAAACATTTGAGAGTTTCAGATCTTCAATATGAATATTTCCTGGACAAGGATTATCTGCCTGTCTGGCTCCTGATAAGGTAGGTTCTTGCTGGAAGCCCAGCTGGCCAAGCCAGACCTTGTTTTATACCTGTTACGATGGTTTCTTCAGACGGGCATCTCATGGTCTTGGCTTGCAGATTTATGACCTGTGATTTAATCTTCTGTATAGGGCCCTAGTAAGGTTCCTACTCTACTTGGTCACATTTCATCTAAAGCCCAGGTCAGATCTGTACCTCCACCTAGTCGTTCACATATAGATCTGGTTACTAATGTGCTTCAGTGGTAGAGGTGAGTATTTGCAACATGGCCCACAAAATGGAAAATGTTTATTGTATGTTTGTATGTATGTATGTATGTATGTATGTATGTATGTATGTTGAGTCTCTGTCGCCCAGACTGGAGTGCAGTGGCACACTCACAGCCACCACAGCCTCGACCTGCTGGGCTCAGATAATCCTTCTACTTCAGCCTTCCAAGTAGCAGGAACCACAAGCATGCACCACCATGCCTGGCTAATTTTTTGATTTATTGCTCAGGCTGGTCTTGAACTCCTGAGCTCAAACAATCCTCTCACCTCTGCCACCCAAAGTGCTGGGATTACAGGTGTAAACCACTGCAATCAGCAAGAAAATGTTTATTTATTTTTATTTAGTTATTTTTTTAGTTGGGGTCTCATTCTGTCACTCAGGTTGGAATGCAGTGGCATGATCATGGCTCACTGCGGCCTCGACCTCCTGGGCTCAGGGTGATCCTTCCAACTCACCCTCCCCAGTAGCTGGGACTACAGGTGTGTGCTACCACCCCTGGCTAATTTTTTTATTTATTGTGGAGATGAGGTCTCGCTATGTTGCCCAAGCTAGTCTCAAACTCCTGGGCTCAAGCAATCCTCTCTCCTCGGCCTCCAAAAGTGCTAGGATTATAGGTGTGGGTCACAGCACCCAGCGAAAGTGAGCATCTTTATAGGTGTATTTTAGTGCCACAATACTTGTAAGAAATAAATTCCTAGAAGTGGATTAGCTGAGTCCAAGGGAATCTGTTTTCAAGTATCCATAGTAATTGCTAAAGTTATCTCATGTTTCCTACTAGTGCACATTCCAGTGCCTCCTGGCCCTCTGTTGCTGGGACTGGCTTCAGCACCTCTGTCCTTCCCCCAGGTGACCCGCTGCGCTTCCACGCCCACTATATCGCTCAGTGCTGGGCTCCTGAGGACCCCATCCCTCTCCAGGACCTGGTGTCTGCTGGCCGCCTTGGAACCAGCGTGAGAAAGACGCTGCTCCTCTGCTCTCCGCAACCTGATGGTAAGGTGGTCTACACCTCCCTGCAGTGGGCCAGCCTGCAGTGAACGCCGGAGACCCAGAGGGATGCGGCTGTGTGTGCGGCAGGAGACTTTCTAGATGGCCCCAAGCTCATCTCTATGTGGGAGGCTAGGACCCCCTTCTGCCTCTTTCTACGGTTAGTTTTTGATTCCAGGTTTTTTAACACTACTTTCTTTTTATGTTCCTCCATGTTTCAAAGCACTTGTTGGCTGACTGTGTTGTTTTTTTTAGTTACCTATTTCCACTTCTTGAGAGTGGGGACTGGGTTTGATTCATCTATGTTTTCTACAGGGCTTAGGTTCCAGGAGATCTCAATAAACTTGTTAAATAAATGATGAGTTGGTAGTTTGAATCTTTATGACAATCCCGGAAGTGTGGGTGTTTTTGTCTGAACATACAGATGAAAAAAGACCTGGTGGAGGGGCAATGACAAAGTCACACAGCTAGTAAGCAGTAGGGCTGAGCTTTGAAACCTGGTCTTTGGCCAGGCATGGTGGCTCATGCCTGTAATCTCAGCACTTTGGGTGGCAGAGGCGAGAGGATTGCCTGAGCTCAGGGGTTCGAGACCAGCCTGAGCAACATGGTGAGACCTTGTCACTACAATAAATAAAAAAATTAACTGGGCATGGTGGCACACTCCTGTAGTTCCAGAGCTTGGAAGGCTGAGGCAGAAGGATCGCCTGAGCCCAGCCCAGCAGGTTGAAGCTGCGGTGGCTGTGAGCATGCCACTGCACTTCAGCCTAGGTGACAGAGTGAGACCCCAACTCAAAAAAAAAAAAAAAGCTAAAAAAATAAAATCTGGTCTTCTAGCCTAGGCACACAGTGCACCTCGTCTGAACAAAAAATTTAAAAAATTAGCCAGGCATGGTGGTGCATGCCTGTAGTCCCAGCTACCTGGGAGGCTGAGGAAGGAGGATGGCCTGAGCCCAAGAGTTCAAGGCTGCAGTGAGCTGTCATTGTGCCACTGCGCTCCAGCCTGGGCAACAGAGTGAGACCCTCAACTAAAAAAAAATTAGCTTTTGCTCGCCATTTCATATGAATGGAGTCATACACATGTAGTCTTTTGCATCTGGCTTTCTTTACTTCATACATACTGTTTTCTGAGTGTGCTTTGTTCCATTTTATTGCTGAATATTTCATTGTCTAGCCATACTACATTTTGTTTATCCATTTGCCAGTCGATTGGCATTGGTTTCCAGTTAAGGACAAGGTTTTTTATTTGTTTGTTGTCTTGTATTCCCTTGTTCATGCAGTATCCCCAGGTCCAAGAACACTTTCTGGCACATAGTAAGCTTCAGTACGTGATTTCTGAATGAATGAGTGGCTTAAAACACAATTTCTTTTTTCTTGAGTCGGGCTCTCACTCTATAACACAGGCTGGAATGCAGTGGCACGATCACAGCTCGCTGCAGCCTCGACCTCCAGGGCTCAGGTGATCCATCCACCTCAGTCTCCTGAGTAGCTGGGACTACAGGCTGGGATTATAGGACTACATGCCCGGCTAATTAATTTTTTTTGTAGAGACAAGGTCTCGCTATGTTTCCCAGACTGGTTTTGAAGTCCTTTGCTCAAGTGATCCTCTCACCTCAGCCTCCCAAAGTGTTGGGATTACAGGTGTGAGCCACTGTGTCTTGCCTAAACCACAATTTTTTGCTCAAGGCTGAGTGAGATAATTTAGGACTTATATAATTTATATAGCACTTTCTAAACATTTTAAATATATATACATTTATGATATTTTTATTAAGGCAAATTATAGCATACTATACACACTTCTGCCCCTTGCTTTTTTGATATACCCAGACTTATTTCATTTTTTTCTTTTAGTTGGAGTCTCACTCTCTTTCCCAGGCTGGAGGGCAGTTGCATGCTCCCAGCCACTGCAGTCTCAACCTGCTGGGCTTGGGTGATCCTTCCGCCTCAGTCTTACAAGTAGCTGGAACTACAGGCATGTGCCACCATGCCCGGCTACTTTTTCTTGATTTATTGTAGAGATGAGGTCTCACCAAGTTGCCTAGGCTGGTCTCAAACTCATGGGTTCAGGCAATGCTCTCACCTTGGCCTTCCAAAGTGCTAGGATTATAGGCGTGAGCCATCATGCCTGGCCGGCTTATCTCATTTTTGCTAACAGCTACACAGTTTTGCATCATATTGATGAGGCATAATTAGATTTTACAACTGTACAGAAGAAAAGGAACCCTCTTGCCTGAGCATGCCTGGCTGGTCCTTGGCAACTCATGGATGGGAGCCAAGGATCCTCACTATATTACCTTGTGCTCCTTTGAGAGAGGAAGTGCTGGAGGTCTCCAGACAGAGACCAAAGAGAGGCTGGAGGTTTGTGGAAAAGGAACCATCTTACATGACTGTGCTGCTTCTGAAGAGGCTTAGGGTGAGGTCGGAGAGCATCATTGAATATACAGTTGACACTTGAACTACATGTTTGAACTGCTTGGGTCTACTTATAAACAGATTTTTTTCCAACCCGCTTTCTCAATTTGAAAGATTAAAAAAAATTTTTTTTTCATTTCTGTAGAGACAAGTTCTCACTGTGTAGCCTAGCCTGATGTCAGACTCCTGGGTTCAAGCAATCTTCTTGCCTCAGCCTCCCAAAGTACTGGGATTACAGGTGTGAGCCACCGCACCCAGCCTATACGCAGATTTTTTTTTTTTTGAGTTGGACTCTCGCTCTGTCACCCAGGCTGGAGTGCAGTGGCATGCTCATGGCCACTGCAGCCTCAACCTGGGCTCAGGTGATCCTTCCACCTTAGCCTCCCGAGTAGCTGGGACTACGGGTGGGTACCACAACACCTAGCTAATGTTCTGATTTTTTTGTAGAGATGAGGTCTTGGTATGTTTCCTGGGCTGGTCTAGAACTCCTGGGCTCAAGCAATCCTTGGCCTCCCAACAGTGCCGGGATTACAGGCATGAGCTCCTGTGCCCCACCTCTGAGGAGATGATACTGACTGCCTTGGCTGCAGCTATCCAGAGGAGTGGAGAGGCACACAGGCAATGGAGCTGACCGTCACAGATGAACCTTCAGCTCATCCTCTAGTTGGGGAGAGACTAAATACACAAACAGAATAGCCAGACTATATAGAAAGAGAACTGTCACCTGTCATCCCAGCACTTTGGGAGGCGGAGGCAAGAGGATTGCCTGAGCTCAGGGGTTCGAGACCAGCCTGGGAAACTTGGCAAGATCTCATCTCTACAATAAATCAGAAAAAGTAGCCAGGCATGGCGGTGCACTCCTATGGTTCTAGCTAATTGGAAGGCTGAGATGGAAGGATCACCTGAGCCTAGCAGGTCGAGGCTGCAGTGGCCATGATTTGCCACTGCACTCCTGCCTAGGTGACAGGGTGAGACTCTAACTCAAAAAAAAAAAAAAAAAAAAGAGAACTGTGACCTACAACCTGCAGCAACCCACCCAGGAAACCAACTTTCTTCTCTGTGATAAACAGCTCCGAAAGCCAGCCTGCTGTATGCCAGGCTCCTAGGAAGCCCAACAGTAACCCGTGTAACAACGGGTCCCAAGTGGCTAGGACTTGATTAGTAGTAACTCACAGCTAACCTCATTTTTGCCCTCCACTTCTTTTTTTTTTTTTGAGTTGGAGTCTCACTCTGTCGCCCAGACTGGAGTGCAGTGGCCGCTCCCGGCCACCGCAGCCTTGACCTGCTGGGCTCCAGCGATCCTTCCGCCTCAGCCTTCCAATAGCGGAATTACAGGATGTGCACCATGCCTGGCTGATTTTTTGATTTTATTGTAGAGATGAGGTCTGCGTTCCCAGGCGGGTCTCGAACCCCTGGGCTCGAATCCACTCACCTCAGCCTCCCAAAGGCGCGGGATTACAGGCTGAGACACCGAGCCTGGCTTGCCCTCTACTTCTAACAGGACCAACTGGAGTAAACATTTGCACCCATAACCCATCATGTAGGATGTTGCAATGTTAGTTTGCCCACCTACAGTTTGCCTGAACCAACTGCTTCCAATCAAGGCAGACCTGAAACCTCCCCCTTTTCCACAAGTCAGTCTCACTCTGTCACCCAGGCTGCAGTGCAGCAGCAGGCTTACGGCCACTGCAGCCTTGACCTGCTGGGCTCAGGGGATTCATCCTTCCACCTAAGCCTTCCAGGTAGCTGGAACCACAGGCGCATGCCACCACACCCAGTTAATTTTGTGATTTATTGTAGAGGCAAGGTCTTGCTAAGTTGCCCAGACTAGTCTCGAACCCTGGGCTCAGGCAATCGTCTTGCCTCGGCCTCCCAAAGTGCTGGGATTACAGGCGTGAGTTACCGTGTACAGCCAGAACAGTGATTTCTTTTCTTGCCTTTTTTTTTTTTTTTTTTGAGTCAGGGTCTCACTCTGTTGCCCAGGCAGAAGTGCAGTGCCACAATCATGGCTCACTGTACCCTTGACCTCCTGGGCTCAGGACATCCTCCTGCCTCGGCCTTCCGAGTAGCTGGGACTTCAGATGCGCGCCAGCACGCTCAGGTAATTTTATGATTTGTTGTAGACACTAGGTCTAGCTACGTTGCCCAGGCTGGTCTTGAACTCCTGGCCTCAAGCAATCCTCCCACTTCTGCCTCCCAGGTACTGAGATTACAGAGGTGAGCCATCTCTCCCGTCAGAATTTTGGTTTTTCCTTCTTTTTTTTTTTTGAGTTGGAGTCTCACTCGGTTGCCCAGTCTGGAGTGCAGTGGCACGCTCACGGCTACCGCAGCCCCGACCAGCTGGATTCATGTGATCCTTCCGCCTCAGCCTTCCAAGTAGCTGGAACTACAGGCACGCGCCACCACGCCCGGCTAATTTTTTGATTTTTTTATTTATTGTAGAGACGAGGTCTCGCCACGTTGCCCAGGGTGGTCTCGAACCTTGGGTTCAATCATTCCTCTCGCTTCCGCCTCCCAAAGTACTGGGATCACAGGCGTCAGCCGCTGCGCCGGGCTGAAGCTCCAACTCTCAGGGAGAAAGTGGAGGTCTCTGGAGACGAGATAACCATTTTAACGTTGCGCCCAGCTCTCTCAAACCCTAGGTTAGTTTTCAGGACTTGTTAAGGAACCACCGCACCGGGCTGAGTTCCTCGGGTCCTCCGAACCCCTCCAGACACCCGATTATCCCAGCGTAGCCGCCGTTCTAGCCCAGCCTCTCGGCTAGACTGCCTTTCCTTCACCCAGCGCCTCTTCTAATTGGCTCAGACGTGCGCCGAGTGCCGTGACGTCACAAACCGGCGGCGTTACTATAAGAGCGCAGCGCAAGCTCCTTTGCTCCTTTTTCTCAGTTATTCGAGCCCGTGCTTAGGTGAGGTATCACGGCGCGCTTTCTGGTCCCGGTTGGGGTCGTATGATCGTGTGGGCTTTCCTAGCTTTCAGAAGTACGCTAAAGAAGTTAGAGACGAGAAAAGAGCCGGTAGACGGGAGGGAGTGCAGCACGGTTGTTGGTAGGGATACCGGTTATAAAAGCTTTAGGGGGCGGTTCTCGCGAGATAGGCTCTGAGCACCACGGGGTTTGAGCAGAATTGTGGGATTGCGCACGCGCTTTGGGGCGCGCGCGCTCACGCTAGCCCTCCATTTTGAGCAGGCGCACACAGGCAAACGGCTCCAACATGCCTGTGGCCCGGAGCTGGGTTTGTCGCAAAACCTATGTGACCCCGCGGAGACCCTTTGAGAAATCCCGACTCGACCAAGAGCTGAAGCTGATCGGTGAGTGTCCGAGGCAAGATTTCGGCTTCTGGGGTCGAGGGGGACGTCCGACACTTGGTGAGGGTGCCCGTGTGCGCATCTCCGCAAGGTTTAGCACCCTTCGTGGTTTAGAAAGATTTTCTGCTCCCCGAAGCTGCAGATCCAGCCTTTGCACCAGTCCGTGGGGCTAAGCCTGCCAACCCACTTGTCCCCATCCTACGCAGGCGAATACGGGCTCCGGAACAAACGAGAGGTCTGGAGGGTCAAGTTTACGCTGGCCAAAATCCGGAAGGCCGCCCGGGAGCTGCTGACGCTAGACGAAAAGGACCCGCGGCGTCTGTTTGAAGGTGTGTGTGTGTGGGCCCCGTGAAAGGGACGGGTTCAGGACTGGGAGGTCCAATTTCACGCCTAAGAGTTACGAACAAGTGGAAACCAGTTTAACTTGGTCTTTGGTGGTGGTTGTGGAGTAGGAAACGTGCGTGAGGATAAGAGACTTCGCGGGATCTTTGGGTGTGTGACACTTTTCCCCCCAAATGTCAGACCTTCAATTTATTTTCAATTTCAATAATTTTAGGGGTTACAGGTAGTTTTTCGTTAAATGATTGCCTTGTGTAGTGACAAAGATAATCGGGTTTTTAAAAAGTATATCTGGCACTCCAACCTGTGCACATTGTACCCCGATAGGGATTTTTCATTCCTCCACCTCTTCCCTACCCCCCCATTTATTGCATCAGGGCCTCAGTCTGTGGCCTAGGCTGGAGCCCAGTGGCGTGATCACAGCTCACCACAGCCTTGACTTCGTGGGTTCAGGCAGTATTCTTGTCCCAGCCTCCTGAGCTGCTGGGACTACGGGGACAGGCCACCATGCCCAGCTACTTTTTTTTTTTTTTTTTCAGTCAGAATCTCAGTTGCTCAGGCTGGAGTGCAGTGGCACTCTCGTGGCCACCACAGCCTCAACCTGCTGGACTCAGGCAATCCTTCTGCCTCAGCTTTTCAAGGAGCTGGGACTACAATTGTGTACCACCACACCTGGCTAGTTTTTTGGTTTATTGTAGAGTCGAGGTCTCACCAAGTTGCCCAGTCTGGACTCGAGCCTGCGGGTTCAGGCAATTCTCTCATGTTGACCTTCCAAAGTGCTGGGATTATGGGCTTGAACCACCGCACCTGCCATGACATCTTTTTTCAGTGGGAACTCTCACAAGTAGACTAGTAAATGAATGATATATGTTTGGCTGGAGCATGCCTAGTCTTAAGTGTTTTTTTTCTCTCCCTAAAAGGTGGTTGCGACACTACTCCCTTATTGCAAGTAAGGATTTGGCCTCACATCTGGTTACCTAGGTGGGCTTTCTTGACTCCAGAATGTTTGCTCTTAGCCCCTGTGTTTTATAGTGATAGTGTACTAGCAGCTGCACTTGGTCTGCATTGCAGACTGAGTCCTTTAAGGGGCTTGTTTTATTTACTCTTGGTAGGAACGTGGACCAAGGGATGTTGCACTTTCAGATGAGGACATGGGTGTGTGTGCCTGCCCTCCTTGGTCACCTGCAGGTTACTGTGGATAAAATGGCCTTAGGGTCGTTTTGAGGATTATGAGTCACAGTGTACATTGGGTTCTGTGTCAGATGTAACCCTCACCACCTGTGTCCCACCACCACAACTTGGCTCTGCTAAGAGTGGAGCCAGGGTTGGAACCCAGGAAGTCTGAGGTCAGTCAGAACCTTGAATGAGTGCTTCCTCCCACTCTTCCCAGGCAATGCCCTGCTGCGGCGACTTGTCCGCATTGGGGTGCTGGATGAGGGCAAGATGAAACTGGATTACATCCTGGGCCTGAAGATCGAGGATTTCTTGGAGAGGCGCCTGCAGACCCAGGTCTTCAAGCTGGGCTTGGCCAAGTCCATTCATCATGCTCGTGTGCTGATCCGCCAGCGCCATATCAGGTATCACCTTTGGCCCCTGAACCTTTCCACCTCCCCCCATCTCATGGTTACCCTACTGAACCTGCTGTCCCTATCTCCTGTGCAGCCCTTGGAGGTGGCGGGTGTGAGTTCACCTTGAGGGTACAGATTCACCCCTGCAAATAACTCGGAGCTGGGGGCGTCCTCATCCCCCCATAGCCCAGCACAAGGGTCACTGCGGCTCTAGCCGTACACCTTGTGAAGGCCTCTGCCAGCATGTGGGCAGATGGACAGGTAACAGCCCTTGGTGTCCCCAGTGGAGTGAGAATGGACTGGCTTGGGTGGGCTCAGCAACTGGGCTCACTTATGACGTCCATTCCAGACCTGATTGCAACTGTTTTTTTCTCCTCGTTGATGTTAACTGGTAAATTCGCCACAGTCCAGGATCTGATGCTTAGTGCCAGCCAGGGACTGCAGGAATGCTGGTATATTGAAAAGACCATCAGAGGGCAAGTGGGTCTTTATCAGTTTGCCTGTCTGTAAAGTGGACAGCATTCAGGGAAGAAGCTGGACAGAAAGTGGGCAAGGTATTTGCATTCAGAATTTCTGCCTCAGCCCTTCTCCAACCCTGTGGCCAAGAGCCTTACTCACGTTTCTGTGTTTGAAAGGGTTTTCTTACTTTGGCCTGGCCTCAGGTTGCTGCACTGTAGGCAATTGAACCTGCACGAGATATGCTTGGCACCAGCACAGGGTTCACAGTATCTGAAACTCGATCTTGGCTCATATGTTGCCATTTCACTTGCATTGTGGATTAATGTGGGGGGGGGTAATTTCGGGGGATTTTTTGAGTTGGAGTCTCATTCTTGCTGTGCAGGCTGTAGTGCAGTGGCATGCTTACAGCCACTGCAGCCTCTACCTACTGGGCTCAGGTGGTATTTCTGCCTCAGCCTTCCAAGTAGCTGGATCTACAGGCACCTGCCATCATGCCTGGCTAATTTTTTGATTTATTGTAGAGATGTGGTCTCGCCAAGTTGCCCAGGCTGGGCTTGAACCCCTGGGCTCAGGCCATCCTCTTGCTCTGCCTCCCAGAGTGCTGGGATTACAGGTGTAAGCCACCACGCCCGGCCCCTGGGATGCTTTTGAATTTCTCCTTGTGTAAAATGTGGATGAGAAACCAGTCTGAAGTGTTTGTAGGGGGTGGGGGGTTCAATGATGCCCTGAAAGTCACGTGAGTCCCATAGGATCGGGAGTGCTCTTCTGGCATTCAGTGTCTGCAACGTTAGCACTAAGCATACTAACTTAAGGGCATGAGGAGAGTGGGGTCTTACCTTGGGTTGGGGTCTCCCCCTTACAGGGTCCGCAAGCAGGTTGTGAACATCCCATCCTTCATTGTCCGCCTGGATTCCCAGAAGCACATTGACTTCTCCCTCCGCTCTCCATACGGGGGTGGCCGCCCAGGCCGCGTGAAGAGGAAGAATGCCAAGAAGGGCCAGGGTGGGGCAGGAGCTGGAGATGATGAGGAGGAGGATTAAGCCCATCCAGGAGTCCTTCCTGGGCTGGTGAATGGTCTAGATTTACAGTCTGATAATAAAAAAAGATCAACACTTCGTAATTGGTGTTCATTGGTTGTCTTTTCCCCTTTTCTGCCCCCCCAACATAGCCTTCTGTTGGGTGTGGGAACAAGTCATTTACAGTAGAGGAAGTGGTGAGTTGAATGCCCTCCCTGCCTGTGTAGCCCTTCTGGTTGCTGCTCTGTTCGTGTTTGTTGGGGAGTGCTGCACAGCCTGCAGCCTGAATTCAAAGATTATGCAGTGTGGTTCGTATTGTGCAAGTTCCCAGTTTTGTGTCTTAATGTGGGTTGGAAGGGAAAGCGGGTTGGTGACCTATGGGAAGGAACTTTTTGAGTCTCAAGTCACCCAGGCTGGAGTGCAGTGGCTCCTCAGGGCCACTGCAGCCTCGATCTACTGGGTTCCAGTGATCCTTCACCTCAACCTTCCAAGTAGCTGGAACCACAAGCATATACCACCACACCTGGCTAGTTTTTTAATTTATTGTAGAGATGAGGTCTGGCCATGCTGCTCAGGCTGATCTCAGACCCCTGAGCTCTCACCTCTGTCTCCCAAAGTACTGGGATCATAGGTGTGAGCCACTGCGCCCATCTAAGGAACTTCATCTTCCCCCTAACTTGGAACATTTGTTGACTCCAGGGACGTGACTTCCCTTTTCTCTGTCCTGCTGAGAATCTGGCAGGAAGGGGCTTGGTCTCTGGGGAAGTTGAGCAACTTCAGGGACTGGAGTTGCTCTGCAGGATCTAGTGGTCTGGGCCCTTTTCGGGGGAGTTTTGGGCTTTGAGGTCAGTTAGGCCAGCACAGTGCAGGGACAGCTCTGGGTCCTTTGACAGTGAAGCAAACCACAGAAACTGGGAGTCTGGCAGCTTGCTTGTGCTTTGTGTGCCCTCCTCACAGGGTTGCCACTTGGTAATGGTGGTCCTCTTGTAGATCTGTTCCCTCGGGTCCCAGCAGCCTCCTATGGAGTCTGGGTCCTGGGCTAGTGGGTAGCCAGAACAACAGCAATCGTGAACATGTTCTGCAGGTGAGGAACTTAGGACTTGGGATTTGCCCAAGGTCCCACAGCTGGGAAGTAGGAACTTAAATCCAAGGGATGTGTCTTCCAAGCCCTGTCCTTCCCTAGCTGCTGAGCGCCCTTGAGTAGAAGGGAGTTCAGATGCCACTCCCTCACCACAACAGTGTCAAGAGGGTCTTCTTGCACATGGAGAGGGGTCTCAGAAGAAGGGACTTCTTGGGGCCATCTCAGGAAGTGGCTGGGCCAGCACCAGAACTGAGCTATCCCTGACCCCCACAGAGTGCCTCACCTCGATGGGGCTGAGGGGCTGGTCCTCAGGACCTCTGGCTGGGCCCCAACTTCTGCCTCTACCTTGACTCCTGTCAACCCAGCCTCAGTTCCTGGGAGCCCAAGGTCCCTGCCCATGTCTGCCTGACAGAGCCACAGAGGGTGACCGTGATCTTCCTGGGGGTGGAGGTTTCTGCTGCTTATTGCTCTTGTGTTTGTCTCTGGGTGAGAGGCTGCCAGGATAGGACACTGAGGGGCATCAGAGTAGGGTCCCTCTGGCCTTTTCTCCTTTTGGTCAGCTCTGAGGCCTCACTGCTACCTCCAGGGGCCTCAAGGATGAAGCTGAGAGTGAGGCAGGGGAGGGAGTTGCCCTGGGATTTCTTGTTCCTCCAAGCATGAGTCCCCCTCCGGCTGACCCTCAGAACCACCTCACTCCACCCCAATCCAGGACTCCTGGGGGCAGGGCCCTGAGCTGAACCTTTGAGCTCAGGAGAATGTCAGGGGTCCTCACTTGCAATGACCAGCTCCAGAGGGTCCTTGCGGTGTGACAAGTAGGGGGAGGTGCTGTGTGAGCCGAGGTTGCAGCACTCAGTGTGAGATAGTGAAGCCGTGTCCTCACAAAGGTGCCAGGAGAAGCATCTGACCCCTCCTTGGACAGATGGAGAGTGTCGAGCCAGGTCTTGAGTGACACAGCAGGGCCACGTTCTATTCCGAGGGAACTGGGGACTCTGACCAGGCTAAAAGTTTCTTGTACATTCCTTGGAGAGAGAGGCGTGATGTGTGGGGAGCCGCCCCTCCACACTTGACCCTGAGCAGAGGGGCCACCCTCCTCCCCCCAGCCCTGTGTGGGTCTGTTGAGTCCAGGCCTCCTGCTCTCCCTTGCTCAGTCGTCCTCCTTGGACACTGGCCCATCTTATCTCCTATTCCAGGACCCTCTCTCTGGACCCTCATCACCAGGGGCGACCCTGGACCCAGGGCCCTGAGCCTCTGATTGACAGGGGAACTGGGCAGGGCTCCTCACCCGCAACCAGAATATCTGGGGGTATGGGAGGCTGACCACAGGTAGGAGAGGTGTTGTGCACTGTAGTATCTATGCTGGCCTCCATGGGTGTGGCTCATGGGTCCCGGGGATGTCAGGACTGTAGGCCCATCCAGGTGCTGGGGGTTGAGTCCTTTATCCTTGGTCAGTGTAAATCTGTCAAAATCAGACCCAAAACGACTCTGCAGGGTCAGGCTGGACTGAGATGGAGGCCTGGGAGTACTATACGCCCCTGAGATGAGGGGATGGTGGTATTTTAAGGAGGCACACCCCATTCTGACCCCTGACCCCTGGGCCTGCAGGGAGAGTTTTCACTGGTCTCAACCACGTGCCTTCAGCCTTGTGGTTCTGGTCCAAGAGGTCAGTGTTCCCATGTTTCTTGGGACACACAGCTTAGATCATTTTGCGGTCCAGGAAAGAGGTGGGTTAGGTGGGGACTCCCCTACCTGTGACCGAGGAGCAGAGGGTCACTTGGGAATAGTAGCTGGAAGAACCACAGCATCCATAGGTCCCCATGGGTGGTGTTCACGGACCCATAGGGAAGAGGGCCTGGCTCCACAGGGCAGATGGGAACCGAGTGTGTCCTCAGTTACTGAAAGACATGAAAGACCTTAATACCGTAAATGGAAATGCCTCCTGTGTTCATGAATTGGAAGACTTCATATTGTTAAGATGGCCATACTACTCCCAAACAACCTGCATATTCTATACAATGCCTTCCAAAATCCTAGTAGCCCTTTTTGCAGAAATGGAAAAATTGATTTTAGGACCGGGCGTGGCGGCTCACGCCTGTCATCCCAGCACTTTGGGAAGTGGAGGCGAGAGGATTGCCTGAGCCCACGGGTATGAGAGCAGCCTGGGCAACTTGGTGAGACCTCATCTCTACCATAAATTTAAAAAACTACCTAGGCATGGTGGCGCATGCCTGTAGTTCCAGCTACTTGGAGGGCTGAGGTGAAAGAATCGCCTGAGCAGCTCAGCAGATCGAGGCTGCAGTGGCCATGAGTGTGCCACTGCACTCTGGCCTGTGCGACAGAGTGAGACTACAACTCAAAAAAAACACCAAAAACAGATTTTACATTTCATATGGATTTGCAAGGGGTCAAAAAAAATCTTGAAAAAGAACAAAGTTTGAGGACTCAAACTTCTGGATTCCAAAAACTTACTGTACATCTACAGTAATCAAAACGGTGCTATTATGAGGATAGACATATATACAAATGGAATAGATGTGAGCATTCAGAAACAAACCCATACATCTATGGTTGATTTCCTACAAGTGCACCACGATCATTCAATGGGGGGGGGAATGCTGTCTCTTTAACAAATGGTGCCGGGACAAGCAGATATCCTCATGCAAAATAAAATAGTTGAGCTGCATGCAATGGTTCACGCCTGTAATCCAGCACTTTGGGAGGCCAAGGCAAGAGGATTGCCTGAGCCCGGGAGTTTGAGACCAGCCTGGGCAACTTGGTGAGACCTTTTCTCTACGATTAAAAAAAAAAAAAAAAAAGCTGAGCTCGGTGGCTCAGCCTGTAATCCCACGCTTTGGGAGGCCGAGGTGAGCGGATTGCCTGAGCCCGCGGGTTTGAGACCCACCTGGGCAACTTGGTGAGACCTCATCTCTAAAATCAATAAAAAAATCAGCCGGGCATGGTAGCACGTGCCTGTAATTCCAGCTACTCGGAAGGCTGAGGCGGAAGGATTGCTGGAGATCAGCAAGTCGAGGCTGTGGTGGCCAGGAGCGGCCACTGCACTCCAGTCTGGGCATCAGAGTGAGACTCCAACTCAAAAATAAAAAATGCCAGACTCGGTGGCTCAGCCTGTAATCCTGCGCCTTTGGAGGCTGAGGTGAGTTGATTACCTGAGCCCGTGAGTTTGAGACCCGCCTGGGCAACTTGGCGAGACCTCATCTCTACAATAAATCAAAAAATTAGCTGCGCGCCTGTAGTTCCAGCTACTTGGAAGGCTGAGTTGGAAGGATTGCCAGAGCTCAGCAGGTCGAGGTTGCGGTAACCGGGAGCGGCCACTGCACTCCAGTCTGGGCGACAGAGTGAGACTCCAACTCAAAATAAAATAAAATAAAATAAAAAATATAAATAAATAAAAATAAACAAAAGAAATAAAATATTTGAACCTTTACTCACATTATATATAATAAAGATTAAAGGTCTAAATTTAAGACCTAAAGCTATAAAACTTGTAGAAGAAAAGATAGGGGTATATCTTTATGGCCTTGAATTGGGCAGTGGTTTCTTAACTCTGTCAACAAAACCATGAGTAACATAAGAAAAAATACATCAGTTGGACTTCAGAATTAAAAATTTTATGCATCAAAACACCGTGAAGAAAGTGAAAAAACAGACTGCAGAATAGGAGAAAATATTTCCACACCATGTGTGACAGTGATCTTGTATCAAGAATATATGAGAAACTCTCACAACCCAATAATAAAAAGACAACTCACTTAAAGAATGGCAAAGAACTTGAGAAGACATCTCTCCAGAGAAAATATGAAAATGGCTGACAGGCACATGGGAAGATCCACAACATTATTATTCATTATGAAAATGTAAATAAAAATCACAGCATATCACTTCACACCCCCTATGATGGCTATAAATATAATAATAATTGAAAAAAGTGTTTGCATGGATGCGGAAAAATGGGAACCTTCATAATATTGCTGGTGGAAATGTCAAATAGTCCTGCCACTGTGGAGAACAGTTTATTGGTTCCTCAGTAAGCTAAACAGAATGACCATACTTTCTAGCAATTCCATTTCCAGGTATATACCCAAAATTACTGACCCCAGGTATGCAAAAAGTATGTTTATAGCAGCACTGTTCACAGTAGTCAAAAAGTGGAAACAATCCAGGTGCGGTGGTTAACACCTATAATCCCAGCACTTTGGGAAGTGGAGGTGAGAAGATTGCTTGAGTCCAGCGGATCAAGACCAGCCTGGATAACTCAGTTGAGATGAGACCTCGTCTCTACAATAGATCAAAAAAGTAACTGGCTGTCATGGCGTTTGCCTGTGGTTCCAGCTACTTGAAAGACTGAAGTGGAAGGATCACCTGAGCCTAGCAGGTCGAGGCCTGGCAAAAATGACCATCTTTTCAAAGTTTACACACATCTGTTGGAGCAAGCTCTGGCTAGTCACACTTGATTTACAGAACCCTACTGTGTAGATTTAAGGGATTTCTGAATTTAAAATCTTTGAATGCCGGGACAGAAGATTTATGTGATATGGTCAAGAAGCATGAAAAATCTTGACATGTGAGTTTACTCTAAATTGAAAGGCCACTGAAGAAAACTAGGTTAGAGTTCTCCCCCGCAACTACTTAGCACAGCAGGTGAATGAAATAAGCAGAACAGCTTTTTTTTTTTGAGTTGAAGTCTCACTCTGTCACCCAGACTGGAGTGCAGTGGCACGCTCCTGGTCACTGCAGCCTTGACCTGCTGGGCTCCGACGGTCCTTCTGCCTCAGCTTTCCAAGTAGCCGAACTACAGGCACGTGCTACCGCACCTGGCTAATTTTTGACTTATTGTAGAGATGAGGTCTTGCCAACTTCTCTGAGCGGGTCTCAAACCCACGGCTCAGGCAATTCATTCGCTTTGACCTCCCAGAGTGCTGAGATTCCAGGCTGAGCCACTGAGCCTGGCCAAGCAGCACAGCTTAATTGGGCCTGGCTGGAGGCTCAAGACCATCCCACCAGTGTTAAGCATTAATCAGGCCTCCCTAGGCCAGGAAAAAAAAGCAGCCCCGAGGCACTGGGCAGAGCATATGGCCCTTCTTTGACAGCAAGGCAGCTCGCTTGCATCTAAAGATGTACTGAGAGGTCTGGGTCATAGAGGGAAAAAAAATTAGATGGAAAATTCCAGAAATAATTTATAAGCTTTTTTTAAAAAAAATCAAATACTAAAAATAATTTTGAAAAGCAAAGAGTAGCCAGGCATGGGGGCTCACGCCTGTAATCCAAGCACTTTGATAGGCAGAGGTGAGAGGATTGCCTGAGTCAGGGGTTCGAGACTAGACTAGGCAACTTGGCAAGACCTCACCTCTACAATAAAAAATTAGCCAGGTGTGGTGGCATGCACTTGTAGTTCCAGCTACTTGGAAGGCTGAAGCAGAATGATCATCTGAACCCAGCAGGTCAAGGCTGTGGTGGCCATGAGAGTCCCACTACACTCTTGCCTGGGTGACAGAGTGAGACTCCTATTGGAAGGAAGGAAGGAAGGAAGGAAGGAAGGAAGGGAGGGAGGGAGGGAGGGAGGGAGGGAGGGAGGAAGGAAGCCAAGAGTAGGCAGAAAGGGAAAACAGAACAAACAACAGAGGAGACAAACAGAAAATGAATAGCAAAATGATAAGCTAAATACAGTCTCGCACTGCATAATAATGTTTTAGTCAACTACAGTTGCATATGGGATGTGATGGTGTAGCCTAGCTGTGTAGTAGGCAAAATACCATCTAGGTTTGTGTAATGCACTCTATGGTGTTTGCACAGTGACAGAATTGCTTCCTGATGTATTTCTGAGAACATATCTCTGTGGTTAAGCAACACAGGACACCAACCTTATCAGATTAGATGTTACATTAGATATAAGTGGTCTAAACACAACTGTTTTTCTTTTTTTCTCTTTTTTGAGTTGGAGTCTCACTTTGTTGCCCAGGCTGGAATGCAGTGGCACAGGCACGGCCACCGCAGCCTTGACCTGCTGGGCTCAGGTGATTCTTCTGCCTCAGCCTTCCAAGTAGCTGGAATGACAGGCACATGCCACCACAACCAGCTAATTTTTTGATTTATTTTAGAGATGAAGTCTCGCTAAGTTGCCCAGGCTGGTCTCGAGCCCGTGGGTTCAGGCAATCCTCTCACCTCAGCCTCCCAAAGTGCTGGGATTATAGGTGTGAACCACTGCGCCTGGCTTAAATACAGCTATTAAAACACAGAGATTTTAGGATTGGATTAAGAAAAATCAAAAAAGCCCCTTCTATATGCAATCTACAAAAAATTGACTTTAAATATAATGATGAAATTGGTAAAAAGAAAAGCATGAATGATGCTGATGAACATTGAAAACATGCTAAGTGAAATAGTGACAGAAAAGGACAAATAATTGTGTGATTCCACTTACATGAAGTACTTAGAATGGGCAAATTCCTTGAGACAGGATATAACAGAGATTAGTAGAGGCTAGGATAAGGGGAAATAAGAGGTTATCATTTAAAGGGTATAGAGTTTCTGTTTTGGATATTGAGAGTGTTCTGGAAATGGGTAATAGTGATAGTTGCACAACATGGTGAATGTACTTAACTGTACACTTAATTGTCACTGAATTGTACACTTAATAATGGACAAATGGGACTGGCTCAAGCCTGTAATCCCAGAATTTAAGGAGCCCAAGGTGAGAGGATTGCCTGACACCCAGGAGTTTGAGACCAGCCTGGGCAACATGACAAGACTTTGTCTCTACAATACATCAAAAAATTAGCAAGGTGTAGTGGCATGCGCCTGTGGTTCCAGCTACTCGAAAGACTGAGGCAGAAGAATTGCTTGAGCCCAGCAGCTTGAGGCTGCAGTAGCCGTGAATGGTTGACAGAGTGAGATTCTGACTCAAAAAAAAAAGGTAAATTTTATGTTACATATATTTTACCACATTAAAACTAGAAGGATGAAAAATGTCCCATGCAAACACTAATCAAAAGACAATTTAAGAGGCTCTTTTAGTTTCTTATTGCTCCTGTGACAAATTTCCACAAACCTAGTAGCTTAAAACAACACAAATTGGGTAAAGTAGTGTGTGCCTGTTGGTCCAGCTACTTGGGAGGCTGAGGCGGGAGGATCAGTGGATTGAGGCTGTAGTGTGTGATGATTGTGAATAACCACTGCACTACAGCCTGGCAAAACAGTGAGATCTTGCCTCTTAAATAAATAAATAAATCACACTCAAATTTATTATCTTACAATTGTGGAGGTACGAAGTCCAAAATCAATCTTACTGAGCAAAAATTAAGAATTGGAGGCCGGGCTCGGTGACTCAGCCTGTAATCCCAGCACTTTGGGAGGCCGAGGCGAGTGGATTGCCTGAGCCCGCAGCTTCAAGACCAGCCTGGACAAGTTGGTGAGACCTCATCTCTACAATATAATAAAAAATAGCCGGGCATGGTAGCACATGTCTGTAGTTCTGGTAACTCAGAAAGCTGTGGCAAAAGGATTGCTTTAGCCCAAAAGGTCGATGCTGGAGTGGCCGTGAATGTGTATGCCACTGCACTCCAGCCTGGACGAAGGAGTAAGACTCCAACACACACACACACACACACACACACACACACACACACACACACAATAATTGGAGACATTCATGTATTTCATCTTAGTTCAGAACCTCAAGTCTAAAATACAATTGAGTTTTATATATTGACTATGTATCCCAGTGATACTGAAAAAAAATTTTTTTTATTTTCTGAGTTGGAGTCTTGCCCAGGCAGTGGCATGCTCACGGCCACCCCAGTGTCAACCTGCTGGGTTCAAGTGATCCTTCCACCTCAGCCTTCCAGATAGCCAGAACTACAGGCATGCACTACCATGCCAGGCTAATTTTTTTTATTTATTGTACAGATGAGGTCTCACCATGCTGCCCAGGCTGGTCTTGAACCCACTCAATCAGCCTCCCAAAGTGCTGGGATTACAGACTGAGCCACTGTGCTCAGCCCACTGTAGATTTTTAAACATGCTCTTATAAATTATAGAAAATTATCTTTTATTTGTAATGAGATGGAATTTTCATTATGAATTGGTCTATTTGATCAATTTGGTCTATTTGTTTGCATTAAGTGATATAATATTTTATGTAGTCTGTTAATGCATTTAATTATATTGATTGATTTTGAATTTTAAGCTTCTCTTGTCATCAAAACCAAAAAATAAACCACTGTGGTCATGATGTGTTATCCTTTTTATTTATTACTGACTCTTATTTATGGGTATTTGTTTAAAGATTTGCATCCGAGTTCATGAGAGACTTTCCTGTGACTCTCCCATTTTGTAGTTTTCCCGTCAAGGCTTTGGTATCAATTTTTTCCTTGATAAAATGTGTTAGAGTGTATTTTCTCCTTTCTGTTCTCAGAGAAAGTTTATGTAAGTATGAGTGTGTGTGTGTGTTTCATAAGTGCATAAGTGTTTGGAAGAAATCACCAACAAAGCTCCTGAACTGAAGTTTATGCTGTGGAGAATTTTTGATTACAGTCAATGCATTGTTAGATAGATAGATACATAGATAGATAAAATAGGATTTTCTTTTCTTCTTTTTTTTCTTTTTGAGACAAGCTTTGTGGCCCAGGCTGGAGTATAGTGGCATAATCATAACTCATTGCAGCCTTGACCTCCTGGGCTGAAGTGATCCTCCTGCCTCAGTCTCCCAAGAAGCTGAGGTTACAGGTGTGCACCACCATGCCTGGCTGATTTATTTTTGTAGAGATGAGGTTTTGCTATGTTGTCCAGGCTTGTCTTGAGCTCCTGAGCTCAAGCAATCCTCCCACCTTGGCCTCTCAAAGTACTGGGATTACAGGCGTCAGTCACCACACCTGGTCCATATTTTCTATTTTTTTTCTTATTTTCTGTTTATTCTTATTTCCATTTCATAAATTGTATATATGATGATTTTTCCCCCCTTTGTCATTATGGTTAGTATTTATAAATTTAATGCTTTCAAGAATAAGATTTTTGGCATAATAATTTTTTTTTTGAGTCTGACACCTAAGCTAGAGTGCAGTGGCACAATCATGGCTCACCGCAGCGTGACCTTCTGGGTTCAGACAATCCTTCCACTTCAGCCTTTTGAGTAGGTGGGACTACAGGTGCACAATGCCTGCTCATTTTTAAATTTTTGTAGAGTTGAAGTCTCGTTGTGTTGCCTAGGTTGGAATTTTTTGCTATTTTTGGTCTTCAGTAGTAGCGATTCATTATTATTCCTTCATTTGGAATAAGTTACTGCCTTTCTAAACTCTTGATACAATCATTGCTTTGCTTAAAGCTTGTTTCCTACTATATTCATTCATGATTCTTAATTTTCTCACCATGCCCGGCTAATTTTCTTGATTTATTGTAGAGACGAGGTCTCGCCAAGTTGCCCAGGTTGATCTCAAACCCCTGGACTCAGGCAATTCTCTCACCTCTGCCTCCCAAAGTGCTGGGATTACAGGCATAAGCCATCATGCCCGGATTTTTTTTGAGTGGGAGTCTCACTCTGTCACCCAGGTTTGAGTGCAGTGGCACACTCACGGCCACTGCAGCCTCCACCTACTGGGCTTAGGTGATCCTTCCATCTCAGCTTTCCAAGTAGCTAAAACTACAGGCGTGGGCTGCCACACTCAACTTATTTTTTGGTTTATTGTAGAGATGAGGTCTCGCCAACTTGCCCAGGCTGGTCTCAAACCCCTGGGCTCAAGCAATTCTCTCACCTTGGTCTCCCAAAGTGCAGGTTGAGCCACCATGCCTGGCTTTTTTTTTTTTTTGAAAGACAGTTATCTTGTTCTGTGGCTCAGGCTGAGGTGGGCAGGTCCCTTGAGTCCAGGAGTCTAAGGCTGTTATAGTCATAGCTCCCTATGGCCTTGAACTCCTTTACTCAAGAAGTTCTCTTGACTCGGCCTCCCAAAGTGCTGGGATTGCAGGCATGGTCTTCACTTCTATTTTGTTTTCTCATTTAACTCATTGATTATTGAGAAATATGTTGCTTTATTTCCAAAATGCAGAGATATTATTTGTCTTTGCAAAATCAAATTAAGGCCAAAAGTTCCTAGACTCTCTTAGTGGTCTTTGTTAGGGTCCCGATTGACTGAGTTCATTAGTTAGTGTCCACTGGGGGCAGCTTCTTTGCCTCCCATGGTCCCTGAGTCTCCCTCTGTTGAGTGTGGGGTCCTTCCTGGGCTAGCGGGTGGCCAGAGTGGTGTGCAAGCTGGGCTCAGATGGAGGGTCCCCTCCTTGGGACAAGAGAGGGTCAGGCATCTCCCATCGGAGAGTTGAGCTGGACAACTGGGCATAGATCACATCCTGAGGGGCTTCAGATGCTGCAACCTGTGGTGGGGGTGAGAGAGAGGAAAGGTTCATGGTCGTGTAGGGGGAGGCCTGGGAATGTGGAGAGGAAGGGACCCACCTGACTGTCCCTCTGTCTGTCCTCTTCTGTTTGTGAGGCCACTCCCTGCCTGAGCCTGGAGAGGTTCACCTGGGCATACGTCACACCCTGGGGGTCCTCATCATGTTGGCTCTGCTGAGAGAGTGACAGGAGGGTCTCTGAATCCACTGGACATCCCTCAATTGAGCTCCCACATGTTCCCAGAATCATCTGATTGTCTCATTTTCCCAGTGAACTCTGCAGGGACTTCTTAAGACTTTGGAGGGTCTGGTAGGGGCAGGATCTCACCCGACTGTCCAGCTCCACCCCGTCCTCAGGCTGTGTGTCCTTCACCGCAACATCTGTGGGGGCAGAACATGGGACTCATCTACTGGAAAGAGTCCCTGAGACCTCTCAGCCCCAGCCCTGCTCCAGATGAGGCCACGGAGACCCCAGAGCAGCTGTGATGTCCCTGAGGTCCCTCACATGTGGGATTCAGAGCATCTCCCCTGGGCCCCAGACAATTCCCAACCTGTGCCCCTCATCCCATTTCTACTGGAACTTAGGGGTCCCCATATTCCCCATTAAGGCCCCCCTCTCCTTCTCACAGAGGTGTTCCTCCTGAATGTCAGCAGCCAGGCTGGACCTGGGGGAGGACACAGGAGTGTGAGGGGCAGTGAGGGGACTGTGGGTGGGTGGGAGTCTGGGGTCTCTGGCAGGATCACCTCCTCTGCAGGCCTCGGTCCTCAGGCTCTGGCTTCGTAGCTCCCACAGGAAATTGGACATCAGCCTCTCTCTGGGCTGGTGAAGAAGGATAGAGTTTCAGCCCTGGGATATCAGAACTACCCGCCCTGTACATGAACTCGAGAGGAGAGAGGGGGGCCTTGAAACACTCCTGCTTAGATGCACCACATATTTAGTGAGATCACAAAAGCCGAAATAATAAACTGCTTCAACGTATGCTATCATTTAAACATTTACTCTCTTCTTCTTTCTGGTTTTCTCACTGGGAAATTCTGGAGCAGTTTGTCTGGCTGAGTTGGCCTCCTTTTGCTGGGGCCCTGAGCCCACCTGTGGTCAGCACATTGGGTCCCCCATTCTCCACTCACTCTTGTGTTTGCCCTGACGCCGGTGTCGAAGGAGGACGAAGAGGAGAAGGAAGAGAAGCAGGACGAAGGCCACCGAGACCCCAATCAGAATCTTCAGGTACGTTTTCAAACCTTGGGCACAATGATGTCAGGAAAAAGGAAGGATGATGTTTAATTGAGCACCTACTGTATGCAGGCTTGTGCTGGGTCTTTCATTCATTACCTCCCTCTTCAGAGGAATCATACAAAATGGGATCACCACCCCACTCTATTCATTTTCCCGATGAGAAACTCAGAGAGGTGAATCACCTGCCTCAGTTCCCCCAGCCAGGAAGCAACAGACCTGGGAAGTGAACCCAAAAGTCTGACTCGCACTAGACTTGAGCCCCTAAGCTCAGAGCGAAAGAGCCTGAACACCTGGACCCTGGTCCTGCTCCCCCTCACCCACACAGTGTTACCGTCACTGCTTCAGGTGGGACAGGCCCCTGCAGAATCCGGTCCTGGGAGGCTTCCCTGGGGCCCTCCTCTCCCAGGAAGTCACAGGTGGGGTAGAACCAAGAGGGACTTTGCCATCTGGGCAGGCCTCTCTCCTTTACACATGGAGAAACTGAGGCCCAGAGAGGGAGGGGCTTTCCCAAGTCACTGTCTCCGGAGGAGCCTGAACCGATGACAAAACTCAGCCCTTGATTACCGTGAACCCCACCCCTCCCTCACACAGAGTCTCTCACTCACCCACCACTCTGTGGGCCTGACTCCATGGAGGCGAGGAGCTGATCCCCAGGGCCTCCTGTTCCCTGCTGTAGCCCGACAGCTCCTCCTCCAATCTGAATCCTGATGTCTCCCTCTGTCTTGACCCCATGACCCCTCATCAGCCCAACTGAGAGTCTACAGGACACAAGCCTGTCTGTGAGTATTTGAGTGGGAGTGAGATCTTCTGAGATACTCTAAACTTCCTGGGTAAGCCCGTGACCCTCTGAGCCAAGAGGCCTCAGTGACTCACCCGGTGTTGAGGTGGTTCCTGTGGGTGGGGGATTTTGGCTCCCAGAGGATCCTGGAACAAGGACAAGAGGAGGGTCTGGGGCTGCCCTGGAGTCTCCACGTCAAATCAGGCTTCTAGTACATGTACCCTGTGGTCTCCCCACGCCCTCCCTCCACCCACTTGCCATCTTTTGGAAGCTGGAGATAGGGTCGAGGGGTCATGTCTGAGAAGGCCCTGTTGGCTTCCTCTCCTCCCTTTGTTCACCCTCCCTCAGAGCCTCCTTCACTCTACCCCAGCCCAGCGCTTTCCTTGGGGCAGGGACCTGAGACCACGCTCTGAACTCAGAGAGAACAGGTCAGGGTTCTCACCTGAGACCACCAGCTCCAGGAGGTTACTGGGGTATGACAACAGGTAGGGGGAGGTACTGAGTGAGCTGTAGCACCTGTAGGTGCCCCCATGGGCTGAGGTCACAGGACTCATGGTGAACTCGCCCTGGTAATGCTGAGCTTGGATCTTTAAACTTTGGCACCGGGGGGGACCGGCTGACCCCTCCTTGGACAGAAAGAAAGTGTCCAATGGGTACCGTGACTGACACAGCAGGGTCACATTCTCTCCTGAGGTCACCGTGGGGCCCGGCTCCACCAAGAGGAAGGGTCTGTCAGAGAGCCATCCTAGAGAGAAGAGGAGGTTGAGGGGCTGCCCCAGCTGATTCTGAGCCAAGATCTCCCAAGACCCTCTCTCTGGGGACCCTCAATCTCTTATTCTCCTGTTGTCTCTGAGTCTCTCCCCTCCCTCAGCCCCTCTCTCTGTCTCTCCCTCCCTGGAATTCCTCACCCTTCACCCCAACCATCACCACGTGGGGCTCCCCCAGCAGGGCTTGTGCAGAGTCTGGAGCCCTGACTCAACCCGTTGGTCTCCTTACCTGAGATCAGGATGTCCAGGGGGTCACTGGGGGCCGACCACTGGGAGGAGAGGTTGTGTCCACCATAGCATCTGTACTGACCCCCATGGGAGTCACTCACAGGGCCCAGGGGGAAGTCGGCCTGAGAGATCCCAGCCTGGGGCTGCCTGCCAGGGTGCTGGGTGAGGTATTGTTGTCCCTCCGTGGACAGGGCGAACTTGTCATAGGCGACATCAGAGCGACACTGGAGGGTCAGGCTCTCGCCAAGGGCTATGACAGGGCCCTGCTGGGCCAGGAGGGAGGGCTTCCTAGACACTCCTGGAGGGAAAGAGGAACTGGGGTGGCAGGGCTGGTTCTGCCCACATGCTCCCTTCTCTGTCCTGGCCCTACAGGTCTCACTGTCACTCACACTCTGTGTCTCTGACCCCAAAGCTTCTTTTTGTCACTTGGATTGTCTAAGAACATTTCTGACACATACCTCCCCCCTCGACTCCTGGCCTCTGTCTGCCTAATCTGTCCTCAACTCACAGTAACCAGGATGTAGCAGCCACTAGACCCTGGGCCTTCCTGAATCGGCCCCTTCCAGGTGAGGGTGACGCAGGGCTCCTCCTTCCCTCTAGAGCCTCCCATGGGGTCTCCTTCACTCCTCAATTCCTCCATCAACACAGCATTGTAGGGTCCTCACCATGGTCAGCTGTCAATCAAACTCCTAACAACCCGTCTGGTCCCTAAAATGGTATAAGAGAAAGTCGTCACTTCCTCACCTGGGATCAGGATATCTAGAGGATCACTTGGTTCTGACCACACCTGGGGATCATTCCTAAAATAGCCATAACATCTGAACGTCCACCTGTGGCCGGGGTTCATGGGACCCAAAGAGAATTGGTCACTGAAATGCCCATCATGTTGCTGTGAGTCCAGAGACCAGGAGTGCTTGTGTTCACCTTCCTGAATCAGAATGAACTTTTCAAATCTCCTCCAAGGGCCACACTGGAGGGTCACCTTGCCTCCTGATGTCACAACAGGGCTGGGCAAGGCCAGGAGGGTGGGTTTTCCGAGGACTCCTAGGGGAGAAGAAGGCACTGTGTTAGATGGGGATCACACCTTCCATATGATCCCCCCAGGGCTGAACTGTGGGGTAGGAGACACCCCTGAGAGGAGAACCTGGGGCTGAGACTCCTGAGTGTCCTCTCACCTGTCACCACCAGCTCCAGAGGGTCACTGTAGTATGATGCGTGAGTGTCACTGTAATAGTAACAGTGATATTTTCCTGCATGATGCCTTGTCACAGAATGGATGTAGAACTTGCCCTTGTCCCCAGGCTCCTGTGTCCTCTGCATGTGCTGGAACTCAGAGCTTCTCTCTTTCTTCAGATAGTACTCCTGGGCCTCTGGGGTCCCCTGACACCACATGGTCACGGGGCTCCCCTGGGTGATCACATGGCCTGGCTCAGCCCAGAGGGTAGGTTTGGGAAGGGCCTCTGGAAGAAAGTCAGAGCCTGGGACCCACAACATCTCTGGCCCTCAGATCCCTGCTCTCAGCCCAGGACTCTACAGATATCCCCACTGGGCAACCCAGAACAGCTGTTCTCCATCCCCAGCTGCTCATGGGGTTCTCCCTGGTCCCACTGAGGAGAAGGGACCTGGGAAGCTGGTAACAGACTCACCTGCCTGTGCTCGGGTCCTGGGTCCCAGACTTAGCCCTGGAAAAGAGTTCCCTTGAGATTTGTCCTCTAGTCTGAGCAAGTCCTCTTCTCCCTGGTGGCCTCCTGAGCCCCTGGGGTCTCCTCATGGACCAGGGTCTGGCAGTGGGGTGGGATCCCTCCCAGACCAGGGTCTCCCCTCCCCCTCTTCAAATCTCACCAAGGCAGAGCAGGGCTGGGAGGGTCGGGATCATGGTGTCTCCTCCCACTGGTCCCAGCTGTGCTGATGGAGGAGACCGCTGTGCCTGAAAAACAGACAGCCACAGAGGGTGTGGCCACGCAGAGGCTGGGTCCTCCTTGTCATGGGATTGTCACATCCTTAGGCCCACAGGAAGGGGAACTGGCCTTTCTAGAAGATTGACTTTTGTTTCCCCAGGGCAGGGGCTGGGACTGACTCCAGGCTCTCTGCAGACATTTAACCCAGAAATGGGGTCTCTTCTGACCCCTGGGCACTGTCTGTCTGATCTATCCTCATGTCACCAAGGGCCAGGACATAGCAGCAAATAGACCCAGTGCCTTCCTGTGTCAGTCCCTTCCAGGTGAGGGGGACCGAGGGCTCTTCCTTCCCTCTAGAGCCTCCCATGGGATCCCCTTCACCCTCAGCCCATTCACTACCACATCCTCGTGGAGGTCCTCACCATGGCCAATTAACTACACAGCCGTGGAGATGCTTCAGAGAAGACGCAGGTTCACACTGCCCAGCAGTGACTCAGTTCAGCAGAGACCCGTTCATCACCTGAGGGTGCAGGTCACTCTGAGCTGCACGTGGCAAAGAGTACAAGGAGACATACAGAAAACACAAAGAAAAAAACATACTTTTTAGTCCCTAGAGTGTCTTTTCTTTCACCAAATATTTCCTTTCTAGCACTTCCTCTTTTTGTCTTTTTTTCCAGCAGTGCCCATCCCCACCCCCCTGAGAACAAGCCTCTGAGTCCTTCCTGCTTCCTCAGTCCCCTGGTGTCCTTGTCCATCAGGCTGCACTTCAATCCATAGTCAAGGTTTTCAGATCCGTTGATTAGGTTGTTTTCTGATTTGGGGGTGGGCTGGGTGGCTGGTTTCTATTTCATTTCTGGTTATCATCCCCTGTGTATGACCTGGGGAAATAATGACACTTCCACCAGGCTGTTTTCTAGTTTGGGACACGTTGTCATGAACCTCACTCCTCAGAGTGGTTGTTGGGGTCGGTGTTACCCAGGTCATGGGAGAAGCTCAATCATGGTTACTTTATAGACCATGTTCAGACATGAGGGCTTGGGACAATATGGATCCTGCTGTTGAACTCCAGAGCCTGGGTGGCCAATTGATGTGTCCACTCCTGAGCCCTTGTCAGTTTCAAATGCCAAGAAATGCTCCTTATAATATTTCTGAAATGTATAGATGACCACAGGTATGAGTAGAAAAAGAGAAAAAAGATTCCTAAAATTGAGAAGGACCCACATCAAAAAACAGAGTTCACAGCTGAGCAGCCCCTTGGGAATCTCAAGGGGTCACTGTGGAGAGTTTCCCCTCTGTGTGGGACAGAATAGAAGCTGCAGGGTCCTCACAGTCATGGAGGAGTCAGGGCTCTGGGTAAGCTAGGAGCTGTGGTTCCCCTCCCCTGAATTTGTGAGTAGGCACTGGGACATCTCTGCTCCCTGATCAGCTTCCCTGTTCAGCCCTGAGCCACCTCTCCTGTGTATAACCAGATTCACCACAGCGTTGGCTGACAGGGGCATCTGTCCCAGGTGTGAGTGTGAGACTGGCATTGGTGACATCTTTGCTAGGTACAACCCTGAGCTGATACTAAGTTTGGGCGACTGAGGCAGAGGGAGCTGCAGCAATCCCCTTTCATTCGCCTGATGCCTGGGACAGCCTGGGAAAGACCCTTTTTGACAGGTCAGGTGTGTGGGAGAAGAGCTGTCAACAAGAATGGGCAGAAAAGAGTATATTAGAGAAAAGTGGGCAGTTATTGAAAGGAATTATATCCATATTGTGAAGGAAAAATAGTAAACTGAAGCAGTCATTAAAATTAACTTACTTGAGGATAGGACAGGTGAAATGGTAAATATATAAATTGAAATAAAATATTTACTGAAATTTCCAGAATGCCTTATAGACCAGAAATTGAACAACAGAAAATATTAAAACACACTTGCGAGGCCGATGTGACATGAGTCCACGGTTTTGTGACCAGCCTTGGTAACTTGGCAAGACCTCATCTCTACAATAAATCAGAAAAAATTCGCCAGGCATGGTAGTGTGCACCTGTAGTTCTGGCTACTTGGAAGACTGAGGTGGAAGGATCAACTGAGCCAGTGAGTCGATGCTGGGATGGCCGTGAGCATGCCACTGCACTCCAGTCTGGGGAATACATGGGACTCCAACTCAGAGAGAGAGAGAGAGAGAGAGAGAGAGAGAGAGAGAGAGAGAGAAGAGAGAGAGAGAGAGAGAGAGAGAGAGAGAGAGAGAGAGAGAGAGAGAGAGAGAGAGACAGAAATTATTAAAATATACAGAAAATAGAATGAGAAGAGTAAACATATCTGTGATCATTTCAGAATGAGAGAAGTGAGAATGTTGTTATACGATACATGAAAAGATAATGGTTGGAATTTCTACAGAAACAATGAAAGAACATGAGTTTAAAAATGGTTTATTCAGACATGGTGGCTCATACCTGTAATCTCAGCACTTGCGGAGGTGGAGGTGAGAAAATTGCTTGATCCAGGGTTCAGGGTTCGAGACCAGTCTGGCAACTTGGCAAAACCTCCTCTCTACAAAAAAGAAAAAAAAAATAGCTGTGCATGATAGTGTATGCCTGTAGCTCTAGTTACTTGGAAGGCTGAGGCAGAAGGATCGCCTGAGCCCAGCAGGTCGATGCTGTGGTAGCCATGATTGTGCCACTGCACTCCAGCCTGGACTGCAGAGTGAGAATCTGACTCTAATTAAACAAACAAACAAACAAACAAACAGACAAACAAACCAGCAAATAAGTAAATAAAAAACAAAACGGAACAAAAAACCCCAAACAAACTTAACATTTTGTCCATGATAAAGTGAAAAAATAGGAGTAAATTAAAAATAATCTCCACACTGCTACAGAAACTGTAAATTACCCTCTAATGAACAAGAATCTCAGCTGAACTGGACTTCCCAAGAGCAAAAAAAAAGATCCAGAAAATACTGGAGAAATACCATTGTTAGATCCAACCAAGTTTGCTAAGGAATTTCAATAACTCTCTCTTATGTATGATCTCACATGGAGAGATATTTGGGTCATTTTGACCACCACCACTAACCATGAGGAGTTCATCAACCAGACTTTTTCCAAACCCCGAGAAATTGCAGTTGAGTTTATTCACACTCAGCCTGGTTAGCGTTCCCTGGTGGCAATAGCCATCCCGGGACAGATCCTAACGGGAATTATAACTCCTCTGACAGAGAAAAGCAGAATCATTTTATTTTTTGCCTAATACGTGGCATGCTAAAGGCTATTATTAAATAAATAAACAATGATATTGTTAAAGATGTTGCCCAATGGTTTGATGAAAATCTACTGCCTTTTTAGTTTGCATATATGAGGCCCTGCAGTGCTATACTAATTTAAATCCAGATATTCCAGAAGGACAATCCACCTTAGCTCTGCATTTTATTTCCTAGTTGACTCTGGATATTAAATGAAAGCTCCAGACATTGGAGAAAGGACCCAAACCCTCAATCTGAGCTCTTAGACCTGGCATACAAAGCCTTTTTTTGTTTCTGTTTTTTGAGTTGGAGTCTCACTATGTCACCCAGGCTGCAGTACAGTGGCATGCTCACTGCCACCATAGCCTCTACCTGCTGGGCTCAGGTGATCCTTCCACCTCAGACTTCCAAGTAGCTGGAACTACAGCTGTGTGCTACCATGCCTGAGTAATTTTTTGATTTATTGTAGAGATGAGGCCTCGCCAAGTTGCCCAGGCTGGTCTCGAATCCTGGGCTTAGGCAGTCCTCTCGCCTCAGCCTCCCAAAGTGCTGGGATGACAGGCTTGAGCCACCGTGCCCGGACCACAAAGTCTTTAATAATTGAAAGGAGGGGCCGACCTCAGTGGCTCAGGCTGTCATCCCAGCACTTTGGGAGGCCAAGGTGAGGGGATTGCCAAGAGCCCATGGATTTGAGACCAGATCGGGCAACTTGGAAAGACCTCGTCTCTACAGTAAAATAAAAAATAGCCAGGCATGGTAGCATGTGTCTGTAGTCCCAGCTACTCGGAAGGCTGAGGCGGAAGGATCGCCGGAGCCTAGCAGGTCAATGCTGGGGTGGCCATTAGCCCGTGTGTCACTGCACTCCAGCCTGGGCGAAGGTGTGAGACTCCAACTCAAAAAAAAAATTAATCAAAAGGAGTAATGAAGGGAGGATAGGAAAGCTAAAAATTCAGGCCTTCTAGCTCATAGCCTCAGCCCCAGCCGGAGCTGAGGAAAGGAAAAACCAAATAGAGACTTTATCCCTGGGAGACCTGGCAACAATCAGTGTGGACAGCAGCCGCCACCGGGAATCTGTTTCAAGCATCATCAATCTGGTCACCAGGCTAGAGACTACACCAAGCTGCCACATTCCACCCCATGCCACAAGCGCAGGCAAGTCAGACATTGGGGAAGGAATTGCCATGTTCACCCAGCCGGACAGAGGCACATTCCCCAACCACTAGGACAGCTACCAAACTATCAAACTAGGGCTTCTTAGGTACCAGCCATGTGCCAGAAGGCCAGGTCAGTCTCAGCTGGACCTGTATGGTGTGCTTCAATCTGACCAATCTGATCGACACACTTCTGGCTCAGTTACCCCATGCTCCCCTGAGCACTTCATACAGCCATCTGAAGGCAGAGTGAAAATCTCTGTTGCTGGTAGACATATTTCCCTCATCATCAATCCTGGGGCTACCTGCTCAGCTTTAATTGAATATCATGGTCCCCTCCTTCCTTCTGTTTCCATAGTAGGTGTCAGTGGCATTCTTTCCAAACCCCTGACCATACCACCCCTTCCTTACTTGCTGGGAAATCAAATGTTTCCCTGAAAGGAGGGACACTGAGACAGAATAAACTTTTGCCTCAGCATAACCATTTGCCTCAGCACAGCTATTTTTGCTTAGACTGACTCGCTTTGAATCTAGCACAGGTTGACACAGATAATTTTCCAATGGCAGGTTTTAGGAACCGTTCAGACGTTCTACTGCTGGCCAAGCTGGCAGCCTACCCCACCCCCTCAGCAAATCCCCATCAGAGGCATGGCAAGGACAGTTCAACCTTTCAATTCATGGTTTATCTGAGTAATCTCTAAGAAACTTTCAGGCCTCTTAGCTGGCTGAAGCTATAGAAATGATAAGAAGACCACCTTTTAGCTAAAGAGCTTGTGAACGGGATATGTCTGACAGGTCTCTTGCAGGAAAAACCCCTTCCCCGTCTCCTCCCATCTAGTCCACCACCGGAGGGCATGAGATGCTAATGTCTGGTGACATCTGGATCTTAGACTCATGTGGCTACAATCAACTTCAAACAGCCCTGGACATTCCTTTTGGCCCAGACCCCTCTGGGCCCAAACCTCCTTGAACCCAAATGCCCTTAAATATACCCAGTTCTCAGCCCTTCCAGGTCATATTTGCCTCTGAGTGTTGGCCTGCTTTCCAATCTGTGAAAGGGGAATAGTAAATTTTGCTTCCGTCTACTTCTTACTTGGTGCAAAATTGCATTATTCCTGCTGCCCTAGCACCAGTCCTCTTTGCCTCAGTTTACCCTTTCAACCTTCAAGTTACTATTTTTTAATTTACGATTTCATTATTATTATTTATTATTTTTTGAGACAGGGTTTATTCTGTTGCCCAGGCTAGAGTGCAGTGGCATGATCAAATCTCATTGCAGCCATAAACTCCTGGGCTCAAGAAATCCTCGTCTCAGTCTCCTGAGTAGCTGGACCTACAGATGTGCACCACCACATCCGGCTTGTTACCCTGGCTGGTCTAGAACTCCTGGGCTTCAGAAATCCTCCTGCCTTGGTCTCCCAAAATGCTGGGATTACAGGCGTGAGCCACTATGCTTGCTTATTTATTTATTTTTAGTTTGGGGGTCTCTGTCTCCCAGACTCGAATGCAGTGAAAGGATCACAGCTCACCACAGCCTCAACCTCCTGAGCTCAGATATCCTTCGGCCTCAGCAGCTCGAGTAGCCGGGACTACTGATGTGAGCCACAATGCTTATCTTATTTTTTGAATTTGGAAGAGACTAGGTCTTGCTATGCTGCCCAGCCTGTTCTTGAACTCCTGTGTTCAAGCAATCCTCTCACTTGGCCTCCCAAAGTGCTAGGATTACATGTTTGAGCCACTGTGCCCAGCCTAGCATGTAATTTATTTGTTTTTTTGAGTTCAAGTCTCACTCTGTCACTCAGGCTCAAGGGCAGTGGCATACCACCCCAGCCTCAACCTGATGGACTCAGGCAATTCTTCCATCTCAGTCTTCCAAGTAGCTGGAACTACAGGCATGTGCCATCATGTTCAGCTAATTTTTTGATTTATTGTAGAAACAAGATCTTGCCTAGTTGCCCAGGCTGCTCTAGAACCCATGGGCTCAGGCAGTCCTCTCACCTCAGCCTCCCAAAGTGCTGGAATTACAAGCATGAGCCACCATGCATAGCCTAGCATGTACTTTTTATTAGTATTGTAAATACAAGGATTGACAATTAGTTTCATAACCATCTGAAAAAAGTGTTGCATGCTTCACTGCCGTATGTCACTATGATCACCTTGCGTATTCCCCTTGGGAATTATGCACCGATGCCAGTGCCTAGATCCTCCATCAAAGCAATTTTGGAACTCTCTCTGGAATGGCCATCAGAGTTGTCGTCATTATTTGTTGAGGTCTGAAAATCAAGTTTGTGGACTTGTGACTGTGTGCTTATATTGGTAACACTGTACAAATAATTGTATTGGAACACCCTCCCTACTCCCCTGATCTAGCTTTCAATGAGTTTGACGGTGACTGTAGTGATGTTCCGCATTGACATATGCTTCATTTTCTCTAGGATGACATCACAAACTAATTGTCATACACATAATATAAACTGACCTTCATAACCCACTTTAACTGTACAGTTTAGTGACATTAAGTGCATTCACATTGTTTTACAACCATCCCCACCATCCACCTTCAAAACATTTTATCATCTCAAGCAGAAACTCTGAACCCCAAAAACAGTAACTTTGCATTCCCTCACTTTTCCCCAGTCTCTGCTGACCACCATTCTGCTTCCTTCTTTATGAGTTTGACTATTCCAGGTACACCATTCAAGACATTTTTTGTCTGGCTTACTTCACTTAGTATAATGTCTTCAATGTTTATTCATGATTTTTCAGAATTCCATTTATTTAAAATAGGAGATAATAGGCCATGGGATGTTTATGTTGTGGTTTCCAAGTGTCACCCATGGTTCTTGTGTTTGAAACTTAACCCCAAATGCAATTGTGCTGAAGGTATGGCCTTTAACATGTGACTAGATCATGGGGGTTCCGCCATCTGTGGGTGGACTGAAGTCATTGTCATGACAGTGTGTTGTCATAAAATTGAGTTTTGTCCCTTCTTTCTCTCTCCCATCCTCTCATCTCCTGCCACAACATGATACGGCAAGAAGAGCCTCCTCACCAAATGTGAGTCCCTTGACCTTAGACCTTTTCTTTTCTATGGAAATGGCCTGTTCTGTGATAGACTGTCATTGCAACAAAAACAAATGAAGTTTTAAATAAACTTGGTACCAGGAGTGGGATGGTTGCTGGTTATAACAAATGTGTAAAGATGTGAAAGAATCTTTGGAATAGACAATGGGTAGAGCTTGGAAGCTTTGGTAGAAGCAGGCAAAGAAAAGCCTAGATTCCCATAAATGTGGTTTTAAGGGCAATTCTGTTGAGTGCTCAGACTCAAAGAAATGTGGGGAAAGTCTGACACTTAGAGATTCCTTAAGTGGTTTTGATTAGGGTGTTGGTAGAAGTAATAGACAGTAAAGGTCATTTTGATGAGGTTTCAGACAGAAATGAGAAATATCTTCTTGGGAACTGGAGTAAAGATCATCCTTGTTATAACAAGGCAAAGAACATAACTGAACTTTGGGAGGCCAAGGTGAGAGGATTGCCTGAGTTCATGGTTTTGAGACCAGTCTGGGAAACCTGGAAAGACCTCATCTCTAAAATAAATTAAAAAATTTGCCAGGTATGGTGGTATGTGCTTGTAGTTCCAGCTACTTGGTAGGCTGAGGTGGAAGGATCACTGGAGCCCAGCAGGTTGAGGCTATGGTGGCTGTAGGCGTGCCACTGCTCTTGGGCCTGAGTGGCAGAGCTCTGCCCTTTTGCAATGAGATGACACAGCATCCCTGGCCATGTGCAGGCCTTAGATGTCCCAGCCTCCAGACATGTGTGAAATAAAGTTATTTTCTTTACAAATTACTCAGTCTGTGGTATTCTGTTATAGCAACACAAAACCTTTGAGACAGAATTTATCATATTTTCTATTTCTAGTCATCCAGTGATGTGCACCTGTGTGGTTTCCGCCTTTGAGCTACTGTGAATGATACTGCTAGGAGCATCAGAAGTATATAGTTTTAAAGTTAATCATGAACTTCTTTTTTCACCCAGCAATCCACTCCGAGATCTTCATCCATGTGAAATGGAAACATAGAAACACCAAAGACTTACACTCAAATGTTCATGGAAGTTTTATTTATGATAGCCCCAAATCTGAAAGGACTAAAATATCTATCATCTAGTGAGATTTTCTGTCCTCTTAATAAACGCTGCTTTCTAGAAAAAAAAGAAATTAAGGAACATGTAGGCAAATCCACAGATATAGAGGGGTGTTTAACACTGCTACCTCAGTTACTGATAGAAGTAGTTAGAGCAATTTGTAAGAAACTGTATGTGTGTTTGAAGATGGTTGATTAGAGACTTTCCACGTGTCTCACCCACATGAAAATAGTTAAATAGTATGGAAAGATCAACTCAGGGAAGTTCTATTCAAGAAGGAAAATGGGAATTCACCAGAACAGCAAAGAACCCCTTTGGTTCTGGGAGAATAGGCAGAGAGCCCCAGAGAGGGCATCCAGTAGAGAAAAATCAGTTAATTGCTTGAGACAACAGAGAGCTTCTCCCAGGGAGCAAGGATCAAGCCCATATCCATCCACACAGGCAGGGACTGGCTTTTGCCTGAATGTGCCACTTGCTGGCCAAAAGGTTGAAAGACACCACACACTAGGAAATCTGGGTACCCAAACCACTGAGAACAAGACAAGGTTCCTGAGACCCTCACCTCCCTGGCCCCACAGGAGGCAGTGAGCGGCATGACATCACTACTATGACCGGCACTTGGGAGAGTGGACACATATACAATATTTATAAACACAAAGTTTGGACAGACTCCTCACCACTGAAAGTCCCAGACCCAAAGCCATAGGACCCTTCATCACAGACATTATAGTCACCTACTCAAGGGAAGAAAGAGCTCTTTATAATGAAAGCAAATTTTTTTAAAAAGAGCACTGGTTCAGTCAGATAAGAGAGAATGAAAGAAACAATTCTGAAAGCATAAAAAATATCATAACACCTCAAAAGGGGCACTGACTCTCCAATAATGACTCTTAACCAAAATGAAATCCTTGCAATACCAGAAAAAGAATTCTTAAGAAGCTCATTGAGATCCAAGAGAAAGCTGAAACCAACACAAAAAATTAGTAAAACAATTCAGGATGTGAAAGGAGAGATAGATATCATTAAAACACACACACACATGTGCGCATGCACGCACACACACACACACATAGAAGTAATGAATTCACTGAGGGAATTACAAAAAATAGTTGAAAGCTTTAACAACAGACTGGATCAAGGGGAACAATAAAAATCCCAGACCTGGAACACAGATCTTTAGAATTAATTCATTCAAAAAAATAAAAACTAATTTGAAATAATGAACCAAGTCTTTGAGTAATATGGGAGTATGTACAGCATTCAAATCTATGAATCACAGATATTCTAGGGGGAGAAGAATTTAAAGAAAAAAACACGGAAAACCTACTTTAAGAAATAATTCAAGAAAAGTGTCCTGGCTTTGAGAGAGATCTAGACATCCAAATAGAAAAAGTTCAGAGAACTTCTTGAAGAAACATTACAAGAATATTACAAGAACCACAAGGCATATAGTTGTCAGACTATGGAAAGCCCGCATGAAATAAAATATCCTAGGAGCAGCAAGAAACACCTAATCACCTGTAAAGGAAATGACAGTAGGCTAACTTTGGGCTTCTTGGGAGAAACCCTACAAGCCAGAAGAGATTGAAGGCCTATTTTTAACCTCCTTATAGAAAACAAAAAGCCAGCCGGACTTGGTGACTCAGCCTGTAATCCGGCACTTTGGGAGGCCGAGGTGGGTGGACTGCCTGAGCCTGCAGGTTTGAGACCTGCCTGGGCAACTTAGTGAGACCTCATCTCTACAATAAATCAAAAATTAGCCGGGTGTGGTAGCACGCACCTGTAGTTCCAGCTACTTGGAAGGCTGAGGCGGAAGGATCGCTGGAGCCCAGCAGTCTGGGTGACAGAGTGAGACTCCAACTAAAAAAAAAAAAAATCTGAAATAAAAAACTTAAGGCTGCACCCCCAAGGAACCAGAAAAACAAGAATAATGAAAACTTAAAGCTACAAGAAGAAAAGAACAAAGATAGAGGAGAATGAAAGGAGATTGAAAACAACAACAAAATATGAAGGATCAATAAATCAAAAAGTTGGTTCTTCTCAAGGTTGGAGACATCATACTTCCAGACTTCAAACTTTACTTCAGGGATGCAGTAACCAAGAGACAGCATGGTTCTGACACAAAAACAGACACATAGGCTGACGGAACAGATAGAGAATTTGGAAATAAAACCACAGACCGTCAACCAAGACATCTTCAACAGAGTCAGCCAAAACAAACATTGGGGGAAAGAGATCATATTTAGCTAATAGTGCTGGGAAAACTGGCCAATCACATGCAGGAGAATAAAACTGGACCCTACCTAACATCATATACAAAAACGATCTCAAAATGGATCAAGGACCTAAATGTGAAACCCCAAACGACAAAGATCTTGGAAAAAAACTTAGGGAAAACCCTTCTGGACATCAGAGGAGACAGCAAATTCATGGCCAAGTCCTCAAATGCAAATGCAGCAATAGCTAAGATAGACATCATTCCCAGGTCCTTACCGACTGGGATTTGATAAAACACCTATGACTTTGAGAGAGGAGAAAGAAAGAAAATCTGACAGGCAGAGAGTTAGGGTGGGTCCTCTTAATAGACTTCCTGCAAGCCCCTTCCACTAGAGTGAACACACCCATTTCCAGGTCGGTGGATTTTTCATCTTTGTGTGCTTTTTTCCTGATTGGCCCTTCCTAACCCTCTTGATTGGCAAAATTTCAAGACCATACCATGAAGCCTCTAGCTGATTGGCCCTTCCTAACCCTCTCCCGAATGGTGAAATTTCAAGACCCCACCATGGTGCCTTTTTCTGATTGGTGCTGTTGCCTACCAATCAGCAGGCTCTGGCGACTATATAAACTCCTGCCCGCACCGGCAACCTGGAAACACTGTTGGGACCTCCTTCCTGCTCCCAGGGGATTTTATATCCTCTAATTAATTCCTACTTACGTATCTTCTGGTTGTCGGGGTCCTTGACTCAGAGAGCTACTACTGAAGCTAGCAGAACTTGAAAACTGGACTTGAAGAGCTGCACAGGCCGGAGGCTGTCTTGTCAGCCTGTGGAGGTGGCTGAACAGGCACAGCGGTGCTGACATCGAAACTGACCATGAAGTGAATGAAACTGACTGCAGAGTTGTCTGCAGTTTAAGTGAAACTGATGAAGAAGCTGCTAGGATCGGAGTTTAAAGTGAAACTGACAAAGGAGTGGACCACGGGGTTGGCTTGCCCGGATCCAAAGTAGGAGAGCTGCAGCATTTTCCGGGGCCTGACTTGCCAGCCCATCAATGAACTCACACTTCCTGGGACTTGGCTTACTGACCCCTGAACCTAGAAAGCTGCAGCACCCTTTGGGGACTCCGTGTAGGGCACCACCATGCTTCTCCATCGGGACACCATGGGGGCCTGGCCACTGTGTGATTCCAGGGGTGGTAATAGAGCTCTGAGGACTGCAACGTTTCTGGGGTCCCAGCTCACCAGCTGATGGGGTAAAAAAATATCAGCTTTACTAGGTGTCTTTCCCTCTCACCACTGCTTGGCCTCTCCCCAAGACAGCTCCAGGACTCAGGAGAAATGGGGTATTCTTGCATGTCCCAGGTTAAACAAACCGCCAGTTGGAGGACATGTCTCAGAGGGGAGCTTTCAGTCACGTCCCATGTTCTGGTCACACTCACTATTCTCTGCAGAGCACCCTCGTAGGGGTGTTCATCTGCCTTGTCCTTTCTGAGATCGGTGGTGTCCTTTGTTGTTTTGATGAATATTCAGTTTTCTTTTTGAATTGGAATTCACTGTGTTGATTTTTCCAAAGTACTTCACAACACTTGAATGGGTTTGGCACACTGAAATCCTCAACCTGCCATCCTGAAAAATCCCATTTCATCAATTTTTAAGAGACCATGTCAATGTTCTATCAGCCCCAGTAGCACCAATCACTGCAGTGTGCATATCAATTTCTCAGGTCATCCCCAGGATATCATGCAGACATATTATCATTGTCCTACTGGGTTCACAGGCACCTAGATCTCTGGATCTGAGAATCAGTGATGAGATATTCTGTTGAAACAAGTCAGAAGTTTTGAGTCCTCCTGAGTGTTGCAATGAGCTCAGTGAATCCCATGCTCAGTGTATGCATCCACGTCAGGAAGGAGGATTTACTGTCATCTCCTTGGCAGAGATGTTTCATGCGATCAAGTTGTTACCAGGTGGCTCACTGGTCTTCTCAAAGGATAACATCACATCCAGACCTCTCTGCTGTTCACAGGTTAGACTTTGAGGTAATGATGACTACACAATCCTTGGAGAGAGGGCCACACAGGTGCTGGGTTCATGCATGTCCTGTATTCTTGCCCCTTGGTTACCCCCTTCATGGGTTCATCCTGTATGTACAGGGTTGCTGACACCAGAGCTGGATGAACTCCACTGTGTGAATCAGATAATAACCTGGTGCCTTATCGCCTCCCTACCCTGTGGACAGCTGCTCCTTGATGAACGATGACAGGCTTCTGGTGAGGATTAGAGTTCCTCTTGTCCCCATCTTCCTCAGTCTTGGGCAGCGTCTATGCACCTTGGTCTTGAGCATGGGGGTCCCTCAGTGTTGGTGTTTCTGCTCCCCTTGGTGGCCAGACTCGACCTTGTGGGTTTGGTTGATTTGAGCAGGAATTTCCTTTCCTTTCACTCAAATTTTTATATCTCTAATAGTTTTCATCTAGGGTCATGGTTTCCAAAATTTCCTGCACTCCTGCTAGTGGTAGAATCAATTTGTAGTCTACCTTCTCCAGTTACAAAATGTTACAACCTGGAACCTGTGGTGGAAGGTTTTACTGTGCCTACTCCAAAGGCTTTGGATTTTGTACCATGTGAGAAAAGCTTCTGGTTGGGGCATGAGATTCTAGGCCACGCACAGTGGAAGCTGATCATGCTTGTACCATGAACATGGTGTGTTTTCCCCTCTCCCAGTTTTCTTGTGTATATCCAGTTGACACCCATGGAGAAGAGCCTTGAATGAGTACAACGTATTTCTCTGTCTTAGATCCTCTGATATTCTGGTTTCCATAGGGGTAGTCAACATGGATTCCCCAGCAGGTCCTTACAGTGTTAGCTGATTACACCTTCCCAGGTTGCATGACAGCTACTCGGCCGCTTATATTCTGTCTCTTTGAAACTAGTCATTGCAACCTGTCCCTTCTCGCAATTGAGGTTAATCAATTGCTCTGAGAAGTTAGATTCCCGATGTTCTCAGGAGAAGCTTGCATTATGGGGTTGATCTGAGTTCTACTCATTGATTGGGTGGGAGTAAAACTCTTCAGTTTTTCTATTTTTATTTTTGGTTTTTGAGTTAGAGTCTCACTCTGTCACCCAGACTGGATGGAGTGCAGTGGCCGCTCCCGGCCACCGCAGCCTCGACCTGCTGGGCTCCGCCGAGCCTTCTGCCTCAGCCTTCCAAGTAGCTGGAACTACAGGGGTGTGCTACCACACCCGGCTAATTTTTTGATTTATTGTAGAGAGGACGTCTTGCCAAGTTGCCCAGGTGGGTCTTGAGCCCGCAGGTTCAGGCAGTCCACTCACCTCAGCCTCCCAAAGTGCTGGGATTACAGGCTGAGCCAACGAACCTGGCTATCTCTTCAGTTTTTCAAACCCAGGCCAGGACCCTCAGAATAATTCAATTATCTGTTCACTTAACTATGTCATATAATTCTCATCATAAATGTACCATTGTTCACATTTTACATACCAGATTCATGATGTTGAGTTTTCTCACAGTGTTGTGCAACTATTACTCTTACCTATTTCCAGAGCATTTTCAACACCCCAGAAAGAAACCCCCTGCCTGTGAGTAGTCAGTCCTAATTCTCTCCCTCCCCTAGCCTGAAAAAGTTACTATTCTGCTTTCTGTTCCTATGGGTTTTCCTATTCTTGACATTTCATGAAAATGGTATCACATAGAAAATTTGTCCTTTGTATTATTATTTATAACAGCAATGAGTGGAGTCCAAGTGTCACCCACATGCCTATGAATTGACGTACATAAAACATGGTACAAACAACAATTAAATGTTATTCAACCAGAACAAAGAATGGAGTTCAGTTACATTCTATAACCTGCCTAGACAGTGAAAACATTCTGCTAAATGCATGTGGATTTTAAAGGGAAAATTTATGGCTATTTTCTGGCATAGTCATCAGGATGGTTGGAGTGACATGGGATCACTTCCCTGAGTCTCAGGTATTCAGTCTATGTTCCTTCAATCCAACGCCTGAAGTCAGGAGAGGGGAAGCCTACATCAAAGATAGACACCAAGATGGGATGTTCTTTCCCAAAGAAGAGTGACTAGTGTGAGCCCTCAAATTCATCCTAGTAGGCCCCAACTTGGCATGACACAATCCTTCTCCCTGTGCCTTCTCTAAACTCACTGAGGCACATGAGGAAATTAGGAGGGGTCACAGTTCAGCCTCTGCTTGTTTGTTCTGGACAGGCAATGATACCACAGGGCCAGCAGGATAGGCAGATGCACAGGGTGTGGCCAGGTGGAGTCCAAGTGTCACCCATAATGACAGTTCACACCAATGGCCTTGCAAAAGATTGGTTGCTGTTTCCTCAGGGCTGAGACTCAGAAGTGCGCATCCTTCTCCCATAGATCCCTTCCAGACTGATGTCTTCTCTCACCCTCCTGATGAAAATCTTCCTTGAAAACCTGAATTCATTCCTTCCTTCCTTCCTTCCTCCCTTCCTTCCTCCCTCCCTCCTCCCTCCCTCCCTTCCTTCCTTCCTTCCTTCCTTCCTTCCTTCCTTTCAAATCAGAGTCTCACTGTCACCCAGGCTGGAGTGAAGCAGCATGCTCACTGCCACTGAAGCCTTGACTTGCTTGGCTCAGGTGATCCTCCCGCCTCAGCCTTCCAACTATATGAAACTACAGGCTCTTGCCACCATGCCGGACTCCTTTTTGATTTATTGTAGAGATGAGGTCTTGCCAAGCTGACCGGGCTTGTCTCGAACCTGTGGGTTAAGGCAATCCTCTCACTTTGGCCTCTCAAAGTGCTGGGATTACAGGCATAAGCCACTGCACCAGGCATATGCCTGAATACTTTAAGAGCATTAGAAGACCTTGGAAAAAAGTATTGATGGTCAGCTCACCTGGCACAGAAAAAGCCCTCCTTGTTAAAGCGGTACCTTCAGGATGCAAGACAACATTCTTCAATGTCTCTTCATCAACTCTGACTTCCTAACACAGAGTAGAGTCAGAATCTGGTTCATCTTCTGTTTGAAATGGCTCAATTTTATTCTACAGCCAACATATTTATTGATGAGATAGATTCTATTTGTAGTTGCAGAGGAACTTCTGATGAGCACAAAGCAAGCAGAAGGGTGAACGCAGAGCTCATGGGTCAAATGGATGGTCTCACCGGGCATGGTGGCTCATGCCTGTCATCTCTGCACTTTGGGAGGTGAAGGTGCGAGGACTGACTGAACCTATGGGTTCGAGAGTAGTCTAGGTAACATGGTGAGACCTTGTCTCTACAATAAATCAAAAAATTAGCCACGTGTGGTGGTTCACAACGGTGGTTTCAGCTATTTGGGAACCTGAGGCAGAAGGATCACCTGAGCCCGCCAGGTCGAGGCTGCGGTGGCCATGAGTGTGCCACTGCCCTCCAGTCTGGGTGACAGAGTGAGACTCTGACTCAAGTAAAAACAAAAACAAAAACAAAAGAAATGAATGGTGTTGTAGGTGCTTCTGAAAATGATGACCCTTCCAAAATGGCTATGGATCTGGCAGCTACAAACATTCCCTGGGATATAGATGAGGCTTTAAGATGACACCTTAAGAAATGAATGTATATTCCTTTATCACCAGCAAAAGGCAGGAAGGAACTATTACGAATATGCCTATGTGAACTAGAAAGGGCTGATGACGTTGACCTTGCAAATATAGCAGAAAACACGGAAGATTATTCAGGTGAAGACATTACCAAAGTGTACAGGTATGCCTCCGTGATGGCAATGAGAAGGTGTATTGAATGTTTGATCCCAGAAGAAATCTGAAATCTTTCAAAAGAAGAAATGCACATGCCTACAACTATGGAGGATTTTGAAATGGCTTTAAAAAAGGTTTCTAAGTCAATATCTGCTGCAGACATTGAAAGATATGTGAAATGGATATTTGAGTTTGTATCATGCCAAATTCTCACTTATAAACTGTGAGAAATCAGCCTTAAGTGTTTGAATGACAATTAAATGTAGTTATTCATTGTATTGAGTGCTATATATTTTAAAAAACTTTCATAATTGTAAGATTTTTTAAAACCTGTGTTATTCTGAATTAAAGGCAATATTTTTAAGCTGAAAAAAACACTTACTGGCATCAGTGAGTTACGTTTTCTGTCAATTGTAACAAAAATTAGTTATTGATGAAATCATGCAAAATATAATGCGCAAAAATAAAGCCACAGGTATTTGGATGATTAGCAAACAGGCTCTGCCCAATTAGTGGATGACTTCTGTGTTTTGAACTCTGATCTGATGGCATCCAAATCTCACACTCCTTCTATTGTGTAATGCAGCCTTACTGGTCAAGGAGATTCAGGAAAGATACCATTTACCTGTCAAAGACAGGTGGACATATCGAATGAAACAGGCACTGAGGAGAGGGAGGGCAGTGAAAGGAAATTGACTTGCAGGCAAATAGACCACGTTATTCCCAGAGTAATATAGATGATCACACTGCAATGAAATCGTGTGTATTGAGCATAAGTTTAATGTCTGCTGTTGTGGTCCTCAGTAATCATCATTCACCCGATGTTCAGACCTTGCTTTTGTCTGGCCTGAAGACCCCTGAATAAAAAAAAATTAGTTTCCACTGATGATGAAAACAGTAAGGCCCCAGGCAGTGTATACAATCATTTTCTTGCAATTATTTTTCACTGTGTCCTAGGGAGAAAATTTATACTGAAAAAGGGGGTTGCTAGTAATTTTTTTGTTTGTTGGCTAGACTTTGAGGTCAACACTGATATATGGAAACCAAATGACATATCCATCTCCCTTTTTGGAAAAGTTCACTTGGAAGTCATGTTAAAAATGTAACCCAGGCTCAAATTCATCTCACAGTGAGACATATGTGGGCACTGACACATGTAATGTCCATTTATCTGGGTACTATGCACATAGCACTAGTAGACTATGGAATATTCTTTTTGAACACTCATTTTAACTGTGAAATAGGATTCATATTACTAGATAGTCATCTGACATCACTTGAAGAATCTCTCCAGGAAGGAGAGTAAGAACAGGCATATAGATCAATGAAACAAGATAGAGATTCTGGGAACAAAACCTCAATTTCTCAATCAACCTCTCATCTTTGACAAGGTCTCCACTCAAAACCACTGGGGAGAGGAAAAACTTTTCAGTAAATTGTGCTGGGAAAACTGGTTGACCACAAGCAGAAAAGTAAAACAGCATCGCTATCACCATACATAAAAATCAACCTCAAATGGATCAAAGATGAAAATGTAAAACTTCAAATGATATGAATCTTAGAAAAAACAGGAGACTCCCTTATGGAAATTGGAATAGGCAACCAACTACCGATCAAAATCCCATATGCCTGTGCCATGAACGATAAGATAGACAAGTAGGACCTCATCAAAAGCTTCCGCAAGGCAAAAGAAACCATCCAGGGTGTTGTGAGAACAGCCCACTGAGTGAGAAAAAATATTTGCTGACTGCATATCTGACAAAGGCCTAACTTTCAGAATCTACAAGGAACTTCAATGTGCTGAAAGAAAAATAAACAAATAAACATCTCATTAAGAAATGGGCAAAAGAAATTAATGCATACTTCTCAAAAGAAGATCTATTGTCAGCCAACAGACACGCAAAAAAATGCCCAGTCTCAGTAATCATCACAGAAAGGAAAATCAAAACCACACTGAAATATCACCTAACCCTAGTCAAGATGACCAACATTAATAAAATTAAAAAAAAAAGATTCTGGCAAGGATGCGGAGCAAAGGGAACACTTTTACACTGCTGATGAGAATGCAAATGAGTTCAATCTTTATGGAGAACAGTGTGGCGATTCCTAAAGAACTAGAAATTGACATGCCGTGTGACTCAGCAATCGTCATTCTTGGATATACCTGGAGGAACTAAAATCATTCTACAAAATGATACCTGCACATGCATGTTTATTACAACACTATTTACAATAGCAAAAACATGGAATCAACTGTGCTACCCATAGAAACTGGATTAAAAAAATGTGGCACACATACATGATGGAATATTACACAACCATAAAGAAGGACAAAATTATGAACTTTCCAGGAACCTGGATGGATTTGGAGCCTATCATACTCTGTGATTTATCACAGACACAAAGAACTGAGTATCACATGTACTCATTCATAAGTGGATCCTGAAAAACCCTCATAATACTAAAAAAAAGCAACTGGCAGTAGTAGGAAACTACTGGGAGAAGGAAGAGAGGACATATGACCTCAATAAGTGGGCCTGCTCCTAATTCAGGCAAAGTGAGATCCAATGGTAAGCTTGAAACTTCATCTGTACCTAGACCGCTTATTTACCCAATCCTTACTTGTACCCTACATCTTTAAAATAAAATAAAATAATCCAATAAAATGATCATTATCAAAATATAATTTATTCAAGGACAAGACATAGTTTAAGCAAGAATTATGTAACTGGAAAACAGAATTGAGGAATTTTCCAAAATTCAGTCTAGATAGACCATAAATGGAAATTTAAGGCAATTGTGAATGAGAATAAGAAGGTAGAAAGTCATATCATTAGTGGATGGCAGAAGAAAAAGGGGAAAAATATCTGGCAGTAGCTCAAGGGATAAAGAGTTAAACACTCTACAGAAATGAGGACAGATCATCTAAGTGCTAGCGTGCATCAATTTAAACATGAAATGTGTATGTTGACCCTTCATGGTAATATATAGAGGGTTAACAGTAAATTTAAAAAGATGTTCTAGACTGGATTGCAGCTTAAAATTGTATTTTTATGTTATGTGATTTTCAACTCATTAAAAAATTAGAAGAGACTTGGTCTGAAAACCTAAAAAAACCTTAAATTTTCCTTTTGTTCAAAATACAAATTGTGGCTGGGCTCGGTGGCTCAGCCTGTAATCCCGCACCTTTGGGAGGCTGAGATGAGTGGATTGCCTGAGCCCGTGGGTTCGAGATCCGCCTGGGCAACTTGGTGAGACCTCATCTCTACAATAAATAAAAAAAAATTAGCTGGGCTTGGTAGCGCGCGCCTGTAGTTCCAGCTACTCGGAAGGCTGAGGCGGAAGGATCACTGGAGCCCAGCAGGTCGAGGCTGTGGTGGCCGGGAGCGGCCACTGCACTCCAGTTTGGGTGACAGAGTGAGACTCCAACTCAAAAAACAATTACAAATTGTTGCCAATAGATTGCCATGCTCATTGGGATTGGACTTCCCAACATCAAAAACAAATGTCAGGACATATTGAAAAAATACTCTCAAAAATAATTGTGAGGGAAATATTTTATACTCATTCAAATTATCAAAGGAAAAGGTAAAAGGGTCAGCAGGAAACAAGTTTAAATACGAAGAGGCCAGGTATAAGACAAACCATTGGGGATGGGGTCTCCCAAGTTAAAACCTCCTCATCAGGCACTTTACCTTCATGAGGGGTGGGGTGGAATGTAAGGGTAGGTCCTTAACGATCAAATGTACTTTCTTTTTCAAGCATCTTACTTACAGTAAAAAAATATTCAATATCTAGATAGAGTGAGAGGTAAATGAAGATGATTTCAGAGCTGTAGGTTTCCAGATATCTTACTGTTTTATGCACAGTATGTGCAACTTTAAATGACATAATTAAGTTAGAATATTAATGAACACAAAATGCAGAATGTAAGGTCTCAATATGTATACAGATGCACACATATATATTTACATGTAATATGTATAATAATACATACATACAGATGTATGAAACTGTAGCTATTTAGTTAATAGATATATATGTCCCTGGAGGTATATACACATTTCAAGTGACAAAAATTGGCACTCTATTTGGAAATAAGTAGGTAATGTTTTTGTTTACTTATGATAAAATAAATTTTAACAGAAAAGAAGAAATTAACTTAATAAAATGGAAAGAGAGTTTTTACTAAGTTACTATGAGGAAAAATCAATAAATCTAAATTAACAGCTATGTTAAAAATACCTTATTATTATTTTTAAAAATAGCTGGGCGCAATAATGAATGCCCGCAGTCCCAGCTACTCAGGTGGCTGAGGTCGGAGGATGCCTTGAGCTCAGGATTTTGAGTCCCGCCTGGGTAACATACATTCTTCAACAAACTTCAATTTTAAACACCTTTGATAATAAGAATTAATATTAAAAAGAAATTACTTTCTATATTGAATGTATAAATTTAGTCTATCTCAATGAAAAGAGTATTACTTCTTTTTAAACTATACATTTATATATTTTTAAAAGAGCAACAATCGACAATATTGCCCAGAAAAGAAAATGTAGAAATGAACTGCATACAAAAGGTGCTTTGAAAAATTCCATAACTTGCCCCAGGGAGCAGGTGCATCGTCCATCCTTAGTCTCAGGTGTGTCCTAGTAGAGGGGCCACCAGGTGAGCACAGGAGGGCCCCTGATGAGCAGTCCTCACAGCTGGGGCTTCTCTCTGAAGGAGCATGTCTGATGTGGGCTCCACCTTAACCACAACTAGGTCTCATGGAGGTCCAAGCAGCCGCTTGCCCTGTCCTGAGAGGGCTCAGGGACCCCCTCGTGTGTGGATGAGGAGATCCATCCTCAGGGTTTCTTTTAAACAAGGAAGAAGAACTGCTAAGGGACTATCTGTCCTCTCTCCACCTCACCCATTCTCTTCCTCCTCCATCAGCCCCAGCATCTTCCCTAAATCCCCATGAGAGCTGGACCCCAAATCCTGCTGACAGTCCATCCTCCTCCTTCTACTCATCACACATCCTCCATGGTGGGTTAGGGGATTCTGTCTAAACCTTCAGTCTTATCTCACATCCTCAGACTTTTACCAACGTATCCTTCCAGCCCTCTCCGCTCTCTACCCTGATTGAGACTTATGAGTGGGTGCCCAGGAGTGGGAGGTCTCCATCTATGTCCACCCTCTCACGGACTGGACTTTCCCTGTGAACCCTCCTTCTGCACTCTTCTTCTTTCTCATTATCCAGAGCTCTTCTGTGGGCAGGGCCCAGAGTAGAATCTTTGAGCTCAGAGAGGACAGAATCAGGGGTCCTCAAATAAGACCACTAGCTCCAGGGGAGTTACTGGAGAGTGACAACAGGTAGGAGGAAGTGCTATCTGAGCCATAGCATCTGTAGGTTCTCCCGTGGGCTGATGTCACAGAACTCCTGGAAAACGTGCCCTGGTACTGCCGAACTCGGTACTTTGATCTTAGACATGAGAGGGACCAGCTGCCTCCTCCTTGTTCAGGAGGAAAGTATCCATTCAGCTCCATGACTGACGCAGCAGGTCCACATTCTCTCCTGAGGCCACCGTGGGACCTGGCTGCACCAAGTCGGAGGGTCTGTCAGGAAGGTTCCTAGAGAGACAAGGATGGGTGAAGGACTGTCCCACCTTGTTCCTAGATGAGACCTCCCCAGAGCCTCTCTCTGAGAACCTTCAGTTTCTTTGTCTCTGTTGTCTCTGAGTCTCTCCCCTCCCCCGTCTCTCCCATCCTTGGGATCCCCATGCTTCATCCTGGCCATAACCACTTAGGGCTTCCCTGGCAGAGTCTCTACGGCATCTAGGCTCCTGATTGAACCTGCTGGGCTCCTCACCTGTGTTCCAGATTTTGAGAGGGGTCACTGGAGGCCTACAACTCAAAGGAGAGGTTGTTTCCCAGTAGCATCTGTATTGGCCCCTGTGGGAGGTGCTAACAGGGCCCAGAGAGAAGTCTGCCTGAGAGAGCCCAACTTGGGGCTGCCGACCAGGGCGCTGGCTAATCTGGTTCCCCTTCCTTGGACAGAGCAAACCTACATCAGAGCAATATTGGAGGGTCAGGCTCTCTCCAGGGGCCATGACATGGCCTGGTGGGTCAAGAGGGAAGGCTTCCTAGACACTCCTGGAGGGAAAGAGGAGCCGGAATGCAGTGAGGCTTCCTCCCACATCTTCCCCTCTCTGTCCTGACCCTGAAGGTCTCACTGTAGCTCATTCTTTGTGTCTCTATCCCCAAGAGGGCTTCTCTTCTTACTGGGGCTGTTCCGGTGACTGTCCACCTGATCTGTCCCCATCTTCCAGCGACCAGGACATAACAACAAATAGACTCTGTGCCCTCCTGAGTTGGTACATTCCAGGTGAGAGAGACCAGGGGAATCCTCCTTCTTTGTAGAGCTTCTCATGGTGTCTCCTTCACTGCTTAGTCCATCCATCAACACATCCTTGTGGGAGCCTTACGATGATAATCTGTCAATTAAATTTCCAACAACCTGTCTGTGGCCTCAAAATTGTAAAAGAGATGACTGTGCCTTTCTCACCTGTGATCAGGATGTCTAGGGAGTCACTTGATTCTGACCACTTCTGGGGTTTGTTTCTGTAACAACCATAGCATCAGAATGTTCACTTATGACTGGGGGTCACAGGGCCAACAGGGAATAGGGCCTGGACCCTACAACAGGGAATAGGGCCCCAACACCCACTGGGGTGTTGCTGTGAGTCCAGGGTCCAGGGGAGGTTTTGTTCTCCTTCCTCAATGAGAATGAACTTTCCAATTCTCAGCCAAGAGTCACATTGGAGGGTCCCATTTCCTCCTGAGGTCACGATGGCTGGGCAGAGCTGAGAGAGTAGGTTTGCTGTAGGCTCCAAGGAGGAAAGTAGGCACCATGCTAAACGGGGATCACACCTCCCACCGGATCCCCCAGAACTGGGCTGTGAGAGGTGAAACACCCCTGCAAATAGATTTCCTTCCTTAGGGAAAATCCTGGGCCTGGGATCCCTGAGCTTCTTCTCATCCATCACCACCAGCTCCTGGGAGTCCCTGTGCCCTGATCTTCCAGCTGGGCTGTGATAGTGACAGCGATCTCTTCCTACATAATCACCTGTCAGGTATGGGGGGTAGAACTTGCCCCTTTTCACATGCTCCAGTGTGTTCCATATGCTCCTGAGCACTGAGCTTTCCTCTTTATACAGATTGTACTTCTGGGACACCACATTATGCTGTGGCTAACCCGGGTGGTCACAGAGTATGGTCCAGCCCAGAAGGTGGGTTTGGAGAGGTTTCCTGGAAGGAAATCTGAGCCTGAGTCCCATGACATCCCCACCCCTCAGATCCTAGGACCCACCAGACATCCCCATCGTTAGCCCAGGACTACTGTTCCCCATCCAAATCTTCCTAGGAGTAGACCCTCATCTCCAGTGAGGTGGAGGGTCCTGGGATAGCTGGGCACAGACTCACCCACCTGCGCTTGGGTCCTGGGGCTCAGACTCAGCCCTGAAAGAGAGTTCCCATGAGAGGTTTGTCCTCTGAGGCCTGAGCAAGTCCTCTTTTCCCTGGTGGCCTCCAGAGCCCCAGGGTTCTCCTCATGGACGAGGACCTGACTGTGGGATGTGGTCCCTCCCAGTCTTGGGCCTCCCCCTCTTCAGATCTCACTGAGGCAGAGCACAGCTGTGAGGGTCAGGTTCATAGCATCTCCTTCCATTGGCTCTGGTTGTGCAAAAGGATGAGACCATGGTGCCTGCAGGACAGAGACACACAGGGTGTGGCCACTCAGAGGCAGGGTCCTCCTTGTCAAGGAGTTGTCACAGAAGCAGCCCTACGGGAAGGCGAACTGCCCTCCTCAAGCACTGTTTCCCCAAGGCTGGGTTGGGGCTAGGCACTGGGCTTTCTGCAGACATTTCAGACAGAAATAAAGTTTCTCCTCTACCCTGGGCAATGTTCCCCTGATCTGTCCTCATCCCACTGAAGCCCAAGAAACAACAGCAAATAGACCCATTGTCTTCCTGGGCTGACCTTTCCAGGTGAGGGCAACCAGGGCTCCTCCTTCCCTCGAGAGTCTCCCATGGGGTCTCCTTCACTTTCAGTCCATTCATCAGCACTTTCTTGTGGGGTCCTCACCATGACCAGTCATCTCACCAGCCCTGAGACGCTTCAGGGAAGATGCAGATTCATGCTGCCCATCAGACTCAGGTCAGCAGAGACACAGTTGTCACCTGAATGTCCAGGTCATGTTGAGCTGCATGGGGCAAAGAACCTAAAGGAGATTTAGGGGAATAAAGGTGACTTCTCTGCTTGCCCTGGAGTGTGGGTTTTCTTTGTACTGACTCATCTCTTTCTTGTATTTCCCTTTTTTCCCTACTCCTCCTTCTCCTCTATCTTCTTCCTCTTTTCGCCATATCATCCACTCTCTTCCATTCTGAGAATACACCTCTATGTCACTTCTGTCCCCTCAGGGCCCCTTTCTTCCTCGACCCTCTCTCTGAACCACAATCTCTGCTTAAGGTTCGGGAACATCTACTTAGGTCTGAGTGCTGACTTGGGGAGTAAAGTCAGGAGCTGATGTTTATGTAATACCTGGTTATCATTTACTTGCTGTGTGACCTTGGGCAGTAACTTTCCAGTTCTGAGCCTCAGTTTCCTCATTAATCCCCCTGTTCAGAGTAGTGTGGGGTGAGTGGTGCCTGGGACATGGGAGGGACTCAACTGTGGTTAATTTCCATCCAGGGTAGGACATGAGGGTTGGGACATGAGTGATGGCCTGGGTAGACAATCGACGTGCCCACTGAAGAGCCCACAGCATCTCCTAATGCCAATAAATTATTCTTAAAATGTTTCTAATATGCAGATCATTACCGTCATGTGCTTTTAGAAAAGAGAAAGTTCCCCACATGGAGATGGATCCACACCAAAGCAAAGAAGCCAAAGCTGAGTTGAGACAGGCTTTTGGGTCCCGCAATAGGTCATTAGGGTGCAGGTTTCTACCTCTCTGTGGACACAGGAAGCCTGGATTCTGCCAACACAGAGAAGGGTTGTGGCTCCAGATGAGGACTAGAGGTTGTATCTTCATCCATACCTGAGGCTGGAGTGAACTTAAGGCAGCTCATGGGAGTTCTTTAAGAGTCCAAACCATCACACTGTGGGTCAGTTGGGATTCCAAGCAAAGTGGTGTTAAACAGCAGGGCATTCAGTCTAAATCGTTTGTAGGGTACTTCCATCTGGAGGGGCTGTCACATGTCCTGGAGGCTGACAGGGAGTTACGGCACATTCTACCCAGGAATGTCTGCAGTGAGGGCATTGGGTATGGAGTTTTATATGTGGGTTTAAGGAATTTGGCTCAGGGCAGGACCAGTTTCTATATATTATGCAAAAGGATTGATTTCTCAGTGTTTCTGAACAGCAACCTAAACAGCTACTTCAGAACATGGAATGTTCTAGGTCCCATCTGGGGTCAAGCCTTCAGGTGAACACATACAGACAGCTAGCACACAGAGTAGCCACAGCACTCTGCATTTCCCTGTCAGAACAGAGAGGAAAGTGGGGGATCCTGGAAACCCTACAATACTCCCAATGGCTTTTGCAGTCTTACATGCCCACCTATTCCAAGATGATCCCTGAGTTGACTGCAAAGGTGGGATCACCTGTAAGACCCTTTTCCCTAGTTTTATGAAACACTGGGAACTAAACTGACACCAGCAGTAAATTCAGACAAATTTCATAAGACTCTAAAGGGTTTAGAAGCCGAGCTGTCCATCAAGAACCCTGTCCAAAACCCATGCTTTTATTGTAGACACCAGGGGTCATGCACCACTCATTGACTGCATTTATTATTGTAAGTGAAAGAGAGACTACTTGACTTCAGTATTTTTCTTGAAACATACACACAACAAAAGGGCACATTCTGACCTCTGGCCATGCTTGGTGACTCATGCCTGTAATCCCAGCACTTTGGAAGACCGAGGCGGGAGGATTGTTTGACTCTAAGAGTTTAAGACCAGCCCTGGGAGCATAGAAAGATCTCCTCTACATTAAACAAATATATAACTTTAAATAAAATTTATTTTTAAAAATAAAAGATGCTGGACTCGGTGGCTCAGCCTGTAATTCCAGAGATTTTGGAGGCTGAGGTGAGTGGACTGCCTGAGCCTGCGGATTCGAGACCCACCTGGGCAACTTGGCGAGACCTCATCTCTACAATAAATCAAAAATTAGCTGGGTGTGGTAGTGCGTGCCTGTAGTTCCAGCTACTTGGAAAGTTGAGGCAGAAGGATCACAGGAGCTCAGCAAGTCTAAACTGCAGTGGCCGGGAGTGGCCACTGCACTCCAGTCTGGGTGACAGAGAGAGACTCTAACTCAAAATAAATAAATAAGTAAGTAAATAAATAAATAAATATATAAATGGTGCAGATTTCCCCTTGCATACCTGTCAGCACATCTAGAGTCATTTGACACTGTGGGACCACTTTCCACATTGCAGCTGTTTCAGGCCTTCAGACCATGCTCGGTTTGGTTCAGAGCTGTGGACACACATCCCTGAAGGGTGTTCTCTTTTACCATATCAGTAGAACCTCCCAGAGTCACAAATACAATTAATATGTAATCTCAGCAAATAAAGCTGTTCCCTGTGAGTTGTAGGATAGATGAATCTGCCATGTTATCCCCTCCTTGTTGGCCAACCTTTGATTAGGGAGCCTATGAATTATGGTTCTCGGGAAACCATACATTAGATGGAAACATTGAAGGCCACACCCAGAGATTTTACATTTTCCTCGGGTCCTTGGACTTTGAGAGCTGCTGTCCCATCCTCAGGACTGGAGATACTTAGGACATTACAGGTAGCATTCTGCAAAAGCCTTAATGTGTAGATGTTAAGAAGATATCAATTCCTTTGATGGTTCATGTCAAGCTTCAGTTGGACTAAGAGATGCTCAGATAGCTTGTGAAGTAGAATTCTGTGTGTGTCTGTGAGAGTGTTTCTGAATAAATTGGCATTGGCATCACTGTGCTGAGTGAAAGATCCACCCTCAAAGTGGGCATCTACTTGGCTAAGTGTCTGAGTAGGTCAAAAGGCAAGAAGAGAGGCCAATTCTCCATCTTTCTTCTGGTGCTGGGCCCTCACATTCTCCTCCCAGAAACATCAGAACTCCAGGCTCCCTGACCTTTGGGACTTGACCACTGGCTCCAGGTTCTCAGTATTTTTGACTTGAACTGAGCCATGATAATTAGTCTCCCTGGTTTTTGCTTGAAAATGGACATCCATGGAACTTCTCTGCCTCCACAATGTCCCTACCTTGGGGAACCTTGGCTTTCTTGTTATTGTAGGGTCTGTGACGCAGCCACCCCCTTCTGAGGATGACAACGGTTGTAGTGCCATGTTGTTCCTTCTATGATGTTCATCTTCAGGGGCTCCCCAGTCCACTCTTCCCTTGCAGGAGCCCTCAGATATGGTCTTGCTGCTATTCTCACCATGGCCAGGACATACAAATTCTTCCCCCACTGGCCCCTACTGAGAGTGTGGGTGGACCCAGGCATGGGCCGCATCCCCTTCCCTTTGTATTTTTCTGTCATGATCCTCAGCAGGTGGACCTGGGATTTTCTGAGCAGATCTGTCTGCGGGCAGGACCGAAGCTTTCGGTTCCTCCATCCGTCCACATTTACCACAGCCTCCTCGCTAACAGCGGGGTGGTGGAGAGATGTCTCTCCCTGGTGGCCCTCTCTTGTCAAAAATGCCCACCTTGCTCTTGGCTGCAGCGAAGTCTCTGCTTCCTGGCCAGTTGTCCATAGAGAGGACAAACTCCTCCCCACTAATCACTGGGATTCTTGAAGATCTTTTTAGTTTCAAATCCACCTAAATAAATATCCTTGCTTCATTCTGATCTTGGGTAATGTCAGCTGTGGATTACCTTTATTAATTTAGAGATGTTAGCTCCTTTTCCTAGTTTACTAGCACTTTTTATCATAAATGTATGCTGAAGTTTGTTAAACGCTTCCTTTTTATTGTCTATATTGAGATGATCATATGATTTTAAAAATGTTTTCTCTAGTCATATGGTCTCTTATCCTGATTGCTTTACATGTTGATTGAATCATTCCTGGAATAAACCCTATTTGGTCAATAATAATAATAATAGCAATTGTATCTTCTGGATAGTTTCTTCTGCTGAGGCTTTTATGGGCCCTCAGTACCTCTAGTGAAGTCCACAGACATCCAGTAAGAAAAACACAGAGCCCTCCCATAGGACCTTGTGGCCACCTTAAGATCTCCTAGTTGGGTCTCCTTTTCCTCCCTCATTTCTTTGAAATCCTGCCGATTCCACCAGTTGCTTTGAAGGGCCAGTTCAGCGGCTGGAGTAGCCCCTAAAGTGAAAGCAGGGGCATCCCTGCAAGGGAGGGCTCTAACCTGAGATGGGACTGGTGGGATTACAAGAGCACTTAACATCATGTGTGTTTAGTCTAAAGCATTTATTAGTAGGTCTTCCTTACAGAGAAGGGGAACTGTAGCATGTCCTCAAGATGGAGAGTGAGCCAGGGAATGTTCTACCTGAGTATATCTATAGAGAGGGCATTGGGCATGGAATTGCATAAGATAGCTTAAAGAATTTGATGTAGCTTCGATGAGTTAAGCTAAAGGGCTAATTGCTTGGTGTTTCTGAGCCACAATCTTAACAAATTTATCAGAACCCTGGAATGGTTGAGGCCCCAGCTTTCTGCCCAAGTCTGCAGCTGAACACACACTGCTGGCCAGGTCTTGAGCAGTCATAGCAGAATGTGTGTCTCTGTGAGGATACAGAAAAAGTACAGATCCTGGAGGAGCCTGCAGAGGTTATGACTCCTCCTCCCCTGGATGTGTGGACAGACCCTAGAATGAGATGTTTATGCTGCAGAGTTATAACTTGTAAAACAATACAAAAATGTTTTAGGACTTAGAAAATCAGTGATATCCATAGGGCACTTTCTGTTTTAATCATGAAAGCATACGCCTTACTAAGTAAATGATGTCAATCCTTGTTAAACATATTATGTTCATCTTGTTATGTACCACATAACAGTAGGCAGACTATTACAAAGCTTATGTGGAGCAAAGAGATGGAAAATGATGCACACAGAATGACTGATCGTTTACATTAATCTGTTGAGCTCAGTCAGGTGACATCTTTGGCTACAGCCCACAGTGTACACTGGGTTTATTTCAGAGCAGCTGTGAAGACAGAGATAGTCTATGCCTGGGATCAAGCAGCCTGGGTTTCATCTCTAGAAGGAGAAGCTTCAGTAGAAATGCATGGCAGACTCAGATCAGCAGAGTCACAGTTATTGTCTGACTGCACAGTTCAAGTTGAGCAGCATTGTGGCCCAGCAGGAAGGAGAAAAACAGAGGACAAAGAGAAGGAAACACAGCTCTTCTGCCAGTGTAAGAGTGCATCCTTTCCCTTGACTAAGTTGTCTGTATTCTGAGCTTTCATTTCTTCTTAGCAACAGAATCCATCACCACATCCTGGAAACAACTCTTGACCCATTTCTGGGCCTCAGTGATCCTTGTTTCCTTTCTTGAAACTTCCCTTCTTATCTAGTGGTCCTGTTTTCAACCTTTGGGTGTAGTGATTGTGTTAGAGTTTAAGTGTGAAGGGAAAGCTGATCTTCCTTTGTATATTCATTGTTTATCCACTGCCCGTGGCTTTCAGCATTATTGTCCCATCTCTGAGCCTCAGTTTCTTCTTCTGGGACATGTGGTCATGTCTCCCACTCATCACAGTGGTTGTGGAGACCAGTGTTGTCTAGTCATGAGAGGAGCTCAATCAGTCATAGTTAATTTTCAGAAGAGATGAAGACATGAGGGATGGAGACATGAGGGAATCTTGATACCAAGCTTCACTATCAAGGTGGATGATTGAGGCATCCATACAGAGCCCCGTCTCCTCAGAACACTAAGAAGAGCTCAGAAATCTGAGAGATTTAGATCATCACAGTTAGGTACAGAAACAAATGAAGTTTCCCAAATGCAGAGAAATCTCTATTTAAAGGGAAATCAAGCCGGGCTTGGTGGCCCAGCCTGTAATCCCGCGCCTTTGGGAGGCTGAGGTGAGTGGATGGCCTGAGCCCGCAGGTTCGAGACCCGCCTGGGCAGCGAGACCTCATCTCTACAATAAATCAAAAAATCAGCCGGGCGGTAGCGCATGCCTGTAATTCCGGCTACTCGGAAGGCTGAGGTGGAAGGATCGCCGGAGCCCGGCAGGTTGACGCTGCGGTGGCCAGGAGCGGCCACTGCACTCCAAGCTGGGCGACAGAGTGAGACTCCAACTCAAAAAAAAAAAAAAAAAAAAAAAGGGAAATCAAAATCTGATAACCACAATTGTCTGGGATGATCACGGGGTTATTAAAAAGGAGGTTTCCACCACCATGTGGAAAATAAGAAGAGCCACACGGTTCTCACACGGAGGATGTCAGGGTTCTGTGGTAAGGCTAGAAGCTTATGGACCCTATCGCCTGTGTTTGTGGACCCTTTCCCCTGTAAACAGGTACTAGGTTATTTCTGCTCTCTGACTAGAGTTCATGGTCAGCACTGGGCCACCTCCCCCAAATGTGTCAAACAGAACCACTGCAATATTGTCAGACTTGGACATCTGTCCCACCAGTGAGGGTAAGGCTCACACTGGACCCATCCCTGATTTGTTTACCACTGAACAAGCACTACTTTTGGGAGATGAATGCCATGTGGCAGGGAAAAGTGGATCAAACCTTCTTTTAGGCCTGACATTTCAGGATATTCTTGAGCAAATTCCTTCATGGAAGTTCAGGTATGTGGGAGGAGAGTGTCCAAAAAAAATTGATAACAAAGAATCATACTTATATGATAAAAAGAGTTACTGTCTACAATCTGCCAACTTGTTAATAAAGGTTATCATATCTGAACAAATAGAATCCTAGAAATTTATGAGATCCATTCTAAAGTATGCATGCTTAAAATCGAAAAAAGTACAAGAGAAAATTACATCTTGAGACACATATATAGATTTTATGGTAGATGGTCAGCATTACAGAAATGAATAAGAAATAGTAGAGCTGAAATATTCAATGGGATAAAGAAAACCAAAATATCGATTCCATCAAGGAAAAGAAATAACTGAAGAGAAACAATGAAATTGTAAAACATTATAAAAAGTGTTTCCAGTATGCATCGTAGAGATATCAGATGTGACCATTTAAGGCAATTTAAGAAATAGAATAAAAAGTAAAAAAAGGACAACCTTCTCAGGTCCCCTTCTTATCGCTCACTGTGGGAGATTTTCTGTCCTCTTAATAAATCCTGCTTTTTGAAACAACGAAAAAAATCACAACTATTGTAACTAAAAGTAAAAATGAAGAGAATGACATCTAATAATGGCTCAAGGGATAAAATGTTGAACATTTTACAGAGATGAGGACAGATCATCTAATGCTAGGGTGCATATATTTATGAAATTTATATCTTGACCCTTCATGGTAAAATAAAGAAAATTAAGAGTAAGTTTACAAACATATTCTATTAATAGAATAATTACACAATTTAAAAGAAGAATTTTATCTTATGTGATTTTCAATTTTTAAAGAAATACAAGAGAGCTAGACTGAAATCTGAAAAAAAATCTATTATTGCTTTTTAGAGAAAAACATTAATTACTGTCAATAGAGACATGGTCATTAGGATTGGGTCTTCTAATACCAAAAATAAGTGTCAGGAGATATTGAAAATAAATACTTTCAGGAAATTGCAAATGAAGCATTTTTTACTTAGTCAAATTATTAGAGGAAAAAGAAAATGTGTCAGCAGTGGGCAAATTCCTAAGCACAAAGAGGTCTGTGGCAAGATTGACCTGTTGGCATCATGTTTCACCCTCATAAGGTATAAAAAGTGTTTGATGGGGTAGTCCCTTAACTATCCAAATGAAATGTCTTTTCAAATTATGGTATCCTACAATTTACTCAATGAAACAAAATATTCAAGTATTTTGATGAAGTGGCAGATAAAAAAAGACTTTTAAAAAAACATTTCCTCAAGTATAATATTTTTTTTTCTCAAGTACTTGATTTAATTGTCTCTCTGTCTCTCTCTTTTTCTTTTTTCCTTTATTTTATTTCTCTTTTTTAATATATTATTTATTTTAAAATTGTAGGATACAGTTAAGGATTAGGCGTACAAATATGCATCGTTCAGACACCCTTGTTGATAAGGGGTATCTCCCCGTCCCCAGACAGATATTGACTACCGTTAATCCCACCACCCTTCCCCTCCCTGCCCGCCCCCATAGTTTCCCGCCACAGTCAATCCTTTGCTTATAGTATTATGATAGATGTTCAAGGTCCACTTATGTGTGAGAACATGTGATACTCAGATCTCTGTGAGAGATCACTCAGTATTATAGACTCTAGTTCCATCCAGGTTGCTGCGAAATTCATGTTTTTGTTCTTTTTTATGGCTGCATAGTATTCCATCGTGTATATATACCACGTTTTTAAAATCCAGTCCTCTTTTGGTGGACAGCTTGGTTGGTTTCAGGTTCTTGCTATTGTGAGCAATGCTGCGGTAAACATACATGTGCAGGTATCTTTTTGGTAGAATGATTTGAGTTCTTCAGGGTATATTTCCAGTAGGGGGATTGCGGGGTCATATGGAAGCTCGATATTTAGAGCTTTTAGGAATCGTCACACTGCTTTCCACAGAGGTTGCACTAGTTTACACTCCCACCAACAGTGTAGAAGTGTTCCCTTTTCACCACATCCTCTCCAGCATCTGTTATTTTTTGAGTTATTGATAATGGCCATTCTGACTGGAGTTAGGTGGTATCTCAGTGTAGTTTTGATTTGTATCTCCTTGATGATTACTGAGGTTGAACATTTCTTCATGTGTCTGTTGCTGGCTCGTATCTCTTCTTTTGAGAAGCGTCTGTTCATAATTTTGCCCACTTTGTAATGGGGTTGTTTGTTTTTTTCTTTTCAGCACGTTTGAGTTCCTGCTAGATGCAAGATGTTAGGCCTTTGTCAGACATGGAGTTGGCAAATACTTTTTCCCAGTCTGTGGGTTGTCTCCCTGTTCTCTTGATGGTTTCTTTGGCTTTGCAGAAGCTTGTCAGTTTAATGAGGTCCCACTTGACTATCTTATCTCTTATGGCCCATGCGTTTTGGGTTTTGTTCAGGATTGGATGCCATTTACAATTTCCATAAGGGTGGGTCCTGCATTTTCCAAGGTTCTTATGGTTTGAGATTTTACATTTAGGTCTCTGATCCATTTGGAGTTAATTTTTGTGTATGGGGATAGATAGGGGTCTTGTTTGAATCTTCTGCTTGTGGTCAGCTAGTTTTCCCAGCAACATTTACTGAATAGGTTCTCCTCTCCCCAGTGGTGGGTGGTGGAGGCTTTTTCGAAGATGAGGTGGTTGAGAAATTGGGGTTTTGCTTCTGATTGATTTTTGGGATGTGTTGTTGAATCCCATTTGCTAGGATCTTGTTGAGAATTTTATCATCTGTGTTCATCAAAGATCTTGGCCTGCAGTTCTCTTTCTTTGTTGGGTCTTTACCTGGCTTGGGTATCATGTGGCATGGGGCTTCATAAAATGTTTTGGAGAGAGTTCCATATTTCTCAATTGCCTGCAGTACTTTCAGTAGGATTGGTATCACCTTCTCCTTAAATGTCTTATAGAATTCTGCTGGAAAGCCATCTGGTACAGGGCTTTTTTTTGGTAGATAGTTTTCTTATTACATAGTCAATTTCCTTGATTGTTATCGGTCTATTTAGGGTCTCAATTTCTTCTTGTTTCAACGTAGGCAGGTTGTGTGATGTCAGAAAGTCCTCCATTTCCTTAAGGTTTTCAAGTTTGTTTCCATCCAATGTACGTAGTAGTCTCTAATGATCTTTTATATTTCTTCAGGGTCAGGTGTGACTTCATCTTTTGTGTTTCTGATTGTGTTTGTTTGGGCTTTTTCTCTTTTTCTCTTTGTCAGTCTAGCTAGGGGACCATCGATCTTGTTTATCCTTTCAAAGAACCAGCTTTTGCTTTCATTGAGTTTTTGTATTATCTTTTTGTCTTCTATGTCCTGGATTTGGGCTTTTATTTTGGTGATCTGAATTCTTCTTCTGAAGTTAGGGTTTTGGTGGTCTTGCTTTTCCAGCTTCCTTAGGTGACTTGTTAGCCTGTTAATTTGTGATCCTTCCATTTTCTTCATGTGCATTTGTAGAGATATGAATTCCCCTCTTACTAAATCTTTCATGGCATCCCAGAGATTTTGGTAAGATGTTTCTTTATTTTCACTTGTTAACAGGTATCTTTTAATCTCTGGTTTGATTTCATCATTGACCTAGGAGTTGTTTAGCATCATGTATCATTTAGTGTCTATGTTTTTGTGGGTTTGGGGGGAACCTTGTTGGTGTTGATGTTTATTTTTATTCCACTGTGGTCCGAGAAGGTATATGGCAAAATTTTGATCTTTCAAAATTTGTTTATGCTTGATTCATGGCCAAGTATGTGCTCGATCTTAGAGTACGTTCCTTGTGGTGATGAGTAGCATGTATATTCTGTGGTCACTGGGTGGAGTGTTCTCTAGGTATCAATGAAGTCCATTTGGTCAAGAGTCATATTGAGGTTTCAGATCTCATTGCTGATTTTTTGTCCTGATGATCTATCTAGGGTTGTGAGTGGGGTATTAAAGTCCCAGTGATGATAGTGTTAGAGTCAATATCTTTTTTGAGTTTACCTAGAAGCTCCTTTATGAAAGTTGGCACTCCTTGTTGGGTGCATATATGTTTAGGATAGATATTTCTTGTTGATGGATTGAACCTTTTATCATTACGTAGTGGCCTTCTGTATCTTTTTAAGTTTTTGATAGCTTAAAGGGTATTTTTTCTGAGATTAAGATCACGACTCCTCCTTTCTTTGTGTTCTGTTCACCTGAAAATTTGTTTCCCATCCTCTTACTTTGAGTCTGTGAGTGTCCTTTCTAGTGAGATGAGTCTTTTGAAGGCAATAAATTGTTGCCTGGTGACATTTTATTCATTTTACCATTCTATGTCTTTTCAGTGGTGCATTTAGTCCATTCACATTCAGGTTAATTATTGAAATGTGAGAGTTGATCCCTATCATAAGGTTCTTATAATGTTGTTGTTGTTCCTGTTATTTTTGTCGTCTTTCTTTTGGTTTTGGGGTTGGTTTGTGTGTGTTTTTAATCTTTTTCCTGTACTCTTATGAAGAACATTATTGTTTTTTTTCCTTTTCTTCTGTGTTTAATAATTTCTTAAGTTTTGCTTGTAGAGGTAGTCCAGTGGCAGCGTAAGTTCTTAGGGATTGGATATCTGGGAAGGATTTTAATTCTCTCTCACTGATGAAGCTTAGCTTGTCTGGGTAGGTTATTCTTGGTTGAAATTATTTATCTTTTAGAACTTTGAAGATAGGCCTCCAACTTCTCCTAGCCTGGAGGGTTTCTGTAGATAAATCTGCTGCTATTCTAATTGGTCTTCCACGGTAGGTAATCTGACCTTTTTCTCTTGCTGCCTTTAGGATTTCTTCTTTTATACCTACTTTTTTAGGTGAATTATTATGTGTCTGGGAGCTGGTCTTCTCATTTGTTGTCTTGCAGGAGTTCTTTGAATCTCTTGTGTTTGAATTTTTGCATCACTGAGGGATGAGGGAAGTTTTCTTGAATAATCTCATGGAATGTTTGTTCCAGGGTGGACTCTGTCTCTCTTTCTGCCTCGGGAAGTCCAATTACTCTTAGTTTTCATCTGTTGAAGTAATTGCTCATCTCTTGAAGGTTTTGTTCTTTTTTTCTTCTTTTCTATGTTTTTGACAGTTTGGATTAGTTCTATATTTGGATTAGTTCTATATTTTGGTTCTCAAGTTCAGAGATTCTTTCTTCTGCTCGGCTAATTCTGCTTTCCATGCTTATCAGTTTGTTATTTATTTCATTCACAGTATTCTTTACTACTCTTATTTCAGTTATCAACTCCTTCCTAGTTTCCTCTTGTCTCTCCTCAATTCTTTTTATTCTCTCCATTAATGTCTTGATATCTGGGTTTATAATTTGAGACCAGTCATTCTTGGGGCTCTTCATTGTTTGCATTCCGAAGTCAGTTTTCTCAGTGTCTGACTTCCCTGGGGTCTGTGAGAGACCCATATTCTTTTGGTTTTTATTCATTTGTGTAGATTTTTCTCTCCCTCTTTCCCTCCCCTTCTTTAATTCTGTTTTTAAGGGAATGTGGGGTTGCTTTTACTTCTTTTTGTTCAATCTCCTGCTTTTCCTCATGAGTGTCCTATGGCTTTGTTCACTTTTGAGGTTGGACTGTAGGTTGGGGCTATACTTTTTGCAGTTTTGAGATTTAATTGAGGGGGAAGCTGTGATTCAGAATCTATCTGCAGATTTCAGAATCTACCAACAGGTGTATGGGCACACTGGAACCCACTTCCCACTGTCTTACAATCTGTCCATGCAGGGGGGTTTTGGTTTGCTCTGTGGTACCAAAGGAGATAAGATAAAGGAATATAATGGAAGAAGGTGGGGGGTCAAGATAAAGTTGGAGAGAGAAGTGTAAGAGGGAAAACAGACATACATGTCAACTAATGAATGAAAAGAGACACAAGGCCAGAAAAGAGCAAAAAACAAACATACGAGATTTTCTAAAGCATACCAGTAGTCACACAAAGACAGTCCAATAAATTCATGCCTTTTGATGTGCTTTTTCCCAACACAAACAAGTAGTCTAACTCAAAAAGCAAACAAAAGTGAGCAAAACAAACAGTCAAAACAGTAAAATAAAAAATCAAAATAAGAAATCAGACTAGTTCTGGAGTGTTTTTTGAGTGTCTAACGTCTCTTCTGCTCTGATCTCTAGCCTCTCCTCTTTGCAGGCAGATAGACTTACTCATAGGTTGGGTTGGTTCCCTTGGCTTGCTGTCTGAGAGGTCTGTCACAGGACTGAGTTGCCTGTGTCTGACTCAATGCAGGGGAGGGCCTTTTGTCTCCTGTTTGGTAAGGTTACCTTGGAAACCAAGGTGGAGGCTGCTCGTAGATGGGTGGGGGAATGAAAATCTCTGCCTGGAACATGGCTACGGTGGGTGATTCCTCTGTTCCTGATCTTTTCTCTCCACTTGTCTTTTCTCTCCACTCATCCAGTTTGTGGATGGTCCACTATGACTAGTCTATGGTGGTGTGTGTCTGGCGTCAGGCACTGGGAAGCAATGATATAGCTTGGCACTGCATTTGGTGTGCTGTAGTGGCTTGGGGTGGGGGAGGGAGCTTGGAATTCCCTGGGACCGGAGCCGAGAGCTGAGAGCTCTTTAAGATGTACTGCTCCCTTACACAACCATGAGGTCTTAGCTCCCAATTTGGAGGTTAGGCAGAGCTGGGTGGGTGAGTCGCTACTGGTCTCTGCCTGGTCACAGGGCTCCAGCCGTTCTCTGGTCCACTGTAGTCAGGGACAAGTTGGGGGAAGTAGAGTGCGAGACTGCTGGGTGCCTCAGGCAGAGCAGGGACTAGAGCTCCAAAGGGTGGGTGGTGGGCGGTGGCAGTGGCTTTGGTCCCCCCACAGGGCACTTCAGCCAGAAGTGGAGCTGGTATCTCTGAGGGACGGGCACCTAGAGCCTCCCTGGGTGATGGCAGCTTGGGATTGGGCCGGGCGGGAGCTGGAGCCCAGGGTGGGGGCCCAGAACTCTGCGGGTGGAGCACTGGCTGCGGCTTTGGGTGCTTCAGCCCAGGTGGCAGCTCAGAGCCCAGAGGCACAGGTGCTGAGGGTCTGCATGGGCAGCGGTGGCCTTGGGCCTGCTGGGGCACCCCAGGAAGGCATGGAGCCTGTAGTTCTGAGGGGTGGGCTTGGAGGACCTCCCTGGCTGCCACAGCCAGAGACTGGGCTGGGTGTCCAGCCAAGGAGGGAGTTAGCAGGGGTTGAGTGCTGGGCAGATCAGTGTAACCAGAAAGGGAACACAGATTTCCACAAGGCGGTATCTGCAGGCCTCCACGGCAGCAGAGGGCAGCTTGGGGCTGGGTGAGATGGCGTAGCCAGGGAGGGAGCTGGGAGCTCCACTCAGTCGGGGCCCAGGGCCGCCTGGGGTGGAACAGCAGCTGCAGAGGGGCCATGGTAGCCGGCTGTGCATGGGTCGGAGGGTCTCAGGCCTTGGGCTGGTGTGGCTGGCGGTGGGTAGGGGGGTGAGGGAAGGAAAGTAAGAGTCTTTTTGGGAGCTCACTTTTGGAGAATCACACAGTCCCACCTGTGCTGTCACCATCTTACTGGAATCCCAAAAAGCCATTTTTACAGCTGCAAATTTCTTGATATTTTACTGTTTTTATGCACACTGAAAGCAATTCTAAAAAACATAATTCAAATTAGTAGATTCATGAAATAAAAATGTAGAAAGTGAACTCTCACAGTGAGGGAAAAAAAGAAAAAATACACAAAATTGAAAATCACAACCTGCATAATGAACATTTGTATACCTAATCCTGAGTTGTACCACACTTATTTAAATTAAAAAAAAAACAGAAGAAAAAAAAGGAAATCACACACACACACGGCATGCATATACACATTTGTAATCTCATGTACACGCAGCATGCAAATATAAACATATGTGAGCTGTCAAAGTTCAGCTACAGTGTAATAGAACCAGTCATCTCTAAAGGAAAAAGACAAATGAATCTTCATTCAAAAGTATATAATTAAGTGAATACTTAATAAAATAGGTAAAATTATTTTGCATTATTTCATAGTCCCATATAAAAGACTAATGTACACTATAGGATAAGTTAAATAGCCCAACCAAATGACACCCAGTCATTAGGCACAACCATAGTACCATCACCTAAAATAAAATAATAAGCTGGGAATGGTGGAGCAATTCTTGTCAATCCTCTTGTCTCTCTCAATTTTTAAAATTCTCTCTATTAATGTCTTGATGTCTGGGTTTGTTGCACGAGACCATTCATTCTGGGGGTTCTTCATTGTTTGTGTTCCAAAGTCTGATTACTCAGTGTCTGATCTCCCATGGGTCTGTGTGAGACCTATGTTCTTCTTTTGGTTTTTCTTCATTTGTGCAGATTTTCCTCCCTACTTTTTCCTTCCCTCCACTACCCCACTTTCTTTAATTCTGTGATTCAAGGGTGGAGGGGTTGCTTTTACTTCTGTTTGTTCAATCTCCTATTCTTTCTTATGTATATCTTCTTGCTTTGTTCAATTCTGGAGTTGGACTGTAGGTTGTGGGCAGTCCTTTTTGCAGTTTTGAGATTTAATTAAAGGAGGAGCTGTGATTCAAAATCTATCTGTGGATCCCAGTATCCACCAACAGGTGTATGGATAATCTGAGACCCACTTCCCACTGCCTTGGAATCTGTCCATACAGTGGATTTGTAGGTTTACTCCTGAAAGCAAAATGAGGTTAACAAAGGGAAGAGAATGGAGCAGGCAGTGGGGGGAAGAAGCGGGGTGGAGAGAGAGGAGTAAGAGGGAAAACAGGCAAGTGTATCTACTAACAAATGAAAAGACACAAAGACTGAAATAAGTAAAAAGAAAAACAATAACAACAACGACAAACTAACCAACAACCATATGAAAAAACTAAAACATACAATGATGCTAACATACAAGCTAACCAACCTCCTTATTGGTGTGCTATTCCTCTATACAAAGATGGGGTTTACAGAGAAAAAAAAGAAGAACAAAACAAAACAAAACGAAGAATAGAATAAAGTCAGTAAACTAACAGAACCAACTAAGCACACTCTGAGACTCTTCCTTTAAGTCAATGTCCTTTCAGCTCTGATTTCTAGCTGTCTTTGCAGGCTGGTAGAGTTGTTCACCATTAGGTTCAGCAGCCCCTGGCCTGCTGTGAAGGGTGGTTCAGATCTGTGCTCCTTGCTTAGGCTACCACTGTCTATTTATCAAGGGGAAGGAGTTTCTGTCTTTCCCATTTTGATGTTGTTACCTTGTATCCCCAGCAGGTGGTGCAACCTCACTGCTCCATTTGATCTTTATCTGCAGCAGCTGGAGACTGCAAGTCAATGCAAGCCTGGCAGGGCCAAAGTTGGAGGCTGCCCAGGACAGGAGGGAGCAGGCAACGGTAGTGGCGGTGGTGGCCACTGCTTCAAGGTGCAGGCATGGAAGGAGCTCCACAGGCTCTTGGTTATGGACAAGAGCTGGGGCATGGCAGCAGCAGCAGCAGCAATTTCAGTAGATCATGCTTGTGGGGACTTCACGGTCTGGAGCTGTGGTCACCTCAGGCATGGGTGGGGCAATGGCCACAGCAGCAGCATCCATGGCTGTGGTGGTGGCTGAGACCACTGAGGTGGTGGGGCAGTGGCTGTGGTCGAACTCTGTGTGAGGAGCAGGCTGCTGATAATGGGAGCTGCAGCCTCGGGAGAGAGCCAGAGTCTTTATGTGTGTTCTCTTTCACGGAGTGTCTCACAGACCAAGCTGTCCCATCACCATCTTGCCGGAAGTCCCGATTTCATGATATATGTATTTAAACTTATGATATTTTAAGAAATCCATTTGGTAGCTCTATGTTTGTATTTTATAGCTTTTGGGTAATAAGAACCACAATCCTATCAAGGTTGTAAATGTGTCCTGGTGAATATGTACACATTTTCTCTAGGGTGTCTACTTAAGAGTCTTAGTTTTGTGTCTCTTCCTTTGAATGTGACAATTCCAAACTATTCCATCAAATGATTTATACAATTTGATTTATTCAACTATTAATGGACTAAAATTTTACATTCACAACTGTGTGTTCAAAAATTGATGTGACTATTTATTTCCTTTGTCTCCAATATGCTATAATTTTGGTTCACATTTTTACTGAAACTGCACCATAAGACTGAGGCAGAAATGATCATAAACATAAAATAAAGAAAACATAGTGACACATGAACGTTATCAGAGAGATGAATTGTAACTGGCTCATGCACACTTGTGAGGGACAATTCTGCCAATGACTTCCCAACTGACATTCAGTGATGCCACATTGGCATGTTGATCCTGACCAAAGGGTATTTACAGCACAGTGGTAAGCAAGAAACACAGACCAAGGCCTCATAGAAATGATTTTTCAGCCGGGCTCTGTGGCTCAGCCTGTAATCCCACACCTTGGGAGGCTGAGGCGAGTGGATTGCCTGAGCCCATGGGTTCCTGACCCGCCTGGGCAACTTGGCGAGACCTCATCTCTACAATAAATAAAAAATTAGCCTGGCGTGGTAACGCGCGCCTGGATTGCCGGAGCCCAGGAGGTCAAGGTTGCAGTGGCCAGGAGCAGCCACTGCACTCCATTCTGGGCGACAGAGTGAGACTCCAACTGAAAAAAAAAAAAGAAATGATTTTTCAGAGATCTGGTTTAGTAGCACACCACTGGATTGCTCCATCAAACATTGTATGGTGATTCCTAGTGGCAACATCTCTAAAGAAATTAAACAGGCAACATGTTATGAAGAGCAACAGGTAATTATCCTTGAGGAATTATCTTTCTCAGGGAATAATGTGATGCTTTTAATTTATTTAGTTCTTACATCCAATTTCAATGTTATGAGCTGTAGAAACAGAATCAACAGCACATATAAGAAAATATGATAGTTACAAAAAAGAAGAATCTGTCACATGAAAGGGAAGCAGGGCAGAAAGTCACAGAGATGTGAACACAATCTTGCCATGGGTGAAGTAACTTCATGTCGTTGGGGAGACAAAAGATGAAAGAGGGAAGTCAAAGTTAGTCAACAACAAGAAAGAGGGAAGGAATAAACGTTTAGTGAAAGATGACACCTCCAGACACCCCAGACATTTTCTCAACATATGACCATGTGTTCTCCCCTCCACATTCTCAGCAGACAATTCCCCAATGTATGTCTTAGACTTTCTTCCAGAACTTCTTGGTATCATCAGATTTATTTCCAAGTTTCTGTCCGTCTGAATGGTACATTGCTGTCTCTCCTCTTTACCTCCTGGCTGCTTCTTGGGGGCTTCTCTGGCTACACCAAGAATCAAACAGCAGAACCCCGAGGACCACCAGGATCAAGCCTGCCATGCCCATCCGGATGAGATTCCCCACTGTGTAGTCCTGGGGCTGTGAGGCTGGGGATGGTGGGCAGAGAGGATACAGAGGTCAGGGCAGATCAAAATCCCCCAGGATCCCTGTGGTCTACCCAGGGTCCCCACTTCTCTTTGACAGGACCTGACCCTTTGTGCCCAGCTACATACCTGAAAGCATGTTCCCACTCACCAGTCTTGGAGTCTGACTTGTTGTGTGATGGGCTGGTGGTCTCAGCTGTTCCTGTGATCACAAAGGCAAGGGTGTTGGTGAGGAGCTCTAGAGACCTGAGCCTTTTCCCTGGGCTCAATGCTTTTGTATCCCCCACTTCTCATGACAGAACTCAAGTGTAGTCGCTGGAGAAACCCTGTCTCTGCTCTAGCAGGATTTCCTCTGGTCTCTTCATGGAATGCTTTAGCCTCTCTTTGCTTTGTGAATTTGGAGTTTAAGTCTGAATCACATTGGAACAAAATGTAGCTGAGACTCAGGAGCTCAGAGCTAGTGAGAAAAAGGAAGTTCATACTGAATTAATCTCATTCTTGTATTCTCTCAGTTCAGTCTGGGACACAAATAAGCTGATTCTTAGGAGATGAGAATGTTTAGTTTTATTTTTACCAGCAGATGACTCAGGCTCCAGAGTTGAAGGGTTGGTCCTTAGGGCTCCTAAATGTCAGGAGCACAGATAGTGGAATTCTGGGGCTGCCTCCCCTTCATGCCACCTCAGACAGTTCTCCTGTGTGACTCACTGTTCATTTATTATTTCATTACATTATACTATATATATGTACATATATATATGAACACCTACAATGCACACACGCATGCCCATATGCACACAACATATGCAAATATGTACTTCAACTAGTGTTGCCAATGTTTTATAAAAACAGTATTTACATTATTTTTGAAGTGAATCTAGCAGAGAAGACCAATAACAAACATGAAAAACATACCAGATGATCAAACATATGGATGAATATGGGTAGGCTAAAAATATATGTAGATAAATGTACATAGGTATTTGCATGTAGTGTATGTAATCATTCATACATATAAATTTATAAAATTATAGCTATTTATTTATCTATCTATATGTGTATACCTGCATGTATATTTACATTTCAAGTGTTAAAAATTGGCATGCAATTTGGAAATAAAGAAGAAATATTTTTATTTACTTGTGGCTAACACAAAATTTATCAGAAAAGAAGAAGAGGTGAACTTAATAAAGTTGGAGGAATAAGTTTGTACTAAGTTAACGTGAAGAAAACTCAATATATCCACACAGAGAGCTATGTTATAAATAGTTTGGTATTACATTTTAAAGTAGTTAGTCATAGTTATGCATGCTTGTAGTTCCAGCTACTCAGGTGGCTGAGGTGGGAGTATGCTTTGAGCCAGGCTTTTGAATCCAGCAAGGAAAACAACATTCATTAACAACCCTTAAATGTAAACAACGTTGATAAAAATAATGGATAAATTCAATCTATTCAAATGAAAATGGGAGTAGAACTACTTATTTTTAAATAATAAATATAAGTATTCTTTAATGAGCAACACGAGACAATGTCATACAGAGAATGCAGAGTGCAAATGGATTGTAAACAAGACCTGCTGTGGATAATATTCTAACTTGCCCCATGGAGCAGGGGCACGAGCCATCCTCAATCTTGGAAGGGCCCTGAGTATAGAGGTCACCAGGTGAGACAGGAGGGCGACTTCTCTGTGAAGGAGCACATCTGACATGGGCTCCACCCTCACCACAGTGAGATCCCACCGAGGTTGGAGCAGACACTAGCCCTGTCCTAAGAGGGCTCAGGGACCCCCTCATGTGTGGGTGAGGGACTCTATTTTCAGGGTCTCTTGGAAATGAGGAAGAAGGGCTGCCAAGAGAATGTCCATCTGTCCTCACTCCACCTTGCCTAGACTCTTTCTCCTCCTTCAGCCCCAGTATCTCCCATGAATCCACATCAGAGCTGGACCCCAAATACTGCTGACCTAGCCCATTCTCCTCCATCTACTCATCACACTTCTTCCAAGGTAGGATAGGGGACTCTGTCTACTCCTTCAGACTAATCATATGATCTGCAAGTACCCTTGCGTCTCCTCCCAGCCCTCTATGCTCTCTGCTCTGCACTGAAACCAGGGGTTGGAGGTCCCCAAATATGTCCACCTTCTCATGGTCTGGACCCTCCCCTACAGACCCACCCATTTAAATTCCCTCATCATTTACTGTCCCAGAGCTCTCCAAGGGTCAGGAACTTGAGCTGACCCTTTGAATTCAGAGAACACAGGGCCGGGGGACTTCACCTGAGACCACCAGCTCCAGGAGGTTACTGGGGTGTGACAACAGGTAGGGGGAGGTACTGAGTGAGCTGTAGCACCTGTAGGTGCCCCCATGGGCTGAGGCCACAGGACGCATGGTGAACTCGCCCTGGTAATGCTGAGCTTGGATCTTTATACTTAGACGCATGGGGGGACCGGCTGACCCCTCCTTGAACAGAAAGAAAGTGTCCCTTGGGTTCCGTGAGTGACACAGCAGGGTCACGTTCTCTCCTGAGGTCACCGTGGGGCCCGGCTCCACCAAGAGGAAGGGTCTGTCAGAGAGCCATCCTAGAGAGAAGAGGAGGTTGAGGGGCTGCCCCAGCTGGTTCTGAGCCAAGATCTCCCAAGACCCTCTCTCTGGGGACCCTCAATCTCTCGGTCTCCTGTTGTCTCTGAGTCTCTCCCCTTCCTCAGCCCCTCTCTCTGTCTCCCCCTCCCTGGAATTCCTCACCCTTCACCCCAACCATCAGCACCTGGGGCTCCCCCAACAGGGCTTGTGCAGAGTCTGGAGCCCTGACTCAACCCGTTGGTCTCCTCACCTGAGATCAGGATGTCCAGGGGATCGCTGGGGGCCGACCACTGGGAGGAGAGGTTGTGTCCACCATAGCATCTGTACTGACCCCCATGGGAGTCATTCACAGGGCCCAGGGGGAAGTCGGCCTGAGAGATCCCAGCCTGGGGCTGTCTGCCAGGGTGCTGGGTGAGGTATTGTTGCCCCTCCGTGGACAGGGCGAACTTGTCGTAGGCAACATCAGAGCGACACTGGAGGGTCAGGCTCTTGCCAAGGGCCATGACAGGGCCCTGCTGGGCCAGGAGGGAGGGCTTCCTAGACACTCCTGGAGTGAAAGAAGAACTGGGATGGCAGGGCTGGTTCCGCCCACGTTCTCCCTTCTCCGTCCTGGCCCTACAGGTCTCACTGTTCCTCACACTCTGTGTCTCTGACCCCAAAGCCTCTTTTTGTCACCTGGATTGTCTAAGAACATTTCTGACACATACCAGCCCCCCCCGACTCCTGGCCTCTGTCTGCCTGATCTGTCCTCATCTCACAGTAACCAGGATGTAGCAGCCACTAGACCCTGGGCCTTCCTGAGTCGGCCCCTTCCAGGTGAGGGTGACCCAGGGCTCCTCCTTCCCTCTAGAGCCTCCCATGGGGTCTCCTTCACTCCTCAGTTCCTCCATCAACACAGCATTGTAGGGTCCTCACCATGGTCAGCTGTCAATCAAACTCCTAACAACCTGTCTGGTCCCTAAAATGGTATAAGAGAAAGTTGTCACTTCCTCACCTGGGATCAGGATATCTAGAGGATCACTTGGTTCTGACCACACCTGGGAATCATTCCTAAAATAGCCATAACATCTGAACGTCCACCTTTGGCCGGGGTTCATGGGACCCAAAGAGAACTGGTCACTGAAATGCCCATCATGTTGCTGTGAGTCCAGGGACCAGGAGTGCTTGTGTTCACCTTCCTGAATCAGAATGAACTTTTCAAATCTCCTCCAAGAGCCACACTGGAGGGTCACCTTGCCTCCTGATGTCACAACAGGGCTGGGTAGGGTCAGGAGGGTGGGTTTTCTGAAGACTCCTAGGGGAGAAGAAGGCACTGTGTTAGATGGGGATCACACCTTCCATATGATCCCCCCAGGGCTGTGGGGTAGGAGACCCCCTGAGAGGAGAACCTGGGGCTGAGACACCTGAGTGTCCTCTCACCTGTCATCACCAGCTCCAGAGGGTCACTGTAGTATGATGCGTGAGTGTCACTGTAATAGTAACAGTGATATTTTCCTGCATGATGCCTTGTCATCCTGAAGAACAGAAATCACTCTATAAAAAAGATACCTGCACATGCATGCTTATCGCAGCATTGTTCACAATAGCAAGAACCTGGAAACAGCCATGCTGCCCGTCAAAAGAGGACTGGATTAAAAAATGTGGTACATATACACGATGGAATACTACGCAGCCATAAAAAAGAACAAAATCATGAATTTCGCAGCAACCTGGATGGAACTAGAGTCTATAATACTGAGTGACTTCTCACAGAAACAAAGATCCGAGTATCATATGTTCTCACTCATATAATGGACCTTAAACATCCAATGCAATACTATACGAAAATGACTGACCGCACTGGGAAACTATGGTGGGGGGAGGGAGATGGGATTAACAGTAGCAAATATCTGTCTGGGTACGGGGAAACATCCCATATCAACAGGGTGCCTGAATGAAACGCAATTGTATACCTAACCCTTAACTGTATCCCACAACTTCATAATAAAAAAATAAATAAATAATTAAAAAACCCAAAAAACCATAAAAACAACAACAAAAAAACTATGATACTGTCAAAGAAGTTGCCCAACGGTTTGATGAAAATCGACTGCCTTTTTAGCTTGCATATATGCTTGCTATACTAATTTAAATCCAGATATTCCAGAAGGACAATCCACTTTAGCCCTGCATTTTATTTCCTAGTTGGCTCCAGATATTAAACTAAAGCTCCAGACATTGGAGAAAGCACCCCTACTCCCTCAATTTGAGTTCTTAGACCTGGCATACAAAGTCTTTTTTGTTTTTTGAGTTTTTTTTTGAGTTGACAGTATTCCACTCTGTCACCCAGGCTGGAGTACAGTGGCATGCTCATGGCCACCATAGCCTCGACCTGCTAGGTTCAGGCGATCCCTCCACCTCAGACTTCCAAGTAGCTGGAACTACAGTTGTTCGCTACCACGCCTGGCTAATTTTTGGATTTATTATAGAGACGAGGTCTTGCCAAGTTGACCAGGCTGGTCTCAAATCCTGGGCTTGGGCAATCTTTTCCCCTCAGCCTCCCAAATTGCTGGGATGACAGGCTAGAGCCACAGTGCCCGGTCCACAAAGTCTTTAATAATTGAAAGGAGGGGCTGGGCTCAGTGGCACATTCTGTAATCCCAACACTTTGGGAGGCTGAGGTGAGTGGATTGCTTGAGTCCGTGAGTTTGAGATCAGCCCGCTAAACTTGGAAAGACCTGGTCTCTACAGTAAAATAAATAATAGCCGGGCGTGGTAGTGTGGTAGCCTGGCTACTCAGAAGGCTGAGGCGGAAGGATCGCCAGAGCCTAGCAGGTCGACGTTGGGGTGGTCATTAGTCCGTGTGCCACTGCACTCCAGCCTGGGCAAAAGAGTGAGACTCCAACTAAAAAAAAAATAATTGAAAGGAGTAATGAAGGGAGGACAGGAAAGCTAAAATTCAGACCTTCCAGCTTATAGCCTCAGCCCTAACCAGAGTTTAGGAAAGGAAAAACTGAAATAGAGACTTCATTCCTAGGAGATCTGGCAACAAAAGTGTGGATAGCAGCCGCCACCGGGGATCTGTTTCAAGTATCGTCAATCTGGTCACCAGGCTAGAGACTGCACCAAGCTGCCACATTCCACCCCATGCAACAAGTGCAGGCAAGTTGGACATTGGGGAAGGGATTGCCATGTTAACCCAGCCGAACAGAGGCACATTCCCCAACCACCAGGACAGCCGCCAAACTACCAAACTAGGGCTTCTCTAGTACCAGTCATGTGCAGGAAGGCCAGGTCAGTCTGTAAGCTGGACCTGTTGGGTCTGCTTCAAACTGACCAATCTGATTGACACACTTCTGACTCAGTTGCCCCATGCTCCCCTGAGCACTTCATGCAGCCATCTGAAGGCAGAGTGAAAATCTCTATTGCTGGTAGACATATTTCCCTCATCATCGATCCTGGGGCTACCTGCTCAGCTTTAACTGAATATCCTGGTCCTCTCCTTCCTTCTGTTTCCATAGTGGGTGTTGGTGGCATACCAAACCCCTAACCACACCACCCCTTCCTTGCTTGCTGGGAAATCAAATGTTTTCCTGAAGGGAGGGATCCTGAAACACTTAGAATAAACTTTTGCCTCAGCATAACCATTTTTGCTCAGACTTGCCCGCTTTGAATCTAGCACAGGTTAGACATAGATAGATAACTTTCCAATAGGCAGGTTTTAGGAATCGTTTAGGCATTCTGCTGCCAGCCAAGCTGGCAGCCTACCCCAACTCCTGAGATAATTCCCATCAGATGCAAGACAAGGACAGCTCAAGCTTTCACTTCATGGTTTAACTGAGTAATCTCTAAGAAATCTTCAGGCCTCTTAGCTGACTGAAGCCATAGAAATGATAATAAGACCACTTTTTAGCTAAGGAGCTTGTGAATTGGAAACATCTGACAGGTCTCTTGCAGGAAAAGCCTCTTCCCTCCTCTCCTCCAATCTAGCCACCACTCGAGGGCATGATATGCTAATGTATGATGATATCAAGATCTAAGACTCATGTGGCTACAATCAACATCAAACAGCCCTGGACATCCCTTTTGACCCAGACCTCTCTGGGCCCAAACCTCCTTGATCCCAAAGGCTCTTAAATGTTCCCAGTTCTCAGCCTCTCGAGGTCACACTTGCCTCTGACTGTTGGCCTGCTTTTCAATCTATGAAAGGTGAATAATAAACTTTACTTCCTTCTGCTTCTTACTTGGTTGCAATCTTGCATTATTCCCACGGCCCCAGCAGCAGCCCTCCTTGCCTAAGTTTACCCTTTCAACCTTCAAGGCACAGTTGTGAGTAGATAATTCTATACTGTGCCTACTTATTTATTTACTATTTCATTATTATTATTTTTTATTTTTTGGGACAGGGTGTTACTCTGTTGCCCAGGCTGGAGTGCAGTGGCATGATCATATCTCATTGCAGCCATAAACTCCTGGGTTCCAGAAATCCCCTTTTCTCAGCCTCCTGTGTAGCTGGACCTGCAGATGTGTACCACCACACCTGGCTTGCTATGTTGCCCTGGGTGGTCTAGGACCCTTGGGCTTAAGCATTCCTCTTGCCTTGGCCTCCCAAAATGCTGGGATTACAGGTGTGAGTCACTATGCTCAGCTATTTATTTATTTTTATTTTGGGGCACGCTGTCTCCCAGACTTAAATGCAGTGACAGGATCATGGCTCACCACAGCCTCAACCTCCTGAGCTCAGGTATCCTTCTGCCTCAGCATCCCTAGTAGCTGGGACTACTGATGTGAGCCACCATGCTTAGCTTATTTTTTGAATTTGGAAGAGACTAGGTCTTGCTACACTGCCCAGCCTGTTCTTAAATTCCTGGGTTCAAACAATCCTCTCACCTTGGCCTCCCAAAGTGCTAGGATTACAGGTTTGAGCCACTGTGCCCAGCCTAGCTTGTAATTTATTTGTTTTTATGAGTCGGAGTCTCACTCTGTCACTCAGGCTTGAGGGTTGTGGCACACTTATGGCCACCCCAGCCTCGACCTGATGGGCTAAGGCAATCCTCTCACCTCAGTCTCCCAAAGTGCTGGGATTACAAGCATGAGCAACCATGCCCAGCCTAGCATGTAACTTTTTAGTATTGTAAATACAAGGGCTAATAATTAGGTTCATAAACTGTCTGAGAAAAAGTGCTGCATATCTCCTTACTGTATGTCACTATGGTCACCTTTGAAGTACTCTCATTGTGAAGTATGCAATGGTGCCAGTGCCTAGTTCCCCCATCAATGCAAATTTGGAACTCTCTCTGGGATGGCCATCAGAGCTGTCATCATTACTGAGATCTGAAAATTACATTTATGAACTTGTTAAAGTGTGCTTATTTTGGCAACACTGTACAAATAATTGTATTAGAATACTGTCCCTACTCTCCTGACCTGGCCCCCAATAACTGATGGTAATGGTAGTGGTATTCAGCAATGATGTGTGTAGCACTTTTTCTAGAATGAGCTCACAAATTTAATTGTCATACACATAATATAAACCTACCATCAAAACCCATTTTAAGTGTATAGTTTAGTGACATTAAGTGCATTCACATTGCTTTGCAACCATCCCCACCATCCACCTTCAGAACTTCTAATCATTTCCAACAGAAACTCTGTACCAAATAAATAGTAATTTTGCATTCCCACCACCTTTCCCCTGTCTCTTGTGGCCACCAATCTACTTCCTTTTTTATGAGTTTGACTATTCCAGGTACACCACACAAGAGGAATCATATATTTGTTAATTTTGTGTCTGGCTTACCTCATTTAGTATAATGTCTTCAATGTTCATTCATTATTTTTCAGAATTGCATTTTTTAAATTGGGAAATAATAGCCCATGGCATATTTATGCTGTGGTTTGCATGTGTCCCCCATAGTTCATGTGTCTGAAATTTAACTCCAAATGCAATTGTGCTTAAGGTGTGGCCTTTAAGAGGCAACTAGATTATGGGGCCTTCACCATTGTGGGCGGACTCATGTTGCTGTCATGACAGTGAGTTGTCATAAAATTGAGTTTTGTACTTTCTCTTTCTCACCCTCTCTTCTCCTGCCATAACATGATATGGCAAAAGGACCCTTACAAGGTGTGGGTCCCATGATCCTAGACCATTTCTTTTCTATTGAAATGGCCTGTTTTGTGATAGTCTGCCATTACAACACAAACAAATGAAAATTTAAATAAACTTGGGACCAGGAGTGGGATGGTTGCTGGTTATAATAAATACCTAAAGATGTGAAAGCAGGAAGAAGCCAAGATGGCAACGGCATAGGAGGATTTGTGAGATTCTCCGAACTTGAGTTCCCAAAAAGACTCTTACTTTTCTTCCCCCACCCCCCCACCCACTGCCAGCTGCACTGGTCCGAGGCCCGGGGACCCTCTGTTCCATGCAGGGCCGGATATTGCAGCCCCCGTCTGCTGCTGCTGCACTATATATCACTCCTTCCCGGGTCTTGCCTCCCTCCCTGGCTACATTGTCTCGCCCAGCACCCAGCACCAAGCTGCTGGTCACTCAGGTAGGCTCTGGGCACCCGCCCCACAGAGATACTGGTCCCATTTCTGGCTGAAGTACCCTGTGAGGGACCCAGAGCCAATTTTGCCACCCACCGCCTGGCCTTTGGAGCTTTGGAGCTCTGGACTCTGGGCCTACCCTGGTTGAGGCACTCAGCACGTGATCCCATGCTTGTGTAAGGGAACAGCATATCTAAGGAGGTGCTGATCGGAGGCTCTCAGCTCCAGAGGAGGGAACTCCTGACCCCTCCTCCACCCCAGCCTGCTGGTGGCACCCCAGGTCCAGCGCCCAGTTGTGCAACTGATCCCTGGTGCCTCCCACTCCAGCACAGTCCATCACAGAGAATCACACAGGGATCCAGATGAGTGGAGAAAGAAAATATCCATGAAAGTGAAGCTGCCACCTCAGCCATTCTCCAGGCAGAGATTTGCACCACCTATCAGCAGCTTCCACCTCGGTTCCTAAGGTAACATTGCTAAACAGGAGACAAAGCCCCTCCCCTGCTGAATCAGACAAAGGCAACGTTGCAGACCTCCCAGGCAGCAGGCTAAAAACAAAACAAAACAAAGCAAACTCAAGCTGCCAGTATATCTAGCTGCCTGCAAGGAAAATAAAGGGGAGAGGCTGGAGATCAGAGCTGAAAAGACGTTAGACACTCAGGAAAAATTCCAGAGCTAGTCTGATCTCTTATTTTGGCTTTTGATTTTATCATTTTGACTGTTTGTTTTGCTCACTTTTGTTCGCTTTCTGACTTACACTATCTGTTTCATGATTTTGTCGGTCTGTTTCTGTGTAGCTACCAGTATCCTTTAGGGAATTTGGCTCACATGTTTTTTTCACTTCTCTCTGGCCTTGTGTCTCTTTTTCACCCGTTAGTTGGTGTGTATGACTGTTTTCCCTCTCACTCTCCTCTCTTTCTAACTTCCTATTGACCCCCCCTTCCTCCATTATTTTCTTCTTTTGTAACTCCTTTTGATACAGGGACCAAGCATACATACGACTGCACAGACAGATTGTAAGGCAGTGGGAGATAGGTTCCAGTGTGCTCATACACCTGTTGGTGGATGCTGGAATCAGCATATAGATTCTGAATCACAGCTTCACCCTCAATTAAACCTCAAAACTGAAAAAAGTACAGCCCACAGCCCACATTCCAACCTCAAAAGTGAACAAAGCCAGAGGACCCTCATAAGGAAGAATAGGAGATTATACAAGTGAAACAAAAGCAACCCCACCTTCCCTGAAAAGCATAATTAAAGAAGGGGAGGGAAAAGAGGAGAGAGAGAAAAATCTACACAAATGAAGAAAAACCAAAAGAAGAATATGGGTCTCTCCCAGACCCCTGGGAAGGAAGACACTGAGAAAACTGACTTTGGAATGCAAATAATGAAGAGCCCCCAGAATGACTGGTCACAAACTACAAACCTAGATATCAAGACATTAATGGAGACATTAAAAAGAACTGAGGAGAGGCAAGAATAAACTAGGAAGGAGCTGATATCTGAGATAACAGTAATAAAGAATACTGTGAATGAAATAACTAACAAACTGATAAGTATGGAAAGCAGAATTAACCCATCAGAAGAAAGAATCTCAGAGCTTGAGGACCAAAATATAGAACTAACCCAGACTCTTAAAAACACAGAAAACAAGCTTAAAAAGACAGAACAAAACCTTCAAGAGATGAGTGACTACTTCAAGAGACTGAACCTAAGAGTAATTGGCCTTCCTGAGGCAGAAAGAGAGACAGAGACCACACTGGACAAACTATCCATGAGATCATTCAAGAAAACATCCCTTGTAAAACAGTGATGCAAAAATTCAAACACAAGAGAGTCAGAGAACCCCTGCAAGACAATAAATGAGAAGACCAACTCCTAGACACATAATAAATAGCATATTTATTATGTAGGCATAAAAACAAAGTAGGCATAAAAGAAAAGATTCTAAAGGCAGCAAGAGAAAAAGGCCAGATCACCTACCATGGAAGACCAATTGGAATAGCAGCAGATTTATCTACAGAAACCCTGCAGGCTAGGAGAGCTTGGAGCCCTATCTTGAAAGTCCTAAAAGATAAACAATTTCAACCAAGAATAACCAACCTAACCAAGTTAAGCTTCATCAATGAGGGAGAATTAAAATCTTTTCCAGATATCCAATCCCTAAGAACTTATGCTGCAACCAAACCACCTCAATAAGAAACACTTAAGAAACTACTAAACACAGAAGAAAAGGAAAAAAGAACAACGTTCTTCACAAGAGTACAGGAAAAAGAATAAAATACACATGAACCAACACCAAAACCGAAAGAAAGGCAAAAAACCAAGTGGAAGAACAACATCTCTATAAGAACTCTATGATAGGGATGAACTCCCACATTTCAGTAATTAGCCTGAAGTGAATGGACTAAATGCACCACTGAAAAGTCATAGAATGGCAAAATGGATAAAATATCCCTAGGCAACAATATACTACCTTCAAGAGGCCCATCTCACTAGAAAGGACATGCACAGACTCAAAGTAAGAGGATGGGAAACAAAATTCAGGCGAATGGAACACAAAAGAAAGGAGGAATCACGATCCTAATTTCAGGTAAAATACCATTTAAGCTATCAAAAATTAAAAAAGATAGAGAGGGCCACTACATAATGTTAAAAGGTTCACACCATCAACAAGAAATATCTATCCTAAACATATATGCACCCAACATAGGTGCACCAACTTTCATAAAGCAACTTCTAGGAAAACTAAAGAAAGATATTGACTCTAACACCATCATAACTGGTGACTTTAATACCCCACTCACAACCCTAGACAGATCATCAGGACAAAAAATCAGCAAGGGGATCCAGAACCTCAATGTGACTTTGGACCAAATGGACTTAATTGATACCTACAGAACACTCCATTGAAAGACCACAGAATACACATTCTACTCATCACCGCATGGAATGTATTCTAAGATCGACCACATAATCGGCCATAAATCAAGCAGAAGCAAATTTATAAGGACTGAAATTTTACCATGCTACTTTTTGGATCACAGTGGAATAAAAATAAACATTAACACCAACAAGGTCCCCTGAAACCCACAAAGACATGGACACTAAACAGCATGATGCTAAACAACTTCTGGGTCAATGATGAAATCAAAACAGATATCAAAAGATACCTGGAAACAAATGAAAAAGAAGAAACATCTTACCAAAATCTCTGGGAAGCCATGAAAGCTGTAGTAAGGGGGGAATTTATATCCCTACAAACGTACATGAAGAAAATGGAAAGATCACAAATTAACAGCCTAACAAGCCACCTAAGGAAGCTGGAAAAGCAAGACCACAAAAACCCTAATTCCAGCAGAAGAATCCAGATCACCAAAATAAAAGCCCAAATCCAGGACATAGAAGACAAAAAGATAATGCAAAAAAAAATCAATGAAACAAAAAGCGGTTCTTCGAAAGGATAAGCAAGATTGACGGTCCCCTAGCTAGACTGACCAAGAAAAAAAGAGAAAAAACCCAAATATGCACAATCAGAAACACAAAAGATGAAGTGACATCTGACCCTGAAGAAGTACAAAAGATAATTAGACGTTACTATGTACTTTTGCATGGAAACAAACTTGATAACCGTGAGGAAATAGAGGACTTTCTGACATCACACAACCTACCTAGGTTGAAACAAGAAGAAATTGAGACCCTAAGTAGACCAATAACAATCAAGGAAATCAACTACATAATAAGAAAACTACTTACGAAAAAATAAAAGCCCTGGTCCAGATGGCTTTCCAGCAGAATTCTACAGACATTTAAGGAGGAGCTGATATCAATCCTACTGAAGGTATTCCAGGCGATTAAGAAAGATGGCACTCTCCCCAAATCATTTTACGAAGCCAACATCACATTGATACCCAAGCCCGGTAAAGATCCAACAAAGAAAGGGAACTACAGGCCAATATCCTTGATGAACATAGATGCAAAAATTCTCAACAAGATCCCAACAAACTGGATTAAACAATACATCTCAAAAATTATCGATCATGACCAAGTAGGCTTCATACCTGGGATGCAAGGCTGGTTCAACATTCGTAAAACCATAAATATAATTAAATACATCAACAGATGTCAAAAAAACCCCACATGATTATATCATTAGATGCAGAAGAAGCTTTTGATAAAATCCAGCACCCCTTCTTGATAAAAACCCTCGAACATCTAGGCATACAGGGAACATACCTCAAAATAGTAAAAACCATCTACGAGAAACCCACAGCTAGCATACTCCTAAATGAACACAAATTGGAACCATTTCCCCTGAAAATCGGAACAAGACAAGGATGCCCACTCTCACCCCTCCTGTTCATCATCGTATTGGAAGTCCTGGCTAGAGCAATCAGAGAAGAGAAGGCAATCAGGGGTATCCAAATAGGAAAAGAGGAAGTCAAGTTACCTCTCCTTGCAGATGATATGATTGTGTACCTTGAAAACCCAAGATAATCTGTCAAAAACCTCCTTACACTGATAAAGGCCTTTGGCAAAGTCTCAGGATACAAAATAAGTGTGCAAAAGACAATCACATTTCTTTACACCAATAATAAACCAACAGAAACCCAAATAAAAACCTCAATTCTATTAACAATAGCCACACACACACACACACACACAAAGAAATACCTTGGCATCTTCCTAACCAGAGAATTGAAAGACCTTTACAATGAAAACTACAAAACACTGCTCAAAGAAATCAAAGATGATACAAACAAGTGGAAAAATATCCCATGCTCACGAATTGGAAGAATCAACATTGTGAAGATGTCCATCTTACCTGAGGCAATCTACAAATTCAATGCAATACCCATCAAACTACCAGCAACATTCTTCTCAGACCTAGAAAAAACAATAGAGGAATTCATATGGAAACACAAATAACTAAGATTAGCCAGAACAATCCTCAGCAAAAAAATCAAAGAAAAAAAAAAATCAAAGCAGTTGGTATAACATTACCAGACTTCAAACTTTACTATAAAGCAACCATAATCTAAACAGCGTAGTATTGGTACAGGAACAGGCATATAGATCAATGGAATAGAATTGAGATTCCAGAAGCAAAACCTCAATTTCTCAACCAACTCATCTTCGACAAAGCCTCCACCACTCACCCCTGGGGAGAGGAGAACCTATTCAGTAAATGGTGCTGGGAAAACTGGCTGACCACATGCAGATTGAAACAGGACCCCTATCTATCCCCATACACAAAAATTAACTCCAAATGAATCAGAGACCTAAATGTAAAACCTCAAACTATAAGAACCTTAGAAAATGAAGAACATACCCTCATGGATTCGGAACTGGCATCCAATTCCTGAAAAAAACTGAAACCCACAGGTCGTAAGAGAGAAGATAGACAAGTGGGACCTTATTAAACTGACAAACTTCTGCAAAGGCAAAGAAACCATCAAGAGAGAAGGGAGACAGCCCACAGACTGCGAAAAAGTATTTGCCAACACCAGGTCTGACAGACGTTTAACATCTTGGATCTACAAGGAAATCAAATGTGCTGAAAATAAAAAAACAAACAACCCCATTATAAAATGGGCAAAAGATATGAACAGACACTTCACAAAAGAAGACATCCGAGAGACCAACAGACACATGAAGAAATGTTCAACCTCACTAATCATCAGGGAGATGCAAATCAAAACCACACTGAGATACCACCTAACTCCAGTCAGAGTGGCAATTATCAACAACTCAAAAAATAACAGCTGCTGGAGAGGGTGTGGTGAAAAGGGAACACTTCTACGCTGTTGGTGGGAGTGTAAATTAGTGCAACCTCTGTGGAAAGCAGTGTGGCGATTCCTAAAAGCTCTAAATATCAACCTCCCATATGACCCTGCAATCCCCCTACTGGGAATATATCCTGAAGAACTCAAATCACTTTATAAAAAAGATACCTGCACACATATGTTCATCACAGCATTGTTCACAATAGCAAGAACCTGGAAGCAACCATGCTGTCCATCAAAAGAGGACTGGATTAAAAAAATGTGGTACATATACACGATAGAACACTATGCAGCCATAAAAAAGAACAAAATTATAAATTTCTCAGCAAACTGGATAGAACTAGATTTATAATACTGAGTGACCTCTCACAGAAACAAAAATCTGAGTATCACATGTTCTCACTCATATAGTGGACCTTGAACATCCAATGTAATATTATAAGAAAATGAGTGACAGTAGTGGGAAACTATGGGGGGGAGGGAGATGGGATTAACGGTAGTAAATATCTATCTGGGGATGGGGAAATACTTCTTATCAACAAGGGAGCCTGAACAAAATGTACTTGTATATGTAACCCTTAACTGTACCCCACAAAGCATAATAAAAAATATTGAGTATAAAAGATTTTTTTTTCTTTTTTTTGAGTTGGAGTCTCACTCTGTCGCCCAGACTGGAGTGCAGTGGCCATTCCTGGCCACCGCAGCCTCGACCTGCTGGGCTCCAGCGATCCTTCCACCTCAGCCTTCCGAGTAGCCAGAATTACAGGTGCATGCTACCACGCCCGGCTGATTTTTGATTTATTGTAGAGATGGGGTCTTGCCTGCCCAGGTGGGTCTTGAGCACGCGGTCTCAGGCAATCCACTCACTTCAGCCTCCCAAAGGCGTGGGATTACAGGCTGAGCCACCGAGCCCAGCTAAAAAAAATTTTTTTAAAACCCTAATTAAAAAAAAAAAAAAAAAAAAACCTTTGGGAAATGGAGGACTTTCTGTCATCACACAACCCACCTAGGTTGAAACAAGAAGAAATTGAGACCCTAAATAGACCAATAACAATGAAGAAAATTGACTATGTAATAAGAAAACTACCTACAAAAAAAAAGCCCTGTACCAGATGACTTTTCAGCAGAATTCTACAAGACATTTAAGGAAGAGCTTATACCAATCCTACTAAATATATTCCAGGCGATTTAGAAAGATGGAACTCTCCCCAAATCAGTTTACGAAGCTAACATCACATTGAAACCCAAGTCAGGTGAAGACCCAACAAAGAAATAGAGCTACAGGAGAATATCTTTGATGAACATAGATGCAAAAATTCTCAACAAGATTCTAGCGAACCAAATTCAACAACACATCTCAAAAATCATCCATCATGACCAAGTAGGCTTCATCCCTGGGATGCAAGGCTGGTTCAACATTCATAAAACCATAAATGTAATTAAATACATCAACAGATGTCAAAACAAAAACCACATGATCATGTCATTGGATGCAGAAAAAGCTTTTGATAAAATCCAGCACCCCTTCTTGATAAAAACCCTCGAACATCTAGGCATACAGGGAACATACCTCAAAATAGTAAAAGCCATCTACGAGAAACCCACAATCAGCATATTCCTAAATGGACAAAAACTGGAACCATTTCCCCTGAAAACTGAAAAAAGACAAGGATGCCCATTCTCACCCCTCCTGTTCAAGATAGTATTGGAAGTCCTGGCTAGAGCAATCAGAGAAGAGAAGGCAATCAGGGGTATCCAAATAGGAAAAGAGGAAGTCAATCTATCTCTCTTTGCAGATGACATGATCGTGTACCATGAAAACCCAAGAGAATCTGTCAAAAACCTCCTTACACTGATGAAGTTCTTTGGCAAAGTCTCAGGATATAAAATAAATGTGTAACTGACAATCGCATTTCTTTACCAATATAAACAAACAGAAACCCAAATAAAAAACACAAATCCATTCACAATAGTCACAAAAAAATGAAATACCTTGGCATCTTCCTAACCAGGAACGTGAAAGACCTGTACAATGAAAACTGCAAAACACTGCTCAAAGAAATCAAAGATGATACAAACAAATGGAAAAATATCCCATGCTCATGGATTGGAAGAATCAACATTGTGAAGATGTCCATCTTACCTAAGGCAATCTACAGATTTAATTCAATACCCATAAAATTACCAGCAACATTCTTCTCAGATCTAGGAAAAACAACACAGGAATTCATATGGAAACACAAATGACCAAGAATAGCCAGAACAATCCTCAGCAAAAAACAAAACAAAACAAAACAACAACAACAACAACAACAACAAAAAACAAAGCAGGCGGTATCACATTACCAGACTTCAAGCTTTACTATAAAGCTACCATAATCTAAACAGCTTGGCATTGGTATAGGAACAGGCATATAGACCAATGGAATATAGTTTAGATTCCAGAAGCAAAACCTCAATTTCTCAACCAACTCATCTTCGACAAAGCCTCCACCATCTACCACTGGGGAGAGGAGAACCTATTCAGTAAATGTTGCTGGGAAAAATGGCTGACCACATGCAAAAGTTTGAAACAGAACCCCTATCTATCACCATACACAAAAATTAGCTCTAAATGGATCAGAGACCTAAACGTAAAACCTCAAACTATAAGAACCTTTGAAAATGAAGGGCATACCCTCATGGAAATTGGAACTGGCATCCAATTCGTGAAGAAACCCGAAACCCACAGGCCATAAGAGATTAGATAGACAATTGGGATCTCGTTAAACTGACAAGCTTCTGCAATGTCAAAGAAACCATCAAGAGAGCAGGGAGACAGCCCACAGACCGTGAAAAAGTATTTGCCAACTCCAGGTCCAACAAAGGCTTAACATCTAGGATCTACAAGGAACTCAAACGTACTGAAAAGAAAAATACAAATAACCTCATTATAAAATGGGCAAAAGATATGAACAGACACTTCTCAAAGGAAGACATCTGAGCAGCCAACAGACACCTGAAGAAATGTTCAACCTCACTAATCATCAGGGAAATGCTAATCAAAACCACACTGAGATACCACCTAACTCCAGTCAGAATGGCAATTATCAATAACTCAAAAAATAACAGTTGCTGGAGAGGGTGTGGCGAAAAGGGAACACTTCTACACTGTTGGTGGCATGTAAACTAGTGCAACCTCTGTAAAAAACAGTATGGCGATTCCTAAAAGCTCTAAATATTGACCTTCCATATGACCGTGCAATCACCCTACTGGGAATATACCCTGAAAAACTCAAATCATTCTATAGAAAAGATACCTGTACATGTATGTTTATCACAGCATTGTTCACAATAGCCAGAACCTGGAAGCAACCATGCTGCCCATCAAAAGAGGAATGGATTAAAAAAATGTGGTACATATACATGATGGAATACTACACAGCCATAAAAAAGAACAAAATCATGAATTTTGCAGCAATCTGGATGGAACTAGAGTCTATAATACTGAGTGACCTCTCACAGAAACAAAGATCTGAGTATCACATGTTCTCACTCATATAGTGGACCTTGAACAGGCAACATAATACTATAAGAAAATGACTGACAGTGGTGTGAAACTATGGGGTGGGGAGGGGAAGGGAGATGGGATTAACGGCTGTAAATATCTGTCTGGGTACGGGGAGACATCTCTTATCAACAAGGGTGCCTGAACGCAGCATATTTGTATACCTAACCCTTAACTGTACTCCACAATATCATAATAAAAAATATTGATTAATTAAAAAAGAGCAAATATTCATGAGAAATAAAATGTGGCACATATATACGATACAGTATTATGCAGCCATAAAGAAGGACAAAATTATGGACTTTCTAGAAACTTGAATGGATTTGGATCCTATAATACTCTGTGATCTTTCACAGAAACAAGGAACTGAGTACCACATGTATTCAACCAGAAGTGGACCTGACGACCTATCATAACACTAAAAAAAAGGGACTGGCAGTAGCAGGACACTGACAGATGAAGGAGAGGAGAGTATATAACATCAATCAATAAACGTGCCTGATTATAATTCAGGCAAAATGTGGTCTAATGGGAGACCCAAAACTTCATCTGAACCTAGACCACTTATTTACCCAATCCTTACTTGTACCCTACATCTTTAAAATAAAATAAAATAATCCAATAAAATGATAAAATAATTCAATATAGTGATCACTATCAAAATATTCATTTATTCAAGGAAAAGACATAGTTAAAGTGAGAATTCTGTAATTGGAAAACAGAATTGAGGGAATTTTCCAAAATGCAGTATATATAGACTGTAAGTGGAAATTTAAGGTAATTGTGGGAAGAGAATGAGAAGGGAGGAAGTCATATCATTTGTAAATGGCAGAAGAAAAAGGGAGAATGAAGTCTAGCAACAATTCAAGGGATAAAGAGTTAAACATTTTACAGAAATGTATACAGATCATCTACATGCTAGAGTGCATCAATTGTATGTTGACCCTTCATGGTCACATATAGAAAGTAAACAATAAATTAAAAAATATATTATATCACAGTAACCTGGATGGACTTAGAGTCTATAATACTGAGTCTTTCACAGAAGCAAAGAACTGAGTATCACGTGTTCTCACTCATAAGAGGACCTTGAACAGTTATTGTAATACTATAAGAAAAAGATTGGCAGTAATAGGAAACTGCCCGGGGTGGGGATAGGAGGTGAACTGACAATAGTGGGAATCTACTGGGTGGGGGGGCACACCTCATCAACAAGAGTAACTGAATAATGAACATTTGTATACCTAATCCTGAATTGTATGCAGTATTTTTAAAATAAAAAAATTAAAAGAGAAAAAGCATATTCTAGACTGGACTGCAGCTTACAAATGGTATTTCTATATTTTGTAATTTTCAACTCATTACAAGATTAGAGACTTGGCCTGGAAATATTAAAAAAATCTTAAATTTACTTTTTAGACAAAATGCAAATTATTGCCAATAGAATATTATGCTCTTTGGGATTAGACCTCCCAATAGCAAAAGCAAATGTCAGATTATATTTTTAAAATACCCTCAAAAATTAATTGTGAGTCAAATATTTTATACCCAAATTATCAAAGGAAAAGGTGAAAAGGTCAGTAGGAAACACAGTTAGGCATCAGGAGGACAGGGATAAGATAGACCCGTTGGGATGGTGTCTCCCAAGCTAAAATCACCACATCAGGCACTTTACCTTTGTGAGGGATAAGGAGGAATGAAAGGGTAGGTCCTTAACCATCAGATGTACTTTCTTTTTCAAGTATATTACTTAGTTTAAGGAAATATTCAATATCTAGATAGAGCAAGGTGTAAATCAAGGGGATTTCAGAGCTGTAAGTTTCTAGATATTTTACTGTTTTATGCACAGTAAATGCAATTTTAAGTAATGTAATTAAGTAAGAATATTAATGAAGTCAAAATGCAGGATGTAAGATCTCATAGTGAGGAAAATTGAAAAAAAATTGAAAGCACATGTAAAACATGTATAATTTCACACATGCCCAAATGAAGCATCTGTGATTACTCAGAGTCAGCTACAGTATAATTTTTTTTGAAATGGAGCCTCACTCTTTCAACCAGTCTGTAGTGCAGTGGCATGCTCACAGCCACTGCAACCTTGATCTGCTGGACTCAGGTAATCCGTCTTCCTCAGTCTGCTAATTAGCTGGAACAACAGGTGTGTACCATCACATCTAGCTAATTTTTTGATATGTTGTAGAGATGAGGTCTTGCCATGTTGCCCAGGTTGGACTCAAACACCTGGACTCAGGCAATACTCTCACCTCTGCCTCCCAAAGTGCTGGAATTACAGGCATGAACCACTGCATCCAGCAGCTACAGTGAAATTTAACCTGCCTTTCCAAATGAAAAAGATAAATGGATGTTGAAGTGTATGTAATTAGAAATAAAGATCTGAGTACCACATGGTCATCAGCATACCCTGAACAATTATCATAATACTATAAGGATACTATAGGTATTATGGTAAGAATTACTATAATACCTATAAGAAATGAATTGGCAGTAGTAGGAAACTGCAAGTGGGGGGGGACATGTCTTCAATAAGGGTACATTGTCTCAAACCAGATGAAGTGGGGACTAAAGTGAGGCCAAAACTTTATCTGTACAACAAATATTTGTAGACCTAATCCTGAATTGTACCCATCTTTAAAATATAAAATTTAAAAAGTATGTAATTGAATAACAAAATGGGCAAAATATTCCAAATTAATCATGTATTACCCTTCATGTAAAAGATTACTAAATTCACTTAAGAATGAGTTGAGGCTCCCGCCTCCCGCGGCCCCGGCGCTCCCGCCTCCCGCGGCCCGGCGCTCCCGCCTCCCGGGGGCCCCGGGCGCTCCCGCCTCCCGGGGCCCCCGGGCGCTCCCGCCTCCCCGGCGCTCCCGGCGCCCGGCGCTCCCGGCGCCCCCGGCGCTCCCGGCGCCCCGGCGCTCGGCCCGCGCAGCTCATCAAAACCCCGGGCCTGAGGGAGATCCACACAAATCGCTTCAAGGAAGATCTGCGGGGATTTCTGCCAAATCTCCTGTGTCTGAGATTGTGCTGCTGGCTCGCGTGGGGCTTCTGTTGCCTGCTCAGAGGCAGGCAGCCATCTTGTTCCTGCCCGGGCCCCACCCCCTCTGGGGCGAGCAGATGAGATAGCACCACCTGCTGGCGACTCAAGGTAACAACACCGAAACGGGAGAAATAAGCCTGATAAAGACATAGACCAAACTGCTGAAGGAAAGCTGACCTGAGCTGCCCTTTCAAAACATATCAGGGGCAATTGACTCTAACTGCAAACTAATTCACCGGCTTGAAAAAAAACTACAAATCAGACCTGAAAGGACATTGGACTTAAACGAAAGGTCTCAGAGTGTGCTTCATTGATTCTATTAGTTTAATGACTTAATTCTATTCCTACAGTATTTTTCCCCCTTTTTTCTTTTTTCCCTTTTTCCTTTTTTCTCTTTTCTTCTGTCTGAAAACCCATGTCTTTGTATAGAGGAACAACACACCAATAGGTGGTTGGATACCCGGGTATGTTAGCATCACAATATGTTTTATTTGTGGTTGTATGAGAGTTGGTTCGACTGTAGCTGTGGTCCATCATTTTTAGCTGTTTTAGTATAGACCTCTCTCTCTATTTGTTGGCACACTCGTTAGTTTCCTCCCTTACTTCTCTATCTCTCCACTCCCCTCTTCAACCCACTATCTGCTCCATTCTCCCCCCCCTGCTAACCACATTTTATTACAGGGAGTAAACCTACAGCCCCACTGCACGGACAGACTCCAGGGCAGGGGGAAGTGGGTTCCACATTATCCACACGCCTGTCAGCGAACAGCAGGACCTGCAGACAGATTTTGAATCACAGCTCCCCTTAAATACATCTCAAAACTGCAAAAAGGACCACCCCCAAACCTACAGTGCAACTTCAAAATTGAACAAAGTAAGACGACATACATAAAGAATGGGAGATTGAATGAACAGAAGTAAAACCAGTCCCTTTACCCCTGAAAAACAAAATTTAAGAAGACGGTGACGTGGAGGGAAGGAAGAAGTAGGGAAGTGGAAAAACCGCACAAATGAAGAAAAACCAAAGAAGAATATAGGGCTTACACAGACCCCTGGGAGATCAGACAATGAGAAAACAGATTCTGGAACACAGACAATGAAGACTCCCCAGAATGACTGGCTACATGCAACAAACCCAGACATCAAAACATTAATGGAGAAAATTTAAAAAAAATTGAGGAGAGACAAGAGGAAAATAGGAAGGAGCTGTTGTCAGAAATGACAGCAGTAAAGAATACTGTGATGGAAATGAACAACAGACTAATAAGCATGGAAAGCAGAATCAGCCAAGCAGAAGAAAGAATCTCAGAGCTCGAAGACCAAAACACAGAACTAACCCAAACTGTCAAAAGCATAGAAAAGAAGCTCAAAAAGACAGAACAAAACCTGCAAGAGATGAACGATCACTTCAAGAGACCAAACCTGAGAATAATTGGGCTTCCTGAGGCAGAAAGAGAAACAGAAGCCACACTGGAACAAACATTCCATGAAATCATTCAAGAAAACTTCCCTCATCTCAGTAAAGATGAAAAAATTCAAACACAAGAGATTCAGAGAACCCCTGCAAGACAACAAACGAGAAGCCCAAACTCCCAGACACATAATAATTCGCCTAAACAAAGTAGCTATAAAAGGGAAAAATCCTAAAGGCAGAAAGAAAAAAGGCCAGACTACCTACCAGGGAAAACCAATCCGAATAGCAGCAGATTTATCCACAGAAACCCTTCAGGCCAGGAGAGCCTGGAGCCCTATCTCAAAGTACTAAAAGAGAAACAATTTCAACCAAGAATAACCTACCCAGCCAAACTAAGCTTCATTAGTGAGGGGGAATTAAAATCTTTTCCAGACATCCAATCCCTAAGAACCTACGCTGCCACCAGACCACCGCTACAAGAAACACTCAAGAAAGTACTGAACACAGAAGAAAAAGAAAAAAGAACATCAGCATTCTTCACAAGAGTACAGGCAAAAGATTAAAAACACACCTGAACCAACTCAAAACCCAAAGAAAAACAACAAATAAACAGTAACAACTCTGTAAGAACCTTTGACAGGGATCAACTCTTGCATTTCAATTATTAGCCTAAATGTGAACGGACTAAATGCACCACTGAAAAGACATAGATTTGGGAAAATGGATAAAATATCATCAGGCAACAATCTATTGCCTTCAAGAGACTCACCTCACTAGAAAGGACACCCAGACTCAAGGTAAGAGGATGGGAAACAGTCTTTCAGGCGAACGGAATACAAAAGAAAGGAGGAGTAGCCATCTTAATTTCAGACAAAAAATCCTTCAAACTATTAAAAATCAAAAAAGATACAGAAGGTCACTACATAATGATAAAAGGTTCAATCCATCAACAAGAAATATCTATCCTAAACATATATGCACCCAACATAGGTGCACCAACCTTCTTAAAGCAACTTCTTGGAAAACTAAAGAAAGATATTGACTCTACACTATCATAACTGGGGACTTTAAAACCCCACTCACAACCCTAGACAGATCAACAGGACAAAAAATCAGCAAGGAGATCTGGAACCTCAATGTGACCTTGGACCAAATGGACTTAATTGATACTTACAGAACACTCCATCCAAAGACCACAGAATACACATTTTACTCATCACCACATGGAAATATTCTAAGATCGACCACATACTCGGCCATAAATCAAGTATAAGCAAATTTAAAAGGACCGAATTCTACCAACACCTTCTCGGACCACAGTGGAATAAAAATAAAAATTGACACCAACAAAGTCCCCCCAAAACCCCCAAAGACATGGACACTAAACAGCATGATGCTAAACAACTCCTGGGTCAATGACGAAATCAAAACAGGGGTCAAAAGATACCTGGAAACAAATGAAAATGAAGAAACATCTTACCAAAATCTCTGGGATGCCCTGAAAGCTGTAGTAAGAGGGGGAAATTTTTATCCCTACAAACACACATGAAGAAAATGGAAGGAACAGAAATTCACAATCTAACAAGCCACCTAAAGAAGCTGGAAAAGCAAGACCACAAAAACCCTAATTTCAGCAGAAGAATCCAGATCACCAAAATAAAAGCCCAAAACCAGGACATAGAAGACAAAAAGATAATTGAAAAAATCAATGAAACAAAAAGCTGGTTCTTCGAAAGAATAAACAAGATCGATGGTCCCCTAGCTAGACTGACCAAGAAAAAACGAGAAAAAAAAAAAATAAGCATAATCAGAAACACAAAAGATGAAGTCACATCTGACCCTGAAGAAATACAAAAGATCATTAGAGACTACTATGTACACTTGTATGGAAACAAACTTGAAACCACAAGGAAATGGAGGACTTTCTGACATCACACAATCTACCTAGGTTGGAACAAGAAGAAATTGAGTCCCTAAATAGACCAATTACAATCAAGGAAATCGACTACGTAATAAGAAAACTTCCTACAAAAAAAAGCCCTGGTCCAGATGGCTTTCCAGCAGAATTCTACAAGACATTCAAGGAGGAGCTGATACCAATCCTACTGAAGGTATTCCAGGCGATAGAAAAAGATGGAACTCTCCCCAAATCATTTTTTGAAGCCAAAATCACACTGATACCCAAGCCAGGTAAAGATCCAACAAAGAAAGAGAACTACAGGCCAATATCTTTGATGAACATAGATGCTAAAATTCTCAACAAAATCCTAGCAAACAGGATTCAACAATACATCTCAAAAAACATTCACCATGACCAAGTAGGCTTCATTCCTGGCATGCAAGGCTGGTTCAACATTCGTAAAACCATAAATGTAATTAAATACATCAACAGATGTCAAAACAAAAACCACATGATCATATCATTAGATGCAGAAAAAACTTTTGATAAAATCCAGCACCCCTTCTTGATAAAAACCCTTGAACATCTAGGCATACGGGGAACATACCTCAAAATAATGAAAGCCATCTACGAGAAACCTACAGCCTGCATACTCCTAAATGGACAAAAATTGGAACCAATTCCCCTGAAAACTGGAACTAGACAAGGATGCCCACTCTCTCCCCTCCTGTTCAACATAGTATTGGAAGTCCTGGCTAGAGCAATCAGAGAAGACGAGGCAATCAGAGGTATTCAAATAGGAAAAGAGGAAGTCAATTTATCTCTCTATGCAGATGATATAATGGTGTACCTTGAAAACCCAAGAGAATCTGTTAAAGGCCTCCTTACATTGATAAAGGCCTTTGGCAAAGTCTCAGGATACAAAATAAATGTACAAAAGACAATCGCATTTCTCTACACCAATAATAAACAAACAGAAACCCAAATAAAAAACACAATTCCATTCACAATAGCCACAAAGAAAATGAAATACCTTGGCATCTTCCTAACCAGAGACGTGAAAGACCTTTACAATGCAAATTACAAAACACTGCTCAAAGAAATCAAAGCTGACATGAACAAGTGGAAAAATATCCCATGCCTATGGATCGGAAGAATCAACATTGTGAAGATGTCCATCTTACCTAAGGCAATCTACAAATTCAATGCAATACCCATTAAATTACCAATAACATTCTTCTCTGACCTAGAAAAAACAACACAGGAATTCATATGGAAACACAAACGTCCAAGAATAGCCAGAACAATCCTCAGCAAAAAAAACAAAGCAGGTGGTATCACAATACCAGACTTCAAACTTTACTATAAAGCTACAATCATCAAAACAGCTTGGTATTGGTACAAGAACAGGCATATAGATCAATGGAACAGAATTGAGATTCCAGAAGCAAAACCTCAATTCCTCAACCAACTCATCTTCGACAAAGCCCCCACCACCTACCAATGGGGTGAGGAGAACCTATTCAGTAAATGGTGCTGGGAAAACTGGTTGACCACATGTAGAAGATTGAAACAGGACCCTTATCTATCCCCATGCACAAAGGTTAACTCCAAATGGATCAGAGACCTAAATGTAAAACCTCAAACCATAAGAACATTAGAAAAGGAAGGAAATAGTCTCATGGAAATCGGAACGGGCATCCAATTCCTGTACAAAACCCAAAACCCACAGGACTTAAGAGAGAAGATAGACAAATGGGACCTTATTAAACTGACAAGCTTCTGCAAAGCCAAAGAAACCATCAAGAGAGTAGGGAGACAGCCTACATACTGGGAAAAAGTATTTGCAAACTCTAGGTCTGACAAAGGCTTAACATCCTGGATCTACAAGGAACTGAAACGTACTGAAAAGAAGAAAACAAGCAACCCCATTATAAAATGGGCAAAAGATATGAACAGACACTTCACAAAAGAAGACATTCGAGCAGCCAACAAACACATGAAGAAATGCTCAACCTCACTAAACATCAGGGAGATGCAAATCAAAACCACACTGAGATATCACCTAACTCCAGTCAGAATGGCAATTATCAACAACTCAAAAAATAACAGCTGCTGGAGAGGCTGTGGTGAAAAGGGAACACTTCTACACTGTTGGTGGGAGTGTAAGCTAGTGCAACCTCTGTGGAAAACAGTGTGGCGATTCCTGAAAGCTCTAAATATTGACCTTCCTTATGACTCTGCAATCCCCCTACTGGGAATATACCCTGAAGAACACAAATCACTCTATAAAAAAGATACCTGTACACGTATGTTTATCGCAGCGTTATTCACAATAGCAAGAACCTGGAAACAACCATGCTGCCCATCAAAAGAGGACTGGATTAAAAAAATGTGGTACATATACACGATGGAATACTACGCAGCCATGAAAAAGAACAAAATCATGGATTTCGCAGCTACCTGGATGGAACTAGAGTCTATAATACTGAGTGACCTCTCACAGAAACAAAGATCAGAATATCACATGTTTTCACTCATATAATGGACCTTGAACATCCAATGTAATACTATAAGAAAATGACTGATGGTACTGGAAAATTATGGGGGGGGATGGGATTAACAGTAGCTAATATCTATCTGGGACTGGGAAAACACCTCTTATCAATAGGGTGCCTGAATGAAACGTAATTGTACACCTAACCCTTAACTGTACCCTACAAAACGATAATAAAAAATACTGATTATAAAAAAAAAAAAAAAAAAAAAAAAAGAATGAGTTGAACAGTATCAAGCACTCAGGGACACCCAATCCTCAAGCACAAAATAATAATACCATCTAAAATAAAGTTGCAAAAAATGATATCAATAAGGGAAGAAAGGCATTCTATAAGGAACTATTGACAATATTAATATTAAACACAATGTAATAGAAACAAATATGTTTTAAAAAACTGGTATTTTCTGTTTTAAAGAGGCTATTAAAATGATTAATAAACTCAGAAACTTTCATGTATCTAATGATATGTCTTTGAAATACATATGGCATAAATTGATGCGTATTTGCTGATTAAAACAACCATTTATTAAAATTTGATAGAATAAGAAGGCAAAAGAAAATTTATGAGCAAATAAGCATAGATTAATTCTCAGTCTAACATATATACATACATATGGTGACACTATCTAATCATATATTACAGAGTTTGTATACAAAACACACAAATTATGATACATATTTACACACATATTTTATTGTGTATATATTCACTTATTATATCCATATATACTAGGTGTCTATATATGTAATACATGGGTGTGCTACTCTATTGTATGTGTTTTTGTGTGTATATATACACGCATATCCATTATATATATATCCATTATATATGCGTGTGTGTGTGTGTGCATGTGTGTAATCAACAAGGATAGAAAGCACATATTTAAGGTTGTCAATGGCCATAAAATATGAGGTGTTACACAAGAAAGGAAATATCTCTGAATCCTTCTAAATGGCCATCTGATACATTATGTTCCTTACTCTAGTGCAATTTTATTTTGAGCTGAAATCTCACTCTGTTGCCCAGGCTCAGGGCAGTGGCATGCTCTTGGCCACTGCAACCTCGACCTGCTGGTCTCAGGTGATCCTCCTGCCTCAGCCTTCCAAGTAGCTGGAACTCAGGCACATGCCACCATGAATGGTTAATTTTTTGATATATTTTAGAGATGAGGTCTGGCTAAGTTGCCCAGGCTAGTCTCAAAACCTTGGCTTAGGTGATCCTCTTATCTTGCCTCCCAAATTGCTAGGATTATAGGCATGAACCACTACATCTAGCCCACTGTAGTGCAATTTAGTTAGCAATTAACAATAAAAAATATGATGAAAAAACTCATTACTAATGCAAATTAAAACTCAAATAATTTTGTGGTATATGTATTTAAACTTATGCTATTCTAGTACATTTTTTATGGATATATGTTTGCATTTTATAGGTTTTGGCTTACCAGGACAGCACTCATTAAAACTGTCAATATGCCCTGGTGAAGGTATACATTTTTTTCCTTGGGTCTATATTTAACAATCATAGTTGAGTGTCCCAACCTTTTAAGACAATATTCCAAATTGACCATTAATTAATACCATTGTTATTCTTAATAGTAACGTACAAAAATTTGTACATGCTCAATTGTGTCTTTAAGATTGATGTTACTGGCCGGGCTTGGTGGCTCAGCCCATAATCCCAGCACTTTGGGAGGCCGAGGTGAGTGGATTGCCTGAGCCCGCGGGTTCGAGACCCGCCTGGGCAACTTGACAAGACCTCATCTCTACAATAAATCAAAAATTAGCCGGGCATGGTAGCACGCACCTGTAGTTCCAGCTACTTAGAAGGCTGAGGCGGAAGGATCGCCGGAGCCCAGCAGGTCAAGGTTGCAGTGACCGGGAGCAGCCATTGCACTCCAGTGTGGGCGACAGAGTGAGACTCCAACTAAGAAAACAAACAAACAAAAGATTGATGTTACTATTTAGTTTGCCTCCAAAGTGCTATGATTTTGGTACCACAATTTCATTAAAACTGCCCCATGAGAATGAGGCAAAAATGATCATAACTTTCAAATATAAAAGAAAACACAGTTGCACATGGTGGATATCACAGAGAAGAATTGAGTTGGCTCATGTTCTTCACACTTGGGAAGAACAATTCTGTCCACAATTACCCAACCCTGCATTCAATGATGTCACATTGATGACTGGAGCATTGATGCTAGCCACAGTGGGAGTATTTACAACAAAGTAAGAATCAAATACCACAAACCAAGTGCCAGGTGTGAGGGTGTCTAGTTTGCGATCCGGTGCCATAAGAAGGATGCATAGAAGTTAGCTTGAAAATTATAATTTACTTAAAAAGTAAATGAGAGAGAGTGAGAGAGTGAGAGAAGAGATAGGAGATTCATCTTCCCAAGGTAGGGAAAGGGTCAAGGCTAGGAAACATGGTGACCGTGGCTCAAGGAACCACATGATTAGACCACGGCTTAGCAAAGTAATGGTGACTGGCTGGTTGAAGTCTAATCCTTTTTAAACTTTCCCTTTGATGGAGAAAGTTGTTAAGGTGACTGGTGGTCTGCTCCACGTCATTTCTTCTGGAGTTTGGACACTCATTCTCTGCTCCCTGGAACATCAGAACTCCAGGTTCCCTGGCCATTGGTTCTTAACCCTTGGCCCCTGATTCTCAGTATTTTGGACTTGAACTTACCCATGTCACTAGTCTCCCTAGTTTTACAACTTGAAGATGGACTTTCTTGAGACTTTTCAGCCTCCACTATGTCCCTACATTGGGGGAACTTGGCTTTCCTCTCATCGTAGGGACTGTGGTGCTCGCCACCCCTTCTGGAGGTGACAGAGATTGTGGTACCAGGATGATCGTCCTGGGATACCCACCCCCTGGGACTGTCCAGTCCCCTCTCCCTATAGGACCCCCCGATTCCAGCCTGGCCTGCAATTCACACTGTGTCCTGCCCCAACACGTCTCTTCCTCCACTGGACCCCACCTGAGAGTGTGGGTGGACTTGGGCATGAGATGTGTCCTTCTTACTTTTTATTTTTCTGCCTCTCTGCCCCCAGCAGGTGGACCTGGGAGTTTCTGAGCAGATATTTCTGGGGGCAGGAGAGAGGCTTTTCCTTCTTCCATCCACATTTCCCACAGCCTCATCACTAACAGCGTGGTGGTGGAGACACGTCTCTCCCTGGTGGCCATCCCTCCTCTAATATGCACACCTGGCTTTCAGCGGCAGCTCAGCCTCTGCCTCCTGTAAAGAGGACAGCCTCCTCTCTGCTAAGCACTTGGATTTCTTGAGGACCATTTGCAGTTTCAAATCTGCCTCCATAAATATCCTTGCTTCATTTTGATCTTGGGTCACTCAGCATGAAGTGTGATATCAGCTGTGGGTAGTTTGTGGATCACCTTTGTTAATGTAGAGATGTTGGATTCTTTCCTAGTTTACTAACACTTTTTATCATAAATGTATGCTGAAGTTTGCCTCAGATCCCTTTTTATTGTCTGTTTTGAAGAAATTATGCAACATTTGTTACCGTTTTTTCTGTTTATATGGTGATTGTTCCTGATTGTTTCACTCTGTTGAATGAATCTTGCATTCCAAGAATAAACCCTATCCAGAAAAACAAAATCCACTATCATGCTAATTGCATCTGCTGGGGATTCCAGGGCATCTCAGTATCCCAGTGTGGCCCACAGACATCCAGCATGCATACCTAAGTGCCCCCCCATAGGACCTTATAGCCACCTCAGGATCACCCTGGTTGGGTATCCTTCTTCTCTCTCATTTCTTTGAAATCCTGCCAACTCCACCAATTGTTTCTTGATCCAGCTCTATGGCTGGAGTTGCCCCAGAATTGGCAGCAGGGGAGACTTGGTGGCGGGGGTGTGTGTGGGTTAACCCATCCTAGATGGGGCTGGTGGGATAACAAAGAAAGAAGCATTTAATACCACTGTGTCCAAGTGTTCAAGTTAAAACATTTGTTAGCGGGGCTTCCTTATGGAGAGGGGCCTGTAGTGAGTTCTCAAGATAGGCAGTGAGTCATGGAATGTTCTACCCTGGTATAGCCATTGTGAGGACGCTGGGTATGGAGTTTCACCTGAGAGTTTAAGGAATTTGATGCAGGGCAGAGCTGGTTTCTATGTGCTTAGCAAGAGGGCTAATTTATCAGTGTTTCTGAGCAGCAACCTCAGCAACTTTATGAGAACCTGGGAATGTCCGAGGCTCAAGCCTTCAGGTGAACACATGCAGTGGGCCCGGCCTCAAGGTAGTCATGGCACAATGCGTGTCTCTTTGACAAACCAGAAAATTGTGCAGAAAACTGGGACAACCCTCAGAGGCTGTGGCTTTCCCTCCCCTCATTTGTGAATCAACTCTGCATTGAGATATGTATGTGACAGACTTATAATTTGCAAAAATAATTACAAATGTTTTAACGCCTAGAAAATGGGTGATATTTTTAAGGAACTTGCAGTTTTAGTCAGGCAAGCATGCCTCTTACTAAGTAAATCACATCAATACTTGTTCAGTAAAATATGCCAATTCAGCCGGGCTCGGTGGCTCAGCCTGTAATCCCGTGCCTTTGGGAGGCTGAGGTGAGTGGATTGCCTGAGCCTGCGGGTTCGTGACCCGCCTGGGCAGCGAGACCACATCTCTACAATAAATCAAAAAATCAGCTGGACGTGGTAGCACATGCCTGTAGTTCCGGCTACTCGGAAGGCTGAGGTGGAAGGATCGCCGGAGCCCAGCAGGTCAAGGCTGCGGTGGCCGGGAGCGGCCACTGCACTCCAGTCTGGGCGACAGAGTGAGAATCCAACTCAAAAAAAAAAAAGCCAATTCTTGCATCTCCCACATAATAATAGACTGACTGCTCCACTATAAAGATTATTTGGGGACATGGAGGCAGCAAGTGACACACACACAATGATGGATCAATTACATTTATCAGCCATGACACCTCTTTGGCAATAGCCCATGGTGTACAAGGGGCCAATTTCAGATCAGTCATTAAGACAGGAGTCTATATCTGGGACCTAAGCCTCATGGGTTTCATCTCATGAAGGAGAAGCTTCAGGGGAAAAGCAAGTTTATACTGCATGGCAGACTCAGACCAGCAGAGCCACAGGCACCATCTGTCTTTGTGTCAAGTTGAGCAGCATCGTTGCCCTTTAGGAAGGAGAAATACTGGAATGAAGAGAAGAAATCATGGCTCTTTTCCTGGTATGGGAGTATATGTTTTTCTTCTCCTAAGTTGACTCTTTTCTGAACTTTCACTTCGTCTGAGCAGCAGAGTCCACCACACGCTGGAAAACAACATTCACCCCATTTCTTGTGCTCAGTGGCCCTTGCACCCTTTCTTGAACTTCCCTCCCATGCAGCTGTCCTGTTCTCAAGATTTAGGTATAGTGATTTTGTTAGAGCTTAATTTTGAAGGGAAAGCTGATATTCATTTTTATGTTCATTCTATATCCTCTGCCTGTGCGAGTTTCAACATTATTGCCCCATCTCTGCGCCTCAGTTTCCTCTTCTGAGGCAATCTGTCATGACTCCTATTCATCACAGTGGTTGTGGGGGCCAGCATTACCTGTTCATAAAAAGGACCCAATCAGTCATAATTTCCAGAAAAGATGAAGACGTGAGGAATGGCGACATGAGCAAATCTTGGTGCCAAGCTTCACAGCTGAGGTGGATGATTGATGCATCCATTCAGAGCCCCTGTCTCCTTAAATTACCAAGAAATGCTCAGAAATCAGAAATATTTAGATCACCACCATCATACACAGAAAAAAAGAAGCCTGCCAAATGCAGACGAATCCTTATGTAAAGGAAAATCAAAACTGAGTAACCATAAGTATCTGGGACCACCAAGGGTCATTCAAACAGAGTTTTCCACCACTGTGTGGAACAGAAGAAGATCCCATGTTTCTCACAAACAGGGAGCATGTCAGGGCTCTGTGGTAAGGCAGGAAGTTTGTCGGCCTGATGCTTAGGTTTGTGAACAGGCACTGGGCTATCTCTGCTTACTGACCGGAGTTCATGGTCAACACTGAGCCATCTCCTCTGAGTTATAAAACAGAATCATTGCAGTGTTGTCAGACTTGGGCATCTGTCCCACGTGTGAGTGTGTGGCTGATGTTGGACCCATTACTGCTTGGTATAACACTAAGTAGACATTACTTTCAGGAGAAAGCTTGGCAGGAATAAATGAATCAATCCCCTTTTAGGCCTGTATTACCAGGGCATCCTTGGGTAAACCCTCCTTCAGGTTGGGAGGAGAGTGACAACCAACAATAGTTAACAAACAATAGTACTTATATGATATAAAGGGCTGCTTTCTACAATATACCAATGTGTTAATGTTGGCTATCATATCTGAAGGAATGGAGTACTAGGAATGTATGAGATCCACTTAAAAATAAGCCTGTTTAAGTATCTGACAATATAAAAGAAAATTGCATTTTTGAGCCCAATATACAGAATTTATGGTAGATGGTTGGTTTGCAGAAATGAATAAAAAATATGAGAGTTGAGATATCCAATGGAATAAACACAGCCAAAATATCCATTCAATGAAGGACAAGACATAGAAGAAAAGACAATTATAACATTGAAAATAGGATAGAGGGAGCTTTTCAATATGCAACATAGAATGATCAAACATGGAAATGTAAGGAAATTGAAGGATTAAAAGGAAATATATTTCAAATCATATGTAGGTACAAGAATAAAAGAGAAAAATAACATCTGACAACTGCTCAAGAGAAAGTGGTGAACATTTTACAGAGATGAGGAAAGGCCATTCAATACTAGAGTGCATGCATTTAGACATGAAATGGGTATTTTGATCCCTTGTGGAAAAATAAAGAAAATTGAGCATAAATTTAAGAACATATTTGAGAATCATTGCACCGTTTGTAAAATGGTATTTTTATATTATGTGATGCTCAATTTCTTAAGAAATACAAGAAAGCTATCCTGGAAACCTTAAAAAAATTCTAGTATTGCATTTTATAAAAAATACCAATTGTTATCAATAGAATGACATGCTCATTGGGATTGGACTTCTTGATGGTAAGCATAAATGTCAGAAGTTATTGAAAAAATAAAACTGTGAGTGAAGTGTTCTATAATCCGTCAAAGTATCAGGGGAAAAATTAAAAGCATAAGTAGGGAATAAATTCCTGAGCATAAGGGGGCCTGGGAAAGATTGACCTGTTGGGATCATGTCTCACAAATGAGATCCACCACATCATGCTTCACCTTCATAAGGGATGAAAAGTGAATGAGGGGGTGAATCTCTTAACCATCAGAGGTACTGTCTTTTCCCAGTTTGGTATCCTACCATTTACTTAACATAAAGAAAATATTCAAGTATTTTGATAGAGGGAGTGGGAGAGAATACAAGGCATTTGCAGAATTGCAAGTTTCTAGACATTTTTCTATTTTCATGCAAAGTGAAAGCAATTCTAAATAATGTTATTTAGTTAGAATTAATGAAACAAAAATGGAGAGTGTGAGCTTTCACAGCGAGGAAAAATTGGGAGAAATCCAATATTTGAAAATCACAGCAGACATGCATACATACAGGTGTATAATCTCAAGCACATGCACATAGATATAAACATGTATGAGCACTCAAAGTTCAGCTACTGTTTAATTTAGCCTGTCTTCTCTAAAGGAAAAAGATAAGTGAGTCTTCATTCAAAAATATGTAATTAAGTGGATTCTTGATACAATAGGTAAAAGTATTCCAAATTATTTTATTTTATTTTATTTTTTTGAGTAGGAGTCTCACTATCAAATGTATTGATAGTTCTAGTGACTAATAAGTGAAGGTCATATTTTAAAAGGGGAGTATTTTAAAAATAATTTAAATATGCAAATGGGAAAATATTGGAAATCTTTCTGAAATGGAAGTAGGAATCAAGATAGATAATAAGAAAAGAGTAAAGTTCAACACATTATGAGGGTCAACAGCTTTCATGCTTCAAATAATGGCAGCCTGAAAAATGACAAGTTGAATTTTCAGGTGACTTGATCAACTTTGCATTTACTCAATACACTTGAGTTCTTTTTCCAAATTTCATCATGGAATTTACTCATTAAATCAATAGAATAAAATTAATAATTTAAAGCTAAATTAAATAAAACTTTAATGAAAACAATGTAAGGGATTCATCTCCATTGGAAACCTAAATGATACTAGAGACTGGTTTGACGTGCTTTTTGTTTAACTTAAGGTAGCATTCTTGATGATAATTTACTTGAGGAATTATCCTCAGATTCTCAATTTGTTCTGAATCAAGCTACATGTTTAATGTTCTTGGCAACCTTTTCCAAGCTTCAAATATTAGACTTACAATGTGAAAAATTGCTCTACTCAATTAATTTAAATGTATTTTAATGCCTATTATTTGTGACATAATCCATTTAAAAGAGTTTACACCCTGTGTTTTTTCAAAATTACCAATTGCTAAATCTTTTTCTGCAGGCTCCGTTAAGCACTGCCCACAGAATAAGAATTCCACAGGAATAGAAAAAAAAGAACAAAACGTGAGCATTCTGGCTATGGAAATTTTGTCTGAATTCCTCTGATGAGTAAAAACTGGTCTCTCTTTCAAGAATTAACATTGTTGAGCTAGCCTATAACTCTCAAAAATAAATTAATTTCGATAAAAATTAAATTAAAAATGAAAAATAGAGTCTTGTGCCTCTATCTTGGTCTCCAGGAAGCATAGGTTATTATGTCAGACTTTACATTTGTGTCAGCAAACAGTGACACATACTTTGTTGCCACTTGTGGTCCATCAGAAATTCCCCAGACCTCAGTCACCATGGCTTACCTAGCCAGCCACACTACAGAAGAGGAGTCTCACTCTGTTGTCCAGGTTAGAGTGTGGTGGCATGCTCACGGTCACTACAACCTTGACCTGCTAGGCTCAGAAATCCTTCCACTTCAGCCTTCCAAGTAGCTGGAACTACAAGCACATGCCACCAAGTCTGGCTAGTTTTTTTTTGTCATTTATTGTAGAGATGAGGTCTCACCAATTGCCCAGGCTGGTCTCGAACCTGTGGGTTCAGGCAATCCTCTCACTTCAGTCTCCCGAAGTGCTGGGATTATAGGCATGAGCCATTGAGTCTGGCCTCACCTTTCTTCTTACACCTACTTCACCCACATAGCCAGGTGGAAGTTCCGTTTCTGTATAATTCCATTCTCACAGTCTGCAGACCTTGATGGAGAAGGGATTAGAATTGACCCTGAGTAGGTATTCAGGTTGTCTCTGATTTTTTTAAAGTCCTTTTTTGGTGTAGTTTCAGTCTCAGAGCATCAGAGATCAAAAGGTCCTACAGATATCCATGCTGACCACAGCCTACAATGCTGATGGAGAATCTGGGGGTCTCAGAGGGGAGATGACCGTCCAAGGTCACAGAGCTGGAAGGAGGTGAAGCCATAACTTACATGTGAGTCTTCCTTGTCCACAAAAATTCACAAGCAGTCTCACGGTCCCTTGTGTTCATCAGTTTTCATGTTGAGGATAATGACCAAGTACTCATAGGAGTTCCTAGGAAACAGTACAGTGTTGGGTGGTAAGCAAGAGTCCTTCCTTGTCCCACTGAGTTAAGACCATTTTCTAGGGAGAGTTGGTCCCCTGCCTAGCCCTTGCTCTGTCACTCTGTCATCCACTGCTTCTAGAAGGCACATGAGATCTGGATATATATATGATCCTAAAAAGTTTGTATGTGTATATATGTGTGTGTGTGTGTGTGTGTGTGTGTATTTTTAACTTTTAGGACCCTCAGAAAACACAGTGTTTACCATAGTCTCCATGCCATAGTTATGGGAATCATTATTTTACAACCACATAAATTAAAAAATTTATCACTATCCCCTTCAACACTTCTGGGTTGTTTGAGTTCCTTGTCTACTTTGAATATTTATGTATTGCATGCAATTATCTTTGTCTGTATTTGCTATAATCTCCATGGGCCTGCTGGATGTCCATAGAACTGCCATCAGATCACCACAGAATATGACACTGCTGGGACCAGCTGGCACACACCCATAATCCAAGGGCCTAGATGTTTTAAAGTTACCAGCATTAAACCTCATTGTTGAGTAACTCCTCAGTGACACAGTCTCTATTCAGACCTTCCAGGAGCCTGGCTGGAAGGGATGTCTGGTGTGTCACTGTGCCTCATGGCAGAGGAAAAAGGTTATGGTGTCCACGTAAAAAAAAAACCTCCAAAATGTTAACTCAGTGTCCAGTCTGGGGGAAACTAGCCTAGCTTGGACTTTGATGATGAACCAATGGAATTGATAAAAAGGTCTTTGGAGGTAGAAATGTGTGGATTTGTTAATTGCATATGAAGAGGAAGAAGTGGTGGAAGTGAAGCATTTTCCACTCTGTGACTTGGTTGACTGGAGGAATCAATGGGCGCCATTACAGTTGAATGCACCCGAGAGGAGAAGATGACTGAAGGAGATGTTTTAAAGACTGTTAACTGAATCACAGAGAGAAGGATGTCCACCCCCCAAGGCCTATGTTTGTGGTTTTGTTTCTGTCACACTTCCTTTCTCTCACTTCCTCATTTCTGTAAGTAACAGAAGCTTTCTTTATAACTATCCCCTTCAACACTTCTGGGTTGTTTGAGTTCCTTGCATACTTTGAATATTTATGTATTGCATGCAATTATTTTCTATTTTGAGGGTTGTCTCTTCAATATCTTTTTCCACTGCTGTGCAGAATCTTTATAGTTTGACATAATCTCATTTGTCTGTATTTGCTTTTTTTGTCTGTGGTTTTGGGGCCCTACTCAATATGTCTTTGCCCAGAACAATGTCCTAAATAATTTTTTTTTTTACTTGAATCTTTATTTATTTTTGTAGCGACGAGGTCTCACCAAGTTGCCCGGTCTGGACTCGAACCCTTGAGCTCAGGTAATTCACTTGCCTTGGCCTCCCAAAGTGCTGGGATTACAGGCTGAGCCACTGAGCCCACAGAATCTTTATCTTTAATTCAGACTTTTTCCCATAGTAGATTCCCAGAAATTGAATGACTAGGCAGAATGTTATAAACCAAATAACTTGTCTTAATTTTCACTCCTTCCAGTAGTATAATACACTACTAAATAATTTTTATTATATTTTCTTCTTATAGTTTCAGAGTTTTACAAATCTTACAATTAGGTTTGCAAACCATCCTAGAAAAAATGTTGCAGACCTCACTGCTGAATATCACTATGATCACATTTGAAGATCTCTCCTAGGGAAGATATGAACCAATGCCAGTGCCTAGTCCATCCGTCAAGACAATTTTGGAACTCTTTTTCTAGAACAGCCATGGTCATCAGAGCTGTTGTCATTTGTTGAGGTCTAACAATTAACTTTGTGAACTTGTCACTACGTGCTTACATTAGCAGCACTTTTAAAATAACTGTACTGGAACAGCTTCTCTACTCACCCGATTTGGCTGCCCATTACTTTTTTATTTACCTGATGATAAAGGAAATATTGAAGAGAAAGACATTTCTTGACACCCAGGACCAAGATTAATATGGCAATGACTCTAATGGACATTCCAAAAAAAAAAAAGAGTTCCAAAATTGCCTTTTTTTTTTTTTAGTTGGAGTCTCACTCTGTCACCCAGACTGGAGTGCAGTGAATGCTCCCGGCCACCGCAACTTCGACCTGCTAGGCTCCGGTGATCCTTCCGCCACAGCCTTCCAAGTAGCTAATTTTTTGATTTATTGTAGAGATGAGGTCTCACCAAGTTGCCCTGCAGGCTCAGACAATCCACTCACCTCAGCCTCCCAAGGCAGGGGATTACAGGCTGAGCCACCGAACCCAGCTCCAAAATTGCTTTGATGAGTGGAACAGGCACTTGCATTGGTGCATACTTTCCCAAGGGGAGTACTCTGAAGGTGACACTAGTGATATGAGCAATGAGGCATGTATCATTCTTTCTAGGATGAGTTTGCTAACTTAATTGTGGGACATCATATGTCTTAAATTTAGGTCTTTAATCAATTTTGAGTTGGTTCTTGTCTACTGTGAGGTACAGATGTCTCGTTTTCTTCTTCTGCATATGAATATCCATTTTTCTCAGAACAATTTGTTAAAAACACTGTCTTTAAGGTATTTTCTTGGCAACTTTGTTGAAAATCAGTTGGCTATAGGTGTGTGAATATATTTCTGGGGCCGCTCTTCTGTTTCATTTGGCTTTGTGTTTATTTTTATGTCAGCATAATGCTGTCTCACTATAACTTTGCATTGTATTTTGAGTTCAGGTAGTGCGATTCCTCCAGCTTTGTTCACTTTGCTCAGAATTCCTCTGGCCATTAAGGAAACTTTTGTGGCTCATACAAATTTCAAGATTATATTTCTTTATTTTGGTGAAGAAAGTCATTGGTATGTTGACAGAGATTGCAAAGAATTTGTAGATCACTTTGAGTATCATGACAATTTAAGACAATATTTATTTCTTCATTCTATGAATAGGGGATGTCTCTTCATTTTTTGGTGTCCTTTTCAATCTCTTTCATCAGAATTTTTAAATTTTCACTGTAAAAATGTTTCACCTTCTAGTTTTAATTTAGTTTTGGATAATTTTTGTGGTTATTTGTAAAAGGGATTGCTTTTTCATTTATTTTCAATGTAATAATTAATGCATTAAAAATGATACCAATCTTTTGTATGTTGATTTTATATTTTGCCATGGTCATCAGAGCTGTTGTCATTTGTTGAGGTCATTTACGAGTTCTGGGTAGAATCTTATAGTTTTTTATATGTAAGATTATGGCATTTGCAAACAGGAACAATTTGATATTCTTATTTCTAATTTGGATTCCTTTTATTTCTACTTTTTTATCCAACTGTCTCACTAGGAGTTTCTCTACTGTTTACTAGTAGTGGCAAAAATGGGCATCCTCGTCTTGTTTCAGTACTTAGAGGAACGTCTTTTAGCTTTTTCCCAATTAAGAGAACTTTAGTTGTTTGTTTGCCATCTAGGGCCTTTATTGTGTTGACGTACATTTTTTTTTTTCTATACCTAGTTTGTTCAGAGTATCTAGTACAAAGGGTTGTTGAATTACACTGATTTTTTTGCATCTATTGAGATGATTATATGGTTTTTGTCATTCAGTTGGCTGATATGATGTATTAGGCTTATTGACCTTCATATGTTGAACCACACGTTTGACCCTTCAATGAAATGAAAAACCACTTTCCACAGTGACCACACTATTTTATTTTTCCACTAGAAATGTATGAGGCTTTAAGTTTCTCCACATCATCAACAACACTTGCTCTTTCTTTTTTTGAAATATGGCCAAGCTAGTAAGTGTGAGGTGATAACTCATTGTGGTTTATTTGCATTGCCCTATTGAGTACTGGTATTGAGCATCACTTCCTAGGCTTCCAGGATGCTTCCATGCTTAGTGTAGAAATGTCTGTTCAAGTTCTTTGACTAATTTGCAACTGAGTTGTTTGTCTTAGTTGTTGTTGAATTGAAGGTATTTTGTGTACACTCTGGTATAAGAGGTTTTTAAAAGATATATAATCTGCAAATGTTACTTTCTTTGTAGACTGTCTTTTCACTGTCTTGGTGGTATTTTAATGAATACAATTTAAAGATTTGATGACACCTCACATCTCTTCCTCTTGCTGCTTTTGCTATTAGTATCATATATGAGAAACAGCTGTCAATTTTTACGTTGTAAAGATTCATCCCAATATTTTCTTCTAAGAGTTTTATCATTTTAACTTCAATTTTGACTCATTTTATTTAATTTTATATGTAGTGTATGTGTCAAGTTTTTTATTTTGCATGAGAATGCCCAGATTTTCTAACGCTATTTGTTGAAAAGACTATTATTTTTAGTTAAATGTTCTTGGCAGGCTTATCAAAAAGCAACTGAACATGTGCCTGAATTTCCTTCTTGTCCTTTATGTCTATTCCATGCAGCTACCTGTCGGTCTTCATATTAATACCAAACTGACTTGATCATTGTATATTATTCATAAGTTTTTAAATGGAAAAAATGTAGTCTCCAACTTTTGTTCTTTTTTAAAATAAATTTTTTATCTTAAAGATGTCTGAAAAGGCATAGAATGGAAAAATTGATAAAATGTCAGGAGGCAGCGATGCATTGTCTCCAAGAGACTTATCTCACCAGAAAGGTCACTCACAGACTCAAAGTAAGAGAATGGGAAACAAAATTTCGGGAGAATGGAACACAAAAAAGGCAAGAGTTGCAATCTTAATATCGGAAAAAATACCCTTTAAGCTACCAAAATTTAAAAAAGATACAGGTCACTACATAATGATTAAAGGTTCAATCCATCAATAAGAAATATCCATACTAAACACATATGCACCCAACAGAGGAGCACCAACTTTCATAAAGCAGCTTCCAGGCAAACTTCAAAAAGATATTGACTCTAACACTATCATAGCTGGGGTTTTAAATATACACCACACACAACCCTAGATAGATCATCAAGGCAAAAAAATCAACACGGAGATCTGGAACTTCAATGTGACACATAACCAAATGGACTTAATTGATACCTACAGAACACTCCACCCAACAATCTTGAACAATGATTGTTCTTTTTGCAAATAATATGCTATTCTGCATCTTTTACGACTTCATGTGACTATTTCACGTCTACCAAATAGAGGTTGGAATTTAAATGAGAATTACTCTGATTTTGTAGCTTGCCTAGGAAAACACTGTCATCTAGACAACTTTACATCTTCCAGTTCATGGTTTTGAGATGACTTTTTACTTTTTTAGGTATTTCAGAATTCTTTGAGCTGTATTTTACATTGTCAGTGTATAAGTATTTCACCTCCTTTCCTTCTCAATGTACCTCTATGTTTATTTTTCATTGGTATCATTATGAGTTGAATTGTATTCCAAAAAGATATATTAAAATTCTAAGTCTCATTATTTGTAAATATGAAGTGATTTGCAAATAGGGTCTTTGAAGACATATTCAATTTGAGGTTATCACAAATTATAGTGGAATCTAATCCAATATGATTAATATTATTATCTGGAAATGAAAAGAGGTGCAGAGAGAGAAAAGTCATATGAAGACAGCAGTACACAGGAAGAAGCCAGTCTTGCGAAGATGGGAACAAAAACTGGAATTTTACTACTGAAAATTAAGGAATGACTGGGGCCACCAGAAAGTAGAAAGAGTCAATTAAGAGTCTTCCACATCCTGGGCAACATAATAAGATCTAATCTGTATAATTAAAAAAAATAGTAGAGTGTAATGGCGTACATTTATAGAAAGATCATTTGAGCCCAAGAAGTTGGGACTGTAGTGAGCCTGCAGTGAGTCTGGATTATGGCATTGCACTTCCACTGGGGTGACAGAATAAGACCCTGTCTCAGAAA